>OX403592.1:5624239-6249154 GCA_948107665.1 Lomographa bimaculata | reverse complement strand
TGCGAATAACGCCCTACAAGAAGATATACTGTTGTTTACTAATGAGGGCTTGGACATATACCTGTTTCTTTTTAGAATAGTGATTGAATCATGCCACTAACTACCAAACTTGGCAAATGCAATCCAAGACTATTCATTTATTACAACACATTTTTTTCGTATTCATATTCAATCGCTTATTAAGTACATTATAAATATGTTACATAGTTCTAAAAAAAAATTACTTTGTATTGTCTATATAATATTATGTACCCAGTAAGGGCAATGAAACACGAGAAGTAGCTGGATCGATATATTTTTTGTAAGTATTTAATGTCAATACTGAATTTTATTCTCATTTAAAACATTAAACATACATTATATATGATAAGTCTATATTATAAAATATACACAAAAAAAAAAACTTATTTCTGATGGTGAGGCAGGACGAGTTGTGAGTTTTAAATTTTCATACTCCTAAAAAAAAATTGCGTGCAAAATATAATATCTTATAATAATACGTATATAACGTATATCTTTAATAGGATCTAAGTGAATTCAGGTTGGTCTTACTCATATGGAAGTAATAAATGTTTGCATATATATACCTAATGTGTAGCCTGTTATGGTACTTTTACTGATACTTGCCTGTAGTACCCAAATACTTTTTATAAGTGAGTCGGTATCGGTAAGTCAGTGAGTCGGTAATTAAACATCATCATTCCTATATATTACTTGTCGATTTCACCAGGTGTGTGGTGTACATGTTTTAACATTATTTGGGAACACTAGAAACATGTGAGACAAAAACACACACGTTGGTAAAATACCTTTGATGGTAACATGAATAAAAAAAAAACATAAATCCTCCCAACATAATTAATATGACTTTGCTCTATTCACATTAATCGGCCTTGTATGCTGACTCCGCCTCGTATGTAGATACGTATTCGTAAGCTGACACAGCCGTGTATGCTGATCTGGTCTTGATTGCAGATGCGGCCTTGCATGCCGATCACGCCTCGTATGTAGATACGTCTTTTTTTTGTAACCTGACTAAGCCTTGTATGCTAATCTGGTTAAAATCGGATGCGGCCTTGTATGCCGATCCTCTGTTCTGGTCTTGTATGCAGATGCGGCCTTGCATGCCGATCACGCCTTGTATGTAGATACGTCTTGTTTTTGTAACCTGACTAAGCCTTGTATGCTAATCTGGTTAAAATCGGATGCGGCCTTGTATGCCGATCCTCTGATCTGGTCTTGTATGCAGATGCGGCCTTGCATGCCGATCACGCCTTGTATGTAGATACGTCTTTTTTTTTGTGACCTGACTAAGCCTTGTATGCTAATCTGGTTGAAATCGGATGCGGTCTTGTATGCCGATCCTAACTTGAATGTAGAACATACACACATACATACATACTTACATATAGTCACGCCTCTTTCCCATTGGGGTAGGCAGAGACTACTTTTCTCCACCTGCTATGATCCTGACACACATCTTTTGCTTATCCTACATTTATGAGTCTTTTAATACATGCTCGTTGGTTTCTCAATATTGGTCACTACATCTTCTATCACGTTGCAATCTTCCCTAATCACAATATTCCTCGCCTAGTCTATCAGAGTCACTCCAGCTATATTTCTTAGCCCTCTCATTTCCACAGCATTTATCTTACTTTCATGCTTTTTCTGCCAAACCCAACACTCGCTACCATACATAATTGTTGGCACCAGCACCCTCTATGGAGATCTTGCCTTTTTAGACACTTTCTGACTGTTAATAAAGGTATGTAGGGCCCCATTCATTCGGTTCCCTGCCAACACTCTTCGCTCAATATCACTGTCATATTTGCCGTCTCTTGTAAACTTTGACGCCATGTACACAAACTCTTTCACTTGTTTCACCCTTTCACCTTCAATCATAATGGCGCTAAGTGTCATACTTTCAAAAATCATTATTTTCGTCTTGCTCACATTTATTTTCATTCCTTTACTTTTAAGGCACTATGCATAATATCGACCATCAACAGCAACTCCCCCTCTAATGAAGCCAAAATAACCTGATCATCGGCGTAAAGTAAGCATTTGATGGTCAAGTCATTAATTTTTAACCCAAAAGAGTGCTCTTTAAAATTTTTCATGCAATTGTCCATGAATAGGTTGAACAGCCCTGGAGAAGCTACACATCCCTGTCTAACACCTTTATCGAAGTTAAACCACTCTGTGTAAGCCCCGATGATCCTAACACAAGCCCTGGAACCTATGTATGTAGAAACGGCTTAGTAACCCAATGCAGCCTTGTATGCTGATCTAGCCTTAAATGCTTATCCGGCCTTGTATGCCGATCCCGATTTGTAAATTTTTTTTTCAACCTGACATAGCCTTGTATGCTGATGTAGCCTTAAATGCTTATCCGGCCTTGTATGCCGATCCCGATTTGTACCTTTTTTTTTTCAACCTGAAATAGCCGTGTTGCTGATCTGGTTGAATGCGGATGCGGCCTTGTATGCCGATCCTTACATGTATGTAGAAATGGCTTTGTAAGCCGAAACAGCCGTATATGCTGATCTGGCCTTGTATGCCCATGCGGCCTTGTTAGCCCAAACACCCTTTTATACCGAACCGAATGAACCGGACTTGGTGTCGAAGCGGACTTGGTGCTGAACCGGACTTGATGCCGAAGCGGACTTGATGCTGAACCGGACTTGATGCCGAACCGGACTTGGTGCTGAACCGGACTTGGTGCTGAACCGGACTTGATGCCGAAGCGGACTTGATGCCGAAGCGGACTTGATGCCGAAGCGGACTTGATGGCGAAGCGGACTTGATGCCGAAGCGGACTTGATGCCGAAGCGGACTTGATGCCGAAGCGGACTTGATGCCGAAGCGGACTTGATGCCGAAGCGGACTTGATGCCGAAGCGGACTTGATGCCGAAGCGGACTTGATGGCTATATGCCCTGCGTTCTACATAGTGCTTCCGGCGTTGGTGTATTCTGATATTATGGTATTTTGATGCTCAATCTCTATGGTATTGGCAAACAAAATAGTTTTCATACTTTCTAAATGTTTAAAGCATCTTTATTTTTTTTCTCTTATTTGCTTTTATACATAGATTACTAATTATAGTTTAATTATAGTCTAACGTAGATTATACATTCCTAACGATATAGCTTAAGTAACTTGTAATCCACCTTTTATTGTAATTATGAAATTTTGCTATTTTGCTTACTTTCTTTTAAGCACGAGGTCGTACTTTATTGTTTCGGATGGCCGACTGTTGTAAATAATTAAAAGAATATTCCTATTGACTGTTATTTCTAGTTTATCAAAACACTGCCTTATTTGATACATTAATAGGCAGTGTTTTGACTTCCGAGTTGCGACTGCCTGCGTAGGTTAACTAAATCGACGACAGTGGGAGCCACCGTCGTCGTCAGAAAAGTATTGAACAGAGGAGCTCGCAGAGCTCGAGAGATTTGGAAAGGGAAAGGTATCCCTATTGTATTACAGGCAGAACGTGGCTTGGAAGTTGTTAAAGAAAGTATTGTAAAATGGTTTATGGTTTTGTTTATTTTACTATTGATATTATTGCAATTATAATAGTGATCACATGTGAGTATTACCCTGTTTTATTAATTACATATATTTCAAAACCTTCCTAGTTGACGCATTTGTATTTAAAGTAGAAAACGTTGGCATAAAGATCGATATGCTAACATTTTCGCTTCTACAATCAGTACAAAATACAACCTCGCAATATTGTATGTTGAAAATATATTTTTCCTTCTTACTGCCATTTCGGCTGATGGTGGCATGGGTAAAGAATTTTCCCGATTTTTTATTTTTTATATTTACAATAATAGACAACGGTTTGATCACCATCTTACCTGATAGAAAGTGCGATGATGGTGATATCCTGTTCTACTATTGGCAGTAAAACTTGGTAGGAACGCAGGAAATGATTGTCATTCTCTGTAACGTATCTTCCGATCTTAATTGCCAAAGGTTCTCCCTGATTGTTCCGGTCGGAAAAGAGAAACTTCACTTGTTAGTCACAGTCAGCGCGACTGCATTATTGTCTCGTGTAGTAATTTCCGCTAACTTTTTAATTGCCTTTAAAAAGTTGGAAGTATATGTACCTAGCAGGGACTGACGCTTTTTGTATTTATTGTTTTTAAAATACTATTCCACTAACAAGCAAAACATTTGCAAACACATTTTTCAACGAAAAACTCTACTAAATTAAAAATAAGTGAATTGAAATGTTACTCAACAAACAAAATGTATATTATATGCTACGAACCGTTATTCTAGACCTTAAACAGTGAGATAACATCACTTCCGGAACGACGTCACGACCTCTTTTGTCTCCCTCACACCCGGCTCCGCCCCACTTGAGCCGGGGGAGGGGGGTGAGCTTGCCCGAACTGTCAGGCGCGCTCCTCACATTGGCATTTGCTTTCGGCGTGAACACACCTCTTTAAAAGCGGGTAACAGCGTTGCTGTTGGTTATAATTTTTATTAATGTTGTAATTTTAACAATTTTATTAGAAAATAATAAACTTTTTTTTTTAATTTTTATTTTAAAAATATATTTAAATATTAACAATTTAACTTTTATAATATTTAAACGTGACTAATTTGTGCTTTTATTTTGTTATTTTAGCACTCATAATATTTTTTCAAGATTGAAGTAGGTGAACGGGGTCGCCCGCCTCCGCTAATTTCACCACTGATATCTTCGTCATCTTCACCGTTGTCGTCGTGTAACCCAGCCCCGCACCGTCGAGTCACCGCGGTCATCGAGCAGCAGGCACAGGGGATGCGGACAGGTTCGATGCGAATTCACATAACCAAAATGATAAAAGAACCCATGAGGGTAAGTTGCACATTCGTAATTAACTGCAGCTTTAAGATTCCACTAGGATTAGGTTTCTGGAATGAGCTTACTAGCTACTTACCCCGCTCAATTTATAAACCAACAATCTTGTTTCAAAAATATGTGTATTGTCTTTCCTAACTGAATTGTACGATGCGAACCTAATCATCCGAAGCAGTCGCACTTGTATAATAAGAGTCGAATTTCTAAAGTTGGACTCGCGAATGATCCACGCAATTTAAACTTTTCAATCCACAGGATTTCTTTTCTCTCTTACAAATTATAGTTCATAGGCACGACAAAGATACCGCATTAATTGTATATTTTGTTTTGAATTTTAAAGGCTGGACTTGCAAAATATCCACGCATTAACCTTTTCAATCCACAGCATTTATTTTCTTTCTTACTAAGAGCCAGAGGTTCAAAAAAGCTGTTTACAACTCGAACGTGAGGGTGAGCCCCCTGGCTTTCCACCAGTGGTACCACTACAGAAGAGGAGAGAGGAGGCGAGCGAACTGCCTCATCCTCGGGATCCCGTACGTCACGTCCGTACGTACGTCCCGTGGGTCAGACTGAAAAGCCCGCTCCGCGGCCTCTCAGTCGGAGACGCAGAAGGAGACCACCGCCTCCGCCTGCCACGATCTCTCGCTGTCGAGCATGTCATTAACAACTCGAACGCTGTGGGAAAGAGCTTTATTCGTGTCTATGCGGAATAGGCACGATGTTTGCAAAGCGACCGCGGAAGTCCTATTATTGCAACAACAATGAAACTGAGCCGTCACAATTACATACTTTAAAAGCTGGTCGTCGACGTATTTTCATCCAAAGGTAAGAACCAAAAGCTGCCAGAAATAAATCCGATCCGAGACAAAATTACAGAAGCAAAAAATTCCCGATAACTCGATACATATTAGCTTAATATTTATGATATCAATGCAATACAGTTACTATTTATTGACATCAAGCTTACAGAGAAACTTATAAATATATGTAGGTCTTATCGCTAAAAGCGATCTGTTATATCTTTGATTGTATTATAATATTTTTATGATAATTTATTTAAATGTACCTACATTTTAATAATATTACTGAATTTTTTCTTTGGCTATAATACCCTCGCTTTTTAAAATATTTTAACAGTACCCCGGTAGCCGAGCGTGTACTTAGCAATAATCTAAACAATATCAAACTTTACTTGGTATTGAAACCAAACATTTTATTTTTTTTTGTTTCTCGGATCGGACTTATTGTAAGCGATCGAATTGTAATCAAAATATACATAGACCCGGATATTTTGTTTACGTATTTATCGCCGGCGCCCATCTACCGTCAGCGAACCCAAAGCGACTACACTAAACAAGTATCGCCTTGCCTGGACGAACTAAGCTCGACAAGCTATTAAAGTCCTCGTTCGTGTGAGTGATGCAGAAGTCCAGTCTGACGCCAACTAAGGATCGTTTTTCCTAGACGGATTAAGCTGCGGCGGAAGCTATTATGTCCTAACCTCATTCGAGTGAGTGATGATGTATCAGAAGTCTAGTCTGACTCCAATTAAAGATCGTTTTTCCTTGACGGACTAAGCTACGGAAGCTATTCAAGTCCTAACCTCGTTCGAGTGTGTCACAATTTTTAATATACAATTGCAGATGATTCTGTAACATTGACTTGCCTTGTGTAACAGTCGGTTGTAATGGCCAATAAATGCATTTAATTTATTTTTCTGATGCCAACCAGGGATTGTTTTTCCTTGAAGGACTAAGCTGCGGAAGATATTCATGTCCCAGCCTCGATCGGGTGGATTGTGAACTATGAGAAGTCTATTCCGATCCCAACCAAAGTCATTTATTATCAAATGGAATCCAAGCCTAAACTCCACGTATTTGCCCGGGTATAAAAAGTAAATATGGCTCAAATATTCGCTCTAATCTAAAAGCAAATTGGTGGAGTCTGATAATACCTGGTAAGCATATTAAACTTTACGGTTTCGGCCTAGTTAGTAACTGAAGGTATCTGTTTCACTTGCCATTCCTTGCAGTTAATTTGCAGACTACCTAACTGAAATAACGAAGTCTTTTCTTGTAAGTACTTGGTCTTAATAGATACAAAGAATACAATCAGTTCTTGTTTCATACCTTGTAATGACCGTTGTCTCATGCGTTACAGTAGAACCTATTAGATGGCACTATATGTCTTCTAAACACCAAAGACGTTACAGCAATCTGATGTACTAGTGGGAGTTTACCGATACTCGCATACGTAGTTACTAGTTATACGTTCTATAGTAATTGTATATTCATATATGTATTATTTAGTGTGTTATAGCTTGTGTTATAGCTGTATTTATTTAGTGTGTTACATTACACTGGTTAACAACATGTACACTATCCTGTTATCATTACACAAACTATCCAGTAAGTGTACTCTTCTGAAACGGCTTAGGAAGAGACATTGTGAATTTTAAAACGCAGATAGATTTTCTCGCTTCAACGAACACACACTTTCTTTTTCATTATGTTCGTCTCATACGGTTCTGATACTTATTAAAAGCTCCAACTTACTCGGTGGTTTGGCGTCTGGAACTCGAAAGAGCTGATAGCGGAACACTTCTGATGTTTTTTAATGGTTGATCACATTCTTAATTCTCCGTCATTTTAGTACAAAGTTTTATCTGGTATTTGGCAATAATGATAATGTTGATCATATATCAATCACATTCACATGCTCCCTTTGCTTAGTTAAGCACTCGTTCATTTCTTGCTTAAATGCATTTAAATTTATTAAAATATTTTATTTTTAATTACCAAAAGGAATTACCACAACGACGTTTTCCAATGGAGTGCCAATAAGAGTTTTACCTTAGCCTGTGGGTAACGGTCACGTAGACTTGATATATTACGAAAGGACTAGCTATAGATCCCAGTCTTGACATGTATAATGTTATTGTACTTGAATAGTGGGTAATAAGTGATCAACCATTCCTTTAAAACAATATTTCAGATGACACGGGTACTTACATAAGGTACGGTTCTCTTATTGCTTCTCGAATGTAGAAGTCAAGCCCGCAATTTTGCACATTTAATTATCGACCCAAAATCAAAGACGAATTTAAACATGTTTATTGACATCCTTTCTTTGGGTCTACCTACTCCACAAGTATAAACCTGCCGTTGCAGTTATTATGGAGATTACAGATCTAATAGAATAAATGTCTTGTTGTAGATATGTCTTGTTTAATGATATAGACGTAAGAAATGTGTTTTCATCTCGTAGGGTATGCAATAATCTAGTCGGGGGAGAGGTGTACGCGAGGAGAGCGTGCGCGAGCGGCGCGGCGGTCGGCTACTAGTAGCGGCCGGCGGCATCACTCGAGTCAGTGTCATCGAGAGCCGGACCAAGGCAGACGTATAGAACATTCCACCGCACTCCCCGCGTCGTGCCACACGCTAACCGCGTGCTGTTTCTTTAGTGTGTGAGCTAATGTACCGGTTGTATTTAATAAAAGTGCTTCAATATGACGTTTCCCGTGTCTTCAACGTGAACCCCCGCACCTAAATCTCAATAGTAATAATGATTCAATTTGGGTAAAGATGATTTTAAGAGGCAAGTATTGAAGCCTCTTCATACTTTGTACTTGGACTACTTCAGTACTTGCAATAACTTGGTTGTTTGAATTAAGTGCTTTTATTTTTACAATGGCCTCTCATGGTAAATGTATGACGTATCCCTACGTCTGAGCCTATTCGAATTGAAACACTGTAGCATAAAAATATACAACAATGTATATACAAGTGTCATTGCTAAACTGTTATTAGATCAATAAATGATCAAATTCTTTACCTACCTGTCTATGCATGTGATAGCATTGTAACTAATAGTCACTTTAACATTTACGATTGTTAATTCCTTGTCATAACATTATTTTAGTTAAGGTACCATAATAATAAAATGTATTTGTCGTGAGTAACATGTATAATTATTCTAATTTCAAGGTTACTTTCATCCCTCTGTTCTGTAGGTACACCTATTCATGGGATATATATCATAGATTTGCATAACCTAGGTACACATTATAAAGTACCTGATACTATCAATTATATTTATTCACACATTGGCATACTTTTTAGCTTGCCACCAGGCGATAATAAACACATCTCACTGTTTAAGGTCTAGAATAACGGTTCGTAGCATATAATATGATGTTTTACCTGAAAATAAAACAATTATTATATGCGAAACCTTATTCTAGACCTATATTTAGAATCCTGCCTGGTGGACTTCTTTATCTTGTCCACCGAAAGTGAGATGCAATGTGAGGAGCGCGCCTGACAGTTCGGGCAAGCTCACCCCCCTCCCCCGGCTCAAGTGGGGCGGAGCCGGGTGTGAGGGAGACAAAAGAGGTCGTGACGTCGTTCCGGAAGTGATGTTATCTCACTGTTTAAGGTCTAGAATAAGGTTTCGCATATAATAATTGTTTTATTTTCAGGTAAAACATCATATTATTTATCTTGTATGCTTTGTCACACGAGGCGGTGTGGCTATGTAAAGATAAGAAATATTTAATAAACTATCCATCTTGGCTCTGTATAGTTGTGGAAATTATATCGCTTCTAGTGATAACATTTATAATTAACATTACGATTGTGAAGTAAACCTAAACAATAGTTGTAAGTTAGTTTTTAGATAATGAGTAAGTAATGTATGATAATGAGTAGTAGATCCTATCGGTATTATAGGTATACCTACTAATAAATAGCAATTATATAAATTTGCTCATCCATCATCTGTACCTACTATATGGATTTTGAAGCGATTCTCCAAAACCTTTAAACTGTTTTTGGATGTGTGCTTTTAGGTAAATGATGCTTTTAGCTTGGCCGAAATTTTAAATAAGCTAAAACAAAAGTTACATTGACGCTTGGAAGGGTCTCAATCTTCGCTACAAGCCTATATCCACAATGACGGGACAAATTTATCCGCACATAAAATTATATTAGATTGCCATCTATCAATCAACTGTCCAGTTTGACCACATTTTGTATCGCTTTGCGCTAAATTGTCGGACCGATGTCGGATTTATTGGATTTTGGCTTGCATTTACATATTTGTTCGATAGGGTGATGAACGGGCTTCTGAACTAACCTCGAGCATTTACAGGGTGATTTTTTTTTGAGATCCTTGAACAAAAAAAGGGAGATATGTAACTACTGCTTTTGTATGTATATCTGGGTCTATCTGGGGCTATCTTCTAAACGGATAGACCGATTTCAACGCGGTCGAGTCTATTAAATTATTATTTTACACACTCATTATAAAAGCTGATAATTAAAACGCAAGCAAAGCTTTAAAAAATCGTCTTTCACGCTTATATTTCGATTTTGGCTTGACCGATTTCGATAAATTTTATATGGGACTACCTCTAAAGTGTACTCTACCAAACAAAAAAAATCATCAAAATCGATTCATAATTGGCGGAGATATTGCGTAAAATACATACGAAAAAAAGTACAGTCTAATTGAGAACCTTTCCTATAGAAACCTACTTTCTATAGAAACAAGACGTTATTTTCTCATTTGAAAAGACGCATATACGTTGTTTCTGATTGGGTGCGACTAAGTCAAATCCTGACAAATATCAGGCATTTGTAGCGCTAGCAATGGTAATTTTTAAACTTTCGCGATTCAAACACATAGTTTAGGTAATATGTCGGGACTTAATCGAGCTAAAAAAATATTTTAATTTTATCTTCTCGAGACCATGGCTAATGCAACTTGACGAAACGTCGAGGTAAATAAAATTAATTTTTTTAGCGCGATTAAGTCCCGAGACCTAAACTATTTGTAGCGCTACTTTGGAATTAATATTACGTCTCTATTGGTACAGAATATCATTGCAATAACTAGCTTTTGCCTGCGAAATCGTATTCATATAATGCCGAACGCTGTAAGATGGGCATATGAAAGCATGTATTTCAATTTCAAATCACGGACCAAACGAGACCCGACAACCTTTATAATAATTCGGGTCTTAATTTGGTCGACAAACTACAATCATGTAAACAATTAATTGTTTAATATTTATTCAGCCCTCGCTAACTGCTAAGGTTACGCTGGTAATTCAATTTGTTGCCAGTTTAGATTATATCCCCGCATAATTTCTACAAAGGGAAAACGTACATACGGATAAACAAACCGTAAATTGGGAGCTGTCAAATTTAATCACGATTCGGAACGGTGCTAACGAAGCAGACATTTTATTGAAGATTTTCAGTTAAAACAATATTGTTCTACAAAAATCTGATCGCAAAATAGAAAGAAGGAAGACTCAGGTTAGAGCATTGTCTAAAAATTACTTTTTTTAATACCTGTTAGGTCAGCCATTATAGTGGTCACGGCAATTGAAGCGCTTCGTAGCAAAGATATATATTATATATATATATATATATAAATGTCAATTCATTCATATAGTATATATATCTATATCTATATCTTTCTTATACAATAATAGTTTGTAATTACCGAAAAAAATAAAATGGGCTATGTAGAATACGTAAGACAACGTAAAGGTACAGTAAATTTTTATTTTTACGCCATTATGCCAAATCTATTTAATTTATTATTTTTCAGTAATCCTGCCTAAAATTATGGACACTGTGAACAAAAATACTATTAAAACGTAACATACCAGTAATCAATGAAAGTGCGTTAGTGTTATCTCTTTCGCACAGACATCCTTTAAGATTTCAAACTTACCGCGCGCAATCAGCTGAGAATGTTTGAGTTTCTTGAACTTTTGAGATTAAGTAGTTACGAACGGTATAATCTAATCACTTCACCAAAAGTGTCTATTATGCGCTGTTTTAACATTTCTACTGTGTCCGGTTCACTAAAATAAACACGCCGTTTTATCTTACTCCACAAAAACAAATCACAGGAAGTGAGATCAGGAGAGCGTGCCGGCCAAGCTACTGACCCACCACGGCCTATCCAGTGATCTCCGAAGTGTGAATTTAGGAATTCGCGCACAATTCGATGATAATGCGGTGGCGTGGCGCTCCATCTTGCTGGAACCACAAGCCCGATAGGTATGGTAATGGAACGTCATCTAACATAGACGACACCATCGTTTAGAGCAGCACTAAATAACTTTTTCCCGTGAGACGTTTTCTCCAGCCATGAAGTACACACGAAGCATTAAAGTGTATTCGCGGACGTAAACGGATACGCCATCGCCATCGCGACAAAATGGGGCGGCGCGCGCGAAATTCAAATGCACGGATAACCACAACGTGCGGCGCTGCGTTTGCGACTAAGGATGAAGGAATTTATTGTTTTTGTTTCTTTCCGGCATCCCCCAACCTCGGAAGGCCGTCCCGATCACTTCCGATGATTAGCCGAGCTTCCGGGAATAATGAATGAAAATGCGACTTTTGTTTCTTTCCTTCTAGCTAGGCGGCGACACTCGAACGTCGATATAGCGATCGAGTTTTGCCGAGCTAACCCGAGCTCAGTGGGAATAATGAATGAAAGTGCGGAAATAAACGTTTTATGAGTACGGCCGGATTTTTGACCAATAATTACCCATTTTTTGGGATATTTTTTCGACAAAATTTATTTCGTAAGTTTTTTGTGGATGTGTGTCAGTAACGGCAGTAGATGATGCTGGTAATTTTTTTTTGGTAATTACAAACTAGTGTTGTATATAAAAATGAATTGCTGTTCGTTAGTCTCGAAACTAGAGAATGGCTGGACCGATTTGGCTAATTTTGATCTTGAAATATTTGTGGAAGTTCAGGGAAGATTTAAAAGGTGAGAAAATATAAAGAAATTGCAATAAAATTAGTAAAAAGTAGTATTTTATTTTCCCATACAAACTGTTCGTACCTGTCGAACAGGAGATGTTTCTGAATATTTGACCACAGACAATTGGCGGTATGAAGTTCGCCGGGTCAACTAGTATATTATATAAATGAATTGACGTTGTTAGTCTCACAAAAACTCGAGAACTGCTCGACTGATTTGGCTGATTATTTTTTAGTTAGGTTTATAATTGTCAGTGCAAGGTTTGTATGTAGATTCTTTGAATTCATCGGAAATTGCTCCCGCCCGAAGCCGGGCGGATCGATTGTAAGATACACAAAACCTCAGACCCGATAATGTTTGTGTACCCACACACATGATTGTGAGAGTATGTTTGAAAGACTCTCTGTAACAGTCTAAACTAGACTCTGGAATAGGACTTTTTTTTGTCTTAATAAACGCGAGCGAAACCCCAGCCAATAAATAGTATAGAATAAGCCGCTTTATATAAACCTAGTATCAGAGCAGTAAGTATTTATTTGAAAAGGAATGAAAAAATAATGCGCCGCCGAGTTTCTTGCCAGGTTCTTCTCGAGATGGCTGTAGATTAGCGAATCAGGCATTAGAATCACTAAATTTCATGAATGAGGCCTACAATAAACAACCCATGTACCTAAATAAAATTGTTGAGTGTCTAAACTTAAGTAATATTGTATTTATAGAGCCTCAGCAGCAGCCGTATATTTATCTAACTGGTAAGCCTTCCAGGCAATACCTACGAAATTCCTTTTATTGTTTCCTCACTAAACAGAGCGTTGTAATTAAAATTGATGATAACAACGGGTCCACCATTGAGCCCAAGCCTAACCGGTGAAAAGGACGTACAATAAAAGGCATCCAAATAAAAGTTGGCATGAGAGCCAAGAGAACGATTCGTGATAATTTATAAACACATACAGATATGAGATTACTTCTATATACTGACCCTAAAAATAAAAAGATCCTGAAAATAGTGACAGTAGGTAGTTACAGTAGAGTAACTTTATGTCAATCTACTGTTATTACAAAGAATGCCTTTTTAATACAAAATCATCTTAATATGACTCTTAAAGTATGTGTCTGATAGTCCAGTCGAACTAACCGAACTCTCTATGACAAAATCGGAATAATTTTTAACGTTATTTTTTTATGTACAGTTTCTAATGTCTTTAATATGTCAGTAAAGAAATCTTACTAAATGATAATCGGGAACATTGTAAAAACATTTAAAAAATACATAATGAATAACAGTTAAAAAGATCGTGTAAAAATAATTATTGAAGGCCGAAATTTGGTATAACAGTTTGGTTTATGGGTTTACTTTACAAATGTAATAAAACTTCATATTATTTTTGGTTATATTTTCGCATTTTGCATTGCATTGCATGTTGTAAAGATAGTGTGTGAGTAAAGTAATTGACACGTTTGGATTCTGATTAATGTCAGTAGGTCAGTTAACCCAATGAAGGAATGGCAAACATCAAACGTTAATGATATAAAAAAAGATTATTAAAAAATATATTAATACATACATACAAGTTTGACCATATACTTACTTGTTGGGTCATTTATTTCTGTGTAGTTATATTTAAGGACTGTATTATTATTATTCCGATGTAGCGTTAGATGACAATAACAGTCTTCTTTTGTAATCTTACCTTACAACGGACAATGTAATATTTCCCAAAGCACGACCAGTATTACACTATAGCAAGTATACATGGCTCTCATTAATGCGTCGGCAGCGCTGCGAACGTAACGATATTTCTAATGTACCCTAGAATTTTAAATAACCGTGAGAGCTGACTCGAACCAGAAATTAGGGCTAGAAATAACGGTTTTCTGGTGATTACGACAACCGCAAAATGATAATGGTTATAGCTGATGGTACGCTTCGGAGTTTGCATTGTCATTCTGAAAAAACAGCGCTAAATTACTCTGTTAGGTTTGTTATGATGTTTGTTGTAGAGGAATGTTGAACTATCGACTAACTATCATCACTTTCCATCAGGTGAGATAGGTCAGATAGAAAAAATGCTTGCCTATTATGCATAAAAAAACACTAAAGTTGTCATCTTAAATACTGATTTATAGTTTAGATAACAGTTTTGTAACTAAGCCAAGCGTCCACGATGCGGCAGAAGATATAGTAAGCTTGCCTAGAAGATACATATTTACTCTAGACTTGAAGACTCCCAGATTATAATATAACAAAGACGAGGGCAATGAATTCCACATCTTCGTAGTAAGGATGATAAACGTAGAATCGTAACGCTTCGAGCAAACTGGATATGTCATACAAAAATTTTACGTTGCTTGCCTCGAATAGGTCTGGACTGCCGAATAGTGGTTTATATTATTTATTCGTTAATATTGGGCGAAACTCGGACGTGAAAAATCTTCCCAACACACTAGTTTTACAAAAAATTATGCACCACCATTACAATTCACATCATATTGTCCAAAAATGATCACATTCCAGATTAGGAATTCAAAGATAGATATCCATTATAAAGAATAACTAAACTGAGAAACTCATACGAGTTTTTATCGTTGATCGTATATCGTCAAATCGATAGCTAGCCAAATGTTAGCATATTAAGAGTCGTTGCTTTAAGATTAAAAAATGCAGTACATGTTTATGCATTTACGTTATTTTTAATATTGTAAAAAAAATCAACGGGTGTTCATAAACGTCGAATCCAAGTAGTAATAATGTACAACACGAGCAGCAAGACACACCAACAATTTGTAGGTATCGGGCATTCATAATCAAGTTTTGCAACAGCTCTCCCTCCAGTGTCAAATAAACCTCGAGTAACTTTGGAAACCGATAATGCCTGTCAATAATTTTGAGGCACACGAATATAATCCAATTTAAAGTTAACCCAGCTCATCCAGCTGACAACTGGCGGTCTGTTCTAACTAAACAGAGAAATGTTATTTCATGTTGTTTCAAGAAACATAATCAATCAGCTTCAATATGGGTTAATAATAAGAGAATTTATGTTTAAACGCTGATTATTATCGTCAATATAATTGTAGGTGGCGATAATTTAATACTATTTTAAAATGGGTAAAAAAGAAAATTAGGCAGCGGTCATCTTGGATTTATATTGATTTTGAATATGCATAACTTTCTTGTCATCAGATTGTCATAACTTTTTTCAGGTAATGTAAACAATCGAATTAAAGAAGAAGAGCATCGTACATGCTCGAAACCTAGGTCAACATAAATTTTGATCGAATGACGTGTGTGAAAGCCGTATTTTAATAATATAATACTATCTCACATCATCATCACTTTATCACAAGTGGTGATTTTTTTTCTAAATAAATTTCATACAACTGTTACTCTCTCCCTGGCACAGGGAGCACACCTATTTCCAAGGCCAATAAAATGCCATAGAAAATTTGTGTTTCTAGTAGTGATTGTGTGTGTGATGTTAATGTTTCCGGCACCCACGACACAAGTCATCTAACTTAGTGTGGGGCTGTGAGTGTGAAATCGTTTTTTTTTACTTGATTTTATTTATATAACATTAGCCATGCTAGGCACAACTATAGTGGTAAATTTAGAAAGAAAAAATTATCGCTTGAGGCGGGATTTGAACCGAGGTTCTTTCTAAATTTATCACTACGGTTTTTTTACGTTTATTTTTTAGATATCGCCCGTTGTTCATATAGTAAAAAATTAAGACGATGTTTTGAATGTCAGATCCTGTGATCCTTTAAACTTTAAAGCTACCAACATCAATATTGTCGACAAGACGAGCGTGACCGTACAACTTATATTAATGGGGAGGGATCCAAAGATCACGTTTTAGATCGTAAACTTTAAAGTGGTCACGATTTATGGATCCTGAATAAAAACCTCTTTTTTTCTGTTATAATATTAATTTACTTAATATAGCTACGACATACGTAGCAAAGATTATAACCGACTTGCAAAAAAGAGAAATTTCCCAATTAGTTTGTACTACTTTTTTTATGTTTGTTACTTCAGAACTCCGTAATTTATAAACCGATGGAAAATTCTTTGATTTTATTGAAAGGTTATCATTTTATGTTAGTTTGAACCAACATAAAATGATATCCATAAAAAATCAAAGAATTTAGACATTTAAATAGTTTTGTTTTTAATTATAATACTAAAAAATATGTTATCCAAGGTAATGAAATGTGTCACTTGATTTTTGTATTGTTTGAAAGTGAGGATTCTTTTTTTTAAATTTTTTTTAATCTATTTTTTATCCGTTTTGACGTTCTTTCTGTGACGTCCATAACCAATCATGGCTTCCGTAAAGTAAAGTTGGCGATATCCTTAACCAATAATTGACAACAAAAATGTGTCAGACAACAAGAACAAGAATGTTTTTGTATTATCACTCTATAATAGTCAATAACGTGCGTTTTGTTATTTTGAATTTTTTAAGCATTTTTTTCACTTTCTATTTCAGAAAAATCCTAATTATAAACATTTAAAAAAATATGCTATCGGCGTTATTCTATATTAATAAATAATTAAAGAAAATCTTAATTTGTATTAAAATTTCACCTATCTTTCTAATATATTATAGAAAAACAACCTGTAAAAAATTTTATTTACAAGCTAGGTATACCAGACGAGCTATTAGATATAATGGTGGATAATTTTCAGTTCTAAAATGGTTTATAAATAAAGAAAATACATATTTAACTAAACTACTAACCTAATACAAAAAGTCATTGGTCGGCAGTGTGCCCAAAATGCTGGCTGCGTTACCTCGTTGCACAGCGAGACTTAATTGCTGCGCAAAATACAAACCGGCATTTTGGTCACGTGTCTACTCTTTCAGTCTCCCAGCCAAATCTTTATAAATCTCAAGTGCACCTGGTCTATCTGCAGCAGATTTTGGCTGTGAGACGGCGGTACGTAGTACCAACAGCAATAGGCCTTATACCACCATCTTTTTTTTCCAATGCACATAAATTGGCGCCATACAAGATATCGGTAATATCACTATTTACTTTACCTGCCAGCATGTAGTTAACAAATTTTGTCAGAGCTACAATTAGACCATCACCAACGCCACCACAACCACCACCAGTCAAGTCCTTGATGTGTTGCGGGGTGAGTGCATCAAGTCCGCCGGCAGAACCACTCGGGAATGAAGCAATAGCGCTTACCACATCTTCACTAGAAATCCTAAGCGCATCAGAATTACTTTCTGGGGCTACTGGAAGATTGGAAAGTGCTGGTGCAGGTGGATGTTTAGAACGAAGAGCTGAAAGAGTATCAGCATTATTTGGGGCCACTGTATCATTTGAAAACAACAAACGTGCCGCACCTCTGACATCCCCATCGGCCAATTTATTTTCAATGAGATGGTAAGGGACAGAAGATGAATGAGTCCGTGGTGGCGCTTTTGTTATTAATGAATTTGCAGATAAAGCTATGAAACTAGTATTACCAGTATCATGGTTATTACAATTTTGTTTTATGCGTGATGTCAAGGATGTGTGATCAGTATTGATGCGCGGTACATGGAGGATTTTGTACGGGAATGTCAGAAGGTTTTCCCAAGCTCGCTTTGAGTTTTCATCAACCTCTTTATTTATAACGGAAGTGAGACTTTGTGCTTCAAGAACGCGTGCCCCCCTTGGAATTCGACGCACTACAGGGTAATTATTTTTGTAATTAGAGAGAAGTGACCAAAATGGGGTATTTCCTTCTGTATAATCTGTGTTAGGTGGAGAATTTTGATTGGAACTAGATGCGGTATTTCGGTGAACTTTGCCAATGTGTATTTTGAGCCCTCTAATATTTTTAAATGTGCGAGTTTGGGAGCATTCGGTACATACCACTGAGTTATTCAAAGATGCAGGGCTACGAGACACATCCCGGCATTTTGTTCTAAAATTATTTTCGTACATTATTAGCTGTATTATTTTTATAATACAGCTAGTAGTAAGAGTAGGTACACTTAGTAGTAACATGGATAATACATGAAATATTGCATAAGTGTGGGCATTAGCAGTTTTATTTTTTTGTGACAGGCTAGTGTTTGACTACTATCTCACCTGATGGTAAGTGACGATGTGATCGTAGCTGGTAAACACACTAAGGTAAGGCAATGTTTCTTACAATAGGTAAAAAAAGCGGTAAAAGATGTAGCAATACGTAATTAAAAGTAACTTATGTAGCAAAATAACTGGATCAAGTCCAATTTGCCCTTAGGATCTATGAATAAATAATGACCTCCTTCGGGAGCAATAAATTTATCAATACTTTCAGAGTATTTCATGATGGAAAAGATAATTAGGAGTATACCAATAAAAAATAATACTTCTTATAGCTATCACAGTCACTTTTACTATAACTGTTTGTATATGTAAAACTCAAAACAAACAAAATAATGGTAAATATCCCAATAGTAAAGATATGTCTATGTAATAACATAAACATAAACGCTTTCACACTCACAGTTACTAAGTTCGATGACTTGTGTCGTGGGTGCCGGTAACATTCACATAACACACACACAAACAATCACAACCAGAACCAGATACACAAATTTTCCTTGGAGAGAAAACGTGTGTTCCCACCGGGAATCGAACCCGATACCCCTGCTTAGAAGGCGAACGCTCACGCAACTAAGCCAACGGCCAGTTAAACTTTTTTTTTATATTTAGTCACTAACTGTGCTATGTTGGTGTACCTATAGTTTATCATTTTCACACTTACACTAAATAGTGCACTAATAAAACGCTTTCACTCACAGCCCCACACTTAGCCGTATATCATAATAATCTTGCATTATCACCCAATTTTCATATGCATGCAAAATTTCAGCACAATTGGAAAAAAAAATGGGTCAAATAAAATTTGCAAGATTAGATTAGAGACAAATATCTGTCTAAAATACACCGGGACAGGTGAAACTAAATAAAACCTTGTAATGAGGTTTTTATTAACACGCTCAAAGACTTTACAAACCAAAATAAACTCAAGATTACCTGCACAAATTAAACTTCGTATTAGTAAAACACTCCACTCAGGTAAGACGAGGTTCAACCCCTTCACATGAACTGTTTATTAATTGAAAACAAACTTGATTATGTGATGAAGGAGCTCAACAACGTTAAGAGCAAACTTGCTTAACAACACTTACAACAATATTAATTTCAACTACTGATGTTTAGTAACGACAGTCTTCTAGTATCTGCTAGATTTCTAGTCATATGGACTAGTGGTTTGTCCTTGTTACTCTGGTTGAACTACCTGTTGGCTTAGTTCGGTATCGGGTTTGATTCTCTGTGAAGAACAAGTTTTCTCCCCAAGGGAAATTTGTGTTTCTGGTTCTGGATGTAATTTTTCTCGGCACCCACGATACAAGTTGGTAGTAAGTTAGTGTGGGGCTGTGAGTGTGAAACCATTTGTCGGCGTTAGAATTTTTAAGGTCCTCCGTGTCGTAAAGTAGCCGACATTGATTAACGCCTAACAACCGAGTCTTTACCGACTGATGCTTAACGTGCCCTCTTAGAAAGAAATTAGTTGAACATCCAATAACCAGTCATTCTAAGTACTGGAAGTAGTTAACATTACTAAACCTTGTCAAACATTTACCATTATCATTGACCAACGGGCCGTGCTACGTGCAATTGCCCTCCTTTCTTACCTCTTGGTTAGTAATGATGCGGTCGAAAGTGGTAAGTGGTAAGTTAGAATGTGAAATGGTTTTTAATTTTAGTTGCCAAAACACCATTTGGTTGCAGCAGATTTTATACTTGGAATTAGATGTACCTACCTAAGATATTCTGCTTGTAAAAAAGAACAAAAGGTACTCATGAAATAAGTACAACAAATATATGTTTCTGCAATAAAAAAGTTAGATAACTTATGATAAGGGATTCTTGTGTAAAAAAAAATAGTTTAAGTGCCTGCTTAACCTTTTTTTACCAGAGAAGTCTATCTATTCGCTAAGAATGTGCTTTAGTTTAATCAACAAATACTAGCCCCCTGGGACTGACTAGTTCCAGACAAGCCTGTAAGGAATACTTGTACTTTTTTATCTTTGATAGGCAGACATTTGACCTCTATCTCACCTGATGTTAAGTGACGATGCGGTCGACGATGGCGCTCGCTTGCCTAGAAAATACCTATTTACTCTCGACTTAAAGTCTCCAAGATTGAACTTATCTGGGAACACAGACTCTGGCAAGGAGTTGCACTCCTTTGCAGTGCGCATAATGAACGTGGAAGCAAAACGCTTCGTGAAATAAAATTTAAAATATCTTATGACACGGAGTCTTAGGAAAAGGTAATGATATGATTTGAACGTCCTGCAACAACAAACATTATCATCTCCGAAAAAGTGAGTGAAGGACAAAATGAAATTGATTGTTATTATCCCTACAAATAATGCCTACAAATAATATAAATAAATATTCTGGCCTTTTCAATAGCAACTGAGAATAACAAGACACGAATAGGCGCGGAAACGGATGGACCAATGGATCTGGCACTGGAGCCCTCGTAATGAAGCCATTTATCCTTCTCGTGTCAGTTTGTAACAGTAGGCCATCCATGTCCAAGCGGACCGTGTCGAGACACGCACACTAATTCACAAGGCTACACAGAATATAGTCGCAGTAAAGCTGCCATGTACCGTGAAATATACTCGTAAATTTAGGACTTTTGCTCGTGTATAGGAGCTGCTGCAAAAAATGCCTGGACGTTGACTGCTAATTATAGCTAAAGGTGAGTAATGGATAATCCAAATAAACAAAGAAACGCATTCACACTAACAGCCCCACACTAAGTTCAAAGACTTGTATCGTGGGTGCTGGAAACATTTACATCAAACACATAAATACACCTAGAACCAGAAGCACAAATATCCCTTTGGAAGAATTTTGTGCTCCTGCCGGGAATCGAACCCAGGACCCACTACAAAATATTTCTATAGTTCACTGTATTTCTTTTTTAAAAACTTAAAAGTTAAAATTGGAATTTTCGATTTTTTCTAATGAATGTGGCAACTGTGATATAAAAAACGTATAGAGTTCAGGGTGGCCTATTGCAAAAAAAAAGCCTAATTTATGTAATGGTTATAATTATTTTTTTGTCAAATTAATGCGTTATTGCGTTTCAAAAAGTGGGCAAAAATCCACAAAATATATTGATGGCTAGAATACCTAATATACAAAATACTGTAGATATATTTTATTTATTGTTTTCTTTTTGTGTATCCGTGTCTAACTGCTGCGTTATCCATTATTTAACGGACACAGACCGAGACAGATATGTAGAGAGACAGATCGTTCCGAAAATCTAGCAACATTCTATACCGCTCATTGTTTGTATATTTCGCTTCGTCCGTAACTGGATTCGATTCCAATAGAAAACTTTGTCAACGGCAAATTGACAGCTATAAAACTAGAATCAAGCGAGATTTAGAAAATAAAGGCTGATATGTTTATTGATTGAAGCAAACAAAATGATTCTGAGCGATAGACAAAAAAATACGTTACATTATGTATTTTCAGATAAACGAATACATGATGTAGGCTTCTTAGCTACGACGTTTTTTGTAAAGGTGCTTAAGAGAAAATATCTTTATTATAATACTCCAGCTATACTGCAATCGAGCTAGTTGAGTTAAATAAAACATTTTGTCGCATAAATTCGCGTATACTACCATAATCAGTAAAATCTGTAGAGAGAGAGAGGGAGATCATATCTATTAGATAGCTTAGAATATGACTGGCTCTTAAGAATGGTTACCGAATTACCGTTAAGAACTTGGCGGTAAGTTTTTCTACTTGAGAGTAGGTACACCACGAGTACATTTCGGTATGTGGTAGCTAGATAGGCCAGCACGAGAAAATGCCCTACCTTTATAGATTTCAATACAATTGAAAACACTTTCACTGGAACAAAATCCTTCCTTGGAAGCTCAAGCACATAATAGGATTTGAAACCACAACCACTCGATTTGGAAACGCGTTCAGTTTGATCGAGCTATTACCGCTTCAAAGTCATTCTAAAAGATATGGATACCACTTGATATTCCTATCAATCTGAAGTAAAATCAAACAAAATATGTCCAGAGACAGCGCAGTATAAAGTTACTGCTCCCAAAAGCAACATAAAAAGAAAAAAAAACATATGATGAGCGCCGTAACTTCCTCACTGCCATAACTACAACCGCAGAAATAGTCCGCTAGCGACAAAAAAGTATTGAACAACGAAAGGTTTTTGCTATAAAAAGTTTTATCGGCCAAGTTAGGGGCCAATAAGACACGTAGAGGCAGTCCGGGCTACCTCCTAACGTGCTCGCAAGTATTCTATACTAGCAGTAACAAGGGTACGTGACTAACAGCTGAATACGAATCTGGAATGATTTACGCGCCTGATTTTTTAGTACAGGCAGAAGCCATCGCTGTGAAATCTGTCAAATATTCGATGAATTTCAAATGATTGCTTGTCTTAATAAAAAAGTCTTAAGAACCCGTATACATTTTTATGTCTTTCTCGCTCGCACGATTCACTGATTTTGAGATATAAAACTGACGGTGTGAGTTATTGTAAATGTTGTCAATATAATCACTAAATAATAATATCACGGATCTTATAAACTGATATTCGTTTTCTTAGCTTTTGGATTGGCGGAGAAAATCGATGTCAAATTGATTTTATATTTTTTTCACTCTTTCTTCGTCTAATTAATAGGTATTTAAACGAAATTTAATTTAAAGTATCCGTTACATAATTATTTAGTAAAGTTATTGACAACATTTTCCATAACTCGCTCTATAATTTTTATTTCTCAAAATGAATGAATTGTGCGAGCGAGACAGACATAAAAATGTATACGGGTTCTTAAGCAAACCTATCGAATAGGGTATCAGAATAATTAAACGCAAGCGAAGCTTAAAAAAACCGACTTCACCTCTTTATCTTCGGAACTTTGATCAGATTAGATGTACTAAACACGCATTATTGACGATATTTCTAGAACTACTAAAAAACTTTAAGTGGGACCGATTGGAAAGCAACATCTTTCAAACAAAAAAAAAATCGAAATCGGTTCACGTGGAACGAAGTTATGAGGTAGCACACATAAAAAAAAATACAGTCGACTTGAGTACCTCCTCCTTTTTTGTGAAGTCGATAGAAAAATAAACCGAACCTATCGAATAGGGTATCAAAATGAAGGGAATTAAACGGGGATTAAAATTACGTAATAAATAACAAAAAAGTTTCAAATTATTCGCAGTCGTGTTTTTTTTTTTAATTTAAAAACCTGTTAACTCTAGTTAATATAATAAAGCAATTGTTATATTATACATAAGTAAATAAATACCACAGTTTAATTTGCTCTATCACGATGGTAGTAAAATTTTATCGTCCGGTTTTCCTATTTCCTTTTATTGTTCCTGGTGGTGTATTTATTTCGCTATTATTAATAACAGCCCAATAAAATGGGCCTTAAGAATAATTCGCTGACTTTATTAATAATTTTGAGCATCGTAATTTACGTTTATTTTATTTTACGCCATATTCTTTGCCCTTTTGTAATAAATAAACTGTTAACAGATGGATACTGAAATTTTTAGATCGTTATCAACCGACTTCAAAAAAGGAGGTTCTTAATTCAACTGTATGTTGTTTTTTTTGTATGTGTTACGCGATAATTATGAATCGATTTTGAAGGTTTTTTTTGTTTGGTAGTTAAACTTCAGAAGTGGTCCCATATACATTTTATCGAAATCGATCAAGTCAAAACTAAATTATAAATGTTTTATTTAAAAAAATATATATAATAATTAGTAGGATTGTTTGATTTCTGTATTTGTTGTTCAAGTACAGGATATAACGGATATTATACGTAAGTATCAGCGTTCAGTGTGTAGCCGTTTTAGCGATACTTAGACCCCGGGACAAAATAGGTCTAAAACAGTGACTTTGGTGGCCGACCAAACCGTTATTTTCCAACATAGATTTTTTTTAAACCAGTTTCGTACTCTACTTGTCAAGCCCTTTTTAACGATACCCCACAAGGGTAGATACAAAATTTAAAATATTTTGCTTCCCACTTACATGATTGGAACCCTTTTAATATTGCATTTATGAAATTTTTAATGTCATTTCTGGCTTTGTAGTTTTACATATTCTATGAGAATATGAAGTCCTTTGTTTATATGATTTAGCTGCCTTTGACAGGTGGACGGACGGACAGACAAAGTGCTGAACGACCCAAGTCAACTTAGAAAGCTCGCTTCGCTCGATCAATAAACATAAACGCTTTCACACTCATAACCCCATAAACATTCACATCACACAATCACACCCAGAACCAGAAACACCAATTTCCCTTGGGGAGAAAACTTGTGTTCCCGCCGGGAATCGAACCCGATACCTGCTTAAAAGGCGTAGGTTCACACTAAGCCTACGGGCAGTTCAACTTTAGATAATAAATTAAGTCTTCTCGAGACCATGGCCAATGCAACTTGGGCGAAACGTCGAGGTAAATAAAAATAGTTTTTTAGCGCGATTAAGTCCCGAGATATTACCTAAACTATAATAAATGAAGTTTGTGATTGCTTACATTTTTGCGAATCCGTCTTGTGCGGCGACTTCTTGTCTCCGCGAACCATGGCTGCGGGGCGGTGGGGCGGGGAGAAGCGTGCGCGCGGTGACCCGCGATGCTATCGCCCGCGGCCGCCGCCGTGCGCCGTCAGCGCTACTGTGTTCTCGTGGTTATGCCAGATACCTGAGAAAGAAGGGATCGTAGTAAGAGAACATATTACACTTAAAACGTTTCTTTTTTAATTACCATTTGTAAATAAATAATTAAACGCAAGCAAATCTTAAAAAAAACCGACTTCACCGATTTATCTTCGGAACTTTGATCAGTTTAGATGTACTAAACACGCATTATAGAAGATATTTAAAATAACTACTGATTAGATCTTGATCAAATTTAAATGGGACCAATTGGAAAGCAACATCTTTATTTATTTATTTAATAGTTTTGCATAAATCAGAGTACAGGGAATGGCCTAATGCCAAATAGCATTCTCTATCAGCCATCCTGGCCGTGAAAGAAAAGCGGTGGGTGTGCGGCAGAAACAAAATAACCGAATTTATCATAAATATTTTAGGATATAAAGCAACATCTTTCAAACAAAAAAAAATTTCAAAATCGGTTCAAGATATGAGGTAACACACAATAAAAAAAATCGACTTGAGTACCTCCTCCTTTATTGTGAAGTCGGTGGAAAAGGACTAAAAAGCTATATAACCAGAGAACTTGTCAAGGCGAATCTAACGAGCCCAAACTTAATGGGTTTATCGTGTTTAGTTCAGAAGTTCCTATGGCCATCATCCGTTTTCATCCTTTGACCAGCCCCATGATACCATTTTTTTATAATTGTATTGTCACCAAAGATACATAAGAACACTAAATTTAAATCCGTGTAAAAAATAAGTGAACCTATCCTATATTATTTTGATTGTAATCTCTTTTGTGCTGTTTTAAATAAAAAATAAAAAATGGGTCTTATTTAACTTACAAGATTGTCTATGTACTTGTCGGTCTGTAATCAATTACAGGCCGACAAATACATAGATAGATAACAGGACGGGTGAAACTAAATAAAAGCTTGTAGAAATCTGTACAGGAGTGAAACGCATAGTAGGCCATTATTCAAAAAATTTAACGTGCTTCCTCTGGCTTGCATCTACATTAGAGATATTTGTATTTTTACAAAAACGTACCCAGCATATTTAAAAAATCGCAGTGACATTTATAAAAAACAAAAGCGAGCAAAATTCACCTCACTATTATATCAACCTACTTGTCAAAAATATATTTACAAAAAGAACGTATATCATATGTGTATATTTTTATATAATAAAATACCTAAAGATATAAAAATTTTAGAAGGCAATAGTTTTAAGAAGAATTTGAGTGCTATTAAGTAATTGTTTTTATACTATTAACGAATTTATGAAATTTAGAGACAATAATATTTTTTAACATTTGCATGTCTGCATGCAGGCTCAATACAATGTACATAATATTATTTATAAGACCTTTTTGACATGTATTCTGGCAAATAAACATTTGAGTTTGAGTTTTGAGTTTGCATTGCTTGCGTCTTTGTTCCCCGAATGGTTTTATCCGGAAATCTTCAAGTCAAGAGAGATAGGTAACTTCTAGGCAAGCATGCTAGATCTTCGGCCGCATTATCACTTTCATTTGTTATCAGGTGAGATAATGCTTAAAGCTTGCCTATGGAGCATAAAACCTATGTAGTTTTATGATAGTGTTACCTGAAAGCTTACAAACATATTTATATATATATATATATATATATATATATCATTATATTCTGTACGTGTTTTTGTGACTGAACTTCTCCTAAATAGCTGGACTGATTTTGATGATATTTTGTGAGTATTCAGGTGGATTCAAGAATGGTTTATATTCACAATTCGATCCGATAAAAAAATATTTTCTAATTTACGCGGGCGAAGCCGCAGGGAACCACTAGTAGCGTTACAAGTCTAACGTGTGTCAGTGTGTCTGTATATAATAAACTAGCTGACCCGCCCGGCGTCGCCCGGGTAAACAAAAGCTTACACATAAACGCTTTCACACTCACAGCACCACTCTAAAAGTACTATAAGTTGTGTCGTGGGGCCGTAAACAAGTAACACCACACACACAACATTCACGTCATACCCAGAACCAGAAACATAAACTTCCCGTGGGGAAAAAACTTTTGTTATTGTGTTCCCACCGAGATTCGAATCCGCTGCTTTGAAGACGAACGCGCACTCATCTACCCAGTGGGTAGTTCAAAGTTCAAAGATTCCCCACCCTGCGTCGCCTGATTAAAAAATCTACACATAAACACTTCCACGTTCACAGCCCCACACTAAGTACAGTGACTTGTAGCGTGGGGCCGTAAACATCCAAGATTCACAACATATAAAAAACAAAAATTTCCCGTAGGGAGAAAACTTCTGTTACCACCGCGAATCGATCCCGCTGCTTTGAAGGCAAACGCGCACCCATTTACGCGAGTAGATAGTTGAAAGTTCAAAAGATGACCCGCCCGGCGTCGCCCGGTTTAAAAATATACAAATTAACACTTCCACATTCACAGCCCCACACTAAGTTCAATGACTTGTATCGGGGGGCCGTAAACATCCAAGATTCACAAAGCATTCACAACATACTCATAACCAGGAACACAAATTTCCCGTGGAGAGAAATCTTCTAGGTAAATTACCACCGGGAATCGAACCCGCTGCTTTGAAGGCGAACGCGCACCCATCTACGCCAGCGAGCAGTTCAAAGTTCAGGAACGACCCGCCCGGCGTCGGCCGGGTAGTAAATATTAAAAAACTTACCCATAAACGCTTTCACATTCAAAACCCCACACTAAGTTCAATGACTTGTATCTTGGGGCTGTAAACACCCAAGATTCACACAACATTGACAACATACTCAAAACCAGAAACACAAATTCCCGTGGAAAAACACCTGTGTTCCCACCGGGAATCAAACCCGGTGCTTTAAAGGCAAATGCCCACCTAACTACTCCAGTGGGCAGTTCAAAGTTCAATGATAAGTTATAACCGACTAAACAAAAAAAAACAGTCGAATTTATATCCTCCTTCTTATGTATGTCGGTTCAAAACATAGAAGTATGCCGGATTACGCAGTAACTGTTACATTCTGTGATCCATCGTTTTCACCCTCAAATAAACTTAACGATATCTCCTAGACTATAGGTCCAAATTATATGCAGTGAAGAGCAAATTGCATCTACGTGAACTACGTAAGCCGATGAAAAGAAAAAGAGGTTTTTTTTGATAAGGATTAATATTAAATACTTAAAAAAAGGCAACGAAATAGAAGCCGCTATTTTTATGTGCAGGAATACGTAGTACGTGTCGATAAATTTCTGACCCGTCCGACCCGACTACCGTGAAACTAATTTCACGATTTCTCATAGACTATTTATCCAAATCACATGCAGTAAAAAGCAAATTGTATCTACATGAACTACGTAAGACGATGAAATAGTTTATTTTGATAAGGATTCATACTGAATGTATTTTTTCTGAGCTATACATACATGTTAGATATATGCTGTCGCGGATTTTTTTGTAAAACTCATGAAGGCCAACATTTTTGCTGTACATTGTATTCACCTAAGTGTAACTGTTTAGTCAGCGTACGCCGTTAAAGCGGAAAGTTAGCAAATTTTTCTCCGACTTGTCTTACGAATATTATTATTTCGAACTGATAACGAACTTCTATCCTAACAAAACATAGCCTATGACACTCACTGATAGTGTAGCTATCTATTAGTGAAAGAATTTTTGAAATCGGATCAGTAGTTTCAGAGATTACCTTTTACATACAAACAAACAAACAAACAAACAAACTTTACCTCTTTATAATATTATTATTATAGTATAGAAAATAAAATAAAAAAATATCACTTTAGCGTGTGGACTCCATTTTAAAATCTACGACAAATAAAACATCAAAAGAAATGATTATACAATACAAATACTCTTTATTGGAAAACCAATACAAAAATCTTTAAAACTAAACTAAATAAATAAATCTCAAAGAGGTTTTATAATAGACGGTCTTAATCGCATAAAACAATCACTTCCAGACAACCTTAGCATGAATATAAATTTTATAAAGAACTGCATCTGGCGGAGGTGTACACTAAGAACTAAGTAATAAATAGAGAATAGAACTATTAATATACAAAAATCGAATATTTCGACAAGAAATTGACAAATGGGTACTAAAAATTCACTTAACAAAACTAGTTCTGTATAAAGATCCCACGTTTTTGCGCGGAACTCAACAGGGTAATCCAATTTCTGTAACTTTCGCTCTTTGAAGTCAACTCCTTTGATACTGACTGCAGATTGGATTACCGAAGATTCTTGGGAATGTGCTGCCTGCTGGATTGCTGGGAATTATCCGCAGCTGATTTTTGCCCTAGTTATTAGACATGATAATTATATCATCTTAAGCTACCATGGTACGTAATTATGAATTAACCGAGGAACTAACAGCCTTACTTATAAACCCCTCTTAATTTTTAATCAATTGCTTAGCTACAGTTAAACAAAAATTTCACTCATAAACGCGATTTAGCGTTAAGTAATGCTTAAATAGTTGTCAAAATTAAACACCGCCATTGCCTTGTTTAAAACTTACTAAGAGGCAAGATGGCGGGTCTTATATCTTTAAATAATAAATGTGTCAAAACTTTTTACGTAAGGCGAAAAATTGTTTACTTCGACAACCGTTGAATGTCACCTGTCTTTGATTTTCATTTCAATAGATTAATAAAACCCAAGGATGTTGTAGCTACGTAGGTTTGTTTCCTATCTCGATGATAAAACCATATTTTTGACAGCTGTATTCTCTGTGCGTTTCTCAGCTAAGCGGCGCCTAACTAATGTTTATGAGTGAAGAAAAGTTAATCATTGATTATGGGCTTAAGAGCTGCTTAACTAAGAGGTGGCTAAGCATTGCTTAGCGACATTTTTATAAGTAAGACTGTAAAGTATTTAGCAGTCCTCTCCCCGTTACTCGATGATACAAGTAAATTACCCGTTATTGACACAAATACTTATCATAATGATTTTTCATAGGATATTGCTATTTATTTGAAGTAATTATTCTAGATAGTAGTAACGCAAACTTTTAATGAAACTTTGATCTCAATATAGTTACATTAAAGTCGATATTAATTTTTTTTAAGCCCCTAACAAAATCGTATTCAATAACAACAAAACAATAAAGCTTTCGAAACTGGGTCTCTTCAAACACCATTCTCAGAATCTAGAATTTTTTTTTATTTTATACTTTAGAACTGAAATACCTAAGTAAATGAAAACCATTTTTGTTTTAAACAGTATAGTTCTCATGCTAAACGACATTTTATCATCTATCGCCTACTCGGCATAAAAAGACTTAACTCTGATCTATATGTTTGTTTCTTTCTAATGTAAGGGGAGTAAATAGCACAGCCAATTTTTACACCATCTGCTTAAATAAATTTGACGGATCGTAGCTCGGGTAGAGCATATTCTTTCATATGGACCGTCATAACTAAGTCGTTTTGACAACAAAGCAGTCGAATACTGGTCTAAGGGCTCAAATTATCCAATAACTTTATATAAACTTCATTATGTTAATTTAATCTGTAGATATCAATGATAGAAAACTCAATCAATTACTTATAACATAAACCTGTGCTAGGAAAATCTTACCTATGCGCTGGATACCCAACTCACGTATCTCATTTTCATATTGCAAATGAGAAGGTAACTTTATTGCTCTATCGTAAAGTAAAAGAAATTAATATCGGTCGTTCCGAAGATAAGAGATACCCAGTGATATGACCTATGACCGAGAGTGAGATAAAATTTATAAATGTACCTAATATTCATGCCGCGTCTTTAAGTTTACTAATTTAAGTCCCGTGAGACCTAGACGTCTGGAAGTTCTGGGAAAGCTTTTAATAGAAGTTGTTTGAAGGCTAGATACAAGAATATTAATATCGGTCGTTCCCCAGATAAGAGATACTTTGTGATGTGACCTATAACCGAGAGGAAAATAAAATATAAATGTAATATTCATGCAACGTCTTTAAGTTTACTAATTTAAGTCCCGTGAGACCTAGACGTCTGGAAGTTCTGGGAAAGCTTTTAATAGAAGTTGTTTGAAGGCTAGATACACGAAAATTCATACCGGTCGTTACCGAAGATAAGAGATACTTTGTGATGTGCCCATAACCGAGAGGAAAATAAAATATAAATGTAATATTCATGCCGCGTCTTTAAGTTTACTAATTTAAGTCCCGTGAGACCTAGACGTCTGGAAGTTCTGGGAAAGCTTTTATTAGAAGTTGTTTGAAGGCTAGACACACGATAACTCTACTAGGTAACTCATATCGTGGCATTTTTTGTAGAGTAATTTTTTTTGTAGCGTACGCCTTTCTAGGTCGAACTAAAGTAGCACATTTTCTAGAAAGGAAACATATTGCTTGAGGTGATATTTTAACACGCGGCCATTTTTTAAAATCTCTGATGGAGTAATTACCATTGCCTCCTGTTGATAGCTGATGTGGTCGAAGATGGTTAGATGATTTTCTGAAGATAGGTAGGAAATTAACCTAATACACACCTAAGTACATTTTGCAGCAATTTAACATACATTTATCTACAAATATGTGGTCAGTGTAAAATCCCGGTCGAGATATTTGGAGGATCAGGATTCATAGATTGAGATAATTCTATGGCTGATTAAGGTAGCGAACATATTTAAATATTGGAGTTGTTAAGGGTTTTGAAAAAAATTTAAGAATACAAAAAAATATATATTTATGGTTCAATACAGAAAACAATGAGAAAATTAAATGGCTTATTGGTGCTATTGGATACCAAACTATTGATAGCAGGAAACCTATTTCTGTTTGAACAGCTATCAAACAAGGCAAAAACTACACAAACATTGCACAAGTTTTTCAGATATTGGCATCAAAGCAGAATAACTCCCTATGGAATATGAAACGTAGCTTCGTCAAAAGGATAACTGCACGGCAAATGAGACAGTAAGAAATTAGTAAAGAGATCGGGAGAGCTTTCTGACGTATTATTAGTTTCATTTTTGCCAATAGAGCCCCGGACTTTGGCGTTATTGAAAAAAATGGAATTAAGCATAAAAATGTTTACGACGTAAATACCCAGTAAAAAGGTATACCTTGTAATAAGCTTGGTTTTGTAATCACAAAGTTTTGGCTAAGTATTGGTCCAAGAATTTTACCAATTTACGTTAGCTCTCACAGTTTAGAGCTTACACAGATAGCTATATACACACTAGCCGTGCCCCGCGGCTTCGCCCGCTATTATCAAGTTAAAAAGTAGCGTATGTGTTAATCCTAGGTATAATCTATGTTCATTCCAAATTTCATCAAAATCCGTTCAGCCTTTAAAGCGTGAAGAGGGAACAAACATACTTACACACAAACTTTCGGATTTATAATATTAGTAGGATTTCACTGTACCACTTTGATTTCCTAAGACTAAATAATATCAAGTGATTAAAAACACATAATAGTGATTAAATCACATAATATAACAACACTAAAACATAGAAAGTTTAAACGTAAGTATATTTAAGAGAAATGGTAATAAATATTTTTGTAAACAAAGTTTTAAGAGCCAATTTTGAGTGCAGTAGCCATTTTATGGTGACACTTAAAATGGGTTATCATAATTAAACGAGTATTCAACATTTCATGTCTGTGTTTCTAACTATTAACACGTTATCTAGTCTGAACTCACCTTAAAATAATTTCTTAAAATAAATGCGTACACAAAATGTTGTATCTGTGCTGTTGACTGATGGAAGTGCTTCTAATTAAGCTTGCAAGGTTTGACCTAAGCAAACAAACGAACATGCATGCAACATGCAACATTAACTTGCAATGTTTGCACATTGCAAGTTAAATATAAGCTTGTGAAGTATATTTGACGACTCTGCTAGCAAGTTGAAAAGTCCTTTAACGTTGTAGATTATATTACATGTAGGGGCAAAATTTTCCACCCCCAAGGAAAATGCTTCTAATTTGGATGCAATTGTGTGTATGTTTGTTTTCGGAATTCACAATAGTGTCTTTTGTTTTTGTATGCAATCCTCATTTTCCTATAATTTTGTGGCTAATGGATCCCAGTTATATAATCTCCATATATTGATACCAGTCTACACATACGGATCTACAGCGATAATAATCGTACAAAACGTGCCAATAGTCCCAGCTCTCCACCGGGCCATAACATCCCACAAACATCCAATCCATGATGGGCTCTAAATTGCTTTGATCGTTTTTCCGGAAGGCTAATGAATTATCCCGCCCTAATGCCTCTCTCGGCTCACCGGGTAGATGCCTAGTAATATAAAGCATAGATAAGGTTATTTAAACGGCGTATGTGGTTTGGTAGATGATATTGCTTGTTAGGGTCAGGTAGTAGTAGCGTATATAGCTCATTTAACTTTGCGAAATGTGGTCCCATAATGGCTTGGGAAATGGAGCATCTTATTTATATTTCATACTTTCTAACCTCGGAAATGTATTTGGGTTAATTTATTCAGTAATAGGGAAGCTTAGCTTTGCTGGTATTTTCTTTTTTAATTGGTGTACAATAAAGAGTTCATCTATTATTATCTATCTTAGTAGAACGTTTCGAATAGAAATGTTTTCTCCAGTAAGAGATAGATAATTGTAATAAAAAGTTTGTGATATTTATCCGGGTATCGCTATGTAAAGCAACTCTCGTTGGGAGGTTAAAGTCCCAAAAAGATAGCAGGGATCTCCATAACTCAAAAGGCCCGAGTTATAAACTCCATCAGTAAACATGGTAAACAATGGCACAAATTTGTCACTAGACTTTTGAAAGAGTATCATATATATGCTGCAAAGCTGCATAAGAAAACTGTTTAAGTAGGAATGGTCTCGGCTGAAGACAAAACTGTTCAGTGTTGCCACCGTGCCAATGGTAACATAATCAGTATAGTATTGTATATAGCCGCCGATGTATCGCCGCCGAGTTTCTTGCCAGGTTCTTCTCGAGATTCTGTAATTTTGCGAATCTGGCAGTAGAATCATTAACTTTCATCAACTTTCTCTTTGGGGCCCATGTGAATAAACGATTTAGATTTTTTGATTTTGATTTTATATAGTCTTTGCACCGGGCAGATAAAAGCTCCTAGTCTACCGCAGTGTTACGCTATTTATTTTTTATTTAACTTTCTTGATAGTATTGCAGATCATGCATATGTTACACAAAATAATAACGTACTCATTGGTCGTCAAGTAGCTAATGAAGACGACCAATTCGTGTAAATGCCACCTCCATCTCTTTTACGAGGATGAGCGCATCACAACTTAATTAAGTGCATATGGATATAGAAAAAAAAGAAACAATACAAACAGAATCATGTTTGCAAGCACAGTAAGTATATGAAAGATAGAAGCGCGTATCTGTAGAATGCAAGGATTATACCTATTGTACGTCATTGATGGATGTATAATTCAAAAATACAACGCAGAAGAAACTCAAGCTTTAATTAAAATCCTTTACTAAAAGACTATTTTGGAACCCGGTCAGATATGTTCGTTATGCCAACTTTACGTTTTTTCACGAGCACGACTGTTTTGACTGCATCCCCGCAAGCTCTATTTTGATATGTATATGCGTCAGTACCATACAAACAAAATTGTATTTGTCTCTTCGTTTTCAATCATGTTTTTAAAAGAAAATATATGAAATTGACAAGACTTCATGAGATCACAATGAATATGCATATTTTTATAATTTGAATCGATTGATCGAATATGCCTACATAATTGCCGAAAATAAAATTTCATTCATAAAAACATTATATTTCATCCATATACTTATAATAATTTTTTAACAGGCTGATGTCTGTACATTAAAGATTTTGAAGAAAATTAATACGGAGGGTCTTTATTTGAGCAACAGAAGCCAAAACAATCATTATTAGAATTCTTGTCTGTCTGACTGTCTGAATGTTTGTAAGCGCATCACGTAAAAACTACTGCATGGAATTGAATGCTGTTTTTACCGATGTATTGCTACAGGTCTAACTTAGATTAAAGGCTTCATTTCAACGCAGAAAAGTATCTTATTCCTACTGCTTTCAATATAATACTACTAAGCGGATCTCCAAAACTACTAATCAGGTGATATCGTACGGATTTTACGAGTCAACTAAACTTGCCTGAAGCGATTAATAAACTTTATTTCATTATAATTGGATGTTGAAAAGAAAAGCTATTATCATTTGTAACTCATTGATAGCTTTTTTTAATAGAACTTAATTAATTTAATGAACTTTGAACTTAATGCTAAATTAACACATAGGATAGGAACAAGAGGGCTCACTTAGGTGGATACGCCCGTGAGCAATAATTTTCGGTCATAGTTTTTAAATCAGAATAACTTTCGGTGATAGTTTTTAAAAGTTTATTCCCCGTATTGTTACCGTTAGTTAGGCACACAAGTACACGGCACCCGCACCGTGAATGCTAAGAAGTCCGTCTCAGAACATAGTTCCAAGACTACGTAGGACTACTTTAATGATAAAGACACGGGGGTGTAAGATGATGCGGGACATAATAATATTTTAATACACTACTACTAGAGAAGCTGCGAGCGCTAGAATTTCACACGAGTGCTCCTAGAACGCACGACGGATTGTGCTCAGTAATATATATCAGCTCTAGAATGTCGGTTTAATATCGTACCTGAACTCAGTATCCAGTAATTTACAATTTTATATGAATAAAGAAAAAGATAGATAGATAAACTCTTTATTGAACACCATATTTGTGACAAAACAGCTCTTATCGCTAAAAGCGATCTCTTCCAGATAACCTTTGGATGGAGAGGCATTACGCAACAAAGTTGGACGTCGGTGTTTTAACATAACAAAATTCAGAAAGATGCAAGATTAAAAATAAAAAATGCAAATTATAATAAATTTACTGAATTATAAATAATGATATATAACAATTATAATATAAATTCATATTACATATTATAATATAATACGTAAACTATATAATATATGTGTGATAAAGAATGAAAATATGTGTGTCTTGTACCTACAAATCCTAGTAATATTCAGATAGTAACATAGCTCAAGGGCGAAATTCCAACTTCGAATCATAGTATCACCGGCCCAACGTCCTACCCACTCGACTAGAGCATTTGAGACCACACTCCTAGCATGAAATTAACCCTCCCTTTACTCGTCGTGGAACGTATTTCGTCATCCACCGTATAAGTGGAAACTATACCTCGTTCTACAAGGCTGAATTTCGGTTTAATCTCCGAGCGAAATTTTTCCTTAAATTTCTGAATACAGTTTCAGCTTAGAATATCAGAGTGCTTTACAAATTAAATATACTACATACCCTACCCTCTGCTACTTAAACGCAATTCTGTCTCGGTTCTGCTAATGCAAAATGTCACCTACAGAAAAGAGATAACCCTGTTTTTACCAGACTGCCAAGGAAAGCTTGTTTTTCGCGCGCGTAACTTGTATGTATGTATGTAAATTTCTTTATTACTTCGTATCTTCCAAACGGCTGGATGCATTTCGACAGCTAAGGTATCGTTATATGCGTCTTCAAAACCAAGTGCCCTTAGATAGATGTTTAAAAATAATACAATATGGCGGGTTTTTGGCGCGAAATAATAATATGTTAATAAAAAAAACCAAACCTATCGAGTAGGGTTCCAAAATGAAGGGGATTACATAAAGTTACATAAAAAATAGGTTCACATTTTTCTCAGTCGGGTTTCTTGAATTTTCCCAAACAACGTTTATGTAACGTTTTTGTTTTTGGTATATTTCCTGTTATACCAAAGTAGAAAACTCGCACGTACACAGAAAGCGTGAACAGTATCCGTTGCTCTGTGGTTTGTACGATACGGTACGGTATAAAACATGCTTCCAATTATCCCAACATAATCCAAAACAAAGTGTCATTTTCCCTAACATAACTCAAAGTGATACGTTGACCCTAGCATTCCACCGTTGTAGGTAAGAAGGTAATCACAAAGGGTTTACTGAGTAACTATTTTACCTATACGGCGTACAGTACGAAGTCGTCTGTAGGGACTATGGACAAGCACTCCGTTCCGGAGCTTTGCCTTGCCCTAATGACAGTATGGACAGTATGCGCGCTGCAAAGGAGTGGAACTCCTTGCCAGAGTCTGTGTTCCCAGATAAGTACAATCTTGGAGTATTCAAGTCGACAGTGAATAGATATTTTCTAGGCAAGCGTGTTTCATCGTCAACCGCATCGTCACTTAACTTCAGGTGAGATAGTGGTCAAATGTTTACCTATCACAGATAAAAAAAAAAGTATCAATAGTAAATAATTCTGGATTACTGATTCTGATCTTCGAACTTCGAATTCCTCGTAGGAAACGAGGAAAGGTTTTAGAACTATATTCACAAATATGGAAGAAATAATTTGGCTCAGGATCCGAATCCGAATCAACCATGAATTTTACCCTAGTTTAGTCAAATGCTTCACAAATTATGAATCTGAAGAAAATGTAGGTATCATGTGCCGTATACACTCTTCAGAGTCGTCCGAATAATAGAAGTTAAGATACTGTGGTTAAGTAAAGCTAGTGACGTCTAATCTAAACTTGTCTCACTTTGATGGATAGTACACACACGTACGCAAACTTTACAATTACAACAGTCACGTTAGTGTGGTTTTAGGTATAAGGGCATTTGGATTTAAAATCGGGTTTATTATAACGTGACTTGCACTGTGTCGAGGTCGGTGTATAGATTGAAGTATAGATCCGGCTTCATGTGCACGTGTGCAAAATGATCCTGGAGAAGGCTTCCGAATGTATCCGAACAAAATTAACAGGCAAGAAATAGCGGCCATATTGAAAATTAAAACTATCGTGAGTATTACAAATAATTTATCTTGTATACGGCTTGAAACACGTCGAAAATTTTGATTTACTTTGTAGACGACCAGTTTCGGACAAATTTGTTGTCCTTCATCAGGATGAGTCAGACGCGCGATACGCAGATACGCGAGCGGCTTGGGCCTCGGGCGGCGCTCGAGTCACGCGCCGAGACCCGAGCCGCTCGCCTCTGCGTATCGCGCGTCTGACTCATCCGTATACTACATAAATTAGCGGCCATATTCCACCGAAGAAAACTAAAGGTTACTGTAGCCCCACTAGCCAAAAACCAAAACTCTAGCTCTATTTTATCGTAATTAAACGCAAGCAAAGCTTAAAAAAACCGACCTCACCGCTTTATCTTCGGAACCTTGATCAGATTTAATGCATTAAACACGCATTATTGACGATAACTCAAAAACTAGTGATCAGTTCTTGATCAAATTTAAATGGGACCATATGGAAAGCATCAGCTTTCAAATGAAAAAATAATTATCAAAATTGGCTCCCAACGAAATTAGTTATGAGGTAAGATACATAAAAAAATATCTGATCGTAACCTCCTCCTATTTTTTAAGTCGGTTAAAAAGTAACGCTTTCCAAATGTAACAGACTTGAAAATTGTGTACGAGGTTACACTTTGCAATCTCAGTGAGCGCTAAATAACAAGTCAATATAATTTAAACCTTATGTTCACAAGTTTTAAGGTATGTTATATTTAGAGAGCGTTTCTTTTGAAATAATAGAGACGACGCGTTTTGGTCTTTGGCTGGAAGAGCAGGCAAGAAAAACCGTGGTCTACCGAGATGCACTGATCAGATGGACAATCGTTTTACCTTAGAGGGGTTATTACTCCGTTTTTTAGATATATACAGAGATTGCGATAATGCCGCCAGCATGGTGGGTATGCTACCCACTAGTAGTGGGCTTGAGCACTTAAGTTACCTATAAGTGGCCTTGTTTGTAGGTAATTTAGATCTCTTCTGTATAAATGTATATAGTTTTAGGAAATATATGCATATGGCCTGTAGAGTATATGGACTACCTAAAAATTTAACTTGTTATATCACCCAGGATTTTGAACTACATTTAAGTTTTGAACTCTGTGTTGCACCTTAACTATAATGGATAAGCATGACGCTAGGTGAACGTCTTATATTCATAAAAAAACACGTGTGGCACTCGGGGACTGCCGCGGTAAAGCTATTGCATAGCATTTTTTATCAACTTATGCAATTACAATTATTTATTTATTTTATTTATGCAGTATTTTTTTCCTCCCACCTAGAGGCGAGTTGCTGAACTAAAGAGACAAGCGTGATATTTCAAAAAAAGTCATTAAAAGTTCTGCTATTCATCGATAGATGGCAAAACTAAAAAGTATCACCGCTGTGCCGGTCGGAGTGGGGGTGTTAGGTTATTTTCGTTACGGAATTTCTGGATTCGGTCTCCACGCTCCAGGCCCGCGATAGAAGCTATGCAATAGCTTAAAAATTGATATATTCAAAATAACCGTTATTTTTTTAGAAATGTAGAATGCCTTAAATCATGTACTCTTGTACACGTTTCTTTTATCACAAACGAAACTATCGTGACACGCAGACACGCAACGAAACTATCGTGACACGCAGACATTTCTTTTAAAGAAAATGTTTCAAGAGCAAAGAGCCTAAGGGAAGCACGTATGAATAGAATAGCCTTTTTGGTAGATGTGAGACGTCATCATTTACTGGATCTCGCTAGATGGCTATCGCTTTCGCCTTTGCAAGATGATAGTTTAAGAATATGAACGAGAATGGAGGGACGGTATTTCGGGAGATGACATGTAGGTGACACGGACTTCCGTGTAAATTACGATTAGATCTCTTGCATCGAGACAAATTTATGCATTACTAATTGGCGTTTTCTAATTCATTAGCAATGACTTTACTCAAGAAGAAGGTTCATAAACTAAAACCCGACTACTAGTAAAAATGGCTTGTTATAGTTTGAAACAAATAATATTTAACTTATTTCTTTACTTTTCGAATTGATATTTTATAGCATCACCTTCATTTGATACCGTGACGATGGTTTTTGTCTATTTTAATATGTTTTGTCACGGTTTATGGAGTACTACCGACGCCATTTTGTTTTATTATGATAAAACCTTGCCTAGTACCTATTACCTTTAGAATTAAGACAAATTCATCGATACCCTAAATGTTACAATCGGCTTATTAGTTTGAACGCTGTGAGGGAAAACAAACATTTATACTAACAAATAATAACTAAAAAAACTGGAAAACGGCTGCATCAATATTTACCATGCATAGATAAGAATACTCTAAATGAAGATCCCTTCTATACAAAAAAAAAATCGATCCAACCATTTAGGAGCTACGATGCCAAGGATAGACAATCCATATGCACATGAATATATGAATACCCTAAAGTACAGATATACACAACAAACTTAAGCACGTTTTCGTCGTTTTCGTCTACGGTTAAATATAGTCGGGCAAAAATTACCACAAGTATGCAAAATATTGCTACCGAAGTACAAGTTACCTATACTGCCGTCAGAAAGAAAAAAGACGTAACTGCATTTTCAACAAAACTGAGTTATATGCATTTTCGGAATCAAGAAAAATTCACGCTAATTCCTGGCTAAAATCAACTGTAGTAAATAATGTGTCGTCTAAAAAAGTTAACGTTTCGGTAAGCTTCTAAGCAAGGCGTACTAAAACAAGTCATCCTTTTATGGTGGATATTCCTCAGATTAGAACCAAGCGTTTTGCCACAACTTTTATGATGGGAACTGCAAAGGAGTGAAATACCCTGCCTTTGTTCTTGTTTCCCGATGACTATAACTTAGGAATTCTCAAATCAAGAGTGAACCTTCTAGGCAAGCATGTCCCAACGTCGACCGCATCGTCGCTTTCCATTGGGTGAAATGGCGGTCAAATGCTAGCCTATAAAAAAAAGATCGATTGTTAAATAATTAATTAATTAATTTTATATCATTAAACAAAAACTTTTAACTATCCTATTCGATGTATTGTTCATTAACTCAGAAAAATGAATTTTATTTTGACATGTTTAATACAATATTAATAATATTTAAATAAATGAAAACAAGAACCATATTGGTTTAGGTCCGAGCTTGGTAGAAATCCACGGGGTTTGCTTGATAGTTTATTTGCTTTTATACCCTTTAGGGTGCGGCTGCTATCTAGTCAAGCGCCCTGGGATTATTGTTGGTGCCAACTACAAAACCCAGAGCTTGGACAAGCCATACACAGAACGACATTTTAATTATGGATTTTGTTAATACGCTTTATACTACGTTATTAATAAGCGTCTCTACATATACGGCAATAAGCCATATCCTTCACCTTTTGATTGCTTAAAATACACCAATAAGTCATAATTATACTAACTTCCCTGTACATTTAAGGTACAGGTAATAAAGTATAACTTGACATTTTTTTAAATATTCTATTAAGCTATTTTTATTTTCCTTAATTTCTTAAAATACACCAGTCTTAATATTATATACTATAAGAATTTTTGTCCTGACATACTGATTCACTGACTGACTTACGAGACAACGCACAGCCTAAACCGCTGGTCGTAGAGACTTAAAATTTGGAGGGTAATTTTTTTTAGTACGTAGAGGTGTACTAAGAAAGGAGTTTTTGAAATCCCTAAGAGGGTTAAATGGGATGAAAACGTTTGTATGAAAGATCTTTGTTTTTGAGCTTATGGCGATGAAAATAAATACATGAATCGTTGATTAATTAAAAAAAATATGTTTATAATATTATTTGCCAGGGGTACATAAAGGTGGTGCAATGAGGGATGAAAGTTCATGTCGAAAAATCTTTATTTATGATGTAACACTCATGGAAATTATCATTTGAGTAGGTAGTTCATTAAATTTAAAAAAATGTATTTAATATTTTTGGAAAGGGGTGTATTAAGCTGGTACAGTGGAGAATAAAATTACATAAGGAAAGTTTTAGTGTTGCTGTTATAGTGATGAAAATTTAGCAGTAAAATGAAAGGTATACAATAATTTTATCAATAAATAAATACAATCAATCATAAATAGCAAGAAATTAACTTGATTAGCGCGCCGCTAGGCACGGCTAGTAAGTTATATATCTTCCTCCACCTTTTAAAATACACCATTAATCCAAATGGTCACCACTTCATCTCTTATAACCAAACAATAAGCAATATCCACACCTCTTCATCTCCTAAAATACGCCAATAAGCAATATTCTTCTTACCTCTATAACTCTTTAAATACTCCAATAAGCCGTATCTTATCTTCATTTCCAATCGAAAATACTTGTAACTTAGCACCTGCTACACATAAAGGCACTATCTAAAGGGCTATACATAACTAAGGATCATTTTGCCTCATTTTGCCTATCACAAGGACGCAAGTGGCGCCCTTGCAGCTTAAGTGTCGAACATCGATCACCACCTATCTTATCTCAAGCGTTCTTACATGCAGCTACTTATGTAGTGATACTTCCGAGGGTAAAGGAAAAATGTAGTATCGTTTGAAGATGTCCTTATCTAGAATACTTAGTGTAGTACATTTATCAGTATTTATTTAGTCCATTTATGCATGATATATGTTTACACTCGCAACCTCACACTAAGCTCAAACATTTGTAGCGTGGGTGCCAGAAACATTCATATCGCATACTCAGTCAAAAGAAGAGCTGTGTTATTTACTAAAAGGTTAAAGTCGTTCTGCGAATGGGACAATTTGAGAATGGGACATTCTACGAAAGGGACGTTTTGCGACTGCGTGACCGAATGCGAATAGGACGTTCTGCGAGTAAACCGTCGAACCTGCCAAAAAAATAAGCAATGTAACTTTAAAATCTTGTACGGACTTGCAATACGCTCCTCCGTAAATCACGCGTAGCCAATTTGTCTTCAACCCTGGAAAACATGCATGAGAAGTGTGTATTGGTTTCCAAAAAAATATCCTACAAAATTTACCCATAAATTGCTGTGAAAAAAAAAACTCCAAAATCGTTCCCCGATAAATCCTTTGCCCAGGTTACACTATCCCGTGCCAAATTAAATTTTCTCCCGGATAACCTCACCGGGAGCGGGGCTCTGACACCTTCGACGCGCCGACAAAATATTTATTAGCCTTTTGAGATTCCCTTTAGAATCCGAAGCGCGAATATATTTTTATAATGGAATATGGAGGATAACAGGGAATAATTGGCTTATAATTATTATACTTAAGTATGCTGTCTTCGAGTTTGAACGTTATTGTTTGGGAAAAGTTGATAATTTATTCACGTTACTAATCCAGCTTCCTGGTAAAGACGCTTTTGCTGTCGTAAAATTAATAATTAAGTGTAAAGTTTGTAATAGGTATTTACTTGTTTTTTGTCAAAACTTTTACCAATTTGCATATATTTTAAGCTAGCAAGTTATTGACCCAATTAAAACTTTCTTTCAGTAATATCTTTGCCTACATTGATTCTATTTAGAACTGTCGAACCTTTTTAAAATTGCATCAATCCAATTTACCGGTCGTCCCTTGAAGGGTCTTTTTATTTCAATTCCAGTTTTTATAGCCTTGAGAGTTTAGGTCCGTGGCCCTTATATAAGGGTTCAGTTAACGAGAAATTAAAATATAGGACTCGTAATTGCCGTAGGGGATTTGGAGGGCTCGAAACTTCTCTTACTAAATCGATTTAAAAAGATGCGAGTAAAAGAAAAATGTGCAGTGTTATCTTCATGGCACAGGCAGGTCTCTGCCTCCTGCGCCGTGAGTCTCGGGTTCGAATGGCGACAGGAGAACAATTCAAATTTCAATTCAAATTCAAATTCAATTTATTCAAAATAACAAGTGGGCACTTACAACAACGTAGACAACTTAAATAATATGACTTATTAGTATAGGTACATAAATATATGCTGTTGAACTTATAGGCTCTCTAGTTCCCACACTAGGATACCCTGTGTTGTGGGCAACCAGTCTCTTCCATGTTGAGGCACTTACAATTAAACTAATAAATGTTAAAAACTGGATCTTATCACATTAATATTATAAGTCCGAAGAACATTAGTAGTAAGTCCCGCGGCTTCGTCCGACAAACGCGGGCAAAGTCGCGAGGCATAGCTGATATAAGACTACTAATAATATACGAAAACAAGTATTATTAGCTAACTACTTACATTCATTCTACGAACATTTTCAAGCTTAGGAGGCTAGCTGTATAGCTAACAAAGCAAAAGACGGCCTCTGATAAGGTAATTTTTTAAAGACCCAATATAAAATCAGCCAAGAGGTAGCGATTATGTCCACATCACTCAATAATTTTTTTTTTTTTTTTTACGTAGGTGGTTTTATAACATATTCCTACAACACAACACACTTTAAGAGGCACACCAAATACACTTAAATACATTTTTTAATGGCAGAATACTCAATAAATCATTATCTGGTTAGTTTACTTGCATTAGGAATAATTTGATTGTTAATAGCTATCAGTAAAAGAGAAATATCTTATTTAACTACCTACAGGTAACAAGATATTTAATATTCATGTGTGAGTTAAGTGCATTTGTGTGCGACAATCAGCAGTGTCACTAATCAGTGAGTCTTCGTGTCCGTATGAATGGTGTCAATGTGGTGAGTTCTGTTCATTACCGAAGAGTGTGGTCATGTGTGCGTAGGAACAGCGAAGTAGGGATTAGGCTGGAGGTACACCAATACTTATTTTAAAAATAGATTTAATGTGATTATTAAGTGACGGAAAGGAAAATCTAACAATTTTTTGTAAGTATCTTGTAGAAAAATAATAAAATTAATTAATTAATATAGTTAAATTACGGTTTTTAAGATTTTTTGTTTTTAAGACAAAATTAACCTTCCCAATGTATATTTGTGCTTCTGGTTCTATGGGTGAACTGAGAAAAATGTCTCGTTGTTGTCAAATCTAGTGCTATAATATGTGACAACTATAATTATTTAGTAACAATAACAAAACTATTAGGTGATAACTAGCTTATTTTGTAAAAATAACGTAGTAACTGTAATTTTACTAGAATATGTTTCTGAGAACTTTACTAGTCTAGTGATCCCTAATATTTTTCTCCGTGTTTGATAGTGTGTTCATCGTAAATCTTGGTACCCACAATACAAGTCTATGTGTGGAGCTGTGAGTGTGAATGCGTTCTTTCGTTCTTTTATGATTAAAATCTCTATGAGAGGTGGACGTGTGAATAGCCGCCGCAAACTAATGTGCTGCCGAGCTCCCGTTTATTATTCAAAGCGACCGACTGACCCTGGTTGGGCAATCGAAATCATTCAAATTGACTCGAGCATGATAGTAAAGCCTTTGAAGGTTTTCTTAGAAGAAAAGAACGTGGTAAGTAGATAGTCATGATTTTGAAATATATATTTCATCGCTGCTATTATTAAGTTGTTGTTTGCTCTCATAGTTGAGCATCATACAATGACTACAAAATCGAATTTGATGACATTTTTTGCTTTTAATGCTACACGCAAATAATTAAACTGGTAAAGTTTTCAGAAACATATTTTTTAGTCAACATTTCAGTTACTACGTTCTTTTTACAAAATAACCTAGTTCTTACCAAATGATTTTGTAATTATACTAAATGATTATAATTGTTAAATATAGCACTAGAATGCTATTAACAGCAACGAGACATTTTGCACAGTGTAGTAGTTTATAAATAGAATGTAGATATCTTCTTCTTCTTCTATCTATATCTATATATATATAAAAATCAATGCCACTTTTCGTTGTAATTTTATAACTCAAGAACGAGCTCACCTATCCAATCCAAATGTTTAGTCTTTGTTCGGACTATTTAGTAGATGGTTTATGTGAAGTTTGCACAAAATCGGTCGAGCGGTTCTTCATTTATCACACCCGGGCGAAGCCGGGGCAGATCGCTAGTAGTAGATAAAATAGTCTTGATACAAGATCGAACCGTTTTTATATGCTAGATAGACAAGTATTTGGCCACCATCTCATCTGATGTAAAGTAAAGATGCGGCCAAAGATGCAGCATGCTTGCTAAGAAAATACTTATTCTGTTTGACTTGAAGACTCCCAGATTATATCGTTCAGGAAACTAAGACGCGGGCTATGATTTCCACTCCTTCACCGTATGGATGATAAACGTAGAAGCGAATCGCTTCGAGCAAACTGGAGGTATGTCAATCATAAATGAATAGCGTTTGACCGTTTGCCTTGTTGTTATTGAAATATATTGTAATCTATGTTAGATACAACTGGCCGCTAAGAAACTGGGTATCCTCGCTAAGTTCAGGCAGTACTTCACTCCGGGACAGCTTCTTAACCTTTATCAAGCTCAAGTCCGATCGTGTATGGAGTACTGCGGTCACCTCTGTGATGGATCCGCCAAGTACCAGTTAGAAGCTCTTGAATCTATTGACCGGCGAGCCAAAAGACTCATTGGCGACAGTAAGCTAATCGAGTCCAGGTTGCAAAGTCTCGGTCACCGACGTAAGGTGGCAAGCTTATCGGTATTCTATCGCTTACATTTTGGAGAGTGTGCACAGGAATTACATGACTTAATTCCCCCATGCCCTTTTTACCATCTAACAACAAGACAAACTATTAAACGTCATCCATTTATGGTCGACATACCTCCAGTTCGCTCAAAGCGTTTTGCTTCTACATTCATCATCCGTACAGCGAAGGAGTGGAACTCATTGCCTTCGTCTTTGTTCCCCGAACGGTATAATCTGGGAGTCTTCAAGTCTCGAGTGAATAGGTATCTTCTAGGCAAGCATGTCACACCTTCGGCCGCATCATCACTTTCCATCAGGTGAGATAGTGGTCAAATGCTTGCCTATTCAACATAAAAAAAAAATAAAAAAAAAATATCATAAAGTTTATTTTTATTTGTGGAATCGTATTTATAAGAACTAGTTGGGTAATGTGTGCAAACATTTCTGGTAAAATATGATTAGAAGCTACATAAACAAATAAGATACAAGTAGTATACACAAGCAGTCTATTTTTTTATACAAGACGTCACCGGGGAAGACCCTATGGTTTGTATACAACGTAATCAGGTAAACCAAATAACAGATAATAAAAGTAATACTATTCAGATTGCCTTACTCAGAATATCAGAATCGTTCTGTGTATTTATAAAGGCCCTGATATATTTTTTCTTAATTGTGTAAACATTAACCTTAATAATGCTTCTTTGCCGAATTTACTATATTTTATTTTTAGTGTTACCGACACTCTATTGGATAATACTAAAATAAGACCAGTTTAGAACCGCAATCTTATATGGCTAATGGGGTTAGATTTTACAATAAAATTCCTAAAATTGTCGTCCAAATCTATAATTAAACGGACATTATTAAACAAACAAACGCTTTCACACTCACAGCCCCATACTAAGTTCAAAGACTTGTATCGTGGGTGCTGGAAACATTCACATCACACACACATTACACCCAGAACCAGAAGCACAAATATCCCTTGGGTAGGAATTTGTGCTTCTGCTTAATATAAAAGGATTGACTACATTAATGACAAGGATGCATGGAGGCCAACTGTACAAGCGCTTTCTAGCGATCACATAATATAGATATACCTAGGTTAAGATAATTATTTATTAGAGTTAAGGAATTATCTTTTAAAAAATTCATGAAAAAAAAATGCACCGCCGAGTTTTTTGCCAGGTTCTCTCAAGATGGCTGTATTTTTGCGAATCTGGCAGTAGAGTCACTAACTTTCATGAGTGCCTCTTTGGGGCCTCTTTGTGAATAAACGATTTTGATTTTAAATGAGCGTGTGCTCACAACACAATGCTGAACTTTCTTCTTTTGAGCACAATATATATTGCGTTTCTTTTTAATGATAATCTATTTATACAAAAAAAAAATTGGTAATACTTATACGCGCATTTAGCTAGAGCCTGAATTTTGTGTAAGGTGGATAGTAAGTACTATGTTCGTCTGTATGTTATTTTTATGTATGTTCACCGATTTCTCCCCCATTTGTGGACTGATTCTCAAAATTCTTTTTTGTTTGGTAGATTATACTTCAGATGTGATCCCATATAAATTTTATCGAAATCGATCAAGCCAAAACAAAAATATAAGCGGTAAAGTTGTTTTTTTTAAGCTTTGCCTACGTTTCAATTATAACTCGTACCACTGGTTTGGTAATAATATCATCTTCAATTTCCGTCAGGTGAGTTAGTGGTCAAATGCTTGCCTATGCAGGCTATGCAGCATAAAAAATGATTCGGTTCATTTCGGAGAGTGTGCAACGGAATTACACAATCTAATTCCCCCATCCCCATTCTATGCGACACCGCTATATGGTTGATATTCCACAAATGCGGACGAACCGTTTTGCCTCCACATTCATTATGCGGACTGCAAAGGAGTGGAATTCCTTGCCTGAGTCTGTGTTTCCTGATAAATACAATATGGGAGTCTTTAATTCACGAGTGAATAGGCATCTTCTAGGCAAACGTGCTCCATCGTCGACCGCATCGTCACTTACCATCAGGTGAGATGGCGGTCAAACGTTTGACTATCTAGAATAAAAAAAAAAGATAATCATATTGCTTTCGTAGCTAGTATATATACCTACTTAAACACAATGGACATCACACTTTTGTTCATATTTGTCATATTATTTTGAATAAACCATTTAATGCTATTCAGCTTCGACTCCTCAGCCACTAGAACACAGTAACCAAAGTTTTACCTATCTCACAAAAACAACAGCTAGCAAAAACCAATATACACAAAGTAGGCGATACCGTTGTCATAAACCTGACTTATCCCACCATCTACCCGGACTTGGCACATTTTCAACGGAAACCTTCCGGTGAAGCCAACTGACTACGATATTCTGTATTCTGCGAGAGGAAAGTTTTACACTCGCTGTCGGTTATCTTATGTTTCAATGTTACTCACAATAGTTTTAACTTTAAGTTGGTTATCTCTTTGGAAAAACTGCTACTGCTGATGATATAGTCGGGCAGATGGCAATATCGGCAAGTTTGACAATAATGTTATTTTTTCACTTATTAACTATGGTATAACACATTAGGAAAACACCAAGTACGTGCCCAATACACGTACCTACTGAAAGAAAAAAAATAATTAGACCTTAATTATTTTGGTACAATAACTCATTAATTAATAAATTCGAATTAAAAGAATATCATATTATGGGGTCTCATATGCCTTGTACTGTATACACTGATTTAATCATTGCCGCAGAAAGCTTTTTGTCATTTTTTTATTTAATATTTTATTCCACAATAATATGAGGACTTAATACTAAAAGCATTATCTACCAGTCATCCAGCGGTGGAAATGAAATGACATGAGGTTATCTAATACTATAAGATTTTTTGTCCTGACATACTGATTCACTGACTTACTGACTGACTGACTGACTTAGAGACAACGCACAGCCTAGACTTGAAATTTTGAGACTGCATTTATCTTAGTAAGTAGAGATGTACTAAGAATGGATTTTTGGAAATTGTACCCCGCAGAGGGATAAATGGGATGAAAATGAAAGATCATAGGGATAGTTTTTTATTTATGAAGTTAAATGATGTAAATTGTATCTGAGTGGTAAAATTAAAGGTAATTGTATTAATAAGACATAATAGTTAATTAGATATAACAACTCTAACGTGTAGTTTACTGTACTATAATCCCACTTATATTATAAATCCGAAAGTTTGTGTGGAAATGCCAATAATATAAATAGTTCTATAATACAAATTTAATATAGTGTGGGGCTGTGAGTGTGAAAGTGTTTATTTATGTTTTATGTTAATATATATTTTTTTTATATATAAATTCTCAAAATAAAGTGCATCAAACAATACTGAAAGAGACTGAATCCTACGACACAGGACTTATCCTAGTGTGGGATATAGGGCTCACTAACTATAACATTATATGTATGTAGTACATATAATGCTAGTCTGTGATAATATTTTTGGTAAATGAAATAAATTATTATTGTTATTATAAATGCGTTAGTGTGTACTTATACAATAAGTAATATAGGCTGACATCAAAATAAATAAAAAGGAAATATTTATCATATACAGTACAGCGAATTTTCATCCAGTTCCTGTTTAGATGAGCAATTTCGTTCCAGCAACATCCAGGTCAACACGAAAGATGAATTTTATTAATCACGAAAAGATGGTATCTTCATTGCTGTTTACTCAAATCATCCAGAGCTCGTAACTTTCGTATATTCAAGCCGTCAAATCTTGCGATAGGCGCGACAACAATAACAAAATGTCTAGGCGAAGTACAGATAAACCACTCCGCACGCTTCCCGGCTAAAGTTGATAATGTTGGCAAAGTTTTCCACTCGCTCATTGTGATTTTGTATTTTAACCGGTTTAACAGTACCACCGGTTTAATCGGTTTCGCTGCGGGCGTTTTTGTGACAGATTATAATGTGTACGCTCACCTGTAAAATGTCGTAAATGTGATTCGGTGGAAATTTTCGGGGAAAATTAAACGTGAAATATTTTGGCGAGTTCAGGCTTCATTGGATATCAAAAATTGGAAATCAGAAATAAAAGCAATTTTGTAGGAAAAGGCTTAACCAAAAATAATCTATATGTAGTACTGAACATGTCCTGTTTTCATGAAAAATCAGGTCGCTTGGCGCTCTTATTCGACTATATTCGACTTCACAAAAAAGGAGGAGGATCTCAATTCCATTAAAATTTGATCAATTCCATTTAAATTTGGTCAAGATCTGACCAATAGTTTTTGAGTATCCTCAATAATGCATATTTAATTCATTCAATTTGATCTACCTCTGCGCCGTGGGTCCTGGGTTCGATTCTCGGCAGGAGCACAAATTCCTTCCCAAGGGATATTTGTGCTTCTGGTTCTGGGTGTAATGTGTGTGTGTGTGATGTGAATGTTTCCGGCACTCACGATACAAGTCTTTGAACTTAGTGTGGGGCTGTAAATGTGAATGCGTTTGTTTGATCAAGGGTTCCGAAGATAAAGCGATGAAGTCAGATTATTTTAATGATTATTTTGATTAACCTCGTCTAGGCTTGGCAGTTCATTTGGCAGTACAGCATTGGTGGTCACAAGAAATTGAACATTTACAACTTTTATTACCTGTTATACCTTTCTCCATCTACGTCGCCAAAATTATAGATACCTTCCTCAAACCAAGAACGTTAGAATTGCAAATATAATCCGATCTGCACAGGTATAACCAAATTTCGTTTATCGGTGAAAATCCCTTATAAAAGAACGAGCGGGTGGGGTGATATAATATATCGAGCTGGATCGAAATGTTTCAGAATCCCTTTGACCCATAAGGGATATGTCACATGTGCGATTTTCACGTCAGAAAACAAGGATATTAAAATCAAAACGCTTTTTCTTTATCAATGATCTATTAAACCCAAGCCGTACCCCGCGGATTTGCTCGCTTTGATCAAATTTAAAAGTAGCCTTTGTATTAATAATAGTTATAACCTACGTATATTCCAAATTTCATCAAAATCCGTTCAGCCGTCTATTTAATATGTATATATATATATGTATATATATATATATATATATAGCCGAATATTATTAAATATGATAAACACTTCTAAGTTCTCTCCCTCACTAAGTTCAAAGGCTTGTACACCTCATAATTACTACACCTGGAACCAGAAACACGTGTTTTTCGTCTTAGTAAAAAACCGTTTTGGTTATTTTGTATGGTTGCCTAGTATTTCCATATTTAATTTAAAACTTTATACCAAATTAAAGTATAACTTCTTTTGTGTTTATGTTTGCCTAATAATTTACAATATTTGTCAAGACGTAGCGTAGCCCTGTCCTAAATATCCTCACAATTCAAGCAAACTCACATAACTCACACGCACACAAACTTAAAATGTTAGTAGTAGTAGCAGTCTTACTTATAAACCCCTCTTAATTTTTAATCAATTGCTTAGCTACAGTTTAACAAAAATTTCACTCATAAAAGCGATCTAGCGAAGTAATGCTTAAATAGTTGTCAAAATTAAACACCGCCATTGCCTAGTTTATGTGTAAGATAAAATATAAAACGTGCGCTATTTCCACACGTATGACTAGACCCTAAGTGTTGGCTCTAACAGGTAGGTTATCTAAATGATCACTTGGGTTATTTCTTAACCACAGTCAAAGGGTAGGCCGGAATAATAAACGTGGCGGTCACTCCCCAAAACAACCATTACTTTCTTTGTTTAAGATATACCATTGAAATTTAGAACGCCCCGTAGTATAAAACGAGTGATAAGGTGTGAGAACAAGTTTTTTATATTTATTTAATTTAAATTTACACGTTTTTATTATAATTCTTAGTTTGAAATCTTTAATATTTCCACTGCAAACATTTCTTACATTCCCGTTATTTGCGGAATAAGTAAGCGTCTCCGTTTCAGTTTGGGCAAAAATAATTTCGATTGTCCGGCGAATATCCAACGGATGTCCGGCTCTTCTCCTCTACAGGTCACATTTCTCAAACGGTTCTCATGAAATGTAGTGGGTAGGTTCGGTTGTATGGTATTGTTGTCGATTTAGTTTTTGGAAATATTTCGGAAATACGAAAGATAAAAACATAAAGAAACCGTTAAAAAAATCAGCCACGTCAACAAAGGTATCTTTTCAGAAAAATATACCTTTGTTGACGTGATAACGTCTTAAATCGGTGAAAACCGGCTGCACGCACGAACAAGTGTCACGTTCCGCTTGAGCCTGAGTGTGCAAGCGAGGGCGCGGAACAAGCGATAGAGAGGCACGATCGGCCCAAGCGTCGGCTTGTACACATGCAATTTTTTATCAAAGTTTCTTTATGACGTTATCACGTAGACTATCATCCGTAAACCGACTTTACAGACAACCAATTTTTTGTTTTTTACAGGACGTCAGCATACATACTTTAACAAGCATAACGAACATCATAATCCTTCACATTCTTTTCTTTATTGGTTAACCTGGATCTAACAGTTGTTTATCATGACTGAAAAATATACAAACTTTCAAACAATACTTACTTGAATTACTTACAATACTTTAAAACAAAGTCATATATGAGTGTAATGAATAATCACATTTAATAATATTTACTAGTATTAAAAACATTAGAGTCATCGTAATGGAATCAAAAGCAAAATACTCGTATAAGTGACTAGAGGAACTGAAGCAAAATATAAATTTACGTATTGCAACTCTTGATTTCACAAGAAAAAAATACAAAATTCAAAGAAACCTTTGTGACACGAATACCATTCTAAGCTATTGTTTTTCTATAAGTATCGATCTCATACTGTTAGCATTGCGAAATTGGTCTGTATTACACACCAGAACTTTACTTTACAAGTTTGAACTCTACCGTATATACGATAAGCTGTATTTCGGATGAACAGGTGAGCGATGTTTTGGGGTTACCAGTTAACAAGGTAGAGAGTCCTATCAACATCAGAAATTATGTCAGCTGCTCTAGATAGTGTCTTGTTTCCATTTAACTTAAGGGCATGAATTTTAGAGGAATATTTGATAGACGTAATATATTTTCAAAGTTATTATCATGAGTGCGGGCGGATACTACTCTTTAGAGTCAATTGTGTCCAACCATTTATATTTAGTATCGTATTGTAAATGTTAAGCTATGTATATCACGTATATCTCTGTCATAATGATATTTCTATCATGTATACAACTTAAATGCATGCCCGAAAGTTAAATGTTAACAAGGCACTATTGTTTTAGAGTATATGATAGTAATTAATATACGTAATAAAATACAAAGATATTTGAATAGCTCTTTCATGAAGCTTAGTTGATTGAAGTTTAGTTTTGACAACGTCGATCATGCTATGACAAAGTAGTAAATTTAGAAAAGGAAAAATATCGCTTTTGACTCTTTTTAATTACGTACTTATTACTTTTGGTTCACCATTAGAATTGCAATCTAGCCTTAAGATTATTTATTAATAACTAAAATGTATCCTGAGCTGCTAAATAGAGTAGTACCTACACTAATACTGTCTCTATTAAAGGGAAGACACTTTTTTATTGTGTTCTTTATTAATAGCACCCACTACTATTAAACTGTATATATATACTCTGCTTATAAAAAAAATGGGTGAACGTTGCAAACAAAATATGTAGCTGATTGCAATTTTAGACTCGATGGCCGTAGATAGATAGATAAACTCTATATTGAACACCTTTAGTGTAACAAAAACAAAACAAAAAATAATAATTTTATAGAAAAGTGTAACAATAGGTGGTCTTAAAGTTAACAGCGATCTGTTTCAGACAACCTTGGATGGAGAGGAATTACGCATTAGATTTGGACGTCGTCGGTGCTTAAGAAAACAACATTTTAAAGAGTGCACGAATCTAAAAATAATAAATTATAATGTACTTAATTATAAATAATGATAATTGTCAAATAAATATCATACACCTATCTAAAATAATGCATCATACATCTAATATAGATACATACATACACACGTACTACATAATATAAGTACATAAACATTAATACCGTAAGTACCGCCGTAGTAGTTAGTTTCACGCTATTTCAGTATATAACGTCACACTTCCCCATAAGACGATAATAATGAGGAAAGGATTAAATTCGTCGCTTGATGCAGAACTTAGGTAGCTCAGCGGTTTGAGCAATATAGCATGACACCTTGTAGCCGCTATTAGGTACAAACCCAACCTCAAGTAATATTTTTCCTTTCTACATATTTTACTACTGCAGATCCGTGATTTTAAATGTCCGTTTAGAATGGTTTACAATGCAGTTGCTGATGATATAGCGTGCAGAGTAATTAGCAAAATTTTGTATCATTATTATTTTATAATACGTTTAAACATTTCATTATAAATATTACTTAAATTTTCAAGATAGGTACGTTAATTTTGTGTATCCAGTACACATTTCCAGATACCATTAACTCGGCTCTAGTGCTCAAACTAATTTGGAAGCTGTCACCGCTATGCTGTAGGTACTTACTACATCTAATCTAACAGAACAGAGCTTTCACACTTCCACAATATCTCGTAGAGAGTTGTTCAAGTAGGTAAAATTTGTTATAGGTACCTCGAGTTTTCGTACCGTATGTTCCTTTGGAAAGTTATGACAATGTCGAGGACGTTTAGGACTTGTTTTAGATATAAGTATTAAAATGAAGATGTTAAACTGACATGGTCACTGACATGAGAATTGTTGTTAGATACGGGATATTTATTATGTATTTTTTGTTATAACCTATATAACAAGTCAATGTACTAAAAATCCAAAGAACCCGACTGCAAAAAATGTGAACTTACTTTATATGTAATTGTATTTCTTATTATAATTTTCATCCAAAGGTTGTCTGGAAGAGGTCGCTCTTAGCGATAAGACCGCCCACTGTTCCTTTCATTATAAGTTTATCTGTAAGCTGTATTTATCTGGTGTCAATATAGAGTTATTGTATTGTCATGTACCAAAACCCTAAATGTGACAGCCTAATAGTAATAGTCTACAATTTTGCTACAAATACATAACTTAGGGGACCCGCTTTCGTTTACCCTCTAAAATGTCTGGAAAATGTCCTAAAACGACTCTATTCATCTCTGTGAACGACGCCTTGCAACCTTTTTCAAAGCTCATCGAGCCTAAATCGGCTTCATTTTACTTCGGTAACACATTGACTAGAAAAACGTCCAGAGCATCAATCTTTTTTCACGAGCTATAAAAATATTTTTGAACAAGTTCACCTACATTTTCTTTATAATAGAGCTATGTTTTACGAGGTTTTCACATAATATAGGAAAACAGTCCAGCTACCGAAATTCAGAAAAAAAATCAGGACCATGAATGGTGGTTAGGTAGAAAACCTTATTACAAATCTATATATATAAAAATCTATGCCACTTTTCGTTGTAATTGTATAACTCAAGAACGGGCTCACCTATCCAAACCAAATGTTTAGGCTTTGTTCGGACTATTTAGTAGATGGTTTATGTGAAGTTGGGCGGATCGCTAGTCTGATATAAAGAGCTACTAGCGTTTGACCACTATCTCACCTGATAGTAAGTGTGACGTGGTCTAATTTGGCAAAGACGCTAGAATAGTGGCCTATCGAGCATTAAAATAAATAATAGCTGCCGGAATATATTTTATGGCGATAGATTTTATCTACTTATATGTTTAATGCTTATAAATACATACAATTATATGTAATAATCAACACATTTGAACGTGGGAATAGCAAAAATATATTTCGATAAATTTTTCGTTAGTAAAGTATGGCCGCACATCAAATTTAATCACGTTATTAAAATCACATCAGCCGAGCATTAGCAAATACCCTGCCACAAAGGAAACATAAATTCTCAGTTACTAATATAAGAGATTAATTTAAATAGATTGTTTCTTGTAAAAAGTGGATTAAAAAAAGAAGAGATGACAATTTATCGAACCCTTGATATAGCGGTATGCAATTACCAAGTTTTATCACAGTTTAATAGGAAAACTCCAAGTGTGTCACTTATATAGTATCGGTTTTCTTTGTAATTAGTCCTGGAAGTTTCTTAAACACAACTATTGCGGGCTTGCATGAAATAGGCGTGCTATCTAAAAACACTTAATGTAAGAGTAACACAACATTAATTTGTCATTTTTGTGATGTACTTCTCCGTTTAATAATTATATATCAACGTGTAAATTTCCGTCAAATATTATAATACTTATATTCGTAATGTCGTTCGAACAAAATTAAAATCTTCATGCATATTAAAACCTCGATAAACAAGCCTATACAGAAAATACTATTGGTGAAGCGTCTTTGCCTTTTATAATATAAAAAATAAATGTAAATTATACATCTGTGAATAAATACTTCACGTTATATACCTAATATTCATATTGGCAAGAATCTTTGGATATCTGAATACATTTACAGTGTGTTGGGCTCTGCTGACCACTGTTAGAGATCGTTCAAGGACGACCCTAGAGATGGCGCTGGTTGTATCGGGTGACGTTTTTTGCACTCGCGACTAACTTCACAGACTTAAAAAGGAAGAACTTCAGTCGTGTGTGTCACCTGATCGTGTGTGGTCGACAAACCCTCCGCTATTGAATTTTGTGACGTAGAAAACTAATTAAATAATTATCATCTAATTAACCAGGACTTAAAATAAAAACTTCATCGTGTTTATTGTGATCGACCGCGTGAACTGTGATGTGACTTATTGTTCAGTGCCTCGCAGATTTTCGGATGTGTTCGGATTCAAACTCGCCGGCCGGCGCGACGTGGAGTTGTGTGTGTGCGCTTAGGCATACATACAGTTTGCTGTAGTTCCTTTCTTGGGGAGCTCCGGAGGCGGTTTCGAAGCAGTCTAAGGTACGTGAGCTTAAATAAACACTGTAAATTGATTCGTGTATCCCTACTGATTTTTGCCAATGTTTTAATCCAAAATAATTTACCGCTATCATTAAAAATATTAATACGTAAATGGTGGGCTATTTACACGCCAGCGATTTTACTCGCGCCACCATAATTTTGGTCCTTTTCGAGCCGGATAGTCCAGTTTTAATTACCTTTTGCTTTGAGTTATTAACCATAAACATTTCATACATAAGTTCGCCCGCCCGTTGCTAAGTGCAATTCACTCCGCTTATAACTACCTATAGTATAAACCGCCCGCTAACTTACCTACTTGTTCCCGCCCGCATTTGTTGTTTGTAAACAAAAATTTAGTAGTTTATTCGTGCATAAATTATTAGCATAACGATAACCGAACATGTCGAAACCAAGTTCAGATACGATGTTGATCATTTTAGGAGGAAAGAAAGAGTTGTTATTTAAACGTATGAATCATTTGTTTAATATGTCTAAGAACATCACTTCTTTCGAGAGTTCAAGGTCGAATGAAAACTTTATGTCTGAAACAGAAACTATGGATGACCTTCATAATAATTTTGAATCTATTGTAGATCAAATTAATGAGATTACCTTAATGTCAAACCCTTCCGCGAGTCCCGATTTTGGTTGTTTGGAGTCGTTTGACGAATTGTTTACAAGAGTGAAACGTGTTAGAAATAAGATGAATAACCACGCCAATGTATCACCGCTGCGTAGTGATAGTGCTTCTGTGTTTAAATTGGAGCCGCTTCATATTAAGGAATTCGATGGTAAAATACAGAATTGGCCAGCGTTTTATGAATCTTTTAAAGCAAATATTCACGATAATACGCGTCTAAGTAATTCGCAACTCATTCAATACTTGGTAAGTAAATTGAGTCATTCCGCAAATTCCGTTATTTCGGGTATTGTACCCACGGGTGAGACATACAGCATAATTTGGGATAGCTTAGTCAAGAAATACCAGGATAAGCGACTTTTAGGAACACATTATCTCAACAATGTGTTAGATTTAAAAGGGTGTACTCACACTGCCGCTAGTCTCGATTCATTTATCGATCATTTTTCGGCATCGATTTCTGCTCTCAAACAGCTGCATGTTTTGGATTTGACGGATTTTATTCTCGTGCACTGCGCACTAAGAAAATTAGACACTCAAACCGCACAATGTTTTGAACTTTCTGTTAGAGATGTTGAAATACCTACAACAAAACAGCTGATCAGTTTCGTTCAAGATCAGGCTAAGATCTTAGGACGTTCGAACCCGATCATGTACATGAACTCAAACCCGCGTAATTCAAATAACACATATAAACCGCCCGCTTCTACGTCACGGAACACACGCTCAAACACATATAAATCCTTTGTTGCGAGCGAGGTACCAATGGTTGCTACCGGAACCTCTGCTTCGCACTCATACCCGCCCGCCATATCTCATTGCGCATTTTGTAATGAATCCGCTCACACACATTTATATAAACCGCCCGCTTCTACGTCACAGAACACACGCTCAAACACACATAAATCCTTTGTTGCGAGCGAGGTACCAATGGTTGCTACCGGAACCTCTGCTTCGCACTCATACCCGCCCGCCATATCTCATTGCGCATTTTGTAATGAAACCGCTCACACACATTTATATACTTGTGCTAAATTCAAAAATACACACGATCCTAAATCTCGTTATGAATTTATTAAATCCAAAAGTGGATGTGTAAACTGTCTCAGTATGACGCATAATTTATCGACCTGTAATTCGTCATCTGTCTGCGAGTTATGTAGAAAACGACACCATACGCTTTTACATTTTGTGAAACAAAATAATAATACGCATGTACAAACGCATTCACACTCACAACCCCACACTAAGTTCGAAGACTTGTATCGTGGGGGCCGGAAACATTCACATCACACACACAATGTACACACTGCTTATGCGAATTTTCCCGTGCTGTCGCCGACAACGCCGCCGCCGCCGGTGCCGCCGCCGGTGCCGCCGCCGCCGACTGATTGCGCGACCACACCCGCTTTAAATCTACCGCTTACGTCACATAATGCCGCTGTGCTTCTATCCGCCGAAACAAAACCGAAGTCCACTGTTTTATTATCAACCGCTCAGGTGTACGCGCGTTCTAAAGGTAGTACAGGTCCGAAAACTATCATCAGATGTTTAATTGATAATGGTAGCATGAACAATTTAGTAACGACTGAATGTTGCCGCGCTTTAAACTTGCCGATAATACCTTTGAGTAATTCTTTTGTCAAAGGTGTTGGCTCAACTTCGCGTCCAATTGTTGGATACGTGTATTTGGATATTGAATCCCGCATATACCCGCAACAGAAATACACCATACACGCTCTTGTCGTGGAGTGTATTACAGATCAATTGCCGTCGCAATTTATTGAATGGAATCGTAACATAGATTACCACGACCCGCTCGCAGATTTGAATTGGAATATTCCAGGAGACATTCAGGCAATTATAGGTGCCCAACTCTTTCCGTACATTTATTTGGGGAAACGGGTTGACTTTGGTCTGCGACTTCCACCTGCACTTCTAACCACTTTTGGTTACGTTCTGATGGGAGATTATCCACGTAATGACACCATACCTACCGCTTCTTTCACCGCGCTCGCGCTGAACGATCTAGTACAGAAGTTTTGGGAACTCGAAGAAGTACCTACGATGCGTTTGTTGTCACCCGAAGAGACGGAGTGCGAAAATATTTTCACGTCATCAGTGACGCGTGATGATGTCGGTCGCTACACGGTATCGCTGCCATTCAGCAAGGATCCATCTGAACTCGGCAATTCACATGCTGTTGCTCTTCGCCGATTTATGGCACTAGAAAGAAAATTTCGCCAGTCACCCGATTTGAGGGAAAATTACAACCAGGTCATTCGAGAATATATCGATAATGGTTATCTTAGCTCTGTCGATGAAACCGAAATTTCTGGTGGAGGCTACTACATACCTCACCATGCGGTCGTGCGACCTGATAAGCCGATGCCGCGCATAGTGTTAGATGCAAGTTCGAAAACTCACACAGGTTTGTCTTTAAATGACGTGTTGCATATAGGACCTAATTTGCAAGCTGATCTGTTTTTATTGCTTTTGCAATTCCGCTTGTTTCCTGTCGCGATGAACGCTGACATAAAACAAATGTACTTACGCATAGGTGTACCCGTGGACCAGCGTAAATACTTACGCATCTTGTTTCGTTTCAACGAGAACGAACAAGTGCGTACTTTCGCCTTCAAACGCTTACCGTTTGGACTCAAGTCGAGCCCTTATATAGCTATGCGCACTGTGCGACAGCTGGCTTCCGACATGAGTCCACACTATCCTGACGCTGCAAAAATTGCAGAATCCAGTCTCTATATGGATGATCTGGTATATTCTGCACATAATGAACAAACCGCTATGCAGCTGTCACAAGACCTAATAAACATGTTCAGATCGGGTGATTTTGATCTGGTGAAATGGTCTAGCAACTCACCAGCTCTCTTAAGTAGTCTTCCTGATTCGCACCGCAAATCCCTCGATTTTGACGAAGGCAATATTTCCGCGAAGATCTTAGGTCTTTCCTGGGAATCTTCTGAAGATAACTTTTTCTTCACTTCCGCTGTAATAACCGACAAATGCACTAAGAGAAATATACTCTCCGTAGTTGCACGATTATTCGATGTTCTGGGTTTGGTCGCTCCAGTCATTCTCTATGCCAAATTGCTCATTAAAGAGTTGTGGTTGAGTAACAGTGGCTGGGACGATCCCGCTCCGGAAAATATTGTTGTCCGCTTCTCCGCCCTTGTGCAAGAATTTCCCTTGCTTGATACCTTACGGATTCCGCGCCATGTAGGTGTAAATATTGACTGCATTGTGAATCTCGTTAGCTTTTGTGATGCTAGTTTAAATGGCATGGGTTGTGTGATCTTTTTACACTGTACCTACCCTGCTGGCATCATAGTTCGATTACTTTGCGCAAAGTCAAAGGTCTCACCGACTAAAGTCACGACTCTTGCACGTCTTGAGTTATGTGCTGCTGTGCTTATGTCTAAGTTAGTGAAGGTTGTCAATGACTCTTACGCTGCACGCGTTCCTATTGCAGGAGTGTATGCATTCTCCGATTCGACTATTGCCTTATCGTGGATACATTCTTCCCCACATCGTTGGTCGATTTTCGTGAGTAACCGCGTCGCTCAGTGTCAAGAGAACTTAGCCGCGAAACACTTCTACCACGTAGCTGGTGTAGAAAATCCTAGTGATTGTCTGTCTCGAGGTATGCTGCCGTCGCAGCTAGTCTCGCATGACCTCTGGTGGAATGGCCCTTCCTGGATGCATTCCGCTCCTGAAGAATGGCCAATCAAGCCATTTTCGCCGACTGACTGCAGTAACCTTCCTGAGCACAAGACAAATGTGTTAACAGTGACTTCTCAATCAGAACAACCGCTTTTATGTGAGTTGGCGCAACGCATTTCGTCTTGGGACAAATTGCTGCGTGTCATCTCATACATCCTGAGATTCGCACGACCGAAAAATAGCATCGTGCCACGGTCTGTTCAGGCATTGACAGCCGCGGAACGTGCTATGGTCCGCGCCGTGCAATCAGTTCATTTTGCAGATGACATAAAGTGCATTAAAAATAGAAAGATGCCATCCATGAAGCTGCAACGCTTGGCTGTCTTCTTAGATGAAGAGGATATTTTGCGGGTTGGCGGAAGACTTTCTAAGTCAAATCTTCCATTTGATGCCAAGTACCCAGTCCTACTTCCTAAACGCGATCATATCGTTGATCTTATCATACGACATTACCATGTCGTGAACTGTCATACTGGCCCTGGACTTCTCATGTCGATTTTACGACAGCGTTTCTGGATATTAGATGCCAGAACTGTCGTCAGGTCTCAATGTCGTAAATGTAATACGTGTTTTAAGGTGAATCCGTCGCATCCCACTCCCATGATGGCAGATCTTCCTGCGTATCGTGTTTCAGAAGCGAAAGCCTTTGCTCACACGGGAGTAGATTATGCGGGTCCTATACGCATAACGCTTACCCGCCGTAGAGGTCAACACGCGCAGAAGGCGTATGTCTGTCTGTTTGTATGCCTGGTTACCCACGCTGTGCATGTTGAGTTGGTAACTTCATTAAATTCTTCGGCTTTTGTAGACGCCTTTAAACGCTTTATTTCCCGCCGCGGACCAGTATCCTGTCTTTACTCTGATAATTCCACCACTTTCGTTGGTGCTAAAGCTCAATTGGATGAGCTATATACTTTTTTATTGAACTCTAGTTTCAATTCGTCACTCTCAGAGGAGTTGATGACCCGACGCATTGACTGGAAAATGATTCCTCCTAGAGCTCCTCATTTTGGAGCAATGTGGGAATCGAACATTAAGAGTTTGAAAACTCATATGTACAGGGTGATAGGTAGTCAGCTTCTAACATATGAAGAATTACAAACCGTATTGACGCAAATAGAGTGTATTCTTAATTCGCGCCCTCTGAATGTCGTATCTTCTGATCCACATCCAGAGGTGATAACTCCCGCCCATTTTTTAATGTCGTCTCCCCTGCAATACTTACCCACTGCCGATCTTTCTGATCAGCGCATCAGTCTTGTACAACGCAAAGAACTTTTGGACAGCATGGTCCAATCCTTTTGGAAAAAATGGCGCTTAGAGTATTTGCATACGTTGCAAGTAAGGCAAAAGTGGGCTACTCCGGATAAACCGGTTGAAATCGGGACTGTAGTACTCGTTGGGCAGGATAATTTAGCTCCTCTAAACTGGCCTTTAGGGGTTATTACCGAAGTTTATAAAGGCACCGACGGTATTGTTCGTGTTGCCACGGTCAAGACCAGTTCAGGTAGTTTTAAACGCCCTATCGTCAAACTATATCCTATTCCGACACAATAAATGTATATTCGTAAAATATTTATTGTTGTTTATTATTTATATATCTACGCGCGCTTATAAGTATTCCGCATTATTAGGATTAAGTTACAATTTCTTAATAAGTAACATTCACGCCTGATCAGACATAAAGTTCATTGATCTTTTAGATTATTTCATAATATAAACGAGTAGAATCTAATAACTCTTACTGTTTCTTTTGAAAGATCTTGCGCTCTTCCAAGGCGGGGTGCATGGTGAAGCGTCTTTGCCTTTTATAATATAAATAATAAATGTAAATTATACATCGTGTTTATTGTGATCGACCGCGTGAACTGTGATGTGACTTATTGTTCAGTGCCTCGCAGATTTTCGGATGTGTTCGGATTCAAACTCGCCGGCCGGCGCGACGTGGAGTTGTGTGTGTGCGCTTAGGCATACATACAGTTTGCTGTAGTTCCTTTCTTGGGGAGCTCCGGAGGCGGTTTCGAAGCAGTCTAAGGTACGTGAGCTTAAATAAACACTGTAAATTGATTCGTGTATCCCTACTGATTTTTGCCAATGTTTTAATCCAAAATAATTTACCGCTATCATTAAAAATATTAATACGTAAATGGTGGGCTATTTACACGCCAGCGATTTTACTCGCGCCACCAACTATATTTAACATTTGATTGTAAATTAATCAATACACAACAAAACGTCGACTAGTGATGCGTATCATTGATCGAGCGAAGCAAGATCTTTAAGTTGAATCGGGTGGTTCAGCATTTAGTCTGTCCGTCCGTCTGTCAGAAGCATTAAGCGTCTAAGCCACACAAGCAAAAATTGCTCTGAAAGTACAGTACCAATCCGTTTAAAAAAAAAACCTATGTTGGAATAAAACAATTTAGTAGGCCACCAAAGTCATTGTTTTTACCAATTTGTCCCGGGGTCTCAAAAAAAGGCTTCACATTTAAACTTATATATAATATCCGTTAAATCTTGTACTTGAACAATAATAATCTACAGAAATTGAACAATTATTAAAAAAAAATGTTATAAGCAATTAACTTCAAAAGTTTTTGTCTATTAGACAAAATGTAGGCGCGAGATCTTAGTTCAGCGAGAACGACTGGTGTATCTAATTTGTAAATAAAAAAAGTATGATCAACAAAAAATACTGTTAAAATGTAATAATATATTGTGTGTCCGAGCAAAACAGCTGACACAGCAGCGTCCTGTAATAAACGTCTAAAACCGGAATAACCCCGAGTTAAAAAATGCGTATCAGGGTTTCATTTGATTCCCTCCTTTCTCTGTAATCAGACCCTAAAATTTATTTAAGCTTGTAATCTTTTTTACGACGTACAACGGCCATTTTGGACGCCTTCTTTTTAGAGGCTTTCATAATACAAGACGACGGATTTGCAAATCGCATTTCACAATAGCTGAATAAGAGGGAAAACGGGGAAAGAAGGTGTGAAGACACTTGAATATTAATAGTTAACAAACGTGATTTGATGCCTACTGCAATATTAATGGTTTTTTTTTATTTGACTCCGCATTCTTTGTTCATTTAGCCAGTGTCAAGATATAAAATAAATCAGGTCTAGTTACACATTTCATAATACAAATCACAGTCAAAATACATTAAATCAAAATCGTTTATTCATATGGGCCCCAAAGAGGCACTCATGAAAGTTAATGAGAAAATTTAATTAAAAGAGTCATGGTCCAGTCATAGTCAACTCATGCCTAGTAAAGTGGTAGAGACTTAACTAGAACTTGAAAAGCACGATTATCAACTTTGTATGGTTGCCTACACTTATGCACGTTCACTGAGTATTAAAGGTTATCCACCATTATCTCTCGAAGAATCACGAGTTTTGAAAAACTCCCATATAGCCCAGGCAAATTAGCGATGCGTTGTATGGGGAAATTGCATTAATTCATTACCAGCATTATTTTTTTCTGAATGTATAATTTCTCATATCTATAATATGTTAGTAAAGGAATCCAACTAAAATTTTACAAGGAACATAGAAAAACATATATTATATACAACAACAATAAAACTAATGAAATAATAATAAATGAAGAGAGCAGATATTTTGATTACTTTGAAGGTAGGAGAGCTTTGCAGAAATTAGTTGGATTCTGGTATTCGGTTTCAATCGTTCGGTGTGATGATTTTGTAGCACAACGAATATTACATTAAATAAACTTGTTGTTATGTAAAAGTATATTTTAGTAAAAAAAAAATTGAATTCAAGTTTAGATTTTTTTAAACAGCTTAGATTAAACATTAATTGCTACTTGATATTTTTTTTTACAAAACAAGCTTTTAGAAGTCCGACATATTATATTAAAGTGACACCACTTTATTTTTAGAGGTATTCTCAGCAAGCTCTTTCATTTGATAGCCATATTGTAGTAGTGCATTAAAAATAACTTGTCCGCCATTTTGGGTGTTCCGCCATGTTGGATTTAGTATAACCGCACACAGCCAACTACGCATTGTCATCTTTACTAAACGTGAATACAAAATTTTTGCTCAATCGGTTCAAGATATCTGCTTCAAATTGAGTGGGACCACCTGACTAGGTAAATTTTCAATGGTTAGTAGCACAAATATGAAATGTTGTTTAGGCATTCAATTATCCGAACCCATTCAAGTGTTGCTAAGTCATGACTAAACTCGAGGTTTTATAAAATGTATTTTGGCAATTTGAATGTAGCAAAAAATAACCTTATTTTTGCCACAGCGCTATCGTCGCTTCAAATCTTTCTGGCGGCATTTGTAAACAGATTTAGTTGATTACTTAGTCTCATAAAAATATAATCAAGATGGAATGAAGACACATAACATAAAACTCAAACGCTGGTGACTCTGTGAGCTGAAGCGTATTTTTCGAAATGGCTGAAATAACATATTTACGTTTTCATTCCCATTTCCAAAATTCATAAACTGAATCAACAAATAATCTAAATATATATAACTCAAAGATGACTGACTGACATAGTGATCTATCAACGCACAGCCCAAACCACTGGACGGATCGGGCTGAAATTTAGCATGCAGGTAGATGTTATGACGTAGGCATCCGCTAAGAAAGGATTTTGATTATTTCTGCCCCCAAGGGGATGAAAGTTTGTATGAAACTTTGTCAATTTTAAAATAATATTTCTTAACGCGAGCGAAGCAGTGGGCAAAAGCTATTTCTATATAATTATCGAACCTGCTCACAACATTTCACGAGAATCGGTTAAGAAATGCTACCTGTAGAGAAGAACAACCGGAAATGCGTCCGACATACGAAAGCAATTTCACCCAAGCTGAAACGGAGATGCTTTCTCGCTCTGCACGCTTGGTCAATAAACGCTTACACACTCTAAGCTGGATTACCACATAATCCATTATGTTTGTAAGAACAACACAGTTGGATCAAGAGCATCAAATCGACATCTACATTTTGAACCAACTTATAAGAAGGAAATTCTCAAATCGACTGAATTTATACTTTCTATGTTTATAACATTTTTAAAATTCATTATCAAGAATGAAAAACGTTTGACCACTTTTCAACTTACCCACCGGTCGGGTCAACTAGTATTAGATAAGATAGATAGATAAACTCTTTATTGAACACCTAAATTATGACAAAAAACTAAATAATTATTCACAAAAAAAGTGTAACAATAGGCGGTCTTATAATAATAAATAATATTAAAGCGATCTCTTCCAGACAACCTTTGAATGGTGAAGAATTACGCAATTAAGTTGGACGTCGGTGTTTAAGAAAACAACATTTTAAAGAGTGCATGAATCTAAAAATAGTAAATTATAATATACTTCATTATAAGTAATGATAATTGACAAATAATAAAATAATATATAGCTCAATAATGAATTATAATATAATAATATATGTATCGATAAGTTTCAATAAAACAAATCAAAATTATATGAAGGTTATGAAACAGGCTTTGATGAGCTTTATGCGAAATTTTATTCTGGTTTATATGAGACCAATATCTCTCATGAATCCTCTGAAACAAGTACTCAGTTGAAAATTTTGCTAACATAATTTATTCTTGTAGTGATAGTGAGTGTGATGTTAATGTTTCCGGAACCCACGACATAAGTAATCGAATTTTGTGTGGGGCTGTGAGTGTGAAAGCGTTTATCATTATTTAAGAACCAGCTTTTAAGAGTATCTAGAGAAATCTTCACATTCTGGAGCTTCTCAAAACATCGAGCATTTCGCGTAAAATTTCAGGGCGGCACGTCTCGGACGGTTCGCAAAGAGACACCTTCCTTTGTTCCCTCTGAAAGTCCTTTATATAACCCACCTGTTGTTTAAAGATAAACATTTGCTTTGCTGTGGTCTTGTGCATTTCGTGCAGAGTTTGTAAGACAAACGAAACTTTTGTCGATGTCAACGCTAGCGTGTAGCGCACCTACTGCGGTCTGACTGGTTGAGTAATCAAACAAACAATCATATTCACACTAATTACCCGGTGGTATAGAACTATACATTACTTGTTACGTATAGCGTTAAATTTAATTAAGGTATAATCTGGGAGTCTTCAAGTTAAGAGTGAATCCTACTAATATTATAAATCCGAAAGTTTGTGTGTAAGTGTGTAAGTATGTTTGTTCCCTCTTTACGCTTTAATGGCTGAACGGATTTGGATGAAATTTGGAATGTACATAGATTATACCTAGGATTAACACATAGGCTACTTTTTAACTTGATAATAGCGGGCGAAGCCGCGGGGCACGGCTAGTAGGTATATATATCAGTAATATTATTTGCTCTATTTTTCTCTTTCTACAGAGCAAATGACAAATGATAAAAAATGTATATTGTATTAATCAGCTGTGAGCCCCATTAATCACCTATCTTATGTGATTTTATATGTGATGTAACCGACTTTCCGACACCCATGATACAAGTTTTCGATCTTCGAAACGATAGCGTTTTAAAAATAAAAGGTTCCTCATCAAGTTTGGTTAAATGAGAAATTTATATATTTTAACAAACGTTTCTTTTTTGTATGCTCGATAGGCAAATATTTGACCACTATCTAATGGAAAGTGATGATGCGGCCGAAGATATAGCATTCTTGCCTAGAAGATACCTATTCACTCTTGACTTGAAGACTCCCAGATTATATCGTTCAGGGAACAAAGACGCGGGCAATAAGTTCCACTTCTTCGCAGTACGGAAGATAAACGTAGAAGCAAAACGCTTCGATAAAATGTAATGCATAATCGACAATACTGATAGTAAAACAAAATTAAACCAAATTACCGCAGCAAAATAATATTCAAACCAGCCGAAAACCAGTCTCTTTTTTTCCGTTTTTTTCGTTGGTCATAAAATTAATTCATAATGGTATAATTATTTATACGCTTTTACACTCATATCCCCACACTAAGTTCGATAACTTGAATGCCTTAAACATTCACATCACACTGACATACACACAATCACACCTATTCAATTACATATATATAGGAACAAGGGACTACCGGTCCCAGATTAATTGAATTTAAAATTTGTTCCAACCATGTATGTACCTACAATAGTCAATCTTGTACTACCAATAGCCTATATTTCCTAAAACTAAATTAAAACTATATACAGCAAAAAACTAAGTTACCTACAAGACATCGAGCTTATAGGTATGTACTTACAGATCTAGGGACATAAACGAAAAAAAAAGTGGTAGAGTGATAACTTAAACATTATATGTGGCTCGTATGTGAAAAGCAGCAGTTATCTTTAAGAGTCATATTATGGACGTAATTCGTTATTTAATGAATTAAGTATCCCTAAAATTGGATAAACCGCTTTACTCCAAGTGGGTTACAATCACAAACAAAGAGATTTCTTGTTTTATAATTTGTAAATCAGCTTTCATATTTCAGTAGGTAATTGTAGTTAAAACAAAAGCTATTTCAAAAATAACTATTAAATGCAATTTAAAGAATAAGAATTTATTTCATTTGTTCCAAAAGCAAACAATGAAAAACGTCACATGGGTAAAGATATGTTATTTTATAACAATTCCTTTTAAAATTGTTATAATATAACATGTATTTTTTTTATAAAATTGCATATCATTATAAAAACAGGCCTGAAAATCATCTAAAACTGCAATAAAAATACAATTTCAACTCACCGATCATTATACCCGGCAAACGACTTCGGAAACCTCGCACCTCAAATAATTGTTTGAAAGTTTCAAAAGGCGAGATAAAACTAAGGAAAAGTCCGGCAACTTAGTGTTACGCCCAAAACTTTAGTGTCTCTATACTGAATATACGTAGGTAGGTTAAGCCTGATAAGAAGAGCTTAGCAGGGGAGAATTAGAAAACGCGGTACGAAGAGACAGCTAGAAGGAAGCTCGCGCTATGAAAGACCCGAAGCGACTGAATCGTATCCGGGTCCGCTTTTCCCGATTCCAGAATTTCTCTGCGAGCACATCGTCGGAAAATGCCCAGAGCGATCTGCGTGGAAGCCTTTTGCCGTTTTTGTTTAAGCGCCATCTATCGATATGTTGGAAAAATAGTTCAAGCATTACTTGGATTGCTTTAGTGCGACATCTCTTAGAATTTTCCAGAACTATTTCAGTTTTCTGTTTCGTAGTTTCATTCAACAAAGATGTTGTAAAGGATTTTCGCAAGATGTCATGGATTCAGAAAAGTCACAAACACTACTATTAAGTATTCTGGGAAAGTTTAGTATACCAAAAGTAATAAGTAGGCAACATTTTTTTTAAATATATCACCGGTATCACATTTTTGGTTACACTGATTTTCACAAGACATAATGTCTTAAATCGAATAATATTTAAACAAAATAAAAAGAAATCGGTGACCGTTAATTAAATGGGAACATTCATGTTTGTGTAACCTCTCAAACTAAACGTAAATAACATCTTTGTTCTGTTGTGGATAAAAAACAAGAATTCAAAGTGAAGCAGTAATTTGCAACCTTACTCAAGTGGTTTATCTTTATGTGGCGAATATCAAATTTATAATAAAAGCTAAAAATACTGAGTCAAAGCAATACTAACGAAAGTCGGATAAATCCTACTAATATTATAAAGCCGAAATTTTGTGTGTAAGTATGTTTGTTCCCACTTCACGCTTTAACGGCAGAACGGATTTGGATGAAATTTAGAATATACATAGATTATACCTAGGATAAACACATAAACTACTTTTTAACTTGATAATAGCGGGCGAAGCCGCGGGACACGGCTAGTAGTCGATATGACTGCTACTAAGCCCAGCCCAACAGCGTATAAGTTGCCGCAAAAGTAATACAGTATTGTACTTACTATTCGTCACATGTCGTTTTAAAGTAGAGTAACCACTATCTCACCTATTGGTAACAGATGATGAGCTCGAGGGTAGTAAACACATTAGATAAGAATTATTTGGTCTTTCTACCCCTACAACTATCTTTTCACCACTCGGTAACTAATTGGTAACCACCCTTATTCACCTGGATCGGGAAAATCATCCATGACCATACTGTCTCGTGTTCGAGGGTAGTAAGCACGCAATTTGCCCACCAATTGCAGTAATAAGTAGGTAAAAGTACATGAACAGTGCATAACAACTGCCTTTCTCAAACTATTAATGTACGTCTAATGTAGCATGCTACATCTTCGGCCGCATCGTCGCTTTCCATCAGATGATATTGTCTTCAAACGCTTGCCTATAGTACATAAAAAAAAAAACTTGCTACTTACTCATTACTTACTTAGTTAACAACCCTTTCACCCGAAATAGTCTTGCTTGCACAGTGTTGCTACTTGACACTTTGCAAGGCGTAGTACCGCTGACAAAATAACTGTAGTTATTATATATCAAAATATCATCGAAACAATATGAAGGCATATATGTCGAATCCATCTTACCAACTGGCAAATCGATGCTAATATTACGAGATCCGGCGTACGAGATACGAGATCCGCCGGTCGTGCGCAACGGCAACCGTGATTTTCAGTCTCTAAATATATTGCCGTGAAGTGGATGATATTTTGTTTAAAAAACAAGTGAATGAATTTTTTTCCGAAAAATCAATTAACAATAATTTAATTTAAAGTATTAGCGGCCACATTTTGATGGGCAACCTGGTAGATATATATTCACCTAATCATAAATATGCGTAAAAAATTGGTTTTTAGCAAACACTCGATGAGTGCACTAATTCTGCAACCGGTTCTTAAACTATAAGGCTACAATTTGCAAGGTAATACGACTGTGCCCGAGGCATAGAATACAATAGTATCACTAGTGTATTATAATATATATCGACAATACCTCGGGACGCTTTGCCCGACGTTTTTGGCTCGCGCTACTATCTCTTTGAATCAAACAATAATTCTGCTATATTTCATAATAATAATATAAAGTATCTTTGTGTGATTATTTAAGAAACGTTTTCCATTTAAAGTTTAAAAAAATCATTCATTACTAGCAGACTGCCTCGGCCTCGCTTTTACATACAAACCTTGCCCTGACAATTACGAACACAACAAAAAAAGAATCAGCCAAATCGGTCGAGCCATTCTCGATCGTTTTTGTGAGACTTATGCAGAACATTTGATTTATATATATAAATGTTGTCTGAAATTAACTATATATATAAAATTATATTATTCAATAAAAGAAAGACGGAAAGAAAACACATTTATTTGGCACTATAAAAAAATAAATAAAAATAACAATGAACTTAAAAAACTAACATTCAAAATACAGTTTTTTAATCATTATTGTGAGTTTTTTGTATGCCAAAAAGGTTTAACTCAGCTTTTTGCCGAGCAGATAACTCGACACTGATTTTCAGCTGAACTAAGCGGGAAGCATAAAAAAAATAGAAAAAATAAAGTAAAAATAAATAGAATCTTAACTTAAAATTAATAAAAACAATATATGATACACACATGACTATACATACTTAGTTTCATTTTTACATACATAAAAAATAAATAAATACAAATAAAAATACTAAATACAATAAAAAAAAAAATACAATAAAAATTCGGATGAAAACTTTAAAAGTCGTCTTCTCCTTGGCATAGTAATAAAGTGTCCGCGTACTTCACACATAGTATATGTATAGATATGTCACATCTGTCCGACGGGAATCAAACCCGATATTTCTGCATAGAAGCCGAGCGAACCTAACTAAGATGATGGAACATTTATTGATTTCGATGTCCCGCCGCCTATAGTAATTATGATCAAACGTATCTAATGTCCGTCACGTGAGTAAACTATCACCCGCGGCCTAGCTTTGACAAGATCCTTTTAGTTGCTTAGCAGTGAAGAGGTAACAAACAGATGCATCTTAGGTCCGTTCGTGTAAGTATTGTTCTTATCGTTGGGTTGGTTCCATTCTACAATCGGGAATAATATATGATCGAAGGTTATACTAGATACCAACGTGAGGCACTAGAGACCGATGAGTAAAGACCAAAATAGCTGCAATTAAAATTGTCCGTGAATAATTGCACTATCCCGGTACTAAACGCGAAATTTAAGATATTAAGATGCTTTTAAGTATGTTTGGATATTTGTTACTCAATCATGGAAAAACTAGAGAACCGATTTAGCTGAAGAACACATAGAGTATTCTTCATCATACAATACAATACAAAAACTCTTCATTGCACCAAATAACGTAAGAAAAAGCAATGATATAATTTTTATCAAAGTAAAAGGGGCGGACTTACTGCTTAAAGTGATCTCTTCCAGTCTACCTTTGCATGGAGAAACAGACATATGACATAATATAGGAACGTAATCTACGTTCTTATATTTTTTTGGTGTTCTAAATAAATATTTATTTATTTTTGTACATATTTATAACAAATATCTAAACAAATATATACGAACATGTTAAATACTCAAAAACAATTTAGAATAAATAATTGGTACCTATCATCACCGTCACTTTTTATCATCATCAACGCGGGTGGAACCGCGGGACGCACAAATTGGTAACTTATGTTACGTACCATCGAATTGCATTTACGGTCAATCAGATATAAGAAAATATTATCACATATTAATAAATCATAGTATCGATACGCGATAAGCACGATATTGGCAACATTATTAAGATGAAGAAAATGAAATAAGTATTTCCTACTTCCCCACATCCGGATTACCAACCGACGGAAAGTGAGGCGGATATTGTGAAGAGAATAAAATATTTTATAAAGATTTTCGTTTGGTAAATGAGTGATTGGACGCTATTTTATCTGTTAGTGGTGTGTTACCTTACCTGTTAAGGGTGGTAAATATGCTAAGTTTAAAAAATGTCTGCCAAAAATAGCTACCCGAACACCATTTAGTGCTTTGGTGATAGATTTTCCAACATGAGATTTGTAAATTACGTCTGCCTTTCGGTAGAGGGAAGCTGGGCAAACATGAAAAGCTTTGTAAAGCCGTGGAATATATATTATTACTAGCTTGCACCCGCGACTTCGTCCGCGATGGATATATGTTTTAAGCATTTAAAGTACACATGTGTACTTTTGTACTTACACACTTACACACACACACACAAATTTTCAGATTTACAATATTAGAAAGGATGGTGATGGACAAACCCGGCTGAATAGATTTTTAGGATGAAGTCACAGCTATCTACGTACAAATCTCTATATAATAATAGATATCTCATTTCAAACAACTAAACAAATATACCCTATCGCACAGGAATACTGCTAATTTTTGGATTAAGGCCTATATCTTATCTCTGAATAATAGCTATCTTTCTATTAAATCTTATAAAAATGTAACTAACAGAGTATATATTTCATTTCAAACAACCAACCAATTTATCAGAATCATACGTTCCTAAGGATTTTCGACATAAAAATAATCCTATGTCCTATTTCAGAATCAAAGCCTGCTGCTTCTGATATGATCTCGATCAGGACGTATCTTATTCCAGAATCATAGCTATCTATTTTCTAAATGGTACAAATAGTTACAAATATACCTCATAACAACATAACCAATTTACCTTGTCTTTTGAAAAATTAAGTAAACTACAGTAGTAGTAAGTATAAAAAGTATGTTCTATTCCAGGGTCGTAGCTCTCTACCTACTAAATCTTATCAAAATCCGCCTAGAAGTTAAAGAGGTCACTTAGGTATTTACAATACAATACAATAAAATATTTCTTTATTGGACACCAATAAGTAGTTAAAAACAATAACAATAAATAACCGAAAAACGATAAATGTTGCACAATGGGCGGTCTTATCACATTAAGCAATTTAATTTAATTAATTCTACTTTTAAAAATCCCCCATTCCAGAGGAAATGCACTGATTTTCAGGTAAAGAGTTAATTATATCCATTTCCAGGTCTATTTCAAGCTATAAATCAACCAAATTTTTTCGTAAACCGACCAAAAATTACAGAGAAACCTTATTTCAAACAATTCAATATACTTATTCAAATCTCCTACCAACAGTTACAAAAATACCTCATTTCAAACAACTCAACAAACGTACCATATCCCACAGGAACTGGACTGAGATTCGGTATAGCACGGCACGATCTTAGCTAGGTAGTAGACCATTGTAGACCCCGGACCCTTTGTGGAAAAGACATCAACGCATGCACACTCTGGAAAATCTAAATGCATTTTTTAAGGAAAATGAATGAATGACCACACACACACAATCGTTTTTTTTTATACTTGATAGGCAAGCATTTGACCGCTATCTCACCTGATGGAAAGAGACGATGCGGCCAAAGATGGAACATGCTTGCCTAGAAGGTACCTATTCACTCTAGACTTGTATTTCAACTTCCCACTGGCTTAGTAGGTTAATCTGCTTTCTAAACTGGACTGAAGGGCTGTATCTCAAAAGCACTTAGCTTTTTGTATACTAGATAATTCCAAGTACTTGCATGTTTATGACTTAAATTACGTCTTTCATATTTTTTTTATTTATTTAATACTTTATTGCACAGTAAAAAGTGTACAAAAGGAAGACTTAATGCTAAAAGCATTCTCTACCAGACATCCAGCGGTGGAAAATGGAATAACATGAGGCGTGCATCAATCAGGGATAAAAAAAATATATGAAAATAAAATTTATATCAAATTGTAATATACATAAATATAAAATACTTAAGATTATACATACTAATAAAAAATATATAACATCTATTCATCCCACATATAATTTTTCAGCCTTTTTCATTTAGCATAATTTTAAATACTACATTATAATAAATTTACACAAACAATGTTAAACTAATCAAAAATGACGTCTTTAATTTCTATTGAAATTCAAAATCGATTTGCTTCCACATTCATCACGAACCGCAAAGGAGTGGAATTCCTTGCTCAAGTCTGTGTTTCCCGATAGGTATAATCTGAGAGTATTCAAGTAACGAGGGAACAGGTATCTCCTGGGCACAAGTGCTCCATCGTCGACATCTTCACTTTCCATCAGGTAAAACACTATTTTACACCAAATTTTTGACCACTAGGTCACAAATTTGCCTATAATGAATAAACAAATATATCAAAGATATTAAAATAATAGTTAATAAAACACAGATATATCCTTTTTATCTGCGTGTTACGGTATTTTTTGGTAATGTACACTTCTGCGAGGTATATTACCACCTACAATCAGTTAATCTTCTCTAATGTCCATTGAAAGCCCTTAATTGTGAACCCAAAGGTAACCCTCGAAATCTATAGACCCTTTGTCCCTTACGGTAATCGAGAGGCCGTAACATTCAATACTTAATTGTTTTAGAGACGGTGCAATTGTTTTTCCTACGTTAATATACGTATTTAAACCTCTTACATTTTAAAATGATGAAGAACAAAATATCTGATAAATTTAGAATGGCAAAAAATTATCGCTTGAGACGGGGTTTGAACCCGCGGCCATAGGGTGCCATGCCCTATTGCTCTTACCGCTGAGCTACTCAAGCCAACATAATATTTTATCTACAGATGAATACAATACAATACTATTGTATTGTGTTCATCTGTCTATTTATAGATAACAATACAAATACTCTTTATTGAAAATAAATTCAAAATTAAAAAAAAAATGTTAAAGAGATTTCACTATAAGTGGTCTTATCGCATAAAGCTATATCTTCCAGACCTTAGACTTAAATAACTTTTTATCATAATAAATGCATTTACACTCATAGCCCCACACTAAGTTCTATGACTTATGTCGTGGGTACCGGAAACATTCACATTACATACATAATCACACCCAGAACCAGAAACACGTTTTTTTTTTCCTTGGGGAGAAAAGTTGTGCTTCCGCCGGGAATCGAACCCTTAGAAGATGAGCACGTGCCCAACTAAGCCAACGGGTACTTCAGTAGTCTTTGTGTTTATTTGTTAATTATATGTCATAGAGAAAATATTCATAAAAAAACTAGTTTATGATGTTTGATAATTTGAAATGTTTTATTGTAACCAGGAATAACAATAAAACATAAACCGTGTTTGCTTATTTATATTATATTATTTGACGTTCATAAGTATACCATGAACCAACATTAAATATACGATTCAAATAAAATATCCGTGTTTCATAATATTGATAAAAGCGTTATAATAATAACAATGTCAGATAAGATTACCAAAGGGGAATAAAACAAATAGCACTCAAACATTTTGTTAACCGCTTGCCGAAGGAAAAGTGCCTAGAATACCGGCTACGTTTCCACGTTGAAAAACGATGCAAATTTTTTGTGCTAAATAAGAGCCAGCATTTTGGTCACTTGTCGCCTCGACTAAATGTTTGGACAAATATTAAATTAAATTGAATTTAAGTTTCTTATGCCAACAAATAATCGAACTTCCAGATATAATTTCCCCAAAACAGTGCAAGAAGCAAACGAATTTTGTCTTTCACCATCACGTACAATAAGTAAGAAAATGGACAAACACTAGCTTATAATGTAATGTAACCGTAACAACTTTTTCCTAATCCTTCATAGGTCTACGAGCACCTCTACGCTGTAGATCTTGCTACGGATTGTGTAGACTTCGTCCTTTATCCTTTCTTCCGTGAAGACAATATTTGGATAGATTTACGTCATAACGACCGTTAAGTTTTCGTTAGTGACGCTAATAGCTTTGTAAAATCCGTTGACGATATAAAATTAACTGCGCAATATATCAGTACGCGAAGTAGGTACAAACATATTAGAATATGATTTGATAATTTAGTTTTTGGTTTTAATTGCATGTACGATAACTATAGTTAACATAACATACACTAAAGAGTTTTTAGAAGTCGTTTTTGACCGAACAATCACAAGAATCTGCCCTGTTAATCACGACAAAATTATTTAGATTACATAATGGTGTCTATTTACTATATCGTCAGTCACACACAAGACTCGCGTGAGTTACGCGTTAAACTATTCACATGCTCTATAAAGACGAGAGAACTTGACGAAGGAATGATAAACAATAATGAGGCATGCCGCACGCCACTTCGCGCTCCGGACTCAAGGTCACCTCGTGGCTCATGGGGGCTCGTACATCACACTCGATAAGCTATGAAAAGAATTTAGACCCATTATAAAATGAGTAGTCGCGTGCGTGTGGTAAGAGCGGGCGAGATGGCGCGGCCGCGTTGTGACTGATAAGCAATCTGTGGCCACAGCTCTATCAGGCGCCTCCGCCTCCCGCGCGGCACGGCGACAGCGTTCGGCCAGCGCGGCGCCCCAAGAGCGGAATTTGCACGAGCGACGCGCCTCGCGATCGCTCTCCAGTTCAGTGTACGTGCGACCGCCCGCGGCCGAGGACGATACGCCGCGCGCGAACGTCGCCGCTCACTTTATTACGCAGTTGTTGCCGTCGACCGCGTGGACTCCGCCGACCGCTCCCGGCGTAAACCCTCTTCCCGCGCTTCTTCATTTCGCCGCCCGCGCTTTCAGGACTCCGCGAGAACTGTTACTAGTGTGGAAAAGTTTTAAAGTGCCTAAAGAACTCGGAAGGCCGGCTGAATTTGCGCAGCAAACTTTTCGGGACGTGCAACGTCTGTGTCTGTGACGATCATAGGCGATACGATACTGTGTTTCGGACCGATTCGAACCACGTTACAAGGTTATCGCGCCTCTAGCCCGCCAGTGATGAATTGGAAAATCGGCGCGTAGTCGTTCACGTGGTGTGCGCCCCGCCCCCGCTTCGTCCGCACTTATATTTAGCGAAAATCGCCTCTCGGGAGCGGCCCAACGGCCGACGCTCTCACGTAGCTGTTTATGAACGTTAGCGAGACGCCACATATTAGCGTCGAATAACAGAGCCGATAAGGAGAAGTGAGATAACCTATAAGGATCGTGGCCTGATCCGGCTATTCTGGAAATAAATAGAAATTTGTTAAAAAAAACCTTATTTTAAAAGTGAGTGCCGTGTGATGATAACGGCTGGTGTCAGCACGCGCCGCTGAGTGCCAGGGATAAGCAGAGAACAACAATAAAAATAATTAAATATATTTGACAAGATGTCTATTCAAGGCAGCGCCGGGTACCCGAGCCCGTGGACGTCACAATCCGAGCTCGATGGCGCCATGGGCGAGCTAGGCCCTCTCAACGAACTCACAGAGGTGGGCTTCGAACCGCAGACCCGCCAGCGCTCCAACACGTGGCCGCTTCCAAGGCCCGACAACTACGTCGATCAAGCCGAAGACGGTGGCTCTAAGAAAAATTCAAACCAGAATCTTGCTGGTAATTATTATTTATATGCTCAATTATATTCCCGCGTCAAACGACACCAATGTGATCATTTGACCCACATAGTTCCGAACGCGCCGCGTCCGCTTGCAAAAACATACCCACATCGAATAACCCGACACACGTAACGTAACATCAAAACAAATAACTCTCGGTCACACACACTACACATTAGATAGTCGTATATCCTACTGTAAAATTCATGAATAGATTAAAATATCGCTTCAATAAACAAAAACCGGCGCTCAATATTTATTTTATTAAAATACCAACTAGGTCCTAATACCAACTATACATACCAATTAGAATTACCAAATGATTTACAATATCTCATGTAGCAACTACATCAATTAATGTTTATTGGAAATTTCCGAAAAAGGTCTTACCTGAATAAGAAACCTAGCTAAGTACCTATATAGATAAAAGATTTAAAGGATGACAATAATATCACTTCAATCACACCCAGGTACCTATATCTGTAAACGTAATAAATAGGTATGTCCTATGTATATATGTCCTACCTATGGGTAGGACATATATTATTCTTATATTACAAATTTCAATAGCCTCTAACGCCTCTTTAGAATAGGTACAGCTTATCCCTCTTTTGCAATCAATAGGTCCGCAAATTACTCTTTAAAAAAGTACTTAAAATCTCTAAAATTAATATTAGTGACAAATAGATTCAAACTTTTAAGAAGATAAAAAAGTAAACTTAATAGAGATGCCTAGAACACACAATCGCTTTTCTTTTAATTATTATCAGTTTTGATAGCTTTTAATGTTTTAAAGACCTTATTTAAAAGAAATGATAATCGCCTACTAAATGTGGAACAATAAACACAGGATTGTAAACAATTCGTTCTCACAAAGCTCGAAAATGTGAATGATCTTTTAGCACATGTGAGAGATATAAAACAGATGGTGACATACGAATGTGAAATGTGATAATAATGTTTAGGAAACTTAAGTTTCATTTCAGTTCTAAGGCATGATTGGATAGGTCGCAGACTTCAATTTAACTTGAAGATAATTATGACTGAAGATTAAATGATGTTCCTACAAAAATTTCTATCTAATACAATATAACACGCTTAAATAGATTTTCCCGCAAGTTTAGATTAGAATAGATACTATTAATCAGGAAGAAGGCCAAAAAATGGTTGGTAGAAAAAAAAATCAGGAAGAAAGAATTGAGTGAGGCAATGACGACTAACAGAAGAAAGTGTAAGTATAAAATACATTGTGCTGTCCCCACTGCCCACTTGAAATGAGATACGGGCAGGGAGATGATGGTTATACTTATATAAATAAATAAAACTCCTAAAACATCATATTATGTTCAATGCAAATCAAAACGTAATAAACAGTAAACTAAAGTAAACAAAAAAATATATACATTTAGTTGTCTCCTTTTCTGGAAGTAGTAATTCCAACCGGTATAATATTTAATACAACTATAATGAAAATTACCTAAATTAAATATATTTTTGTTTTATTATAATAAATACAAAAATTGTCGATATCCAACGGTGTTGTGTCCGTAGGAATTGATGGACGGTACACAGCGGGTAAAAGACAACTCTTTACTAGAAAACTGTATAATTATACACCAATATCACTTATATTATTTCCGTAGATGGCGCATATCCAATTCATTATGCTCCAATATCCAATACATTAGATTCCTTGTCTGGAATGAACGGGTTCAAGAGAGGTATAGTTTGCAAGAACAACGCAAATTTTACATTTCAAATATGCTGATTTGACAGAATAGATGTTGCTCTTAAACTTAAGGAAAAATCTACAAATTGATTCTGACCTGTCAAATATAATGGATCTGATCTTTGTTCAACCAAAACGGTAGATTAAAAGGCTGACAACTGTATAGAAGCTGATAAAAGTAAATGTGACTGTTTGAAATCAACAGAATGGTAGATAATAATTTTAAACGTGTTGTATACCGTAGATTATGTTTCAATGTTATATTCGGCCTAAAACACGAAAATTTCGACTTATTTTGTAGTCTACTATGTACCGTAGATTTTGGGAGTGATAAAGCTTACTTAATTATTTTACTGAAGGACTATGTATCCATATTGAAATTACGGACCTATATTTCCTAAAACTAAACTAAAACTATATACAGCAAAGACCTAAGTTATCTACAAAACGTCGAGCTTATAAGAAACTCAAGTGCTATTATTTTACTCGCTTACTTAATACGGTCATGAAATTTAAAGGGGAAAATGTAATACAACCATCATAATTAATATAGTTTGCGTGAAAATGGCTGCTGGAGGGAAAGAATGACATGAATATATTACAGTCCACAAAAGAAAATGAAAATATTTTTTTTTTCAGTTTGATTGCTTGATTCTGAGCTATATTTGCTATACATTTTTATATTTTTTTTCGTCGGGAGTGTCACATAAGTTTTAGGTTTTCCTCATTATTTTCACTAAAGTATAATGAAATCTAATCTACAAAGATTAGATATAAAGTGTTTCAGTAACTTTCCAATGTTATATTGAAAATGGAAAATCAAATTCAGTACCTATTTTTTTAAATAAAACTACTGTAAAGAGGATGTCCGCTAATGAATGGATAACTCGACAATCGGGAGGTGGGGAATAGCATGCAGTTGCATGCCATCTATAAACGGCCACTTTGAAAACAAGGTTAACATAATTTTCCATTGGTTTTTTACTTACCGGCCATCAAATTTGATGCCCACCAAGCAATTTTTCAATTTTGAAAGTTCGGTTAAAACAGTAAAAGTAAAAAGTTTTGATTTAATTGCACCAAATTAGGACCAGCACAAAAATTGGTCTTTAATCATGTTATTACATAATATATAACAAAAGACCAACTTTAAGATTTAAATTATAACAGCAAAATTTAGCACTTATTTCTTTGTAAAGCATAATGTAGTGGGCTCAGACAATAAATGCTTATCATTTATATGTAGATTTAGTACCTGATAATGTGCACAAGTATCAAATCTTGTTTTTTTCATAAGGACGTACTATATGATGTTTCCAAAATATTAAATACCTGGCGCTGTGGCACCACAGCGCTCAAAGAACGCGTTTGCTTATAAAGCCCCAAACTTGAGTAATTAATAATAAAACATCTATCGGTGAATCCAGAACTGTACAGTTACGGGACTCCTTGTATATTTTAATTGAGTGTTAAATTTAGACTCAATTAAAATATACAATGAGGCGAGGCGGACCAGATTTTTTGAAACGATGATGAAGAGTCAAAATCATCATAATTGCGCCTCATAAGTAGACAAAGATAGTAGGTCTATTCTGGTCGTCATAATACGATTATTCTAATTGATGCGACGTCGATACGACAGTCGATTGGTTGAAATTTCAGTTGATTCGATGTTCATAACAAAAGAAAATCGTTAGATTTCGACTTCGATGTGACGCCCGGAATAGACCCTCTGATTTTGCTCTGTTTACACCATAACTTCAGGAATTTGCATTTAATTTTAAGAACTATCTTTATCAAAGACATGCACATAAACACATTATCTATAAGGTGTTCCGAGAGCAAATACGCAAGTCGTAACTTTGACATAAGCGACTTGGGATGCTTATTATTGAATTAACATTATAAACTAAAGTAGCAAGTAAACTAGGCTATAAAAATGTCAAACTAACTTAAATCTGCAATTCACAAATATTCTATAACAACCCAAATTTTTAAATGTATGTCTGATATGGTCGGTTTAGTATAACGAAGATCTATCGTATATCGATGTGTTTGATGCCTGTATACATTTTTATTCTGACGTTTTACTGTCAACCGGAGAATTTCCTACTGAAAAATGTGAGGTTTTTTTTTATCAAATATAGTATGATAATGCACTCGAAGAAGATGAAATGTCAACCAGTGCTAAAGGTACTACTGAAACTTTTGAACGAGTTCTGCTCTAAACTAGGGGGTCTATTCCGGACATCGATAATCTCTACATCAAAGTCGAAAAAGAATGATTTTCTTTTCTAATGAGCTATCGAATCAACTGATTGACTGTCGTATCGATGTCGCATCAATTCGAGCAATCGTAGTTTTACGATCAGAAAAGACCTACAAAGGTGAGTGGTAAAATCAAATGATGGCCTTTCCAGCAATATGATATAAAATAGTCTGATAGGATGAGAACCATTCAGGGATCTTGTAATTAAGATTAACAATACGACTTAATTGTCAAAATATAACTAAAATGTGACATTGCCACGACAGTGTTATTTAATAAAGCTACAGCAGATAATATATTAGACACAGACAGGTAAAAAGTTGTCAGATTGTTACAAAGTTGACGTCGTTTAAAAAAAGTCGACGATCATAGCAAATTGTGGCATACGTCTTGACGAATTTGTAACTTACAAATATGTCGCCACAGGTAAAAAAACTTAAACACAAGCAAAGCTTAAAAATACCCGTCTCCAACGCTTTATCTCCGGAGCCCTAGATCAGATCTTGGAAATTTTTATATACAGGGCTAACTTAACACTTTAAAACTCTTTCAAACAAGAGAAAAAAATCGGTCAAGCCCCCTGCGAGTAATCGAGTAACGTAATAAAATAATCACTTTCATGTATCTTCTGTCGTTGTAAGTTTTTTTAAAAGAGCCCGATTTTTAAAGATCGTACTTTCCTGCGTGTTTCTTTTAATCCAGTATAGGCAAATATTTTACTAGTATCTCACCCGATGTTAAGTAACGATGCGGTCGACGATGTGACTCAAAGAGCTGGCTGTATAGACCTGAAATAAATGTATATACCTGATATAAAACATAACTTTATTGCTTGGCATTTGTTAGATTATGAAGTATTAATTACCTAATCTTGTCAGCAAACACTATACAAGTCTACAAACCTCCGCATTTGTAACTCACTAATACTCTAACAAACTTATATATACGTTTGTTAGTTTATAAATAGGTTTTTACATTTACAGTGTTAGTATTTATGATAATATATGTCTAATATTGCTATTTTAGGTGCTGTCCTTAGCATCTAACACACCTGCCTTCATTCAATCACTCTCACACACTCGCACATTAGTGTACCGTAATTGTAGTGTTACTACGTTTGATTCTGTGTAGGCCGTTGCACTCTGATTCCCTTGACTTTTTGTTTCCAACAAGTTAAACATATTTTTCTTATGACCGCCTGCATACTGTTTTGGATTATTCTACGTCTAGTCTAGACTATCTGCCTACCAAATTTCAGCTGTTATTGATGCTTAGTGTGAAGTGTGAAAAATAAACACGAATTTACGTCTGTGATGTTAGTATAACATGTTCCTATCAATTCATATTTATTTTAATAATTCTCAATACATTTTGGTCTCAGGTTTTCTTCATAACTGAACTGACTTGACAGTCAATATACTACATATAGTATATACAGATGTATTATAATATGTAATAATGACTATTATAGGATCCCGTCAAACAAAAGGAAAAAAATTAACCCTAATAAGACCATTAAAACGGTACATCCATAAGTCTGTTTCTCTTTTGATGCAATTTTTGTTAATCAGTCAAATTGTCATCTTATTAAAACTTATAAGCACATAGTAAAGAACAGTACAAGCAGTTACCTACTATAAAATACTTTTCATTGATCTTCGTGTAATTTAGGCGATACACAAATTTATTTCAGCAGAAGGTGAAAAAAATCGTACGTGCTTTTCACTCGCCTTACATTAAAAAGAGATAAACATACATATAACACTAGAGCCATCAATTAAGCGATAAATCATATAAACTCGTTTTGCGTGAGAACTATACAGTTCATAATGAAAATGGCTTGTATTTACTTAGTTATTGAAATCGTCTAATGAATGCAGTAAAAAGATTTTTTAAATATAGAGAGAGCATATTATACTTGCCTGCCGCGCCAACTAGGTCATTTAATGTTAGAACATTTTTTTTTTCGTATTAATCAATTAGAATAACTCATTTCGTATAAATAGTAGATTTTTTATTTTTTATTTATATCTTGTTATAAGAGGCGATGCATCAGAGCACAGCTAGTGTGGATAAAAAACATATTTCATAATGTCACGACTATTCCTTATACTATAATTATAAATATCCAAACTCACAAACGGGATTCACTAGTCTGGTTGATAATACTCTGATCTCATTGAATTTTATACAAATATAAGTATTATTACTAATTTAATTAATTTTGGGCCTTTATCTCTTTTTTTTTCTAAGTTACTATTTAATTCTTTATTGCACAAAAAGTACAAAAGGTGGACTTAATGCTAGGGGCATTCTCTACCAGTCAACCACACATGGTAGACGAGAAGAGGGGTGTAGGCGTGCATCAAAATGGTATAGAGAGGGCGAGAGACGAAAGAAAGTTAGATGATTAGTTAAAATAATAAATATACATAAATGATTATATACATATATATATACTTAAATATATCTCTATGATTATTACTAATTAAATAAATTTTGGGCGTTTATCTCTTTTTTTTCTAAGTTACTCGTACGTCAATATTTTATAAAAAAATATATTTGTAACTTATAATTTAATAATGTGAGAATCAACATTTTTGTCTCATTTTCGTACTATTTATGTCTGATTGCCGCCACACATTCGCGCGGATGTTGACATCAGTTTAACTAATTCTATGATTATTTGTCGCGACCTGCGTTAAAAATTACGCTACTAAACTTACTCTACAAACCGGATTGAGTATCACTTAGTACATAATTACTTAGTTTGAAAACCAAACTGAAATCGGCTCACATTTTCAGGTGCACCGCCCATACCCTCAACAGTGGCTTCAAAGAAGAACTCCTCCCGGCGAAACGCTTGGGGCAACCTCTCCTACGCTGATCTCATAACTCAGGCCATCACATCTGCTCAAGACAATCGGCTTACTCTCTCGCAGATATACGAGTGGATGGTCCAAAACGTGCCATACTTTAAGGATAAGGGGGATAGCAATTCTTCAGCTGGATGGAAGGTAAGAAGAGTCTTATTGTTTTTTTTTTAGATGTTATACCTATGTAAAAAATATTATGTTATCGTAAAGAACTACTTTGTGATATGAAAACATACATACGTTGTCAGATTAAATTGAATTATGAAAATGTATTTAAACTGTAGCATTAAAACTTTTGTCGCCAACCAAGTCAAACCAAACGTGTCATAAATAAGATCAAAAATGTTTGATCGAAAATCAAAACTGGGTCAGTATTATTCTGCATTTTTTAAGGTATACAATATATTTTTAGTTTTCCTACTTTGATTTTTAGTTTTCCTGCTTTGATCGCAATACAATACAATCTTATTTCTAACATTTTGGTAGTTTTCAAATTAAAACAATGTTTACAGTAACTCTTCTAGACGTTTTTCCGCGAAAATGATGCTGCAAACTGAATCATTAGGTATTTTGGCTGAAGTCCACAATATCGACGGTAAAGTTTTAAAATGTGGCATATTGCCATTTTAAAGCTACTAATAATAATCATTATTTTACTTTACAGTAATTAATAAAAATTAAGATTTGATGTTCATTCGTATTGTTCAATGTAGGTGGGATAATTACAAAAGTAATAGCTTAAACAGTTTTTTTAAATCAACCAGTTGTAATTAAAAAAAACTAAAAAGTTATAACCAGAGAACTTATCTATTATATCTAGACAAATCAAACGAGTCCAAACTCGATGGGTTTATCTTTGTTTAGTTCAGTAGTTCTTAAAGCTATTTTTCATCTCCATCTTCTGACCAGCTCCATATTATTGTATTGTCACCGAAGATACATAAGTACACCAAATTTGAGTCCAATTGCACATCGAGAAGTAGGTCTAATTTAGCTTGCAAGATTTGATTACAGACCGACAGATGAAAGCTTGAAAATACAATCGATCTGTTTTACTGTTGGTATTTAATAAAGCATCTTTTTATTGTTACAAAAAATACCTTTAAACTTGTGGCCAAAATTTAAAAACAACCTTTCCTTTATGTAATACGTATAGTAAAATATTGTTAGTCGCAAATCGGGAAAACCGCTTAATAAACCAAAATAGACTGACTCAAAACTAGAATCCAATAATAAATTTCTAAGAACCGCAACACATTTTTGTATTAACTGCGCAGTGGCAAACGCTATCTCAATCGGCAGTGACACGAAAGATATATATACTTAAATGATAATACACTAGTAAAGTATCTGTAATGGACGTAAACATTGCTGTTATGCAACGCTAGTACGACTAACATGTCAAATCAAACGATGCGGTGGATATCAAAATATATTATTCGACTGTGGTATCGGTCACATGATAATGATGTAGACCCACACGCCTTCGCTCCTAATCCCAGTTTGATTTAAAAAATGACAGAATATCATATCTCTTTCTCGCTCTAACACGACTTTTTAAAAGTGGTACGATTTTTATCATTTGATATAATTACATAGGTAGAAAATACTAGCAGAATACCACAGAATGATGACCTTCACACATCCATGGCATTGATTAATGCTTACGCATACAATGCTCATTCAACTGCTACACGTGTAAGCGCAATTATAAATACTAATGTCCGGGTGTTTAAGTCGAAAATAGAACTGTCGGTGAAGGTGTCATTGCTAGTGGCGCTAATTAGCAAATTGTTAAAGAAGTGCGTCACATTCTTACGCGATAACACTTGAGACTAATGAAAGAGATGGCCTATACGACACTTTTAAGGTGAATGAATTGTGAATGCTAAGCGTGCACTATTTTTTCCTGATAGCCAATCGGTAGCCAATCGAATCAAGGTCAAACTAAGATTATATTTAGTATATAGGTATATCATTTTATCACAAGTGTATTAGTTGATAGGAGAAATCAGACAACGGGCGTCTTATAAAATTGAAACCGGTTCTTGAGCGTATTCCTCTACACTTCTTTTAAAATAAACTTAGATTGTGTTGATTAATAAGTGGCGTTTGAAATTTTTGGCGTATCTTTTACAAACAAACAAACGCATTCACACTCACAGCTCCACACTAAGTTCAAAGACTTGTATCGTGGGTGCCGGAAACATTCACATCACACACACATTACACCCAGAACCAGAAGCACAAATATCCCTTGGGAAGGAATTTGTGCTCCTGCCGAGAATCGAACCCAGGACCCACGGTACAGAGGGCGTACACCTGTCCACTGCGCCAACTGGTCGTTTTACAGTAAAAATAGTAGTAGAAATAAGAACTACGGAATGTGTAGTTAGTCACTTACCATCAGGTGAGATGGCGGTCAAACATTTGCCTATCTTAAATAAAAATAAAAAATAAAGAAAGATGGATGACCTCATTATTGTACAACAATTATTATTCAGAAATAAGAAATAGCAGTGTGAAAAATAATAATTAAACATAGCATAGGCTAGTACAATGGGCGGACTTATCGCTTAAAGTGATCTCTTCCAGACAACCATTGGATGGAGGGGAGATAGCAAAATAATTTGGAACTGATTACTACAGTTCTAAACAAATTATATATGAAAATAAGTAGAAAATTTGAGCGATAGATAGCTAAATATTAAATTAAAGATAAATATAACGAAGATCGACTTTGACGCTGAAATCAGTGGCATCAATTCGGTGGCAGACCAAATGGTTAGCAGATAGTCTTGTCTATAGATATATTATGTACAAGACAGAAGAAATTATCTTGACATGTTATTCAGATAACTGATTTTGCAGCTAAAGCGTCTGTCTTTAATCTCGATTGATACAAAGTATTAGTTTACACATGTCAAGCGACAAAACCGATGGAATATTCCGATCTGTCCCCCTGCTCTGTCCCCATGGGATGACAGAACGAACAAAAGTTTGATCTGTCCCCCTGTTAGCGATAAGGGGACAGTTCGAACTTTATTCAACTCCTTATGACAATTGAATATTTTTTTTCGTCGGTTCACGTGGAACGAAGACAGGCGATAAACAAACTTAAAAAAAAAAAATTGGCGACTTAAGTACATCCTCCTTTTTTGTGAAGTCGGTAGAAAGCAAGTACTTATACAAATATATATTTAGGTAGTCCAAGAATTACTTTGTTAGTAGTTAAGTATTTTGTATAATTAATATCCGAAATAATAATTGAAACACTGGCTAATCTGCAAAGCTTATTATACCCTTAAGGAGTATTTCGACACATAAGATGTCTCAAGAGCTTTTAATATATTTTTTTTATGTCATATAATTAAATAGCATTGTAAATAAATTGTTAATTACTAAAACTAAAATGTTTGTGTACGATCTATTATATGTACCTATTACATTGTATATTACATTGATATATGTACATATAGTACCTATTACATCTTTATTATTGTATGTTCGAAATGAACAAAGCTGTTGAAACTATTTTATTATGTAAGAACTAAATTTGTACACAGTTTTACAATAAATACTATTCTTATTCTTATTCTTATTCTCCGGATGACCGAGCTTCGCTCGGTTTTTTGTTTTTGGTAGAATGTGTTTGAATTTGTAGCCTCAGAAAGCTCCATCTAGTGTCGAGTAGAAACAGTTTTTTACATCGGTCATGGCGTAATAGATGGCGCTGATAGTTCCGTCTTAAACCCGGTTTTTCAAATGCAGTTTGGGAACCGACCATTTTCGGACCTGAAACGTTGATAAATCGATTCCTTCAGCCGATAAATTAGGGGTTACCTGTAACTTTCATGAAAATCGTTGGAGCCGTTTCCGAGATCTTGATTACACATATATATGTATAAACAAGAATTGCTTGTTTAAAGATATTAGATATAGGTATACTAAAATTTACTTATGTAGCTTTAATTGTTATTCAAGTTGGCTAGATGTTGCGATTTATAGTTCTTCTTTGGCTCAGTACTTTGTGAATTCATAAATCGTACAGAACTGCATTAACAATGCCACTCACGATTCAATCATAAGAAGGTATTATAGAAATGCTGTTTATAATGCTTGACTTCATGTACAGTAGATTAGTTCTTTAATTAACTATCTGTGGTCTCCACTTAGGGTTTGCAGTACAGTTCAAATGAACGGAGTAAATCTTAAAGTAAATATATAAGTGAGATCTAGTACTCAGTCTAGTTAGTTGACCGAGCGATCGCGAAGCGTCTCCTTTCCAGCTTGGGCAAATTACTTTTGTATGTCCGGATTTCCGGTTGTTCTCCTCTATAGGTCGCATTTATCAACCGATTTTCGTGAAATTTTGAGAGCAGGTTCGATATCTATAGAGTTTTTTGTCGATTCAGTTTTTGTAAAAAAAAATCATATTCGATCGAGGTATTCAGCTCACAAAGCCACTAGTTACTGACTCGATTACTATTCTAAAACCGTAAGTATTTTTAATCGATTTTGATTTTTAACTATATATATCGAACAGTGATTTTTATATGACACTGAATTATCGTATCATGATGACAATCAAAAAGTATGAATGTTATAAATAGGATCATCGGTAGAAACTTCCAGTGTCTATGGGGTCGTTGTCCTGTCGTTATCAGTATTGGTTTAGGTTGATTTAATTTTCGATTCTAATCGGTTGACTAACTGGTCAGTGAAGACGTTTCTATGTTGATATTATTCTTTCATAGATAACACGATATCAATAAAAATTTAATATGTAAAGAGAACACTGTACTTTTTTATAAGTATATTTAAGCGCGGAGGAGTGAGATGCCGCAAAGTGAAATTAATAAAGAAAATGGAGGAGAGTGCAATTTTTTTTCTGAAAAATTTCATTAAAATTTTTACGACTGTTATTTTTGAATTTTTTTTCAATTGGAGTTTTTTGGAGTTTGAAGTAAATCTAACTATTATTTTTAAAAGTTATTAAATTTTTAACATGAAATTTAAAAAGAATAAAATAAAATAATTTCTAAACGTGTACTTAGTAGATACTTTTATCTTATTAAAATGCGCCTAAGCGTCATCATATTTTTTTTTATTATATATATATTCATAATTTTTCAAGAAATGTGAATTAAAACATCCTACTAATATTATAAATCCGAAAGTTTATGTGTAAGTGTGCAAGTGTGTAAGTATGTTTGTACCTTCTTGACCCTTTAACGGCTGAACGGATTTGGATGAAATTTGGAATGTACATAGACCTAGGATTTACACATAGGCTACTTTTTGACTTGATAATAGCGGGCGAAGCCTTATAAACTTTTTGTAAAAGATTTGGCAAGGCTAGCCAGGTATCCTTTAAACATGTTAGGATATCGTAATGAAATAACCATAGACTTATAATCACAGTAATAATATAAATGCGAAAGTTTGTGTGTGTGTTTGTATGTTTGTTACTTCTTCACGCTCAAACGACTGGACGAATAATGATGAAATTTGGTATGGTGGTATCTGACACATAGGCTACTTTTTCGAATTCCTGTGGCTCCGGGACTGACGCGGGTAAAACCGAAGGCGCAGCTAATTGTAAATAAATCCACTTTATTGAACCAGGTGATATCAGCCACAGATGATCATAGTGTACTATACCCAGCAAATACGGCGTAGTAATTACGCCTACGTCCCGTCCGTGTTACACCTTTACCTATAAAATGTAGACACAGCGCTATAAGAAATAGGCACAGGGCTAATAATAGAACGAATACTTGTTTTCGGAGCAAAAATTCGTATTCACCGTATCGATGTCGCCAAGCTCCTGGTGAATAGTAAATGGCCGCTACCGTTACGCGGCCCGTTATATTAGAGCCTCCGCCGCGAAAACTCAGAATCCTTGCTTGCTCTTGTCTTGACATAATATTAAAATATGGGGATAGTAAATCTTTTTTATGTTAAATAGGCAGCATTTGACCACTTTCTTTCCTGACGGAAAGTGACGATGCGGCTGAAGATGGAACATGCTTGCCTAGAAGGTACCTATTCACTCTAGACTTGAAGAGACCCAAACTGCTTTCTTGACTTGAAGACACCCAGATTGTACCGTTCAGGGAACAAAGACGCAGGCAATGAGTTCCACATGATAATAAACGTAGAAGCGAAACGCTTCCACCAGCTAAAAACTACCACTCACCAAATTGGTCTAAAGGTTCTGTGTCAAATGAATGAATCATTGGTATCATCTCAAAATAAGCGTGTGTTAGAAATTTCAGCTCAATCGGTTTAAACTCATTTTAAATTGAGTAGCAAGATTCCACCCGGTCAAACATACATACATTGCAAGTTAATAAAAGCTTGTAATAATAATAAAAAATGTTATTACCTGACTGTACTAATTTTTTTTTTTTTTTAATTTGTGACAGGCTAGTGTTTGACCACTATCTCACCTGATGGTAAGTGACGATGTGATCGAAGCTGGTAAACACACTAGACCTGGAATACGATCTTTGTTATTATAATTAAAATTAAGGACTTAAATTAAAAATAATGAAAATAACTGATAAGATTGGCTGAGAAACTCAATAATGTTTCAAGCCATAAACTAGTGAGTCTAGTTAACGCGAATAAAATTTATCCAGTATTTTGTCCGTGTTTTAACTTTAGAAGAAAACATTACAAAAAAAATTACTGCTCCATATACAGAGAGATTTATAAAATATCTGGTATTTTATAACTCGTGTTTTATCACTCATCTTAGACTCTCAGACACTGATTATTCTAACCCTCAGCTCATTTACCTCTAATACTTTCTTTTGAATGCTTATTTCATGTAATAATTAAGATGATGCATTATACAATCTATAATTAATAGTTTTTTAAACTACACTGTCTCGCAAAGAAAAGCATCACCGTGCCGCACCTATATATATACTTAGACTTAACATAGGATATAAATAATATATTTTAAAATTTATTTGACGAATCAAAAAATAGAATTTGCAATAGCCGTACCATGAAAACATTGCTCTCATTGATTGAAATAATGTCACAAAAGGTTCTGGTATATTACAAATAACCCTGTATAATATATTTTAATAGTATCCAACTAACGGTCTACTCCAATTACACCAATTAGTTAACACGTTTGGTGATAAGGATCAAGCTCTGCAGTTTACTGTTAAACTATTGTTATCAATGTAAATATTTTATTGAGTGTATATGTTATCTGTGCTATATTATCTATCAGACTCACAGATTATTGGTATAGGTAAAACTCATTAGCTGTTGAAGATTTATCTCGCTGACGTCTAAAACCATTGTTAAAGTGTCAATACGTTATCAACTATGATAGCATCAAATAGCATGGATTTAAAATTATAACTATTGGTGTGGTTTATTTTATTTTTTCCCTTATTCATAAAAATATTGAAGGCCAATTTAATTACTGTCAGTTAATTTTAGGGCATAAAGATTTAACATCGAGTATCTCAGGCTGAGCGCAGTGCCTTGCCGCGCAGGATTTTGATCTACATGATAAGTTGAAAACTCTGGATGACTTTGACAGGCGAAGCTTTTTTTTTTATGCTAGATAGGCAACCATTTAACAGCTATCTTACCTGATGGAAAGTGACAATGCGGCCGAAGATGAAACATTCTTACCATCGAGTGAAAACCTCGTCTTGTTTCCATTATATAAAAAAAAATGCGAATGCGTTAAATTTATCTATTTTTAACAATTTAATCAATGTGTCAATCTTAAACGGTAAAAGTTTACCGTTTAAGATTTTATATTTTTATAAATTATTGAATGCGGTTCTTTTTTTTAATAGTTCAAACAAATTACATGTGTAACATATAAGTACATCTCAACAAGCACCTAATCAGAACGTCGAATAACACCAACTCGATAATCGACAGATTATACAATAAACTATCCTCTCAGATTGTCAATGTAGCACAAAGATTACGACAATGTATGTTGTTTACGTCCTACAACGTTTCAATTTGCACCATTTTCATAACATTATGATTCGCTTACGTAAATGCTACAATGCTTTATTGCCAGCAGAAATTAGTGGTAGGATCCAGTGCTGGCCAGTTCTGTATTCGTTAACATTATGCCCCAGAGCATTTACAGTTCTCTCCACTCCTTATATTCACTATAAATGGTGTATGTTATTAATATAACAGGTACGTATTGCTGAACTACCCGTGGTTTTTTTGCCCGTGTTTAGTTGGGTAAGCGTTCGCCTTCTAAGCAGGGGTATTGGGTTCGATTCCCGGCGGGAACACAAGTTTTCTCCCCAAGGAAAAACTGTGATTCTGGTTCTGGTTGTGATTATGTGATGTGAATGTTTCCGGCACCCACAATACATGTTATCGAACTTAGTGTCGGGCTGTGAGTGTGAAAGCATTTACGTTTATGTTTTATGTTATAATTTAAATAAGAAGATATTAACGATTGCTGTCGAAGACAGTTGCTTATTAAAACTATATATAATTATTTTTTAAATGATAGATTATATTGGTTGAATTTAGGATTTTGGGATGAGTGACCGATTGGATTACATATTGCACACAGGTTATAATGTCAAGATTCTATACTTTTATCAACATCCTATTTTCTTCTAAAATTCTTCATATGTTTTCTGAAATACTTCTTCTTCAAAAATGCTTTTGTTACTGCAATAAAAGGATACAAGAAATAACATATGTAGGTATAAAGAATGCTTATGATTAATTTTTTGCTGTATTTATATTTTCATTGTGCTGTCAACTTTTGTAACATCCTGTTATATTTTCTTACTGTAACATAATTTCCTTATATCGGATTCAGTCATTTTGCAGTCGGAGCAAGCAAATAAAACAGACATTATAGACATAACGATTTTAAAATGATGTCATATTATTATATAACATGTTATAATACTGATCTGTAGGAAAATTCCAACCGAGACCTTTCTTAATAAGTAATTGAGGTTACATTGATTTAATTGTCGCCATCTTGAAATGCTGATAACGCCGCACGATGTATTTGCACACATTATATTGAGCCTGATAACAATACCACTCGAGTCTCATTCATTTAATTAAGGAAGACAATGAGACATTCAGGAATTCCCGTTAATTGATATGAAGGAAAATACCCTCTTCTAATCTCCATACTAGAACATTCTCTCGGTACTTATGCTACTTAGACGAGTGGCATAAGTAGCGTGCTACTTAAAATGGGTTTTCTGAATTGTGCTATACGGGAATATTATCCGGTTAAAACATTAGATTTCCCTAAAGCATACGTAGTTTTATTGTTTCGTTAATTGACAAAACCCAAATGACTAACGACTGGCAAGCGCAGCGTTGGAAGACCCCATAAAGTGAACACACGACATAATGAAGGTCGCAGGAGCACGCTGGATGCAAGCCGTTCTTTTTGGAATTCTATGGAGGAGACCCATAGATTTCCATAGAAGAGAACTGCTGGATGTAGAACTTTTTAAACTTTTGCGAACTGCAATCATGTTTTTATCAGAAAACCACGTTTTATTTTCAAAAAAACATTATTTTGACAAACCTCGGCGTTTCGAGAAGGTCGTACAGGCCGTGGTCTCTCGTGACCACGGCCGGTGCGAACTGGAAGTATGTCAACCAAAAATTTATATTCATATTCATATTCATTTCATTTATTTATTGCAATCTATAATAATAGTAATATACAGGTGTTTTTTAGGAGTACAGTTCTATATAGACCCTGTGGGGCACCGCAATAATTTTAGAAGAGAGGAGGACTGCTAGGTTTTGTTGACAGATAAGAAATAAACACAATTACTACATAAGAAATATTATATAATATTTGTGTTTATACATTTCGTTATAGTAATTATTCAATTTAATTTTGTCATAGAATGTCTATGTCATAGAATGTTTATGTCGTTTGATAGTTTGTCTTGTATGCAAATCCTCTCGAGATAACACTGAGAAATATGTGTCGTTGCTGTTATTTACATTCTAGTGCTAAACAACTATAATTATTTAGTAACAGTCATAAAATTATTCAGTAGTATGGTTAGTCAAAATAATGCTATTTTAAAATAAAAGCGCGAAAAGACCCGGTTTTCTCACATAAACATTATTCACATAAACAGCTTATTATGTAAAAATAACGCAGTAACTGTAATTTTGACTAGAAATTATGTTTCTGAGAATTTGAGTAGTCTAGTTATCCTCTTTTTTCACCTGTAGGAGACAAATCTACGGTTTGTTAGATCTTGTTACAACACCCCTATCGGTCTCATCTTGGTACTCTTGGTACTCGATGAGGTAGGGTTGACGACAACCGGCCCACGGTCTATATGTTTATTATTTATAAATGTATTAATATTTTATGTGCATGATATAATACTTAAAACAATCAATAATTATTTCACATTGTTGTTATATATAAGGCTAAAATTTGAAGTAACATAAATTTAAATTATCACGTAGCATTATATTTATATTATGTTATTATTACAATTAAACCATACAGGAAAACAGAATTTCCTCTATTCAATTATATTATGATATTGCGTCGATGTGCGGTAGCTATGTACTTATGATGACGTCAAATGGGTCATATATGCGCAATTTGTTCGAGAATTTATTCTTTGTCGTAACTTTATTGAAGCAATTATTAATATTTAGCGCGCGACGTTATTTTCACACAAATCAGGACAGTTACTTTGTTCCTGGTCCTCTTCAACCACCTAAGGTCACCCAACTGCCCGCTGGCCTAATTGGGTGCGCGCCTTTGAAGCAGTGGGTATCGGAAGTTTCTAGAAAATTGTGTTTTCGTCTCCCGTAAAGCATTGCCCGCACCCGCGTCCCTGCACGCTGATCGATGACTTGTGTCGTGGGTGCCAAATACAAGAGGAACGCGTACCCATTTAAGCCATCGGACAGTTCGGGCATCTGCTCGAACCATATGCGTACTGTTGCGAAGCCTTCACTTTTGATAAAAATCGGAGAGGACACTGAGATGACATTATCATTTACACAGATAAAAAATATAAATAAAATATGACATTGACACATTTCTGCAACTGATACTAAAGTCTTATTATATCCAATTCTACAGATAATCTTGGGGCTGTGATAAAATAATGTCATGTGCGTGTAATGTCAAGGACCTTTTTATCGTGCTTTATTAATTTATTAGATATACAGGGTTATTTGTAAAATACCAGCCCTCAGACCCTGATTCCTGTTCTAACCCTTAGTTCAACGACTTTATCGAATGGTACATACTGAGATGTATTTTTACGGAATGATACTAGTTGTTAAAAATTAAATATCTGCTAAGAAAGGCTTGATTCGACAGTTAATAGGCACTTGACACCATAGAGTTACTAAATAAGATAAATCGTACGTATAAAAAATTTTTGGAATAGAAATTTATTATAAACAGAATTTGCTGTAGCCGCACCAAAATAGACGTTGGTCTCAGTGCCGTGCTTAGATTGGAATGATGACCCAAGACATCTCTGGCATTGTGCAAACAACCCTGTATATTGCAGCCTAAAATACTTTTCTAGAACTTTTTTCACGTACTATAAATTAATGTTTATTTATAATGGAATATTTACTACTCATTCGTTTATTTTCATTTTAATTTTTTCACTTTATCTCTTAATAACTTAATTTTACTCTTAAAGAATTAAAATTAGGTAGCCTACATATCCTGTTCTGAGTAAGTATAATTTTTGAATATTTATCGCAATCTCATCTTATTCTGACGAGCTGCACGTCTCTTTTTGGAGCATCGGGTTCGACACAAGTTTTCTCCCCAAGGGAAATTTGTGTTTCTAATTCCGAATGTGATTGTATGATGTGAATGTTTCCATGAAGATACAAGACTTTAAGCGCACACACAACTTTCGAATTAGTTATATTAGTATTATGTATATGATGTTCTTAAGGAAATTTTTATTTTATTCGATCATTATAGAAACTTGAATTTTGTTTTTAAAGATTTATGTATTAATTTTCCTTAAACATGATTTCCGCTTCTTAACTGTATCTACACGCGAAAGTGCTTATAGTTATCATCATAAAAAATAATCTGTAAGATTAGATTGTAATAAATAAGTTCTTAATATGCCGCGGTTTTATTCTGCACGATAAGTGCATTTAATTTTAAGTAATTTAAGCAAATTAAATTATCTAGTACGTGTAATTTAGTATATATAAAAAAAAAAATTAAACATCTTGTTTGCTTGTGAGTGCTTATGCTTGATTAAACATAAACGCATTTACACTCCAGCCCCGCACTAAGAGAGCACTAAGAGCACTAAGAGACCAAAAACAAAATTACTGATATTCTTTGGGAAGAAAAATCTTACCTATCCTGTCGGTAATCCAAGCGCGGAAATCAGAGACATTTTCATATAGGTAAATTATTTATTTGAAATTTTAGCGCATGCTTGTACACGTGAGTCGCTTAGAGAGTAGAAAGAGAAAAGAGAGCTGTTTGGAGTCGGTTTATAGTTTAAAAACTACTAGTAGTTACCCGCGTCCATAAATAAAAAAATCATTAATTATGTTATCGAATTCTGAATTTACACCGTTCTTGAATCCACCTGAACACACACAAACAATGTCATCAAAATTTGTCCAGCAGTTTAGAAGGAGTTCAGTTACATACACACGTACAGAAGAATTATATAAATATGTGTTATAAGATATTTATGTTGAGATGGAATACAGAAATTACCAATTATTATTAAATATATATTATACTAGCTGCGCCCCCGGTTTTACCCGCGTAAGTCTTGGACCCCCGAGAATTCCGGGATAAAAAGTAGCCTATGTCCTTTCCCAAGCCCTAGTCTACATCTGTTCCAAATTTCATTAAAATCGGTCCAGTGGTTTAGGCGTGAATGCGTAACAGACAAACAAAGTTACTTTCGCATTTATAATGTTAAAGTAGGGATTATTTAATGACTTGATATCGTATGAAAATGTATTTTCATACGATATCAAGAGTGATATATAAATATAGTAACACAGATTTTGCACGTGTCACAGTAATACCTACAGTATATATATTTATATATAAGTATATACAGCGGCCCGCTATAATATATTTGAAGCGAACCGGACTTCGCCAACACACTCATACAATTAAAAGGATGAGCTGGTATTAAAATGTCGTGTAACAAGTTTCATATGGGAAGCAAACTATGTGACAGTTGACAGATGAACGGCAACGTGATGAATAATGCAACATTCTGACAGCTATATAATAGTACTCGCTTCGCCCCGCGGCTTTGCCCGCTTAAGTCAAGAACCTTACCTTTTCTGTGACAAAAAAGGTTATCGTTAACCCAGGATGTCAGCTACCTCCATACCAAATTTCATCAAAATTTGTCCAGCCGTTGGAGCGTGAAAAAGTAACAAACATACAAACATACAAACTTCCGCCTATATTTATCAGTGTGATGTGATATTATTATTAGTCTGTACACTCACAGTATGACTAGGTCGTCGTCTACGGGAGCTATATCTGGAATATTTTCCTCATCAAGGAATATTTATGCTTCTGGTTCTGCGACAGTTGAATGTTTTCGGCAGCCGCGCTACAAGTCTTCTAATAGTGCAAGATTGTGTTTGCTTGCATGCTTGATGCCTTTTTTTTATAAATACGTAACCTAGGGTCTTTTTAAATATTGTTACTCCTAGATTTTTATTTGGGTACATTTTCAACCGATTTCAAAAATAGAGGTTCTCAATGTACGTTAACTGTGTGTTTTATCTCCGCCATTTATGAATCGATTTCGATGATTTTTAGCTCGATATTCTTAGATATAATTAGATTCGGTATTATTAGATTATACTTCAGAGGCGGTCCCATATAAACTTTAACGAATCGGTCCAGCCGAAACCAAAATATAAGCGTTGAAGTCGGCTTTTTAAGCTTTGCTAGCGTTTTATTATTGGTAAATTTATTCAGATTCAAATAAATAAAACGCTTCAGAGCGAGGTTTAAAGCGTTCCTTTACCTGCCAATTGCTATCAGCGTGCAGCGTTAGGAAATCACAGATTCGGGATCAGACCCCCTATTACCTATCTCTGTTGCGAACGGTTTCAATACCAAATTGTTAAAAAAAGGTCGCAAGTCTATCGGTATTCTACCGTTTACACTTTGGAGAGTGTGCGCAGGAATTACACGAGCTAATTCCCCCATACCCGTTTTACCATCTAACAACAAGACAAACTGTCAAACGTCGCCCATATATGGTTGACATACCTCCAGTTCGCTCGAAGCGTTTCGCTTCTACGTTTATCATCCGTACAGCGAAGGAGTGGAACGCATTGCCCTCGTATTTGTTCCCCAAACATTATAATCAGGGAGTCTTCAAGTCAAGAGTGAATAGGTACCTTCTAGGCAAGCATGCTACATCTTCGGCCGCATCGTCGCTTTCCATCAGGTGAGACTGTGGTCAAACGCTTGCCTATCGTACATAAAAAAATAAAAAAAAACACCACTAGAATTCCCTTTATAAGAGATTCTTATTAGAGATATTAGAATTATTTTTTTACGAATAACTGTTACTTCTATTAAGGGCCGTATATTTATACTGTGTCTCAAGAAACCAATGTAGGTATAGCGGCATTATGATAATCACACCGTTATATTTAAATATACGAGCTCCATTTGAAATCGTCACCATCAATTTATATTACATTATTAGTAAAAATTTTACATTCAACTTAATTACTTCTTCATATCTTATCATGGTCTTAGCAACGAGTGACGTTGACGATAATGCCCGTACTGTGATTTGTTCTTTCTTTCCTTATATATTTTTTAACATTACAATGTTAGATACATTGCCGCTATAATACTGGCCATTCAGTGTTCATCAAGTTTAAAGCGGCAATGTAGATCGTTCTCTGCAATTCGATTGATGCTATATTTAAACACACGGTTTTAGTAAGAGATTTTCTCTCAGCGGATAACCTTGGTGTCTATCGCATGCTAACACAAGTGGGTTTAAATTGACTCCGGAACTTGATGAATAAATGAGGCGTTGTATATCACAGACTCTATATCTCTAAAGTTTAAAATTTTCCTAATCATTTGACTTTATTTGTGATACTAATGTTATTATCAGTTAAAATCGTTTAATTTTACAGCTGAATTTATTATTTATATGTTTATAGGAACACGACCTAATTTTGATACAAATTCCTGTTTCTATACTGTATATAGGTACGTTAGTATACATATTTAGTAATAGAAAATTAGTCATTATCTTTTTTGCGACTTCTTAAAATTTAGGGTCGACGTAGGTGTAAGTACAACATGTACTCTATCTGAAGGGGAAATAAGAGAATCGAATTATTGTTATTCTTCACATATTCGCTAAATTAGGCACAAATTTTCGTCATCGTCCGCCTAATGTCACTGCTTTTTGATTACTTATTACAAGTCACCGGAGATTCATTCGTGATCAGCAAGGGCACCGAGTTATATAAGAATTAGTTGTTTATATATCAATACTATCTCTTACCCACTGCTTAGCTCGCATTGAATTTTTTTTATCTTTCGTTTTCTATGTTACTTTTAATACCTCCAAGAATATGTGAACAAAGTTTCATGATGATCGGTTCAGTAGTTTTCGCATGACAGCGTAACAAACAAACTTACAATATTAAGTAGGAATTCAATTATAAAAATAACAATTTAAAATATATACAAGACTTATCAAGCTACACTTTGACAGTCGACTCCGAATTGCTCTACGTCAAAGTTCATAAATCAACTGAAACTTGTAAATAAAATGTCGCTCCTGAAAACTCATAACGAGTTTAGTTCTAACCTTGGCAATAAATCCCCGATACAAATTAGTTCGGCTTTGATATGCCCAGTCTTGTACGAGGGCGGCTGCAATAGAAGCTGCACGCCACCTTTCTCTGATTGATTTATACGTCTTGTTTGTCACAGAGCCGATTTATTTGAATTCCTGCCAGAGCCCCGGGCAGCCAACGGATTAATATCGAAGAGACCCCTACTATATATCCCCGAGTTTCGGCAATAATTCAATATTTCATCCTTCGGGCGGGGACCTACGCTGCGAATTAACATACAAACGTCAATCGTTTCATGAATAAAAAATGTATTGGATTTAGTGGAATGAACCGCGCGAGCTGTAAGCGGCGGCAGTGCTCGCCAGTTATGCCTATTGGGGTAATATAAAATGTTTCGGATTACTTGGTTTAGTTTGATCGCACTATTTGCTATTTGGTGGAGGCACGCAAATCTCTCTGGAACATGAATGAAGGCTCGTTTGCGCGTACTGCGTAGGAAGGACTCCCAAATTGAATTGCAAAGCAGACGACATATTTATTCTACATTTTGGAGCTGTGGACGGTTTTTTTAAGGAATAATTTGAATCGTGTCGTATTAAAACCTTACACGATCTCAGAAAATACATTTCGGAATAAGCTAGTCGGTTAGTGACTGCAACTTTGGAATTAATTAATGATGAAGGATTTTTGTTTCATAGAATGAGTTGAATACATACGTGACAATAATTTTATAAATATAATATACTTATTAGCAGTGCCCCGCAGCTTCGCCTGCGTTAATCAAGTTAAAAAGTATCACAGGTGTAAGTTATGTATGTTTCAAATTTTATCCAAATCCGTTCAACCGCTACAGTGCAGCGTGATGAGAAAACAAACTTACTTACACACCTAACACACAAACTTTCGCATTTATAATATTAAAGTGATTTTCGTCGCTTGAACCAAAGCTCGGGTAGCTCAATGGTAAGAGCAATAGGGTATAAGTAGCCACATATTCAGATCACTCAAAAACTAAATTACATTATAAAAAATTAACACTAATAGTTTCAAACGCAATATTTTTTTTAATAATTTAATTCATAGAATTATATATTCGTTTATATATGCATAGGCTGTGTGAGATATTTATTTGGTAAGGTTATTTACATTAATCTGTGGGTTCATATAATTTTATAGCGTCGCCTGTTAGTAACGCTGCTATTCTTAATCAACATGTTGAATGAATTTGTATGGAGTTCATAATAATATATGTGCATAATATACAGTTATGAGCTTAGATTAATAGGTACTTTACAATGTAATATTATTCTAGCATTTAACGATATTAGATTACTTTATACAAAGATTATAATTAATTTAATTTACTTAGTTACAGTCGCGTATATTATATAGGTATAAAGTCCACGAAGTGGTTACATCTAGTAATAAGTGGTTACAACCAGTTGCGTATCCTATTTAGTTGGTTTGGCTAAATCAATCATGAGCGGATTTATATATAGGTTATAGATACATGACTAACTTACTAGAAGAGAACAACGAAGAAGAATAATCTTTGATATTTTTCTAAGCCAAGGAAATAATAATAACATTTTCCGCATCATCACTTTCCAGTGAGATTGTAGTCAAATGCACACTCTTTATTGCACACCAAGAAAAAATATTATTAACAACAGAAAAAATTACAATATAGCAGTACAATCGGCGGCCTTATAGCTAAGCACCAATGTCTTCCAGACAACCTTAGGATTAAACTTAGTTTTAATATATTAAGTATTCATAAAGGACATTATAAGTTTAAGTTCTACACGCGGATCCTAGTTCTACCCGGCTACAAAAGGCTACTACTAGGTCACCAAGTTAAGCCACTTCTAAGCACATTAACTTATATTTTGGCGTAACGATTAATTATAATAGGTATTGCCTGGGCATCAATCTATCTATCTATATATATTGAGTATCATCCGTCATCTTTCCATAAGATAAGATGGTGAACAAATGCTCAATAAAAAAAAGTTACTTTAACAATATTCGCCTAATTTAAGTTTGGGGGTAGCAAACAAGATATTTCACAAATGAATATCAAGTTCACTCTGACCGTTAACATTCGTGATAGTAACTGGCATCTGTATTTGAAGTCCGATAGCCCTTCGACCGTACAGATGTACGCAATGTCAAGAAACCGCGAAGTGAAAAAATTCCACTACTATCTATCGTTTCTAGCAGAACCGGTTTCGAAATTATAACTTGCCACGGGACTTGAGTTTTGATGGACGGCGGCGGTATACGTACAAACAAATAGGAGTTACTTTTTCTTTAAATTAACACACATTTTAAACTTATACGTACTTTAAATTTGTAACGTAAGTCGTTTGTGTCGTAAACATTATTAGGGTTTGTTGCCCGCGGTCCAACTGCATTGTTCATCTGGACTACAGGCAATTTATATTGCTCGTGGTGCAACTAATTGAATTATAAAAAAAACTGATTTCATTTAATTGATCGTTGTACAACTGCAGATCCAGTTGGACCACGGGTACTATTTATTTTCCTTATAATTCTTACCACTCATTGATATGCTTATGAGATACTCGTATGTAAAAACAGTGACATCCAAAAATAGATTTTAAGAAACTGCTTTTTTATCTTAAACTTTGCTATAAGTCTTCATCTTTTAATCAAATTATGTCAATCAAAATCAAGATCGTTTATTCACATGGGCCCCAAAGAGGCACTCATGAAAGTTGACTCTACTGCCAGATTCGCAAAATTACAGCCATCTCGAGAAGAACCTGGCAAGAAACTCGGCGGCGCATATTTTTTTTATGTATAATGTATGTCATCATATAATTTATTTTTCATATGAGGAATTTCTATTTTAAAGTTTTGGGTTAATATAAAGCTATATAATAATAATAAAATATAATATAATAGACTTTAACGTTTATCATAAGTTTTACATGTGTTAGTTCAAGAGCTTAATTTTTAAATCAATAAAATAAAATAATATAAATTATGCGCATAAGTTGTCCAATTAAGTGCCAATTTTTTTTTTTTTATATGTGACAGGCTATTGTTTGACCACTATCTCACCTGATGGTAAGTGACGATGTGATCGAAGCTGGTAAACACACTAGACCTAATTAGAAATTCTGGATCGAGAGCATTTTATTTCAGCAGCAACGATAGCAGACATCTTGTGATCTGTGTTCTAAACTACGAACTTTGTACTTATCAAGTATCATACTTATCAAGTTTTTTTTTTTATTATTTGTGACAGGCTAGTGTTTTACCACTATCTCACATGATGGTAAGTGACGATTTGATCGAAGCTGGTAAACACACTAGACCTGGAATACGTTTCATAGTAATAAAACGTTTCCAATGAGTATCAATCGGAAATATTAGATCTTATTACCATTGGTATAGGAGAGTATAGGGACATAATAGTTATTGCCAAGCCACGACCTCAATTATGATACTAGCGCAGTCTTTAATAAGCGCGTTAATCGTGATATTAATTCGAAGATAGCCCGCATCCGACTCGGTACAGTCAGTGACAAAAATATATAAGAGTAATTGATTTGTTCTTTAGATCCGTTATAATACGGTGCCAAGCCAAATACGGTGTTCCGGCAGTTATCCTTGAGAGCCTGCGTATTCCAGGTCTAGTGTGTTTACCAGCTTCGATCACATCGTCACTTACCATCAGGTGAGATAGTGGTCAAACACTAGCCTGTCACAAATTAAAAAAAAAAACAATAAACTAAATTTATCTTTCACATTACCAAGTTTTTTTTAATGATATTATCATTTGAAAAAACTTTGAAATGTTATTTCAAAAATTATATACATACTGTAACTGACTATCACACTTCACAATAATATTATAAAAGCAAAAGTTTGCGGGTGTGTTTCAAACACAACAATGTAAAAACATACAATGTATGTTTTTACTTCTTCACGCTCAAACGGCTGGACCAATTTTGAAGTTTTTGATATGGAGGTAGCTGACACCCTGGATTAACACATAGGCCACTTTTTAACTTGATAAACGCGAGCGAAGCCGCGGGCATGACAAAAGTAATTAGTAAATATCCGGTTTCAATTAATAATTCTATTAGTATATTATATTTATGACCTCATTATCCAATAATTATCCATATCACGTCCAAATATTACCACCATATATATCACTTAACAATCAGTCTCCGTGACCTTTTCCTTGACAAGTACTGACGAGTGTTAAATGACTTAGTAAAGTTAAGGACAACATGGCGTCATAGATCACCGTGTTGTACCTTTTGACGTCACGACACAAAAAATAACAATACTCATGATAAATACTAGATTTAAAAGTAGTGATTACATGATCAAGGCATAATATATGACTACTAGCAGACCCGTTAGTTAAATAATTTAATAAAAAACATTTATCGGATCAAATTGTTAATCTAAATTAATTTAAATTTGACGTCAAAAAAATTCATCAAAATCGGTCAAGCCGTTTAGGAGTAGTTTAGTCACATGTATACATACAGAATAATGATATATGTATAACAATGCCCTGACAAGAGAAATCTAGCAGATGAATTCGAAATCCAAAAATAATTTCAATACCTAGTAATATCTGCCAGATAAATATAATCTTTAAGTTTTTAAGAGGTCATGTAATATTTTTGTCATACAATACTGCATTAGTCTAACAAAGTCTAAAATAAAGTAAATAGTCTAACAAAGTGAAAAAAAATATGAGAGTAGGAAACCATAAATTGAATTTTTAAAATCATGATTCTTAATTACCTTTATTTTTTATATACTTGATTTTATTTTTATTTTTAAGGCAATTAAAATGATATTAATGAAAATATAAAGGAGGCACCCATATACGAAAGTCAGGCGCAAAATATTTTTTATTATTCTTGCCGCATGGGATATTTTATTTATAATATTCACAATATCTTCTAATTAAACCAAACTATTATTAGAAAAATAAGGTTAAAAGTACTTAACCCCTAAACTTTTCTCTAATAGGCGAAATGTATGCGTGAGATCGCAGTTCGGTGACTTGTGTCATGGGTGCCGGAAACAATCACAAATCACAACACACAACAATCACAACCAGAACCAGAAACACATTTATTCCTTGGGGAGAAAACTTGTGTTTCCGCCGCAAGTCGACCCGCTCACCTAGCTATGTTATTGGGCAGTTCAAAGAAAGAAGACATGAGGAAACACACATAAAAAAAATATACAGTCGAATTGAGAACCTTCTCCTTTTTTTGAAGTCAGTTAAAAATGCTACTCTTGCTGTAGAAAAAACTATTTTTTTTATTCCACACTCTATAGTCAGTCTAATGCCAGCATTGACACTATAAACCCACAGAATTCAACAAAAACCTCTTACACGCGTTCCGTTCTATATTTAGGTAACCAAAACCTTAGATTCTAATATTTTTTTGCTACCGACCCAACGCTTTAAAGAGGCGTCAAGTTTTTTTCTCGATTATACGATACAATGCGATTGGTGCTCAATTATCATAACCGGTCGTGCCAAGCAGCGATTATGCTAATTTAGTCTCACAGTGAAGCATATTGTAAGTAAAATATCTAATTTATAAAACGATCGCGGCGCTTCGTGTGTGTGTGTGATGTGCCTATGTATATTGTATTACCAGCTATTGGCCACAGCCATCTGTGTATCTAATACCTTTAAACGAGCAATTTTTTATACATATATTTGGGTAGGTCTGAGAATCGGTCAACATCTATTTTTCGTACCCCTAAATGTTAAGGGTGGTCCTACCCAATTATTTTTTTATGATTCAGCTTTGAAAAATACATACGACCCAAAATATTCACCATTCTTCTATTTTTTATTGAACTAAAAAAATACTTCCTCGAAATAATGTATATGGCAAAACAACGTTTGCAGGGTCAGCTAGTATATATATATATGTATGTATATATAATCTGAATCTCGGAAACGGTTCCACCGATTTTCATGAAATTTAGTATGCAGGGGGTTTCGGGGGCGATAAAACCTAGCTATTATAGGTTACATTTTTAGATGTCGTTTTAACGAGCAAAGCTCAGTCATCCAGGTACTTACTATATTATTTACTTAGTGTTGGGAATATGTGTTTAACAATGGAGATAGGACTTAATGCCTAAACTGCAGAAGTACTGAAAGTATGGATGAAAATTTGTATATCGAGAACTTTACAAAAATAAACCTTTACAAAAACTGCTGTATTAGCATTAAGTCCTCCGTGTACATATTTATTGTGCAAAAGAAAAAATAAATAAAAAAAAACGATAGTAATATACAAATTAAAACTAAAATATCACGACTGCGTTAAAAGACATTTTTTTACACATTTCTGTTTTAATACCTGTGCGAATATATAAGAACTTTTTATTGTTGCTACCTCCATACCAAATTTCATCAAAATTGGTTCAGACGTTAAAGCGTGAAGAAATAAAAAGCATACAAACACATTTACAAACTGTCACCTTTATAGTATTAGTAAACAAATAATTAAATATTGTATTATATTATTGTTATTTATTTTTGTGAGATAGGAAGTAGAAAGAGTTTCATTCTTAGCCCATCGACGATTTAACGTTTGAAGGATACCATCGCGTTCTTCCAATAGGTACTTAAAATAGATCTAAAATAAGTTACATAATATTTAGTTATATCGTTTCTATATGAATATTTATGAAGTTGTATGGAGTGAGAAGAATTTTAATTTAGCACGTATACAGCTATTTATACGTAGTCTTACCATCAAGTTAGACCTTTCACATAATAAAAAGTACATATAATGGTATAATACTGTATTGAAGTATGTAATATAATGTATTATTGTATTATACCTACTGCATAAAAATAAAATATTATCAACTGACTTAAGGAAAAGGAGGTTCTCAATTCGACTGTGTGTTGTATGTTACGCGATAATTCCGCCAATTGCGTATCGATTTTGATGTTTTTTTTTGTTTTGTAGATTATATATTATACTTTATATTATACTTCAGAGGTGGTCCCATATAAATTTTATCGAAATCGATCAAGCCAAAACCAAAATATAAGCGGTAAAGTCGATTTTTTAAGCTTTGCTTGCGTTTAAATTATAAACATTTTATTAGAGCTCTGTAATATGAAATCGACTAAAATCATATTATGATTTATTGGTACAATTATTGTTAAAGTTATTATAATTCTTCCACCGAAAAAGCTTTATGTGCTATCGATTTAAATGTTAAAATAAAATTCGAATGATTTATATCGGAGAATTCCATTATTCCATTAGGTATTTTAAAGTTTCTAGGTCGACTCGTACCAGTAGCAATTCGCCATTTTATGTAAGTGAAAGTTGATTAATGGAGCTTGTCAATTTGTAGCGAAGCTCGAAGGTGCCATGGGTGGGTACGCGTTTAATTTTCGCTCTATTAACTCGATTACTACTCACAACGATGAAATCATTCGGTTCTTTAGGTTCTATTAGCTGCGTCCGTCGCCTCACGTGGTGAGCGGCATTCGAGTGAATGGCGCCCATGGTAACTATTCGAGAGAATTTCACGTTTGTGGTTTTTTCCATGACGGATAATTTCGTCGCTTCGATGATACGCTATAATAATCGTAATGTATCGGTTTTCTACTTCTCCGCGAATGCGAAAGCTCGAGAATGCGGTGGGCGGAAGCAATGACAGGTTCGAAACGAGAATAATTATTAGCGTGAAACTATTTTGAAGATTTTACGATATTACTGTATTTATGTTGAAGCTAAATTTAAACCCGTAGAGTGGACTCTGGCCTCGTGGTTTTTCGTCGAATTTTTCTCTATGATAGGTGTTACTTACGCAAAACCGCGGTCGCGTGATTTATTTATTAGAACCTGCGATTGTGCAGTTTGCTTACGTATGTACTTAGTTATAGGTAAATGCTGATTTGGTCCGTTCAAAATGTTTAAGAGTTCGTTTATTATGATTTATTATCGACATTTGGTGATACTTTGCTAAGTGGGTCGTCTTGGGGTGGTAGCCGCGTGACCGAGTCTCGTGGTAAAATAAGAAATACATTTTCTGTTTTGCCGTGAAATGTTTTTGTTAGTTTTTGTTAGAGTTAAAATGTAGATTAGGTATTACAAAATATCCTGTATTTTTTTATTGGCTTAACAATTTATAACTAAATAAACGAGTAAGTAGGTGTTTTAACAAACCCAAAAGGCTTGACGCAAATTGACAATTTTATTTACCGACTTAAGGAAAAAAAGGAGGAGGACTACTATGTTCGCCTGTATGTATTTTTTTGGTTTTTAAGTATGTTCACCGATTTTTCCCCTTTTTTGGTCCGATTCTCAAAATTATTTTGTGTGCTTAGTAGATTATACTTCAGAGGTGGTCCCATATAAATTTTATTGAAATCAATTAAGCCAAAACCATAACATAAGCGGTGAAGTCGGTTTTTTTAAGCTTTTCTTACGTTTAAATTATCATAAGAATGTTCACGTCATTTGACATTGTACATACCTATATTTTACATATTCTATTAAAATATGATGTTTTTGTTATCAATAAATTTATACCTATATATATATTATCATCAAATCTGGTCCAACAAAAGAGGCCAAAATATTGCCTACACGGTCAGGCGCGTCAGATGTCAGACGTCACGGTCAGCCTTTAACCGATATGATGGGCATCGTACAATAGAATCTCTCATTTTAATATGGTCTATAAGTACTTCCAAAAACTAGCTTAGGTTGCTGACTGTACATGCCCGGAAGTAGACAGCAAATCCACGATCGCTGCGACTAACCGGTTACTTAATTAAAGTGTAGGTATAATTAATTAGCATGCTATAGATATATTACTTATATGGAAGTATACAACTAACAAAAAAAACTACTAAGGTTACGATTATATTATTATTATCATATTTTAGAACCTTTGGTGTAATAATTATGAGATATATTTTCCATCTTATATACAATAGGACCTGGCGCGACCTACCGATATCCGTAGAGGGACATTCTACTATATTAATAATAGTAATTTTTGATTATCATTAAACATACGAAAAATATGCAAAGAAACTTTAAAAAAAAATGTGTTATTCAAACGTTAAACAAACTACCAAGTAACATAGTATTTATTTGGCATTTGACAGGCATTGTATTACAATGCCTGTCAAATGCCAAATAAAGTACTCTATTGCAATGAGAAGCTGCGGATTCAGGTATTTATTTTCACTCATAAAAGTATAAATATCAATATCATATCAATATAAAAGTAACATTATTATGAATAAGTGATCAATTGTCAGATGAAGGATGATGATGATGAGAATGATCAATTGCCAGTTATTAACCAGATAAATTGAAAAATGAACTAGAGTCCGTAAGATTAAGAGGATTATATAAGAGGACAGCGTGCAGCGTAAACATGGATTCATCATAATCGTAAGCTCGTCTTGTAAATGCGATGGCATGTGTTTCTATTTCATCCACCAACCTGCAATGGCTCTCAAGACTGAGAGAAAGCTCCCAGTCCCAGTAGTAAGAATGCAATGGGTTTCTAATGTTGAAGTGACAATATGACCAACAAACAGCCTATCGTCAATATGCGTCAACGCTTCTAAGAATCGTTTTATATTTATACATATTTATTATTCTTAATGGATTCATAGTTTGATTGGACAAGCTCACTACTAGTTCCGAGTATGAGTACAGTTACCTATATTAGGAGACAAGCAACGGAGGTGTCACTCCAAAGCGTAGGCCGTTTAATCTGCCTATTCATCGATGGTTCGCGAACCGGGCGTCGATTCCGCGAATCGGCCGCCATTGACATTTCTAAGCGGCGTGGTCTTGTTTACGTTCTGTGGCGGGCTGTGGCTCATGTTTACAAACAGTAAATTGTTTACTCGACTGATATAACGCGGTGCAAGCGTCACGACGTCACGAGGCGTCACGCCCGCGCCGCGCGTACGCGTCTCCTCGCCGCCCGCGTACCGCGCTCTTTTACCACCCATTCCAGTTCTATTGCGTCTATTGTAAATTAATCCGTTTTATAGCACTTTTTGCAATGTACCATACTGAGACGTAGTCGAGATATACAATACAAACGATATCTTGCTTCACAGAATCCGGGTCGATACATATTTTTTATCTTATATTATACAACTTAGGCGGGTATTAATAAATCCAGCTCTAACTCAAAAATTGGTTTTAAAACTTGTTTCAATTAATCGACAGTCTGCACTGGAATTGCAAATCTGTCTAGACAAGTAGTGCTCACCTAAACCTTGACTCTAGTTTTCGAGTTTTATGAATAAACTAATACCAAGCGGCAAATCAAGGCTTCCTTAGTAATAAACGGTTCTGTACGCTCAACTATTGGACTGAGAGACAATTTTAATTTACTTATTTTCTTATCTCATTGTTTGACGTGTTAACGCTCCGTTCGATCTATTATTACCCAATAAGGGAGATTTCGTGAAGAGATTCACATGATTGCAGTTTATTCATTAGAACCCGAGGCTCGAATAATTGAGAAGAAACTCATCTGAACAGAAATTAAACGGCACTTGAAGATTGTTTTTTTTTATGCCTGATAGGCAAGCATTTGACCACAATCTCACCTGATGGAAAGTGATGATACGGCCGATGATGTAGCATGCTTGCCTAGAAGGTACCTAATAACTCTTGACTTGAAGTCCTTGAAGACTCCCATACCGTTCGGGGAACAAAGACGAGGGCAGTGAGTTCCACTCCTTCGTAGTACGGATGATGAACGTAGAAGCGAAACGCATATCTGTCTAGATATGCGTTTATTATTATTTTCATTATTAATACCTAAATGACCATTATTTAATCTGATGCTAAGTGATGATGAGGTCGATGGTCAATATAGAAGGAAAGATAATGAGGCGGACAGGAGTGACACGTAGGCGTGGACAGGTAACGGAAGAGAGAGGTGAAGAAATATTGTGCTGACTTGTGTGCCTTCTTCATGACTTCATGTTATGAAGAGGGATAGATAAAAGAAGATGATAATTGATCTAGCTCCATAGAATCACTAATACAACAGTAATAATGCTGGTTACACGAATTCAACTTGCGTGGGTGAATTCTATTTACGAAATTGGTATTTTTGTATATGTGTGTGTTTACATCTGCTACTAGATACCTAACTTTTAATGTCGTAGTTGGCTGTAGTTGGTCACAATACTCGGTTATCTCGTGACGTCACACTTCAGGCGGGGCTTATTCATCATTTAAAATAATTTAACAAAAACATTGCTCACATTATCACTAACATTATCACTAACACGTGTAGGATTAAACGTTCTCATAACTTGGAATATTGTTGTAATAAAATATAGCATTATGTATTGCTTTTATTATGAAACTCCTTACCTTAAAAGTAGCAGTTTTTTATCAACTCTTGCATTTAATCTAAATATATATAACTCAAAGGTGACTGACTGACTGGCATAGTGATCTATCAACGCACAGCCCAAACCACTACACGGATCGGGCTGAAATTTGGCATGCACGTAGGCATCCGCTAAGAAAGGATTTTGATTAATTCTACCCGCAAGGGGATAAAATAGGGGATCTATACCTAATTAATAATAATACTTCTTAACGCGAGCGAAGCCGCGGGCAAAAGCTAGTAATTGATAAAACTGAACATTTCAGTCAGAGCTTGGGTGGGTGACCGTTTCGTGGGATTTTCAACTGAGTGTCACCGAGCTACGGAGCGCACGTTAGGCTTTCGGTCCCGGACCCGGTTGTTATTCTTAAGATAATAGTCTTCAAGCCATGTAGGATGCCTTTAGAAGGCCTGAAAAATCCTGACACTAGGACTGCCCACCAGCCTATATGACAAGCAAGCATAGAGCTGTTCCCCGCGGTTTCACCCGTATATCTCTTTGTGCAGCCTACAGGTAAGGGATATCAATCCATTAATTTAGCCATGAAAAGGTAATAAACGGACTTGCAGTCAAACATAGCTACTTTTTGTTGACAATATTATATATTGTCAACAAAAAGTAGCTATGTATATAATATAAATAACATTCAAACATAGTTATAAATGATTCACCTAGATTCAAAGTCTAATTTTTAATGTATATATATGAAATACTGAATCAAAAATAATATATACATACCATTCTACGCCCCTAGGAACCATCAATACATAATTCAACAGGTACATCTCTACTAATATTATAAATGCGAAAGTAAGTCTGTTTGTCGGTTACGCTTTCACGCCTAAACCACTGAACCTATTTTTATGAAATTTGATACAGCTATGTTAGAACTTGGAAAAGGACATAGGCAATTTTTTATTCCGGAAGCGGGTCCGGGACTTATGCGGGTAAAATCGCGAAGCGCAGATAGTTTTTTTTATAGGCAAGGCATTTTATCACTATCTCACCAGATGGAAAGTGACTATGCGGCCGAAGGTGGGACATGCTTGTCTACAAGGTACCTATTCACTCTAGACTTGAAGACACCCAGATAGTAGATGTCTATAAAACCGTTACTACCTGTGAAATAATCTTTACAAAATAATTCATTGTTTAGTTCTACTTGCACAAATAATATGAAAACGCCTTTAACTAATGGGCATCACTGCGTCATTAGCTACCGACGCGACAAGGTGACATATGATATTATCATTGATCGTGAACACGTGGAGGAGCATGTGATTTATAAATTCAAGTATATATATACTAATAACATTGTAATTTCATTACATTTTATTCAAGAAACAGGATTTGTATCATTTAATTCCGTCCTATTCGTTCCACCATATGGCAACAAATCAAGAGTTTTATCAGCGCAATGTGCGGTTACGTTATAATGCCTCTATTTATGTAAATCTATTTAATAATGGCTGTTCAAAATAGCAGCGGTGACCAAATTCCTGTTCAAAGTAAACATTTTTTTTATTTTTTATTTGTGACAGGCTAGTGTTTGACCACTATCTCACCTGATGGTAAGTAACGATGTGATCGAAGCTGGTAAACACACTAGACCTGGAATACGCAGGCTCTCAAAGATAACTGCCGGAACACCGTATTTGGCTTGGCGGCAGACTTTCAACTTGATGGTGGTAAGCTACTTTGGTAGCAAGACAGGCGAGCAATTCACAAAATGCTCTACCACCTCTCAAATGTCACCTGATTAGAACCACCCGGGGACCACGTGTAGGGAGTCAGACTTAAGGAGTATCCTCCTACGGACGTGGGTGACTCAGCCCTTTTGATCAAGCGAAGCATTTTCGTTTCAGCTTAGGCAATATTGCTTTCCGGATGTTCAGTTGTTCTCCTCTACATGTCGCAATTCTCAATCGATTCTTGTAAAATTTTGTGAGCAGGGGGTCTATTCCGGGCATCGATTATTTTTACATCGACATCGAAATCGAACGATATTTTTTCTTATGAACCATCGAATCGACTGAACTTTCAGATCTTCTGACCTATCGACGTTGCATCAATTCTAACAATCGTATTTTGACGACCAAAATAGACCTACAGGTTCGATAATTATATAGTTTATTTTTTCGAAATAGTTTTTAGAAGTAAACAATGGATATTTCAGCCATTTCGAAAAATACGCGAGATGTTAAGCTCAGAGCCATTATAATCGAGTCATATAGTAAAAATAAATGCGATTGAAGGTCGCCGATGGTATTACGGCGACGACGGGCTGACCACACACAAATTTGCTTAACCTTGCTGCGGTATCGTCTGGACTTGAATAATGATAATAAAATAATAAAGGTAATAATATCAAAGTATGTCTAATGCAATCACGCATCAGTTCTTACTTTTTATATTTTTATTCATGAAAGGCAAACTTTTGACCACTATCTCCTGATGGTAAGCGACGATGTGGTCGACGATGGAGTAAGCTAACCTATTCACTCGCGACTTGAAGACTCCCATATTGTACTCCTCAGGAAACACCGACTCAGGTAAGGAGTTCCATTCCTTATTGTTGTATTCCGTTGTGGAAAACCTAAGTTATCTATTACTGGGTATACAAACGGGCATATAAATGAGTATACTAAACTGGGTAATAAGGAAAATTTAAACTTAATCTAGGTAATAATTATTTAAGATATTATCGGAGAAGTTAAAGCTCTTATTCCAGTCAGTTTTGGAAAACCTAAGCTATCTATCATTCGAACCGTTAGTGCTTAGTCAGTTGTCCGCTAGTACTTAAACATTCTGTTATTAGAGCCGTAGACGCCTTATTTTCAGTCAGTTTTGGTAAACCTAAGCTATCTGACGTTGGAAACGTTATCGCCTTATTTTGAGTCATTTTTGAAAAACCTTACCATTCTCTCATTAGAGCCGTGGTCGTCTTATCTCCAATCCGTCAATTTTGGAAGCTATCTATCATTGCATCAGTTACCGCTTTATATCGAGTCATATTTGAAAAACTTAAGCGTAATATCATTAGAAACGTGGTCGCCTTAACTCTAGTCAGTATTGGCTGAAAAAAACCTAAGCTTTATATCGTTGGAGCCGTCATCGCTTATATGCAGACAGTTTTGGAAATTCTAAAGCTAACGTTAGAGCCGTTATAGTCATTATTCTAGTCAGTTTTGCAAAACCTTACATAAATGATAGGCAATGAAGCCGTTGCCGTCTAATTTCCAGCCATCTTTGGAATTAAAACCGTTTGCCTTATCACCAGAGAGCTGCGATTTGGAAAACCCAAGGCTATACCATTTAAGCTGCTATTTGTAAAAATGTAAGCCGTTATTGCCTTATCTCGCACCAAACTACTAAAAGGTACTACACTATCTAAAGTCATCTGAAATTCTACTATATTAATTCTGTACACATCTCCAACACATTATGTCGACCGTATTCACAGACGCACGCTAATTAAGATCTATAATTAAAGTATTGCTGGATGAGTGGGTAAACGTATAATAGTGTATATTTACACCGATGACTCAAGAGCCGATATAGATTCTCTGTTGACCCGGTGAAGTTCAAATCTTTGTCAAATATATCCATCGGCAAACAAAGTTTTGTGCAAATAAGAGACTACGCTGGAATTTGAAAGGCATTAACTTTAAAAAATGGTTGAATGATCTTATTTTGGAATTTAAATTGATGTACAAAATAATTATTAATAATTATGATTTATTAAATATGGAAACCTTGGCAGTGGTTACATATTTGAGCCGTTTGGTGTTGAGACACTGGGTCCGTGGGGACCGGGAGCTCATTCTATTTTCAAAAATCTATCAGAGCGCCTGGTTGAGGCGACGCGTGATCAAAATGCTGGCACTTATTTAACATTGCAATTCAGAGAGGCAATGCCGTCAGCATGATGGGAACGCTACCCACTGGTAGTGGTCTTGAGCACTTGAGTTACCTATAAGCTAGATGTCTTGTAGGTAACTTAGTTCTTTTCTGTATAAAGTTTTAGTTTAGTTTTAGGAAGAATAGGCAATTGGCCCGTAGATAGCATTATTGACTAAAATATTGTATGTAAAATGTTTATATTGTAGATATTTTAAACTAAATTAAATCGATGTATATCAAAAGTATATGCGTCAAGTTTGTTAAATGTTAATCCTGTGACGATTTTAACGAATATTTGATTAGTCACTTGCTTAGCAGCTAAATGCAAATTGGACGGTACCCCTTAGGTGTTGTTTTGGTATTATTAAAGCGGTAGTTAACTAAATTTTCTTTTCTATACTAATATTGTAAAGAGATAAAGTTTGTTTGTTTGTAAAATGTTATCTCTGAAACCACTGATCCGATTCTGATTTTTTTTTTTTTCACTAATTGATAGCTACAGTATCCCCGAGTGCTAAAACTATGTTTTATTGAGATAAATGTTAATTTTGAGTTCGAAATAACAATGTTCGTAAGACAAGTCGGAGAAAAATTTACCAATAGGCCGATTTATCGGCGTACGCTGACTAAACCGTAAAACCTAAGTGATTATTGTATATTACTATTACTAGTATATTACGTAGTGTGTATATTAATTATGTGTACAAAATAAATTGTGTTTTTTATGTTTTTACACCCGGGCGAACGGCGGGCGGGTCAGCTAGTCTTTTAGTAACTTCAATCAAATTAAATCAAATTGGGACACCTGAATATACATTTTCAAATCCTCATTTGGGTAGAGCCAAATGTTCACTTCTATAGGTTCATAAGAAACTCTCAACTTTTATCACTTATACGTAAAAGTCAAGGTCATCATTTCATTATGTAACATACAATAATATTACGTAAGACAAAATAAATAATGCGCAACGTGCAGCTTTATATATAGGCTGTCCTATAAAACGTATTGGATTCAAATTAGTCCTAAAGTATACGAGTGGTAGTATGAGTCCTAACAGTCCTAACTTGGGGCTATATTGTTGTGATGCAGCACCAAAAGACAACATGTTGAATAAATATTCTTAATATCAAATCGCTGGTCACCAGTTGAAGATTTATAAGATACTTATATAGGCCACGTTGGCGCGTTGCATAATTACCCCACGTTGGCAAAAAAACCGTGTTCTTTTGTAGGTGAACGTCGTCAACTTTTATATATATATATATATAGTCGTTCTATAGATATATATCAAAACGTGATGACGATGATGTTGTATCTTACAATCAGACCAGTTTCTTTTATAAAATAAGTATGTTGGCATTTTTGTCGTAATAGATACGAAAGTATAATTAGTTATATTCAGAGATATAATGAAATGACAATATTTTTCTGCATTCGTAATATCAATAATGCAAATACTAGTTACTAGTACCTATATTTACGGTAGTACCTATCTTGTATGATATTATGCTCGAAGCGTTTCGCTTCTACGTTTATCATCCGTACTGCGAAAGAGTGGAACTCATTATCCGCGTTTTTGTTCCATAAACATGGCCGCATCATCATTCTCCATCTAGTATGATAGCGGTCAAGTGCTTGCCTTTCGTAAAAAAAAACTATTGATTAATATGATTTCATAATAACAAAAAAAAAATTAGAATATTGCAAACAAATGTCAGAAAAAAGTTGAACCTCGTTAATAGGATTATAAATTCCGTGATGCAATCTAAAAGCTTGTTTCTATATTATGTATACCTACTCCTAAAAAATTCAATGACGCACGGTAAGTCCCCGCTCGAGAAGCACACGCGAATGAACATAAAGCTAATTAGACACCCCAAAGAGATATTAATAGCAATTGCCAAAATAGCTCCTATAATTACATCCCTGAGACTACGAGACCCAATTCATACGTAATTATTGCTAGAATTAATTGTGAGGCAATCTATAAAATTGCCGCTCATTCGCTCCCTGCTGGTTCCGTATGAAACGATGAAGAACTCGTGTAGTCAATTGAGTTTCAATGATCTTCTAATCATAATGGTTCCTTATTATATTCAGTCGTTGGTTCTTTTATTCTCAATTTTCAAAAACTTAACAGATATAGAGGTTCTTCTTTTGAGATCATAACAATGTTATATAGTATACATATGTATGTATGTATTATGTAAAGATAAATATGAAATTTTAAGTTCAGTTAAAATTAAAAATTAACAAATAAATTTCGAAAATTTGTATTAGTCCAATCATCTAATAATTATAATATCCACCAAACCAGCTACAGGAAAATAATACAAGGAGCAAATTCAAAATTTCTAAAATACCCCTGACGTTCTATCTGAAAAACGGCTTCACTAGTTCACACACAAACAAACCTTTCAAACAAAAAAAAATAATCAAAATCGATCTAGCCGTTTGAGAGCTACAATGCCACAAACAGACACACAGATATGTATCTGTTAAACTTATAACAGCCCACTTGGGTCAGGGGTTCAAAATACGGGTGCTGGACGGAACTCCCAGCCTACTCCTACTGTATTATATTATGTAACCCAATAATTAGCAAGAGTAACAAAATAAGTTAATTAACTTGTTAGCCTTTACATTACTAAACTTGACCATAAATTGGTAAACGTAACAGCCTTGGTGACAAATATGTAGCAAGTTGTACCATTGTTCCAAATTTGTGCTGTTACGTAAAGGGCCTTGACAGGAACACCAAGTATACTTTGTAGTTTGATTAAGAAACCTAGCTAAACTACTTTCGTACTGGCCCTTGATTAAGTTCTCTTTGTATACTGAAGCTAAATGTTCTACAATATATTATTTGATATTGAATAACTTGTGAAATTGACCTTTCAAATATTTCTCATGACTTTCTTAAAATATACCAAAAGTTCTATTACAATTTCGTAATGTAATCAAAATATCCACATGAGAACTAAATTATACAGTTATATATGTTCTGAAACTTCTTCTAGGCGTAAATGGATATAGAAATTCTTCAACGACTTCTACTATGATAATATTATGTGCGGTATAAATATTAACTTGTTGTTTTTTATAGCTGATAGTAAACTAGTTGAAATAATTTATTCCACAGTTAAAATCAGTGGGTTATCTTCTTTAGTCAAAGTTTCTTGTTAAAAATGTAACGCTTGCGTTTATATGCGGGCTTGCTGCAATAGCGGGTGTATCGAAGTCAGCGTTTCATTCATTGTCAGCTGTGTTTACATATTGAGTCAAAGTAGCTCTTCTGTCTATTTCTTATACTGTATCTATACACTGATCACCTCGTACGAAGTCCATGAACTCAACTGTGGAACCTTCAACCGTATCGTATACTGTGACATTTTACTGACATTGCGCGCGTCCGTTCGTCACTTCGTCATTTAGTTGCATGCGCTAACTTTGTCGCTTAAACGTCTCACATTATACGTCAAACAGATTATAAATTAACTGTGTGGTATGATTTGATTAAGAAATTGTGGATTTCCGAAGATTTCGCGAAGATTGATGATTGACCTTCGACTAACCCTAATGTCGGGTTACCCTTGCATTGTGCGGTCGACCGGTTTACGACCTTTATGGCATCGTTCGTTCACCGTAGTTTCATTGTGAGTAGTACAGATGCGGTTATCGGTTTATTTTCTCGCTTTGCTCTTTATAAAGAGCTAGCTGACGCACTGGCAAGGAGAGGTCGTTGAACTGAACAGTTAGTGGCGATCGGTGCGCGGGCGCCGACTTGTCACAATTGCAATCTTGAGAGTTGATGGCATACGCATTTTTTGGGTACAACTTTTTGCTTCTTGGGATCTTCTTGAGACATGACTCTTGATCAAGGCAGTTGATATTATTTGGGAATGTAATGTGAATTAAGAGTAATTAATTGTGAATATTTGATGTGACATGAATACATACATAAACTCATCCATAGGCTTAGTTATTTTAACAAATGTTCCAAAGCGGAATGAGAAATCTTATAGTAATACTTCATAGTCAAGTAGGCTTGCTTTACTTCAAAACCAGCTTCGCAGTCCTTCGCATTTTAAACTCGTCTACATAGTTTATAACAGTCAAGTTGTATTTTTAATCATATAAACACAAGTAAAGCTTAAAAAAAACCAACTTCACCGCTTATATTTTTGTTATGTCTTGATCGATATCGATTAAATTTATATGGGTACAACTCTGAGTATAATCTACCAAACAAAAAAAAAACAACAACATACAATGGAATTGAGAACCTCCTTTTTTGAAGTCGGGTGAAAAGGTTACATCGTTCTAAATCCTAAATGAGACTCGATTTTAGAATATAAAAACATACGCACAAATTATAAAAAATATAAGATTTGCAATGAAGTAGCTCAAGTTTTGTTGTATTTAAATTTATTACCCCTTCGAAAGGACTGATATTTTCATCCATATCACTTCGATTGAATTGATGATTCCGATATCCTTAATTGCAACTATCAATTTTTCTAAAGTGGAAAATTTTATTCGAGAGCGATTCTAATTTTATGACACGAAATGATATTTAGAATCATTACCCAACTGTAGTTTATTGTATTTTCATATTCACTCTCAGCATCGAGCTGCTAACCATCTGCTGCCTATACTATATTTTACTTTGGTTTTTGTCCTCAACTGGATTCTTTTATTTTGATAACGGTGCGCACTTGACCGAGGCCCAACAGCTGAAAAAAGTATCTATTTTTATGACTCTGGTTTTTATAGCACGTGTACTCAACCGCGTCTGACTCAATTGTCATTATTCTTTTTCTGTTGCATTGAATAGCATCAATAATATTGTCGTGCCGTAGATTAATCGGTTTTGTAACTACGTCAGTAATAAGTAAGTAGAATGTCTTTAAGAGTAATCGAAGAAGAGCGACTATGGATAATCGGTGACTTTTGACCCGTTACCGAATTATTTTCAACGCTGCAAAAATAACTTTCTCAGGATGCGGAATTTGCACTTGCTATAAAAATTCGACTATGTGTTATCGCCAATCCACATTTAAAATAGTGACTAGGAAATAATACGAGAATAAAATATTCTGCTGTATAAAAATATTATGGAAATATTTGCTAACAGCGTGGTTGTTTATGGCCTCGACTCTCAGCCACATTGAGAGAAGGCCTTGGCCTAGGCTGTTGATGGTAAGCTATATAGTACTTAGAGCTTGGACCATAATTTCCTAACAACCAGATAAGACACCATATACCAGAAAATTTAAAAAATAGGATAGAATTCATATTAAACTATTTGCCAGATAAACATACTTATCAGATGGTAAAAAAGGTTATTCAATCGAGAACAATGCTGATACTACAAAACTTGAACAATCAAACAAACTTTAGCATTTGATAACAAAAAAAACCACAAAGCTTTTCCTGCTCAAAGGTTATCTTAATTTTACTTAATTTTATTTTACTTGTAGAAGTTGTAAAGTTAACCATCAAAACTGCCCAGCAAATTATTACCAGCAAGTAATAAGTGTTTAAGCCCTTTACGTCAGGTGTTAGACGCGCCTGTGTTCCCACAGGGGGTGGGAAGTACCCCACAGGGTGATATATACCCCACAAGCCACGTGGAATAACGCAACAAGTGAGGCATACCTTCCACGCATGCGCGTCTTGCCTTGAAACCACGAAACTTCACCGAAAATTTTCCACTACAAATTGATAGAGGCTTTTTTGCTGTTCGGTGGAAACCGCTTAAAATTATTATAAAATATTTCTGTTTCGCATAAACGTGCTAAAACTGTTTTTAAATTACATCAATTCTACTAGAGATAATCTCTTAAGTTATCAAAAGGTAACTTTTGTTTTAGAGGTAGTTATTGAGACATCTGTAATACTAAGAGTTAAGTTTTAGGAAACCGGTTTTTTTAACTTACATCACCACCTACTTCCAAATAGACAAAGTAACACGTCACATAACTCTGACACGACGAACATCTCATATAAAATATACGAAAGTATGCGTCGTTAAATATATTTGGATGAGGTATGAGTATATACTCAGAATGAAGGCTTCTTTTTACTCATATTTAATAAGGACAGTGAAAATAATTAGACATAGTAAGTTTGCGATAGGAATATAAACAACATTCAAATTCATTTATTAATTGCGGTTACCGGTGTAAACAGGTAATGACAAAAGTGAAAAAAACAATAGGTCGCCGTATCCGGTCTATATTTTGATTTAAGAAATAATGGTTTTTCAATAATATTCTTATAATTTCGTACAACGAAAATTACTTGCCACCCCCGTAGATTTTTAGAATTTAATTGAGTTTATCTTCCGTAATTGGGATATTTTTGTACAAAGGTTTTTGTATATTAAATTCAAGGAAGTGTGATCCTAAAGTCCCTTTAATTGGCTTGGCTATGAGATTTGGCTATCAGCCAATATTTTTTTTATAAGATTGAACTAAAACTGTTTGACCTTCTTTTGGTCAAGAGTTTTCATAATCCAGAATGATGCGCTCGTATTATATTTGTATAATACGTAATCTCTGGCGGTAAGATCAAAACATCTCAACCAGACACACCTCAGATCTGGATTCTGAACCGACAACTGTTACTTGAACTAAGCAAGTTTAGACCAAGAAGTTTAAGAAGAATATGCAAGAATAAATGTATGTAAATATAAAATAATATAATGTATATAATATGTAATGTAATTTAAAACACCGTATTAAAAGGTATCACAGAAGGATGGAAAAAAATAACCCGCTGCATGTCTCGTACTAGCGTTCGGCGAGTAAACTGCTCTAGAAGATGCCTCGTGTAGAGGCGAAACACGTGTCGAATAGGGTTCGGCGTGAGCAGAGGCTTCGGCGGAGTTCCCGCGATACTTTTACTAACGTTAGCAACCCAACTTTAGCGGCGGGCGGTGCATCCTGCTTGAAGCCTAACAACCTTATCGGGATTAACACTAAACATAAAAAATTAACTTTGTCGTTATGGCGAGTTCACGACGCGACGGAAGGCCACGTTACTCACTCGTCACCCGCTGGCCTTCCGTCGTAACCTCGCTTGATGATTGGGATCGCACATCCCGAAACCTAGATCGCAAGAGTCGATCCTAAATCGTGAGTCAAGCCGTATCATTTATAAAGTATAATGTGTCAAACTCACGAAAACTTTAATTATAAAACCTTAATAATATAAGTACTAAACGCTTAGCGTAAGTGCCACATTTTTACTCCGCTAAACTCATCCCTATGATCTACGGCATAAGCTTTATAATAAGCATACGCATACACGCCTGTGCTAACAATCGGGCTCGAATCGAAAAGCCTAACTACACTTAAGCCAGCCGTCCCAGTTATTAGTCGTAAGACAAAAATCGTTATGTCAGATGCGTTCAGGCGGACTTAAGAAATCCTTACACCAAGATTGCCCCCTAGTCCATACGTGAAGCAAGGAGTGTTTAACTGCCTGTTGGCTTAGTTGGGTAAGTTTTTGATCAGGGGTATCGGGTACGATTCCCGGCGGGAACACAAGTTTTCTCTCTAAGGAAAATTTGTGTGTCTGGTTCGGGTTGTGATTGTGTGTGATGTGTATGTTTCCGGCACCCTCGACGTAAATCATCGAACTTAGTGTGGGGCTGAGAGTGTGAAAGCGTTTATTTTTAAGTAAAAGCTGATATTCTATTATCGTTGTCATGCGTTTAGATATCTCCTAAATTCGTAGGCTAAATAACTTTATTTTTCCAATCTTGTTACCTGCTGCCGATGCCGCCCGTCGTCGGGTGGTTAAGGTAGGAAGCGTAACCATGGCAACGGCTTCACGGTACGACGACTCTTTGAATTATTTGAAGCGTGCTGGAAAGTTACTTATTTCATTTATTTATCGTAAATAAATAATGACGATTGAATAGATATACTTATATAGTATAGCAGCCCGTCAGGTGCGCGCAGAGAGGCAGATGTTCTTTGGAAAAAAAAATGTGCTTTCCCGGGAATCAAACCCAGCGACCCAGGACCAGCGGCGTAGAAAGTAAAGACTTTCTCACTAGCTGGGTCGTTAAGAAAGCATATTATACATAAAATGTGTTTATTAATATAATTAATATGAATGCGAAAGTGTGTTTGTGTGAATATTTGCTACCACGTATTTCCGTAATGAATAAACAGATTTAAATTAAATTTAGAATGTCGATAGTTCCTTGAACAATGCGGAAGCAAGAAGGACAGGGAAACTCAGTTGCTTTAATATACTAGTATATATAATAACTCCTAACGAGATCGTGTGTGTAGGATATCAGTGCTCCCCGTTTCCTTCTAAGTAACATACTGTTAGTCAGTAGCCAAGGCATCAGAATATTGCTACGGTATCCCCTACCTGTCGTAAGAGGCGACTTAAAGGGGTCCTTTGGGTACGTGGGGGTTTTGAGTTGGGGGCTCGAACCAACACTCAAACGTGCCCGAGGAGGACAGCAGTGGGATGTGGCCACCTACTGTTGTGGCGCCGCGCCGCCTGCCGGGCATGAAGATGGCCAATACCTTCAACAGCATTCTCGCGGTTGTGACATAATGGAGGCACACATTTCAGTGTCTCCGGAAAGAGATATAAAGCAAGGTAAGATATAAAGGCACCAGTAGCGTTCAGCGAGATCCTGGAGTATTTTATTTTCTACAGAGGCTGGCCACCGAGAGGGTTTTTAAATATTAAAATCGAGTGTTTTAAAATAGAGTAAAAATCACACATAATTCTTTCTAAAAGTAGCCGGATATCTTTAAAAGATTTCACCCTCGTCATCAAAAAAGGTGCATATCACTGTGATATTGCTTCAATATTCTTAAATTAGTCATGTTATTGGGCGCTGCTTTGAAGGTTTATTTAGACTTAGCTATCCTAATATCCACCTCACGGCAGTTAATTTATACATGATGATTTTAACGTTGATATAAAATGTAGGTATATAGGAGAGCGTCTCGTTTATGTAGTAGATGATATATGGAAGTCGAAGAGGAAAAGAAAAAATGTAAGCATTAGAAAATCCCTAAAACCATTAAATTGACTAATACAGACTACAGAAGTTCAGTATTTCCTCGTAATATTGTCGCCTAAAATTTAATTATTTTCAATTTGCATTGTGTTGAATATTTAAATTTAGAATTAAGTAAGAACTTAATTTTCCTTAAACGATACAGCAGTAGTAATTATTGTAAACTGTTACGATGACAATACATATTCCACATTCCATGGATTTTATTATTTTCTTGTACCATAAGAACACATTAAGGAAGAAAATAAATAAGACTATATAAGTAGAATTATTTGTTTAATCCTCGACCACATCGTTACTTTTTTAATGTCTTTAGTGTGAGTGTAAAACGTGTATTTTCACACACACAGCCCTACACTAAGTTCAGAGACTTGTATCGTGGGTGCCGGAAACATTTACATATCACACACACACAATATATTATTAGTAACTAGTGATCTGCCCCGGCTTCATGTGGGTACAATTTCTGCTGGATACATTTTTTTCCTTACAATTACGGACACTACAAAAAATTTATCAACCAAATCGGTCTAGTCATTTTCGAGTAACGTCGCAAATTATACTTTATTACAATAATTCATTTTATTTAAAATTTAAATATTAAAAGCAATATAAAAGCATTTTTGTCAAGCTATCAAATTAATTTGTATATGATGATGATTCCTTAAATTTATCCATGATTTCCTTAAAATTATTTAGAATTTTAGTATAAATCCGACTAAAACCGCCACGAGTACCAGCCGGTTAGTAAACAGTAATAGTTTTAGTATAGGTTGAGCCTATCGAGCATAAAAAAAAGGTACTCATATGTTTTCTAATCTGTATCGATCGATAAATTTGTATCAACTCGATAGAATGCAATCGACACTATCTACTCGTTAAGTATCGATACTTTCGGGACAGGTAGATAGTACTACTACGGACTTAGCAAATCCCAAGCACGTGTTTTCTGTTTACAAAAATAAATAAAGCTCCTTAGGCGCAAGTGGTAGTAAGTAGGTTGATTTTCCCAGAATACGCCCGACTCAATCGAATGAATTCACGTAAACAATCTTTTTGTGTTAGGATTCCTTACATAATAGTACAATTCTTAGATTTTTTTTGAAGTTGACGCTGAAAATTATAAAAATACTAGCCGTGCCCCGCGGCTTCGCCCGCTATTATCAAGTTGAAAAGTAGCCTATGTGTTAATCCTAGTATAATCAATGTACATTCCAAATTTCATCCAAATCCGTTCAGTCGTGAAGAGGGAACAAACATACTTACACACTTACACACACACATACTTTCGGACTTATAATATTAGTAGGAAGAAGGATTATTATAATGAAGTGGAATCTTACTTACACAGGAAGAGAAGAAGAATAAGACAAGTTTCTAATTACGAAGCTTATCGCTGTAACGGCAGGTCTTGGTTGACTATATAATAAATAAATAAATGATAAATAGCACAAAACTCATATCTTTCCTAAAATACACGACACTCAGATAAACCCGTACAAACATGCATAAGTACTCCTTAATATCGTGTCATAATAATCATATGTATAACACATATTATTATATTACATTTATTCTAATTAAAGTAAACTAATAAAGTAGTATACATATTCCAATAACTTAAAAAGTTAATATAAGATCTAATTGACTGCTATAAAATTTACTAAATGAACCGCTCGTTGGCTTAGTTGGCTAGCGTTCGCCTTCTAAGCAGGGGTATCGGGTTGATTCCCGGTGGGAACACAATTTTCTCCCCAAGGAAAATATGTGTTCCTGGTTCTGGTTGTGATTGTGTGTGATGTGAATGTTTCCGGCACCCACAACACAAGTCACCGAACTAATAGGAAGGAGGTCCCCAAGATACAGGTTTACCTAGTTTCGGGGCCAAAAATCAATAAACGTTATTATTATTATTTCCTGAAAAAGCAGCCGATTTTCGGGGGAAAATCGCCTCGTTGTTTCATTTGTTGGTGTAAATAAATGATTATTTTCATCTACCCTTTAATTAAGACAAGTTTTTTTACCGGATTAAATGTCAACAGTGATGTTGAGATCGCGTGACAGACAACGATCATCATAAAATTATCGATAGGTATCGTACGTAAATGCCCCATTCGTGCCATGATTGGCCACTAATGTCCACAAGATTTAAACTTTGATATACTGTAAACTAGTTGTGCTCCGCGGCCTTGCCCACATAAATCGGATATATACAAAAACTAAAGCATTAACCAACTAAGCGCTGCAAAAATATTTTTTTTCATTTTTAATTTTTACTCATTTCTTAGGTTAATTCTCCCACTCCCTTTTCTCACTACAAAACATCTAACTACAAAATATAATATATAATGTGTGTTAATAGTGTTACTATCCGAGCGGCTGTTTTCCGTGGGCTTACGATAATGATGAAAATGACAGTAAATAATTTAAAGGCAAAACAAAGCTTAAAAACCCGACTTTATCGCTTTATCTTCGGAACCATTGATAATTAAATACGCATTGTTGATCAAATGAAAAAGAAAAAAGAAATGGGACCACATGGGAAACATCAGCTTTCTAATAAAAAAATAATCATCAAAATCGGTTCACCTAGAAAAATTTCTGAGGCAACACATATAAAAAAACAGTCTTGGACTCTAGAATTGAGAACCTCTTCCTCTTTTTGCAGTCGGTTATAAATACGTAGTTTTTTATGTGTAAGGATTGTGGTTGAACGCTAGCATGCATATATTAAATGGACTTGCTTTTCTACACATCTACGTGCAAAAATTTACCAAAACAAATCGATTCAACTGTTTCTAAGTGTAGAGAATACAATTGTGTGTACCTTCTTCAAACGTCGGAACAGCTGAAGATTCCATCAAACAAACAAACCACGTGTTACGTACAACTACTAATTTATATATATTATAATTTATTTACTTGTTCAAATGTACGTACACGTGTAAGATTTAAAAAGGGGAGTTTTCCTTATAAGCCCGTCCGTTCCAGAGCGGCTAAGATAGTTGACATCAGCTGTCAGAGCGACATGTTCCACTTGGAGTTTCGCCGCGAAAGTGAAAAATGGCTTTGTTGATTTTGTATAATTATTTTTATAAACTTGCATATTTTTTTTGTATATTTAAGTATAGGCAAGTCATACAAAGTTGTAAAACGTGATTTTCGCCTTCGCTCCAAAACTCCAATAGAAGTTCTAGTAAAGTTAAATGTTTAGTTATTTATTACCAACAATTAAAAAAACGTGTTTTTTAAATATTATATAAGTTAAAGTAAATTTCACGAGCTAAAAAGGATAATATTAAAATATATTTGTTGAAAATATAATTTTCAATATAACGCATCCAGAAGAGGTCATACAAAATTTGATATTTGCGTCAATCTTACATCTCAATGATTTATTTTATCTGTAATTAGGTATTTATGTAAGTAGGTACCTAAAATTACTAAAACTACCTAAAATTAATACAATGTTATAATTATGTAGTGCAGAGTTAATGTGACACCGTGTTGTAACAAAGTGCAAATCAATAGGGTAGTTTAACTTGAACACCAAGTCCTTGAAAACAATTGTACAAAGCTACATAATGGCCTGTAAGTGACTCGTGTTACGATATACGCGTGCCTAGGTTTAATCGAAGGTCAAATTCTTTATAACGTCATCATCCTGATTAATACGTTGCTTTAAATTTTAAATGCCCACAAACTATTAAATGCAGTAGGTAATGTGTGAGTTTAATGAAAATTTTAGACGTTTAAATTTAGAACGGTTTATGATTGGCCGTCGCCCGTCTGGACTTGACATTACGGCCAAATTCACATGGCATTCCGTAGTGGCGTGTGTCGGAACGGCAACGTCGCGGGGAATGCTCGGTCGGCGGGAGGGGGGCAACTAGCAACAAGCGCCTGATCCACGTGCTCAACGGCCTTGCCACTGCCGCTGTGGAAGCTTCGCGCCTTTTTTTAGATAACAACATCTAATCACTTAAACCAAACTGCTGGAGTTACGTAACTCAGGATATTTAAAAATGTGGTTCTCGATGTACGTCAAGGTCACTGGTTTGGCTTAGCACAGGAAGCTCGAGGGCGTCGATTACGTCGCTTTGAATGTGATTAATGTTATGAATTGCTATTTGAGTGGAGTTCGTGGAAGTTTACACAAAAATCTGTCAGTTTCTAAAATGTTTGCCATTTGTTTGTTTAAAACACTAGCCCTTAACTGATGTGGTAGGTTTCAAAATAGTTAGGTACTACATTATTGCTGGACTAGAGCAATTTGAAAATTTTCTTTAAAATAAAATGTTATTAATTGTTGAATAGTTAATATATATTATTTTTATTACTATTGTTTGTTTATAATTTATTTAAAAAAATATTTATGAAGATACTAATAATATAACACTTTTGTTACTAAATGAAAAAAAACGTGATGAATGCCTTTTCTTAATATGAAAAAAGTGTCGAAAAAATATATTCTACCATTATCGTTTGTAAGCCATAACGTTTACAAAAAAACCCAACTAACTTGGGTCAATTGGATCCAGTTTACTTACCTTACTGACCTTTAAAGTGGCAAGTTAGGTCAGGGTCAGCTGACTGTAGGAAGGTAACTGGAAACAAGGCCAGGCCATGGGCCATAGTGGATTTTATACGCTGCACACTGGATCCCTCTCAAATATATATGTTTCATGCAAGAACGGATCATATTCATGATCTGTATCACAGAAGTGACAAAATAATGAGAACTTACTAAGAGTAACTGCTTATTTGCTGTTGCCGTTTAGTAAAACGCACATACGCGTCGATAAAATAATTCAAATAGATTTAACTACTATAAAATGTACCTTAATAAAATTTAAAAAAGGTTTCATAAATGTAAAAAATGTTTAAAAGTCATAAAATGGTATAATTTTACAATAAAAAAAAATACAGAATTGTTTTATTTATTAATTTTAACAGTGGACGTTTGATCACAACTTTATATCTAAGGTATGTATTGCGTGTAGAACACCACACTGATAAATTCCGCACGACACTAAAACCTTGAGTCTAAAAAGGTACAAAATCAAACTAACGTAACTAGTTCCACGAGTATAACTTAATAAGGTCATAAACTTAACATTCGTGTAAATTAATCTAGTAAAACGCGAGTTACGTGATTACGTCGGCACCATTGCATCATCAGGGAAATAGGGCGAAGTAATGTGCCCGCCATGTACTATAAAATGAAACAGCTGTGAGGATTTGCACAAAGTCATCCCGATTACCCACACAGTCATAACAATAGATGCTCATAATTTTTTATTGAAATCTTAATACCAAACTTGACACATATACTACTTAATTTTTTTTTCGTTTTATAACAAAGGGCCAATTGCCTTTATATTCTAAAACTAAACTAAAACTATATACATCTATACAGCAAATACCTAAGTTACGTACAAGCAAGGCCAGGTTATAGGTAATTCAAGTGCTCAAGCCAGTGGGTAGCGTTCCCATCATGCTGGTGGCATTGCCTCTCTGAACTTTTATACGTTGAGCCAATTAAGTACCAACATTTTGATCACGCGTCGCCTTTCTTCTTTAGTCTATCAAGTGCTCATTGAGATCAAAGTACACATACATTGCTGCGTGCGCTATACTTTATTATCATACCAAGCCAGTAAAAGAACTCGACGACTACGATTGATCATAATGCTTTTCCCTTTAATTCACTGTCAACCAAAGATAAAGGTATATATCATTGATTTGTAAAACATGCGTTTGCATACAAGTGACATGCGTACATGCAGATTGCTATAAAATTTAGTTAACGTCGATACATGTTGTATGTCACCAAAATGGAAGGATTTTAATCTGACATGGTCATATTAGTATTATTGTTAGAAACGGGATATTAACCGTGATTTGATGAAATAATTTACAACAAAAACCAATAGCGAACTGAATGATTTATTCATTTCTTAATTTTTAAGTAGGTATGTGACAAATCGCCAGCAATTAATATATTTTTATTCATTTAATTTATTTTGAAATTGCGAGAAAATTGTTTTGCTTATATCAAGTATATCAAGTAAAAGTAAGATCCTTATTTTGATTATTTTTTAATAGGATTATAATTATGGCATATAATCGGATGTAATTTCAGCTGCACAAGAATCTCACAAATAAAATAATGATACAGCACGCTTCAAATATTATACTTAAGTTTAAAATAAAATTATTATTATTAGCACTTAACAGCACAGTATATTTTATATATGCTATTAAATTGTACAACCAATATTATTATATCCCGACGTGTTCTTATATTCAAAACCGTACCGTAAACTTTACATGTATTATTTTTATTATACCAAAAGTTTAAGTACTGCAATAGAATGTACTGTAGCACGCGGTCCCGTCCGAAGGCCACAGTACGTTAATGATTTCCGCATGGAATCCTATCTACATATATAATTTATATTGTGTGACTAGATATTCGACGCGGTGTTGGACAGCTTAGCTCATTTACATTTTATTTTATTGATGACAGTCGCTTGGCGCCCTTATGACATACTCGTAGTATTGTAATAATTGTAAACGGATCACAAATACATTACTAACAGATCTATATAAAAATACAGTTATATATATATATATATATATCTATATTTTTTATATAATAACAATTTAAACGCAAGCAAAGCTTAATTAATTGAAACGCAAGCAGATAGCTAAAAAAAAATACCGACTTCATCGCTTATATTTCGGTTTTGGCTTGACTGATTTTGATAATTTTTTTATGGCACAACCTTTGAAGTATTCTCTACCAAACAAAAAAAAACATCAAAATCGATTCATAATTGGCGGAGATATCGTGTAACATAAAAAAAAATCATGAAAGTTCCTAAAATATGATATAAATTAAATAATTTAAATCATTGTTTAGGTACTTTTATGACTGAATAAATAGCATTTAAATAAGAAATAATTAATACATTAAAATTTTAGAATAGCTTATCAATTTTCATAAGAACTTGTATCATTTTAATGTATTAAAAGTGATAAAACTGCAAGACAAATTCAAAATAGCAAAACGCACGCTGTTGGCTAGACTGATTCGAGACGTCACAGTTCGAGAGTTCACCCATTTTTAGTGGATTAGTGGAAGTCACAGAAAGAACATTACAAATGGCCGCATTTTGAACTATTCGGTAGGGGGAGTATATCGGGTTCGATTCCCGGCTGAAACACAAGTTTTCTCCCCATGGTAAAAAAAATGTGTTTCTGGTTTCCAGCACCCACGACATAAGTCATCCAACTGAATTAAATTGCTCGAACCTGCTCGCATTTGAAAATCAAATATTTTTATTTTGATATAAAATATTTTATTTATTTTATATCAAAATAAAGTAAAGATAATTTCTTTTTTTTTTGAGGAATGAAATTTTTCGCAATGTATTAACGTAAACGAACAATTAAAAGCATAATAAACATTATGGATATTCACTATTGCGTGTAAGTAGTACGAGTAGCTCTACTTTAATATAGTCATATCCTACGAAAATGATGTAATGCTACCAAAATCTGTGCGACCGACACCTTGAATTTGAATTATAGTACCATTTTAATACCGCATTTCCTTGCTGTCAAAAGTGAATTACGTGTACTTCTATATATAGATAACGATAAGATTACTCCATAATCTAGAATCATACGATTACTTCTACGAACTATCTACGAAATCTTTCCAATGACCGATAAAAAAGGAGAGACTGAGAAAAGGAGAATTGTATAACTCTATTATTATACTGTAATATAGAATGTAATATTAGGTATCTGTAAGTTATATGTTATAAGATGTCAATAAACTGATTTTTGATTTGATATTAATATGATAAATAATTAGTTTAATATGAAATTATTTTCATAATAAGTATAATATTTTACTAATTTGAATTTAGTGTCATAGAATGCCCATTGCAGTAAGGATACTCTTCAAGTGATTAAAGTGGCCTGCACTAGTCGCTTTTCGTAGATAAGGAACTCGTATAAGTGCTACTTGAGTACTTGTCTACGTCACTCTTTTATCAAAGGTTGCTATATTATCTACGTATATATATATATAAATCAATTACCGTGCTTTAGTCTCGCAAAAACCCGAAAATTGCTCGATCTATTTGGAAAAGTTTAGAATGAAAGAAAAAGATACTCGGCCCAAAACAACGTTAATTTTTTGACCGCGGGTAACTCTGCGGGGAGTAACTAGATCGCAATAAAAAATTAACTGACTCAATTATATTGATACATCATTTACATAAACATAACACATAAACGCTTTCACACTCACAGCCCCACACTAAGTTCGATGACTTGTGTCGTGGGTGCCGGAAACATCACATCTTACACACAATCACAACCAGAACCAGAAACACAAATTTTCCATGAGGAGAAAACTTGTGTTCCCGTCGGGAATCGAACCCGATTCCCCTGCTTAGAAGGCGAACGCTCAGCCAATTAAGCCAACAGGCAGTTCGCATTTACATATAACATGTAGGTACAATATTCCTAAATAGCGAGTGATAGTGCAAACATTTTTTTTTTATATATATTATTATTTTTTATTCAAGATAGGCAAACTTTTCACCACCATTTCACCTTATGGTAAGCGACGATGAGGTCTACGATGGAGCAAGCTTACCTAGAAAATACCTTTTTTTTTTTATTCGTGATAGGCAAACTTTTGACCACTATCTCACCTGATGGTAAGCGATGATGTGGTCGACGATGGAGCAAGCTTGCCTAGAAGATACCTATTCACTCGTGACTTGAAGACTCCCATATTGTACTCATCAGGAAACACCGACTCGGGTAAGGAGTTCCATTCCTTTGCGGTTCGCACAATGAATGTAGAAGCAAAACGCTTAGTGCGCATTTGTGGAATGTCCACCATATAGCGGTGTCGCTTAGCAGTTTGTCTGCTTGTCCGATGATAGAACGGGGATGGGGGAACTGGATCGTACAGTTCCTTAGCACACTCTCCGAAATGTATCCGATAAAAAACCGAGAGACTGGCCACCATGCGGCGATGACCCAAGCTCTGAAGCTTTGAATTAGTCAGCTGCTCGCTACCAATAAGTCTCTTGGCTCTACGCTCAATGGTGTCAAGAGCCTCAAGCTGGTACTTAGCTGAACCGTCCCAAAGATGAGAACAGTATTCCATACATGATCGGACTTGTGCTTGATACAAATTGAGCAACTGTCCCGGTGTGAAGTATCGTCTCACCTTTGCAAGGATTCCCAGCTTTTTTGCAGCTAGTTGTTACCTATTCACTCGCAACTTGAAGACTCCCATATTGTACTCATCAGGAAACACCGACTCAGGCAAGTAATACAAATAATATAATATACGAGTAGATCTTTACAGCAAAAGACTTAAGTTACCAGTCAACTCACTACAAGATACCGATTTAATAGTAAATATTATTACTTGCACACAGCGTGTATTTCAGTATATCTTCCAGAAATCAAAATTGTGGAGACGATGCCGATGGCTGTAAAAGAATCCGCTTGCATTGTTAGACTCGGAAAAGTCCAAACTGGATATTATATCGTACTATCAAGAACATTTTCTGGTTTTGTCAACGTAAAGAACCTTGGCAGACGCTGAAGCTTTTTATACTCGACGTGCTTTGTGCCAATAAATTGTAAAAAAGTGAATTTCCGATGGTCGTTTTCGTCAAAAGCGTTCGAGAGTAACTTTTATGCAAAATTTAGTAGAACGTCTGCGTTTCATGGTTGGCTATTGTCCAAACGATATAAAGTGATTGAAAGTTGAAAACCGAAGTTGTGTTACTGTGTTGCTTTAGTTTAGAATAAGATACCGTTGCATCGGCTTTTATTTCTTTTTTCTGGTTTCAGGTAAGTTTCAAGTCGGAGGCAAATTCGTCGTTCTGGTGAGCTACAACTCATTTACATACCTTCAATACATTATAATTATTTGTAGGTTTTATTCCTCAGTTATTTATTTTAATTATTAACAAACAGATTTCACACTTACGGTTCACACTCACAGCTCCACACTTAGTTTGATGACTTTCATATCTCGCACACAATTACACCCAGAAACAGAAATTTCCCTTGGGGAGAAAACTTGTGTTTCCGCTGGAAATCAAACTTTCACCAACAGTTTATTAAAAAATATTTTATGAATGAATTATATTCTGTTGTTTATTGTGTAGTCCATTGAAGACCAAAAATACAACGACCAAACAAACATACTACGTAAACAAACCTACTACGTAAACAAACCAAGTGATCTGTACTGTACCCAGCACGGTCCCTCCTTAAGCCCCCATTCAATATATCTTTGTAATATTTCATAGAAATATGAAATTCGATGAACACGTGAGAATTGACAGATGGTCGTTAAGTCTTTAATGGAATCGTACAACTGATAATAGAGATATGAACGTTATCGCTACTAAATGTGCACATAGTCTATGAAATATGGCCAGTTTTTTTTTAAATAAAATTACACACTAATATTAAACTGGGAAAGTTTGTGGGTAAATGTGTAGGTGCGTTTGTTTTTTTCACGCCTTAACGGCTGAAACAATTTGGACATCAAAGGCTACTTTTAAATTTGACCAATGTAACGCGGCGAAAACCGCAGAGCACGGATAGTACAGAAAAAGGAAAGTACAATACAATACAAAAACTCCTTATTTTCTTTTTTTTTTTATTTGTGACAGGCTAGTGTTTGACCACTATCTCACCTGATGGTAAGTGATGATGTGATCGAAGCTGGTAAACATACTTGACCTGGAATACGCAGGCTCTCAAGGATAACTGCCGGAACACCGTATTTGGCTTGGCGGCAGACCTTCAACTTGATGGTGGTAAGCTACTTAGCTTTTACTTACTAGCTTATTGACACTAAAAGATAAATACAACTTTCAGAGAAACTTATAAAGATAGGTACAATGGGCATTCTTATCGCTAAGAGCGATCTCTTCCAGACAACCTTTGGATGGAAATATAAACGAAAAGACAATGTAGGGATGGTGGTGCGATAAAATGAATGAAAAAGAATGAAAGTAAAGACTAAGTAACGGTTAAATTGCTAGCTAATCAAGCGGTAAAGTCGCGTCTACACAGCCTATACAATTTTCAAAAAAATTAAGAAAAGTGCCGCACGGTTCCCTTGTAATGCAATGCTAGCACGTTTTTACAGCAGTCCATCACTATCCTTAGACTGCCTGTGCTTAAAAGATCGCATTTTAGAAGCAAAAATGTGAAGAAATGGTTACGCACGGTTCAAATTAAAACTTAGTTGTATAATAGTTTCGATCCATTAGTTGTAAATCGAGTATTCGCGTGAAACAGATCAATGTACTAAAAATTAAAAAAACCGAATGCGGAAAATGTGAACCTACTTTTTATGTGATCCCCTTTTAATTTCCTTCATTTAGATACCCTGCTCGATAGGTTTGGTTTATTTATTAACGTACAATAAATTTTATTAACGTTCTACTGTTTCGTGTCAAATATACACCATTTTTTTAAAATACCTATTTAAGGAATCTTGAATTTTTAAGACGTATATATATTTTTTTTTTTTTATTTGTGACAGGCTAGTTTTTGACCACTATCTCACCTGATGGTAAGTGACGATGTGATCGAAGCTGGTAAACACACTAGACCTGGAATACGCAGGCTCTCAAGGATAACTGCCGGAACACCGTATTATAACGATACATTAACTGTTGACATCCATTCAACCGTTTGAAAGATATGAGATAATAAAGTAATTTACAAATATACAAGATATGGGCGAAGAACATAACAAGAAATTTACATTTTCGTAGCAAGAAAATTACATTTCAGTAGATTAAATATTAAAATATTTTTTGATGTGATAACGTCTTATAAATCGATGAACACCGGCTGCACGTTCCGCCAGAGCCTGAGCGTGCAAGCGAGAGCGCAGAACAGTCTATGACGTTATCACGTAAAATTATCTTCCGTAAACCGACATTACAGACAACCATTTTTTTAAATTGTTCTGTAATTTCAGCTCTTAAGTACAGTACCATAAATGTTCCCTTTTTTATTTCATTCATTATCAGAACCACACACAACAGAAGAAATAAAGGTTTTACTGACTTATATTAAGTATGAATGGCAACGTTTTAATGAGATCATTAAATTGATATTTTAAATTTAACATGAGTTTGACAGCTTTTTTGGCAGCACCTGAATGTCTTTAGAAGTGCCTTGAGTAACCTTAATTATGATTTTTATCAATTATTTAAAGGGCGATTATCCTATTATATCAAGGTCAATAAATTTTATGGATTTTTTTAATATTGACAAAAAGAGGTCAGTGATAAACGATGCAAATCTTAGGATACCTGCCTAATCATATATCGGATTCACTTCGCATCGCAGTAAAACATTAATTACAAATACTGACTTGATTGGAAAATTATAAACGCTTTCACACTCACAGCCCCACACAAGTTCAGTTTTGAATGACTTGTGTCGTGGGTGCCGGGAACATTCACATCACACAAACAACCAGAATCAGAAACACAAATGTTCCTTGTGGAGAAACCTTGTGTTCCCGGCGGGAATCGAACCCAATATCTCTGCTTAGAAGACAAAAGCTTACTATAAGCTTAAGAGCAGTTCAATTCCCACAAAAATATTTGAAATTTCCTTTATCAGAATGCGAGGATTTTCTAAATTGCTCCTCAAAATGTAGCAGTAAATTGTTGGGAAAAAACGGTGGACTTTAGCGGAATACGTGGAACGTGCGCACTAAACGCATTAGTCGAATTAGTCCGGTGAGGCATAGTAAAAAATTCAATTTTCATCCCACGTTGTGCAACCGAGAAAAAAATGACCGATAAAAATTATATCCCCTATTTCAGAAGAGTCGGGAATTAAAGCGAGCCCGGTGCAATCAGATTATTCCTTATGAGAAATTTTAAAATGCTTTTAGAGTGAGGTTTTTGAATATTGTTTGCCTTTATTTTACTATCATACTCGAAATGATTAATGTTGTTTTAGCCATATTTCAGTAGTATTTTTTACTTCGTTAAACCCAAGTTTTTCTCGTAATTTTAAAATGTATCTTGAATTAATAAATAATAATTTACGTAATATTTGCTGCTCCACGTAGGGGACCACGTGGCTCGACCCCCCACCCCCCCTGAACGCCACGCTTAATTAATGGATGCCCCTACATACAAAAATACAAACCTTTCCTCTTAAATATTTGTTTTATTTAAATTTTATTATTTATTTTTAAAGTGAATATATAACTGAATATTCTGTGAATATTTTAAGCGTCTACCTGTTGCCCTTATCAATATCGAGCATAAACAAGCAAAAAAATCACGGTTGTTGTATGGAAGCCCCATTAAATATTTATTTTATTCTGTTTTTTTATATTTGTTGTTATAGCGGCAACAGAAATACATCATCTGTGAAAATTTCAACTGTCTCACTATCACGGTTCATGAGATACAGCCTGGTGAGAGACGGACACACAGACGAACGGACAGCGGAGTCTTAGTAATAGGGTCCCGTTTTACCCTTTGGGAACGGAACCCTAAAATCAAATGTAAGTTTATATTGAAAATATTTCACAAGTTTTGGTATCATAAATCAACGTCAATTTATAATACGAGTAATTAAATTTACTATAATAATGTTAAATTAAATTTACTGTGCTCAAAAAATAGAGGTTACATAAGCGGAAACCGAACTGCCAAGGTTTCTTTTGGACAATGGAAGGGCTAAAACCTGTTATGGGAATTTATTACAGCTATAATATATTCACAAAAAGTTTTATTATTTATAAGGAAGATTTTTTTTATTTTGCTTTATCTATAGCCTTATATGAATGTTAGTTTCCTTGTATCAGTATATGTTCAAGATCAAAGATCATCGCGAATTTAGACTGCGCTTTGGTTGAGTCACTAACTCATTACTTAGATAATTAATAGTTAACATCATTGTTTTTTGAGAGGAGACAAGCAGGTCTTTTGCTAGGTGGTAAGCGTCACGCCTCCATATAGGTTTCGAATTTTGGCCTAGCGTGTTAAACACTCTCGAAATAATTATATATATATAAAAATAATATTAAACATAAAAAGCTTGTTGACTACCTATACAAAAGGTGATAGAGCGCAAACCTTGGAAGGTATTATATTTTTTGTTCATAAGTGGGTTTATAAGCAACTCAGCAACGTTTGAACATTTTACTTAATACTAAATGCTTCTAATTGTATACTTACAAATATAATATACATGTGTATAAATGATTGAAAAAAATGAAATGAATTTGCTTTGGGGCTATAAGTTATTGGGTAGATCAATACTAGCCACTCCTACTATATGGAACTGCAACGATGGAATTTCAATCCACAAACATTCCATTCTACAAATGCATGAAAAACCGAATCTAATAGGAAGATACCGGGAGAAGTAGTACACTATTTGTAATAATAAATTGTAATGGACGCTGCTCTATGATAAAAATATAAAAACTGTACATCATATATATTTGAACCCAAGATTACGAAGGTCAACGGTTAAATCATCCTCAATAATTACCAGATGATAACGTTATCAGTTAACCTACAAACGACTGTATATAGGTATTAACACAATAAAGTGTATTTATAAATACGCTACATGTGTAAGATAATAAATATAAAATAATATAAAACCGCAAACGAATAAAAGTGTGTATATAAGAACATCCAAACTTTTGCATTTATAATAATATGTTAGTTGGATTGGATTGAGTTTGGGATTGAAACATGACGCGACTCGCTGCTTAGCTCGCATTTATCAAGTTAAAATGTAGTAGGTAGTAATCGATCATCTCTTTCAATCACGCTGAAACGCGTTACAAACATCCAAATTTTCGCATTTATATATTAATTGAACTAGATTGGATTGCAAGACGAAAGTTGGTTCGGATAGTGGAAGTTGGATCTCAGAAAGACCAGCGTTTGACCGCCTATTTGTTCGTAAGTGATTATGAGTGGCTGTCAAGGATTGCAGCTGCAACAGCATTTAGTGCTTGCTGAATTTTCTTCAAGATGGTAAACTACGACTGTATTTTGATACAAAGCTACCAGGCCAATGCCTTGGATTTTATCACGATGTGATGAAATATTCTGCCCATGAATAAAAATACTAGACAAGTTTGAATCCGACTTACCGAGGATACCATAAAAACATGTATTTAGATAGTTAATCCCTTATAGAAATTGAGTCTCGAAGATTTTGCCCGTTTATTTAGTTTTTTTAATCTATAATTAAATACTACTTTTCCTTCACTTGAGTTGTGAGACCTTGGTTCTTTCCAAATTGCATGATTCTAGGTCAACGGGAAGTACCCTTCAGATTTTGATATTCTTACAATTGTCAAAATAAGCAGCATAAAAATACAGCTATATGTTTTGATTGCTTGCTCTATAAGACTGATCTTAGATTTTGATATTAATTTTAACTTTTTCGTAACATTGCCAAAGCTAAAATTAACGCGTTTCAGAGAAAAAATATCTAATAGAAGAGGGTATAGACTGATATGGTATGATTTAATATAATCATAATGTTTTTTTATTCTCGAACGATCACTAGATCGGCTAAGCTACTCTACTGGCGGTTGAACTACTCGCTGGCGTTGTTGGTAGTGCGTTTGCCTTCCAATCCAAGAAGCAGGTATTGGATTGGATTCATGGTGAACAAAAGTTTTCTCCACAGAGGAAATTTGTGTTTCTGGTTCCGGTGTGGATTAAAAATTCTGGCACTCAGAAACAGAATTTTCCTTATATCCAGTTGAATTTAGATCCTTTTTTAAAAGCGTTTCACCCGTCCCGTTGTCTATCTGTCTGTGATCAAATCTTCCTACCGTCGATACCTACTATGTCTGTAGATATAAATTAGACCCATTTCCCGATATCCGATTGGACTCAAATTTCGGTCGGTTACAATAGATTGATATGGTACCATGGAACTGGTCTGATGATAGAGACGGAAGATAGTCGTAGATACTTATGAACTTAACAAAAAGCTTAAAAAGAATCGTTTCATTCGTCTTGACAAGTAATCTGGTCATATAACTCTGTAATTTTTTATTATTTTTATAACTGTTAAAACATTATTTTACTATATATATATACTTTTCGATGTATTACCTGTTTCTCAAAAAAATACATAGAGAGAATACTCTTTCGTATGTTAAAATAAAAAAAAATATGTATAGGCAAAACGTACAGCGTGCAAAATTTACATTTGATCGTACATCGCAGATTCTAAACTCGTTTTTACATCAGCACATTGGTTTTTCAAAAGTGCAATGCACCTATTCTGAAATCGTTACACCTAGAAGGCTCAATGACATAGAATGTCTTTAACCCCGAGCGAGCAAATGGCATACATTAGCCAGTTACATTATACTGTAACCGCCATAAAGAGATCCTTTGATGTTCTAAGGATTTTTACAATCTCTCCGAGATCTAAAACGAGTCTGAATAGATTTATACATTTTTGGAACGCGTTAGTGTCGCGTTAGTGGTGCAATTTATGTTGATGATCGTTGAACTTCAAGTAGAATTGTAATTAGGTATGTAGGTAATATACATATATTTATATATATTGGTCCCAATCTTACTCGGTAAAACTCTGACTCAATGGAGATGTATCTCCTACCAAGTAGGATCATGAATTCACTATTAAACTATGATGTGAAAAGATTAGAAAAGTTTTGTTGCTGAAAAGCTGTTTTGTTTTGTGTAATTTTATTTATAAGTATTTTTTTTTACTCTCCTTACTATAAGAAATTGCATTAGTATCTACCGTTATGTTGATCAATAATAATCATGTAAAAAATATGATTAAAAAAATTTGGCTAAATATTTAATGACCGACAGCCTGACTGACTTCAACTCTCTTTAGGAATTCTTTTGTGATTCACCGAATATTTTTTGATTGGCAGTATCCACCATCGTAGTATATCGTGTTTACCACCATCGATCACATCATCGTTTACCAACATGTGAGATAGTGGTGAGACGATATGTTCCTTAATAGTAAAACCAGTTATTCTGCTATTTAGTATACTAATTAGTTGTGAATGCAATCACACTAATATTATTAATCACAAAGTATGTGTGTAAGGAGTTAAGTATATTTCTTTTCACGCTGTAACGACTGAACGGATTTAAATAAAATTCGGAATGAACATAGCTTATACCTAGGATTAACACTCAGACTACTTTTTAACTTGATAAACGCGGGCAAATACGCGGAGCACGGCACTATATAATTAAACGCAAGCAAAGCTTAAAAATCCGACTTCACCGCTTTATCTTCAGAACCTTGATCAGATTTAATGTATTAAACACGCATTATTGACTATAACTCAAAAACTAGAGATCAGATCTTGATCAAATTTTAATGGGATCACATGAAAAGCATCAGCTTTCAATAAAAAAATCATCAAAATCGGATCACAACGAAAGAAGTTATGATGTAACTTTTGAAGTCGGGTAAACGAAAACATCTTCAAAGTAGTCCACAAAATAGGCATTATAGACGATATTTCAAGAACTACTGATCAGATCTTGATCAAATTTAAATGGGACCAAATAGAAAGCAACATCTCTCAAACTAAAAAAAAAATTTGAAATCGGCTCACGTAGAGAGAAGCTATGAGGTAACACACATAAAAATTAAAAATACAATCGACTTGAGTACCTCCTCCTTTTTTGGGAAGTCGGTAAAATAAAGATTAAGGTCCGACATACTTTGGTTGTATCTATGATTTTTCGATGCGCTACTAACCTAACTACACAAAATTAAACATAAACCCACAAAAGGGAGCGCTGGTTTACTGCCACATAAACCTTTAATGTGCTGTAAAACAACTCTATTTACATAACGATTGGTAATAAATCAACAGCATTTCCCTATGTTTACATGTCCCCGGTAATTCAATAAATTCCTAATGGTCCGAGGTAAATACGATGTCAAGATTGTATCAACTATGGGTTTTCGAGGACATATGACAGAGATTGGATCAGACATGATTTATTGGAAGCGAAGTCAATAAAAAAACTTTTCTGTATCATTAAGTTTGAAAGGCAATTTGATTTATTAAAATTTTTTGCTATTTCAATGTCATGTATTATTTTTATTAATGTGTTCTATTTTGTGCTATATATATTTTTAGTTTAGTTTTAGGAAATATAGGCAATTGGCCCGCAGAATGAATAATTAAAAAAAAACAAATGTCAGGATATAGTCTGATATAGACGTATTTATAAGGATATATTATATTTTGACGACCCAGTAGGCGCAGTGGGCAAGTCAAGGCTGATTGACTCGATTGATTCGATTCCCGGTAATAGCACAACCCTGTCTTCCTTCTTGTTTCCCGATAAGTATAATTTAGGCCTCGTCAATTCATGATTGAAAAGGTTATTTTTTATTCTCGATAGGCAAGCCACTATCTCACTTGATGGAAAATGACGATGTGGTCCAAGATGGAGCATGGATGCCTAGAAGATACCTGTTCACTCGAGATTTAGAGACTCCTAGATTGTACTTATCGGAAAACACAGACTCGGGAAATAAGTTCCATTCCTTACCAGAACGTATAATAAATGTGGAAGCTAAACCCTTTGTACGCACCCTTGGAATATCAACCATAAACCGATGTCGCGTGGCTGATTCCCTGGTTGTTCGATGGTATAAGGGGGATAGGGGAATTAGATCATGCAATTCCGTGGCACACTCTCCGAAATGTATATAAAAGACAGATAGACTTGGTATCAGGTGAGATTGTGGTCGAATAATAACAATATAACGTTTATTTATATACACATGGAATTTTAGGTACATATAACAAGTATAGTAGTATAGTTAACAAGTATACATTTTAGAGTTATGTAAAATAAGCATGAAAATGCTTACCTATTGATAAAAAAACATATCTAACCGACTTTTGTGCTTCTGGTTCTGGGTGCGTTTGTATATGCAATATAGATATTTTTGCCACCATTATGTTATATTTACTAGTTAAGCCCCGCGGGTTCGCCCGCTGATGATGATGATTAAAGTAACCCATGTCTTAATCCAGAGCTACGTGGGTAGTACGAGTGGGTAGCGTTCCCATCATGCTGGCGGCGTTGCCACTCTGAATTGCAATGCAAATACGTAATAAATAGCTTAATCGCAATTCGCAAGCGTCATAATCGTCTTAATCGCAATTTTGAGATAATTTTAATAGCACGTAGCTTGCACGTAGTAAAATTGAAATAAGCTAGAATGTCTAAAATTAATATTCTCATAATTTGTTAAAGTAATTTTATTATTTTATCCAGGAATTACAAATATAATAATAACAACATTCGTATAAGTCACTAAATTAATATTAAATTTGTATAATATATTGACTTAATAATGCTTCTAATCACGTAAATGATTTTTTTTACTAATAAATATTTTAAATTATCTACACATGACCAACGATCGAAAAAAAAAATATCTTCAATTTCTATTTGTTTACTGGCTAGCTACAGACCTACTTAGTAGTATAAATAGCACGAGCAAAGAGTTAGTAATACTTTTTCCCCGTTCTAGGTACAACCCCAAAAAAAGGTCCAGTTTGGTTTTCTTTACCATTTGATTTACTTTATTAAAAACCTTTGAGTAAATTAAAAGGATGTTCTTCCACAGTTAAATAAATAATTCATACAGAACGTACAGGATAATTTATTAAGTCATCCAGCCTGTGGTTAACATATTATTAAGGTCAGCAGGATATTATCTAAGCTAAGGTACTCGTATGTCTACTTTATGTCCTGCATATATTAATATCTGCAATATCTTGTATTAATTACTTCATGGAAGAAATACTTCGTACACTATTCAATGCATATAATAAACTAATGATTTGCCAGATTAAAATATATCTCTTAGCATTTGATCAGAACATTATATATAAATAATAACCGATTGCTGCATCTATAAAAGGAATGGCTCGACCGATTCGGCTGATTTTTATTTTGTAGTGTTTGTAATTGTCGGGACACAATTTGTGTGATTTTTTTTGGTAAAGTCTTTGCATCCGAGCATAACCGGGCCTGGTCGCTGGTGAAATATAAATTATGATAATGCTTTTTAAAATCGGATGTTATGCAAACATGTTCAAATCTGGAATCTTTTATCTCAAATATCTTATTACCATCAATATAGTGTTAATATTAACGAATAAATCAAATTTTATTATGAATATAAAAATATCGGTGACTGTCAAATGCCAATAGAGTTTCGCGAAATTGGAGGAAAGGCTCAGATGTATTAAAAATCTATCATCAGTCGTTCTATTTCAAAGGTGATACATTTCTGTGAAAGTTTTATTACAGAAAATACTTTCCTAAAATACATCATAGTCACAGTAGTAACGCGCGTGTATGCATCGACGCCCGCGCACCACCTCGTGCAAACCGCCCAATGTCACCTCACTAACCTTGGCGTTAGGTTACCTTCAGGTCACTGACCGCACGTTATAGATTACCCGCCTAAATATAAGTATGAATTATATCCTTAATAATTCAATTATTATTTTCTCTTACATATTCGGTATGCTGAGTTTGACTAACCTTGGTTAAATTGGAAATTATTAGGTAGTATCTCTATTGAGTTATTGATACTTTGTTAATTCTAATGTTAATGAATATAAATCTATTACAATCATTTTGAGCGTTTATTTTTTAATTATTTCTGGGAAACTAGTTTTTGACCACAATCTCACCTAAAAATTTAAATGTTATTATTATAAATTTTGAAACATAATACGATAAGTAGGTATAGAACTATTTAATACGACCCTTCACTGTAAATAAATAAAAAACTCGTAATCGTACATTATTTTGTTTTAAACTTTGATAGTCTAGCGTTAGACCGCTTTTTCACCTGATATTCACCTGATGATGTAGGATCTGGATGATGAACATTTTGTTTGGCATAGAATTATTACTTATTACTGTTGGAGGATGAGCAGGACAGTCTGTCTTTTTGGTGCTCAATGCTCTAACCCTGTTTAGTAAAATCTCTGAATAGTAAAATAAAAAAATACTGAATTATTAGTAGCTCTAGTAATGACTTTTTCTAGCCTTTAGGGATATACTATTTGAAATCACTGCGAATCAAGCGGTCGCGGTCGTACACTATACTACAGTGAGTGAGTTCATTTTTATCTCAGATAGGCTCGGGTTTGACCACTATGTTGGAGCGATAGTAGAGATAAGACAACTTCCATTAAAAGTAACATTACTATGAAATCTATGGTATATATCACTCTAACGTAGTATAGTCGTAATTTACCATCGTAAAATATTGAATACTGCGCACCATGCATCCTGCATCCTATTCTGCAAACTTGGTGTGTGCTCTGTGTTTACAACCCATGTTTCAATTACCATGTATATAGTATTTTGATAGCAACTTGTTAGCCATCATATAAAAATCTGAACCTACATATAATGAAGAAATTATTTAACAACTACTTATTTTATACGGCATAGAGTTCAAAATGAGGTCGTACAAGAACACACATTTCAATTGAGAACCATTGAAGCCCCAGTATGTCGCAGATTTTGTGTACTGATATTATTATCTGCAGAATTCATTTGCAATGTGACATTGACGACTATTATTTTGGTCATTGACACTCTGCATTTCCTTGAACACCTATCTACAGCGTGGGTGCTAAGTATTAAATGACATTGCAAATGATAGGTTTTATACGTTGCATTCGATAAAACTAAGTACAATAAAATCTTTGAACTGCATGGAATGATTGAGCAAAAACAGACCGTCTTCGTTTGATGTCTTATTACTTTTAAACAGTATTGAAATTGGAGAGATTCGTGCATTCTGCTTTATAAAAAACCGCAACGTAGATGTCATTTTAAATGTTTTTTTTTTACATCTGATAGGCTAGTATTTACGTAGATTTAGCATTGGAACTTCATTTGGTTCTTGGCGGCAGATTTCTCTTCATGAGGGTATTAAAGGGAATCTACAACTGTAATAAAGAATAATGGTAGAGCAGATGAGCATCAGAAAATACCGTATCACTATGAAATAACTTGATTAAAAATAATTCTTTAACAAGTTTTAAATTATTTAAACTACCTTTCCATCGAAATTTTATAGGGCTGGCAAAAATGCTGACTTATTTTAAATGTATTTAAGAGGCTAATGTTATTTTGATTAAAAAAAACGCCAAGTGGTATTGTTTCTACCTAGAATATATTATTGCAAATAAGATGGTCGGCAGAACTCATTTTTCTACGCCCATAGATGGTTGCTAACCTAATTATTCATAAGACAACTTAGTTAATTTGAAGGCATCACTGCTATGTAAAAGGTTTGTTAAATTAATAATTATTCCACATAAAACTCGTTTGAGATACTAATATAATAAAATTAGCATCAAACAAGATTCCGTATAATAATTTGAGTTATTGTTATTGATGATAAAAAAAGTATAGCAATTTTCAAATCGATTTGGTTTATAGTGAAAAATATTTAGGTATAAATAAGTCGAAGTACAAATGTAAGAATAATTATCGTAGGGAAAATTAGCATCTCTATCGATTTATTGTCATCGAAGTTAGTTATATTACATACTCGTAGGGAATCACAATATTGTTGAGTTTAATTAGGTGCTAGTTATTGTAGCTATTGATAATATTGATGTTATACTGAGACAGAGGTGTGCTGACATCATTGAACGTATAACCTACGTGACATACAGACACTGTTAAGGTAGCAGCACATTTACAACAAAAATCAGTCTTCAATCACCGAGCAATGATCTAGCAGCGTTGCATAGTGGCGTCGCTCCTCAGAAAATTTATGGTTTACATACCTCCAGTTCGCTTGAAGCGATTTGCTTCTAAGTGTATCATTCGTACAGCGAAGGAGTGGAACTCATTGCCTGAGTCTTTGTTCCCCGAACGGTACAATCTGCGTAGCTTCAACTCTAGAGTTAATAGATATCTTCTAGGCAAGCATATTACATCTTCTACATCTTCAGCCGTATCTTCACTTGCCATCAGGTAAGATAGTGGTCAAATGCTTACCTAGCTAGGCTAGCATAAAAAAAATAGGTATGGAAGAGTATCGTGGCGTGTCATCCCGGAGTGACATCTAGTACGTAGGAGTAACATGCATTCTAAAAAAAATGAAATGATAATAGTCTTGACTAAGCTATATAATATACCATTATATAAGGTACGAACCTTCATGCAAGGTATAGGTTAGGTAAAGGCTTCATAATAGGTTTTATGAACAATATCACTATTTTAATAATATTTATTGATTTTACTGCCGCTGTCACTAGAACCCTTCATTATATCGTTTATATTTTGTTAACATTTTAATAAGACGACACAATAAAAAAAAGAAACGTCTGCTTTTGCCTTTAGCTTAACAAGCGAATTATTTTTAGCCAGGCAGTACCCCGGGGCAGTTTTGGGATGGATTGCTTCTGGGATGGATCTGCACATTAACAGTTTAAAACTTTTGAATCCATTGACCAACGTGCGAAAAGACTCATTGGCGATATTAAGCTGTGTCCAAATTACAAAGTCTCTATGGACGCAAGCTTATTGGTATTCTACGGTTAAAATTTTTGAGTGTGTGCGCAGGATTTACATGAGTTCATTTCCCCATGCCTCTTGTACTTACCGTCTACCAACAAGACAACCAACTGGAGGTATGTCAACCATTTATCAACCATAAATGGTTGACATACCTCCAGTTAGTTGTCTTAAAACACAGTTACAGTAATAGTTTGCTAGAAGCGATTTGCTTCCGCACGGAACTCAATACCCGCGTTTTTTTCCTGCACGGTACAATTGATGTGTCGTCAAGTCTAAAGTAAATAAATAAATATCTTTTAGACAAGCATGATACATCTTCGGCCGCATCATCACTTTCCATCAGGTGGTCAAATGCTTCCCGATGGAGTTAAAAAAAAATGCGAGTGTAATTAAATTATACCTACTAGGCATATTATTATGTGAACTGCCCGTTGGTTTAGTTGGGTGGCGTTCGCCTTCGAAGCAGGGGTATCCGGTTCGATTCCCGGCGGGAACACAAGTTTTCTCCGCATGGAAAATTTGTGTTTCTGGTTCTGGTTGTGATTGAGTGTGTGATGTGATTGTTTTCGGCACCCACGACACAAGTCATCGAACTTAGTGTGGGGGTGTGAGTGTGAAAGCGTTTATGTTTATGTTTATTATAACATGTCACTGTTAAAAAAAACTTCTAAGACTTGGTATTAGACGAAAACTTTACATTGTCCTCAAAATCAGCAATATATCGATAGAGGAACAAGTGTGAAACGCAGCGCTCTTGGCCGGTAGAATGTAAAGTGTATACGTAAAGTCAAGGCCGTACGTTCCGTCCGTCTGTTTATCCGGCTCGCGTCTGTTGCTAACTGCTACCGTATTACCGATATTAAGCGTTTTATTGATCTTTGGTTCATTTTCGATCAGTGCGGCTCAATTTGGTTAGCAAGTCACTTAGTTAACATTTGGTAATTCTAGTGTCCCCGAACAATAAGGCACCGCGTTTTTTACGCGGGAACACATTCATTGGTATATTTATGTTTAATAAGGAATATTTACATCTCTCAGGGAATTCTTCAAAGAAACAGGCATACTTACCATGCCTTCGCTTTACATCTTTGAAAATATAATTAATTAATATTGATATATAAATTAAGAAGCGACGCACACAATCTTAATATTAGATATAAGCATTTAGATTAAGCAAAACGAATAAATATTTTATGGCAAATGGGGTTAGAATATATCAGAATTCTTGTCACAAATAAATATATTTTCTTTCTTTCTTTCATTTTCTAGAATTCCTTAAATTGTAACTAAATTACCACTGAGGAAGTTCAAATCGTTATAAAACGGGCATTAATTAAAAAGCTTAATATAAATAGATCGACTATATTAATGACAAGGATGCATGGAGGCAAACTGCGCAAGCGCTTTCTAGCGACCACATAATATAGATAGGTAAGAAATGATTAAAAAATGAATGAAAAAAATAAAAAAATGCACCGCCAAGTTTCTTGCCAGGTTCTTCTCAAGATGGCTGTAATTTTGCGAATCTGGCAGTAGAATCATTAACTTTCATGCGTGCCTCTTTGGGGCCCATGTGAATAAACGATTTAAAATTTTGTTTTTCATGTAAATTTAAATTTTGATTGATAGCTCGATATTTCTGCAGTCTACAAAACCCACTTATTTAACACTGCTGGAAGATATTGTCTCTACAATACCTATTATCACCGTGAAACTTCTGCTTGGCGAGTTTTTAGCCGCGAAAGTGAAAAATAGCGTTGTTTATATTGTATTATTTTTTAAAACTAGTATTTTTTAGAGGGTTGGTGTGTAATAAAAGTAGGTTATTAACCTTTAATAGTTCGTGAACGTGAGTGAGTGTAGGCATATCGTAAAAAAAAAAAAACAATTTTTTTCCTAAACTCCTACAAGAGTTCTAGTAAAATTTTTATTTCTTGGGCATAATTTAACTATAACTAGACTTTTTACTTGACTTTAACTATGACAAGCGAACATGACTAGTTGTATAATGAATCTATAGGTAATAATTGCAAAGCTTAAAAAACCGACTTCATTGCTTAAATTGTGGTTTTGGCTTGATCGATTTAGATAAAATTTATATGGAACCTCTGAAGTATAATCTACCAAACAAAAAAAAAACATCAATATCGATTCATACTTGGTGGAATTATCGCGTAACATATATAAAAAAGAAGCATAAAGTCGAATTGAGAACCTCACTTTAGAAGTCAGTTGATCTATACTAATATTATAAAGAGTTAAAATTTGTTTGTAAAAGGTAATCACTGGAACCAATGATCCGATTCTTAAAATTCTTTCACTAATATATAGCTAGACTATCCTTGAGTGTATACTTGTAAAGACTTTGTTTTATTGGGATAAAAGTTGATGAGAGTGTTGGAATACAATATTTATTATCACTTGACACTGGCTAAATGCACGTAGTCTGCGGAGTCCACACATTAGAACTACATATAATAAGTAGTTAATGCGTGCACTAAGGCAGAGCCAAACTAAAAAAGAACTTCTGCTTGATTTGTTTACCAATGAAGTAGTGTTATAATACCTAGATGGTGGAGTCAAGGTCGACCGTTCCATGTGGTTCTGTTGGTAACAGCTCGTGTATTGTTGCAATATGTCATTACATGCTAATAATTAATTTCTGATTCATTAATCAAATATTTGTACTAGCATGCATACATAATATGTATGCATGCTAGTACATGTACAGTAATTATTTGATTTATGCATGCACATATTATGTGCATGCATAAATCAAATAATTATTACATGCACATATTATGTGCATGCATAAATCAAATAATTATACCCAATAAAAGATCCTTACTTATTTTTTTTAACAAAGAAACAGTTTTTTCATGGTTATAATAATAGAAATAAAATGTTTACTATAACTAGTCGTTCGCGCCGAACTGAGATTTCGCGCCTACATTTGGCCTAATAGAGAAAAACTTTTGAGATTACTTGCTTATAACATGTTTTCTATAGATTAATTGTTTGATTTATGTATTAATGGTTCAAGTATATGATAAAGCGGATATTATACGTAAGTTTCAGTGTTCAGTGTGAAGCAGTTTTTGAGATAGACCCCGGGACAAAATAGGTCTAAAAACATTGACTTTGGTGGCCTACCAAATCATTATTTTCCAACATAGATAATTTTTAAAACCGGTTTCGTACTCTACTTATCAAGTAAACCTTTTCAATGATACCCCAAAAGTGTAGATAAAAAAAAAAATTGGGCCGTAGTTTTACATATTTAATGAATATTTGAAGTCATTCGCTGATATGGTTTAGACGCTAGATGTCTCTGATAGACCGACGGATGGACCCAAATCAACTTAGACATATCACTTCGCTCGATCAAAAAAAAAGTTGAAGCATTTTTTGATAAAGAATAAAAATGTTTGAACGCAAAACATTATAAGATAGGCACCATGCAAAGAGCGATCTCTTCCAGACAACCTATAAATGAATAATTGTATTGAAAATTGTATGAATGTAAACGGCCATGATAGCTTAACGACATCATTATCATAAAGAAAATAATTGGACCAACGCAGTCAACAATAAATGTTAATAAATATATGATTTACTCAATTTTTGTCGATATAAATTACACACAATTATTACAATATGAGTAAGTAATAATAATGAAGGTAAATTAATTTAAAACCTGATAGAGACTGCCAGTATCTCAAGACCATACGATCCAAAAAAAATTACAAGATTATATTTAGTTTCACCTTCCCGTTGTCTGTCTGTCGGTCTGTAATTAAATCTTGCAAACTAATTTAGGCCCACTTCCCGATGTTCGATTAGACTCGAATTTGGTGTGCTATGTTATGGTACAATGGAGCTGGTCTGATGATGGATACGGAAGATGGCCATAGGAACTTCTAAACTAAACAAGATAAACCCATCGAGTTTGGGCTCGTTTGAATCGTCTTGATATTTTTTCTGGTTATAAAACATTTTAGGCCTTTTTTATTTACAACTGTTAAAACCTCTTGTAAATAAAAAAAAGTCTAAAATTGTATATTTTTTACAACTGGTAACAGCTTGATTTTTTAAAACTTTAAAAGAGTTACTTGTTTCTAAACTTAAAACCGACTTTAATCGCCACTACGATATTGATCACCTTTCTTGGTGTGCTACAGACATATATCATTTTATAAAAATATTTAATCTTTTTGAATAATTTTATACGTTTAATTCTGTAATGATTTAAGAAAACCCTTGTTGTATATTTAAATTCCTTGCAAATTCCCTATTATGACTAGCAGATAAAGTTTAATATATTTTATGCATACGTAAAGATGGCATTTTCGAATAGGCGTTTTGGACTACCTCATCTGTTGTTAATAATAATTGATGATGTGGTCGAGGGTGGTAGACACACTAGGCCTATAGAATTTCTAGTTATTAATGCCTGCCAGGAATCGAACCCAGTGACGCAGTAAGTAAAGACTGGGTGAACTGGCTTAACCTTCGCAGTTAAATTTTCCTAGAATTTAATACCTTGTAAGTGAATAATCGTCTTTAAACTAGGGACCATTATGGTCACTTATCGAAATGTCCGTAATTTCCACAATTAACATGGAAAAGTTACAAATGCTTGCTCATGGAATATGCACCGCGCGACCGTTTACCATTTGCATACGGTAACGTAGAAAGATGGATGCGGTATCTGCGATACTTATAGAACTTACTTTTAATACTGGTGTATGTTCTAGTAATTTGATTTTGTTTTTATAGTATTAGCCATGCTAGGTAGAAATAAAGTAGTAAAAGTTACTAAAGATTTTTTTTTTCTCAAGCTGAGTTACTTGAGTAACGGTTAGAGTAATAGAGTATGAGACCTTATGGTCGCGGGTTGAATCCCTCCACGGTCTATATTTTTCTTTTTTAAATTTAGTATTTATCTTCTCTCAATCAAGTCTCTGTAGCGTATTATTTCCAGACTAAAATGGATATTTGATATAGATATTGGGTACGTTGTGTTAATTAAGGCAACAATTGTGTGCTTGACATTAACCTACAAATAATAAGTTGCATAATTATCTAGTTGCGATTGGTTTTGTGTCAAAAATGTTTCTATTTAGTGCTACCACAGAAATTATAACAAAAAAGGTATGTTAGGCCCTGCGGTCTGAACTCATCCCCTATGCGCCGCCCCCTCCCCCCTTCCCCCCAACTGGAACCGATCATTCTTGCAACAGAACTGATTTAGCAAAGCTATCTCTATATGATATCAGTATTTAGTTATTTACACTTACCAAAACCAGCATTTATTTGTTTTATAGATTAACAGCCTGACCAATAAATACTTACTTACTCATTACGCATCACTGTCAAACTAATATTTAACATAAATAATTTTTAGAATAATTAATAACTAGAAAATATCAATTACCAAACCATTTATAAATTTAAAGATTGTACCAACAGATAAAAATACAGAAATAGTCGTTTTTATAATATTTTATCAACCAATGTACATAAATACATGTTTCTGACGTCATTTATCAAAATCCAATTAAATTAATTGCTATTAATATTTAAAATACAGGATACAAGACTACGTCCAAATGACGCACACCAAACGGTTTTATGATATTATCCTGATCTACCGTGTCCGCGAGCACACTACTATTTTTTGTGATCGTTAGATTGCAATGTATGCAAATACTCGCCACTTAAAGTAGGTACTAAATTCATCAAAAAACGCCTATTATTTATATTCCACGAATGTAGGTGTAATGTGTACCACTTCAGCCCGATGACTTAGGTATTGGCTGAGCTAAACTGACCTGTCGTTTGCTATAAATGGAATTGTTACTTTTTTCGCTCATAGTTCATAAACATACAGGGTTTAAAAAGCATGAAATCACGATCCCCGAACGAGGGCTTGCATAAGTTATTAAATGAATACCAACTTAATTATTTTTAATTTTTTAATCACTACCTTTATTATTAGCAGTATTAATATTTCAAAAGAAAACGTTATTTCAATACAATAACTCTTTATTGATACCAAAATATAAATACAGCTTACAGAGTAACTTATAAATGTAGGTACAATGGGCGGTCTTATCGCTAAGAGTGATCTCTTTCAGACAGCGTTTGGATGGAAATATAAACGAAAATTGAAAGTAGGGATGATGGCGCAATAAAATGAATGAAGAAGATTATAAAAATAATAATAATACTAACATTATAAACTACATAAACAATACGTAATGAAAAAAAAATGGAGTATCTAATCAAATAAACTTACATAAAATAAATAAATAATTACACATAATAAATATCCTTAATATATATGTTTTGAAATAATAACTAGAACAAGAATATTAATACATATGTTTTTAAATAATAACTAAATGACTTTTTGGGTGATGACAGCATCATTCCAAAAAATAATCAAAAATAAAATAACTTGATTAAAATTTCAAAAGTAAAATTCATCGTTATGACGCGATCAGTGCAAACATTTCCCACTGTAACCCAACTCCGGTATTCAGCTAAAATTCACAAATGAAGGTAACTGCAATGTTTGCGACTTTTAATATCGCCAATAAATATTTCCAATTTAAGTTTGCTCATATCAAACGTTTAAACTTTTATACGAGATAATGACAGTGGAATAAAAATGTGCACAAACATAAAAATTTACACGGAACAAGTATAAAACCATGCACGTATTACCCGGATTCGCGGGGTAAAATAAAACGAGTTGCCATATTTTCCCAAGTTGCAACTTGTTATGATCAGGTACGGGAATATCTGAACAGAAACGCGCATTGTGATCGTGTGAACTTTGACATGACGCTTGTGTAAGAAATGTTTAACAGTAATATTCTCGCGATAAACTAACCTTGTTAGATGAAGTTTAGTTTACAATTATTTAATGATGCTGGTATCATTTAATTCTTGGATATAAGAAGTTAGAAATTTTGTTTTGTAAATCAAATCGACATAATTTTAAGAATAAGATGAGTTGATCAGCACTCATAAATGGTTTAAGATGGCAGATTAAAGACGCTCTTTCGCTTTGCGTGGCTGTAATTTTACGAATCTGGCAGTAGAGTCATTAACTTTGATGAGTGCCTCTTTGGGGCCCATGTGAACAAACGATTATGATTTTAATTGATTTTGATCTTGCGAGTCTATCTAGGTTTATTTTATCAATCAAAACAAATGTGAAATGTGAGATGAAGTAAATAAACAATAATGAACCACGATTGAAGAAATACTCCAAGCACTGCGATGTTAATAATTTTAACATTAATGTAACTTTCAGAAGAAAAAAAAAATACCACATACCTCGCGGTCCTTCCACCCGCACGCGTAGTAATTCATTGGATATAGGTGTGAAAAAAATAATTATGGTGCTCATATATAAACATTTATAAAACGTATTAGCGCTTTCACTCTCACAGCCCCTTACTAAGTTTGATGACTTGTGTCGTGGTTGCCGGAAACATTCACATCACACATAATCACAACCAGAACCAGAAACACAAGTTTTTTATAGGGAGAAAACTTGTGTTCCCGCCGGGAATCGAACCTAATACTCTTGCTTAGACGGCGAGTACGCACCCAACTAAGCCAACGGGCAGTTCAAACATATTATATGTATAGTTATTCTACTTCCTACTACGACCACACTTCACATTACACTAATATTATAAAAGCGAAAGTTTGTGAGTGTGTTTATCTATTTGTTATTACTTCACGCTCAAACGGCTACCGATTTTGATGAAATTTGGTAAAAAGGTACCTGATACCCTGGATTAACACATAGGCTACTTTTCATCCCGAAATTCCCGTGGGTACGGGCTTACGCGGTTAAAACCGCGGGACGCAGCTTGTATTTTATAAATGCAAAAATTGTGATGTTAAGATGTTTGTTACTCAACCGATTTACCAAATATTTTTAACATAGATGAACTTTTGAGATCACTTTTTATCACAGCCAATGCAGGCAAAACCGCGCGACGCAGCTAGTACCAACAACAGATAACGGACATCGACGCAACGAGTCAAGTTGTTTTACTCGCGCTAAGTACGGATCGCATTTAGCTTCTTAAACTTTAGTCAGTTTCTTTTTGCAGTTTGTCGAAAGTTTCCCTTCCTGTAACATTTTACCGTAGAACAGTTTCCACGGGGCGATCACATCGAGTTAATAAGTTCCAGTTTCGATGGCTCCAGCGTTTTAAACTTTTAGGATATGAGATAACAAGCTAAGAAAGGGAGACGCTGATTTGGCTAAGTCCACTTTAAAATCGAACTGGATTACGTTGTTCCCCAACGCGGAATGGAATTTAGAAAGAAAAGTTTCGGAACATATTAGTTTAGGATCGGGATTCAGAAGCTGAATTCGATGGGGCCAATTTTTGTTGGATAATGGTGCAATTGTCTTAAACGGTATGGTTTCCTAGACTTTGTTCAAACTTAAGTAAGAATAAAGTTGCGATTTTATTGTTAAGCTAAATCCAATCCAATCAAAATCAAATACGTAACCGGGAAATAAACTTCTTAGTCTTTTATTGAATTTAGTATCTATTGAAATTATAAATATTTTATAAACATAAACGCTTTCACACTTACACTAACTTCGATGATTTTTATACCGAAAATATTCACACCACAAACACAATCACAACCAGAACCAGAAACACACATTTTTCTTTGGGAGAAAACTTGTGCCTTGAATCGAACCCGGTACCCTCTTAGAAGACGACCGCTTACACGACTAAACCGACGGGCAGATCAATGTACAATTTTTGATGTATTTCGTAAATTATCCCTGCATATGTGTGGGTTTATTAAGACAAATTTGTAGATAGGTTCAAGCAGTTTTAGTTATTAATAGTTTAATAAGTACTAGGTTTTATATATATTTAAAGATATTTTTTAAATCTTGTAATAAATATATGAGATCATTCGGTTCATTGTATTTTCTGTAGAGTATTTAGGTGTCATTGTCACTTGTGTTGAAAGAATGTTAGGCTTTTCTCGTTTAAATTTACGCGCTTTGCGCCTAAAGTAATTTTTTCATCTAGTGTATATCTTGTTTATGATTTTAGCAGATAAGGGGAATTCATATTATTATTAAAATTGAGCTGGACATTTTTAAATACTCCTAATCCAATAATATCATACACATTGACAAAAACGAAAATCTGATTTATAATTGTGTTTAAAATAAACCTAATAATATATTAAGTTGTCAGCGCTACCGATTCCTTATTCTTTCTGCGACATAGAAGTTCCGTTATCCCGAAATTTCTGGAAGTTTTCGTGGAAAATTCCAGCAAACTTTGCCGGCACAACGTCTACAGACGAGCGCCGGTAGCGGAATGAATGAGTCTCGAATCCGATACTATGGAAACCAAACTCGTTAGCCAAGTTAACCCGTCTCTTTTCAATCTCAGGGTAAAGACAAAGATGACAAGAAACTGGGTAGGAAACTGGAAAAGTATCCATTGCGATTAGACCCCTTTGCTTCGTTCTGACAAGTCAATTAAATAAATTGCCATGTCTTGCTTGGTCATGAATGGAAGGATAACGAGGGTAGCTTTTAAAGAAATTGTAAGTCTGCAAAAGATATAGTAATTATTACATTACGTCAGGCTAATTAGCATGAGATAAGAACTTGATGTTCATAAGACAAAGCGGTTTTGCCATATTGTGTATTCTTGTAATTTCAATACAATTAAAATTTAATTTATTCTTAAGTAACGTCATTGATTATTTAAATCAATAAATCAAATTCCTCGATTATCTACGTCACATATTAAATACAATAATGTCATTTTATTTCTTCTACAAAACGTATTTGATGCCTCTCAATATAAACGTTCCAAGGAAGCCGAATATTTATGCAGATATAAAAATTCCTTCCCCGATAGTTTCATTTTCCTTTTCCTCCACATTGGCTTGACAACATTTCCATAATTTCCACGTATTTCACGAGCGATTGATTTCATTAAAACATCCACGGATATAGCCTTGGTGGTATGTCATTACAAAGCCGACAACTTTTACCAACTTTTTACAAGGCTAAGTATAAAACAGAGTAAGCCTAATTTATTCAGAAGATTATCGATGACAAAGTTTCCCCCAAATTGGGCCACTTACTAAGTTCGTTACTAAGTTAAAGCCGGCGCCGGTTCGCTGTAGGACCTTCATATTTTTTCCACTGCACAACCCACCTAATAGTTTTCACCTATTACCGTCCAAAGAGAATTTATCACTGGCACTGTTGATTTATCTGCGAACGCACCGGATTAACTACCCCTAACTTGGCGATAGTTAAGACTACTATCTCTGGTGTTTCAGGGCGAAAGCTCTTTCCTTTTATCTAAATTGGTCCGCTACCAATAAAGATCCGTCGACTGCTGTCGTAAAGCATCCGCCCCATACGCTTCATTATGGGACAAACTTTCAGATATGATAGAACCATTTTATTGTCCACCGATGTCACGAGATCTCTATCGGTAATGGGATTTGGTGTCGTGGCACTACGGACACAGGTCTAGGTGGTTTAAAAAGTCGCCGGGTTGCAAACTGCCACAGCGACATTGTTGTATACGCTCGGTCTGCAAATTTTTACATAAAGTTTTCTAACGTTACAAAATAAATTGGAGCAAATTTTCGTTGTAAAAAGTCAGTGCTAGAACTTTCTGAAATTAATTAAATACTTTTATATTTTATAATCATAATTTAAATATCATCGTTGTCTAAAATTTTTTTTTTTTTTTACTTCTAGTGTACTTCTTACAAAGTGCCCTATTATTATTACAATCTAGCCAAACTATGGCTAATCAGTAATTTAACTTTAACTTAAACTGCTACATTGCTAAACTAAGAATGTGTCCATTAACACTTTTCTTATTGTCTCTATTTAAGGGTAATACACTTTGTTCATGTGTTCTTTTGCAGCACTCTCACTATATATTACACTGATATATATTAACATTACACAAGTTGTCTAAAAGCGTAGCGTTTCATTTCAAACACCTAATAATTTGATAACAGTGTTATGAGACGGCAAATTGTGGTCGCTGGGTATAAAAATCCTAGTATGAGATAAATAACAAATTCGTGAAAATGATATAAATAATCGTTCATAATGTTATCCAAAAAATTATAGCCATTACAAAAATTTTAATTTTGAAACAAGTTAGATTAATAACAGACACTACAAATTAACGCAGAAACTTTGTCTTCTACCCAATGCCTATAACCCTTTTTCACTGTAATGAAAAACTTATAACTAAGTGACAAAGAAGCATAAATCTGTCCCTAATAGAATTTGTCATAAAAATTGAAAGTTTCTTCGCTCAGGGCCCGCACTTCGGGAACTAGTTTTAATCCATTCCATTTTGAAAGAGAACTTCTAATTTATTGTGAGTGCTAAGTTCGCTGAGACCATTCGAGTCCAGATACAGAACTTTGCCCTCTTTCTACCTACGGTGATGTAATCCTTCTATCTCTTTAATCTATTGCGTTTAGAGACGGTAAGTAGAAACTTTTCATCTATAAACGAATTCCGTAAGCTTTCTTATCTAATTTCGGATACTTATTTCTTAAAGCTATGAATCGTTTATTTAAGAACTTTTTTAGATCTTAGATCAAGTACATTTTTATGGTTTGTTTAAGTACTACTAAAAATAGGAAAAAACATTTCGAAACATTTTTATGTATGTTTTTCCATCGAATACCATAAAAATTCACCGTAAAGCCGCAGATCTAATTTGTGTCTTGCGAATAGTTCTTAATTCGACGTTACGATCAAAATATCATAATTTGGGATGTAACTTTGGTTGAGAATTTTAAGACATCCAAGAAAGTATCAGTGAGTAAGTATCTTCGAAGGTAAAACTTGTGTCGTTTCGTACTTTTACGTATTTCGTCCCAATTACCAGTTGAAAGAGAGCCAGCTTCAATAAATCAGGGTAACGTATCCATATTCCCGCGACATTGTAACTTGGCTACAGTTTTATACGACAGAACTATGTCAATCTAACTTTTAAGATTATCACTTCCGTGTTCGCCTATACACTGGCTTACCTGTTATTTTGTAGGGTTGAACATGAATATTTATACAAATTGTTATCTTTATCAAAATCGTACTATTTGATTAATATAACAAATATAAACATAAATGGAAATATAAACATTGAGAAATAAAATTTATCAAGTTTAACTTAATAAAAGTTTAAAAAATAATTTTAGCTTAAACGAATTACATTAACCTAATATTGAGTTATGTTTAAACATAAACGCTTTAACACTCACAGCCCCACAATAAGTTCGACGACTTGTGTCGTGGGTGCCAGAAACATTAACTTCACACACCCAATCACAATCAGAAACAGAAACACAATATTTACTACGGGAGAATACTTGTGTTCCCGTCGGGAATCGAACCCGATACCTCTGCTTAGAACCGCGCACTCAACTAAGCCAACGGGCAGTATTTAATTTAAGTCTGTAATTCGTTTCCCCGTAATACTTTTTGTACAGATCTTTTTTTTTATAACACACAGGAAAATAGAAAGATTCACTAAATGAAAGTTGTTGTATGATACATATATATAAAACATATTATCATCAAGTGACAAGAATTTTTATCTCACCCTTTCTGTAATGCTCCATTTTTTCCATGAAAAATGCATTTCCTTATCTGAGACGCTACGCAAGTAATAAGATTTTCTACTCCATAAACGTGCAGAATTACTATAGTGTTCACGAAAGTGAAAATAATGTAATATAACAAATTACAATAAATTCATGAAGTTTGCACACCCCCGCGATTTATAATCACTTGCAGGCTTGTAGCTTTCGACAGCCCTATATAAGGCTTGCAAACCAGTCCCGCATAAGCTACGCTATCATAATATTATTATACATCCGAAAGTTTGTGTAAATGTGTAAGTATGTATGCTTTCTCTTCACGCTTTAATGGATTTGGACGAAATTTGGAATGCACATAGCTTATACCTAGGATTGATACAAAGGCTACTCAATATACGCGAAGCCACGGTTAACAAACGCATTCACACTTACAGCCCCACACTAAGTTCAAAGACTTGTATCGTGGGTGCCGGAAACATTCACATCACACACACATTACACCCAGAGCCAGAAGCACAAATATGCCTTTCGAAGGAATTTGTGCTCCTGCCGGGAATTGAACCCAGGACCGACGGTGCAGAGGGCGGACGCCTGTCCACTGCGCTAACTGGGCCGTCAAAGCATCAATTCGGTTCTACAAGTAGGGATCAAACACAAGTCGCTTTTACCTCGCCTTCTTCCGCTGGTGAATTTAGTATTGATGGAAAATTTGCCTCATGAAAGATGTTTTTTTTTTTATTCCAGATAGGCAAACTTTTGACCACTATCTCACCCGATGGTAAGCGACGATGTGGTCGACGATGGAGCAAGCTTGCCTAGAAGATACCTATTCACTCGTGACTTGAAGACTCCCATATTGTACTCATCAGGAAACACCGACTCGGGTAAGGAGTTCCATTCCTTTGCAGTTCGCACAATGAATGTGGAGGCAAAACGCTTAGTGCGCATTTGTGGAATTTCCACCATATAGCGGTGTCGCTTAGCAGTTTGTCTGCTTGTCCGATGATAGAACGGGGATGGGAGAACTAGATCGTAGAGTTCCTTAGCACACTCTCCGAAATGTATCCGATAAAAAAACCGAACCGAAACATGTTTAATAATCTGTGCGTAAAACAGTGTAATGAACCCGTAACCTAGAAGTACAGGTGTTCTCGAACAAAACCATACCCTACAATTGTGTACATAGCTACTTATAGATACATACCTAGCAAATAAATGTATTGGTAATTGTGTCTGTAATTTATTAGTCACGTGTGCATTGGTGTGACAGTGGCAAGTCATTTATAACTTGATAACTTTAATGGTACATGGTAATAGCTGTATTTAAATAAACTATAGGTTTATGTATAATTTGTATGCTTTATAAATGTTAAGAAGCTGTATAATAATTATAAAAAACCATAAATGTTTTATGTGATCACTCATTAAAATGTTTAAGATAGTGTACTCGATTATTTTTTTAATTTGAGTGAAATATAATAAAAAATTTAATGTTACCTTTGCTTATTGTGGTATTTTAAATGAGTAAAGCTTTGTGAGTTTAAAAACGTTTATGTTTTAATAAATAAATGTATACAGTGTCGGCCCAGCACAAACCTAAAAACAATTTGATATATTGTTTGATTCTAGTTTTGAGGTTGGATGGGACCCAAATATTAAAGTTTAATGATATAATGAAATTGTGTTTGAATCTCTACTTAAGTAGATAGTTGGTAGAAGAACATAACTAAATAACTAAGTTAAGTGCTCAAGCCCACTACCAGTTAGAAGCGTTACTTACAAAGTGTTAATTATTACTTGACAAACATTCAATATCAATATAAAAAATGTACATAAAATATGTTTATTTCAGTGTTCTAAATATCTACTATCTGAGTCCTGCGGTTTTGCCTACGGTAATCAGGATAATATGTAGCCTCTGTCTTATTTCGGGGCTACTTTTCTTCATAGATACTTATATCCAAATTTTTATCCAAATGTAATTGGCTCTTTTAAACTTACACACTTTCATTTGAATATTATTATTAGAGTGAGTTATAATAGTAACGTACAAAGTCAAAATAAGTTCCAGAAACCGCCTTAAGATAAATTTAGCTAAAGCTTTCTCATAGCATCGCCTAGCACCACGAAGTTGCGAACCAGCCTTACCCAGAGGCGTCTCAATGGCGCGCGCTCCCCACGCTTCCACCGAAAAAAGTTGCAAGTTCCCGGCGCCGACGAACATTCAAATTTATCGATTCTCCTCGCGGCTCATTACGACATCCCTCAAAACTTACCAACTTAGCCCTTTAAGGACCTCACTATTGCCACATTACTTTTTATAACACCGAAGGCCGTTTTTTCAACACTTATTATTGTCTGTTAAACTTTAAGTGCTCGAAGCAACTCGGCGGCTAACTTTCTTGATTTACGATAGTTTACGATGGACACTTTCGAAGTGTTTTATCGTGCATAAACGTTACATCGCTACTTGTCAGATTGAAGGTCGGAATGTTACGATCGACATCAGTGGGTCAGTGTTTTATTGAGTTGTACGATATAGGCGTTGGTTCCATATTCTCGGTTGCAAATACATTGGCACTTGTGTCTGTAAGTTTTACGGTCAGAATGTAGGACAATGTGCGTTCGTCGCTCGTCCAGACTTATATATTTCGTGATTGGTTTTTTATCAGTGTCAGTGACTTTTTTACCTGATAACCAGTCGGTCATTGCTTTTGGTAGTAAATTTAGAAGTCATTCATTAAATACTGTCAATATTTAAAAGTGTTGGTTTCATTCGTACGCTACCCAAACCTACTTTTATGTAGATGCATTGCGTTGTGAATTAAAGAAACATTTTTTTAGTACAAAGTAGTGTTCGCAGAGTATCTTTAGTAAAGCCTCTTTTGCATGTGTAAGTTCAATGACTGCCTTCCCTCTCAGTCATAAAATCATGCATCAAACCTTACTAGGCGTTTACATGCAGGAGCACTTTGTATAATAAACAAATAGTACAAACGAAATTCGTTGTCGCTAAGCGAAAGCTTAAAACTCACTATTTTTTCATTGACCCCGTAGTCAATTGACCTAATTCGGAATACCAGCTATGCACGCTACCAACTGCTATCGAATCTGTGACGCTCAATGGAGCCTTGTAGCTTCGGGCTGGTACGAAGAAGTGATAAGTGTAATATATCTAGTGTAGGAAGGAGGTACGTCGTGAACAGTAGTTTCGCATTTTCGCGTCTTCGCATCTGTAAGCGGGTGGAGGGGAGGGGAAGGGGGTAGTTAGGGTGTTGGGAGGGGGGGCAATGATCCATTAATCTGGCAGAAGCCCGTGCGGCGCCAGCGTCGTACCTGGCCTGTCGCGACGTGCGGACGCCTACCTAACGACTACATTCAACATGTGAGAATATGTATAAAATAAAATATTCCATGTTGAATTCATAGGCTCAGTTCCCTTTGATATACCGAGCCTCATTGAAAAATATATTTTTAGGTATCGGCGTCGGATGAAAGTGTTTAGGCGTAACGCGAGTTCTTTCTGTTCCTTTTATTTATTACGTCAATATGGTATATTTAGAGTTCAGAACTGTTTCTGATATAATCCTTATTTCTTTGTATTTGAATAGCTATGGAAAAGAGGTTTTAAGAGCTTAAAACCTAATTCATGCTCATATATTAACTTTAATTCAATTCTAATAACTTAATAAAAAAAACATATAATACATATACGTTACGTAAAAAAAATGCTAAATATGTATCTCATCTCTATTACGTTCACGTGTGTAATATAAATTCCTACTGCAGTCTTCTCCCGGAAAGATTCTCAGAAGGTCGCACTTCCATCAGCTATCTTCTATCTCTACCTACCTCCGAAAAAATGCTACAAATTCCCAAACCAGACCACAGCCAACGACAAATCCTCTCTAATATCCTTTTATCTAGGTTAAGACATCTACATAAACTCTACGGACTTCATTGTAGAGCTCTACTTTGTTACGATACGGGTAACGAGACTGTCTCTACACCGGATATAATTCCGGATAAGATTTTCCGCCTATTTATTGCTTCAGAGCATAGCGCATAACATACAGTATGGGCTTTGCTGCGCTCATGACAGCATCACGATAAATTGAACACTTGATTTTTTTCTTACTGATACAAATAATATTTTTTATTAATTAAGTAAGGACTATGTTACCTGTTGCTAAGTAAGCTAAGCAGATAGGCAGAATAGGAGTATAGCTCCTAACTAGTTCTCCTAAATTGTTGAGTCAATTTATTCAGTTGATAACCTGTGATTATGTATATTTTACAAAAAAAAAGCAGCAAATTTCAAATATAATTTTAAGTATTGCAGTTACTCATACTATAAAATGTTCATTATTTAGATACATTCTTACACTTAGTCTGAAAGTAGCAGAAATCTCTGGAATAAATATTTGTGCAATCTGTATAAGTGTAGTAATTTAATATATTCAAACTAAGAAAAAACACGTGTAGTTTAGTAGTGGCCATGAACTAGATGAAACGACGCAGACAGCCAGTGAAGGTCGCTGAGATACATTGGATGCAAACGGGTTAGAAACGCTTGAATTGAAGAAATTAACATAATATGTATGGTATTTAACAGGTTTTTTGCTATTATATTTTGCGCTGGAGATTTTGATGACGACTACCACATTTTGCAATAAACCATGGTCAACTAGTTAGTAAATAACATAAAACTTCGGATATGGGATTATGACGGTACAACATTGATGTACTGACATATACTGTAGGATAGAAACTGTATTCATCCATACAACTCTCGTAGAGGCCACTGAATAGGTACTAAGGTTTTGATGTCACGGTAAATGAAAGTAGTGCTACGTCGTAGACCTTCTACGACAGTTCTTGAATAGGCCGGAAAGATAGGAATAGATTTGCTACGAGATAATTCGTAGCTAGAGTTAATGATCTGAAGGTAGTAAATTTACGTCTCTGGTTAGGAAATTCACGATTTTTTTTTTTCACTTTTTTAAATAATGAGCATAAGATTTTTATTATTGTAAGGCCTGAGAGTATCCACCACTATTCGGGGTATAAATGATTCAAAGTTCAAGCGTCAGTTTTTTCTTAAACATGGGTTTTTAAGTAAATAAAGTCTTGATCTGAACGAATGTTATTATAATAAATTTAATTGATTGAGTTCTTACACAAAAACATATTTTAAGCGAAGAAAGCTAGTTTAAAATGCCTCTTTAACTCAGCTAGAAAATAACAGGCATACTTCCAACCGAAGCCATAGAAAACCGTCTCACCCAGTGAAACGGTATGATAATTGTGGCAATTCTCTCAGCAATTCGCTAAGTGGAATATTTTACTTATCCCCCCGCCGCTTCTCGAAGCACGGGCACCGCTTATGTTCAAAATAATGTATTGAGACGTATCGTCCGCATTCATTATTGTCACGTCATCTGTTAGCTGTTTCCGAAATATTTCATCGACCTATGAGGCTTTGACTGATGTCTCTACAACGCCTAGTCGCTGTTTATATACTAATATATATTATAGCTGCTATTCTATTCAAGGATGCCTATTTTTATAATTTTTATTTTTTAAGCTTGTTTTGCAACCTATTTGGTTTTTATATATACAATTTTGAATAGTGTTCGCTTTAGCTAAAAATAATAATCATTAATAAAGTAATTAGTAATCTGAAAAATGCTACTTCTGTTTAAACTGCTGACATGTTTAGGATCATATTATATGTAATTTTTTTACAAAACTAACTCAATTATCTCAGTCAAATATCTTGAATAGTTATGTAAAGATTTAATTCTTCTTTTTCAATTCCAGTTCAAAATTAACATTTTAAGAACTAAAATAAAATTAAATGGAGAAAATAAAGAAAGAACGATTTCATTCAACCATGCACCATGCATCACAACACGGATATAGTGGCGTCGCCTTTCCCCAAACCATTCCCATATTTCAATCGAAAAATTGACACTTCGCCTGCTCACACAAAACTTCGGCGAAACTTTAACCTGCCATATTTGCTTAAGGTACTCGCATCCCCCGAAACAGATATCGTCTTGACGAGTGAAAAGTTTTATTCACATAGATAGGTCATGCTCCAACCGGTGTGGAAGTTTTCACATAAATTGGCGGTCATTCCACGCGAATATGCTGACTGAGGGGGTAACAAATATGCCAACTTAGGTTGTTATAACAGCGATATGTAAGTTCTGTGATACTTCGCCATTAAGTTTATGGAAACGACGGTCGAGATTACATCACACTTTCTGAAAGCTTTATGTAATTCTTCTTTCTTCGTTATCTCGAAGGATAGGTGGAATAAAATTTCGCGCTTATCCGATCCGCCTATTAATCAAGAAGACAGATTTTATGGCAGTCGTGAGATCGTTTCGGAAACGATTTGCGAATGAAGAATCGGAAGGGAATCTGTCAAATTGTTCGCTAATTTTAATTTAATTAGCAGGGAACGTTTTCACGCGTGGGAGGGTACCGGCCGGCGACAATGCGCGTTAAAATGATTAATTTTTGTTGAAGTATCGCCGCTCGGCGCTCGCACCGGCAGCTCAGCGCCTCGAGCGCCTTACGGACCGAACGATTAATCTTTCTCTTTACCCCATTGTACGGCGATCCCGGTATTTTTTCTGTCTTACAATACCATTAAGAAACTGCCACCGCTAGTTGGTACTCCGCTCCCATCGTTAGGCCCATTGAAGGATTGAAAAGGTGTTTGCGTTCCACCGCGGAAAATAGGTCTTCCCCTCGGTTTTTAAAACGTTTCCTTGCGATCACTTAGGCTTAGATAGTTATTATACGCGGGGAATGAAATGTTTTAATCTTCCATCGTCATTCGCTGACAATGGATCTCACTGCGCGAATTTGATAGTCATTCCGTGTTCATTCGCTTGAAAGATGTTCTGTTGAGATTGTTAATGCAAGTCTGTTTTTAAAGTAGGGCTGCATTGTTGAATGTTTCCTATTTTAAAATATCATTTTTACTCAAGTCACTGTAGAGCGTCGTAGGTGAGGTCAAGACGGTCGAATTTAGAACTGAATCCAAGCCAACTGTTCTGACTTAAGTTGAGATTTTACGGTTCCATAAATTCTCGAAATCCTATTATTTGTATAACAGAATGCAATTTTGATCAAAATTTCATCAGATTTTTATCACACATTTTCTGTGTCACAAGAATACAGGATGGTGGGAGAAACAACTTTCTAGCCCAAATTATGTCATTAAATATATGGTAACAAATCTGAAACCTGATTTTTAGGTGGTTCTGCTTTATACAATTCCAGTCCTCTAAAATAATTAATCGTCTTGAATAATCGCCTCGCTCGCAATGAAGGACGCATAATAATGTACATTACATATATATACATGCATTAAAAATACGCCATATATTGTGGATTCTTAAGATGCGACTACATAGCTAAATGTGAAACTATTAGGTTTTCTATAAGTACTCATAGAAAATAATTTTTAATCTTTCTAAATTTAATTTTGGGACGATCATTTTCTAATAATCTCTAAATCAATGCAGAAACGAAAAAACATTACGATTCATAAAACGTGTAATTTCCTTTCAAATTTATATTACATTTCTTTAAATCTATTTATTTGTTTTATATACATATTCTTATACGGTACGATGTCTTATATTTTTAGAAATAATTGAATTTCGGATGAAATAACCATATATAAAAATAGTTTTCACTATAGATTCAAACGTTCTTTTTTCCCAAAAAAATAGTTTTTTTCAGCACAAAAATCAACGTCCAAAGACTTTTGTCTGTTACTCACCATCATAGCAACCTATAAAAAATCAACTCTATATATTTGCATTTGTATGTTGGTAAATAGAAATTCGCAATCTTTTCACAAACAAACAAACATTAATATCCTTACAAATTTTACTCTACATTTCCCAAGTAAGCTTCCCAATTATACTTATCAATACGTGCTATTTTCCCTTACGACAATCACCTCAATTATCTGAGAGACATCTTTACATGATACCAAGAAATATGACCCTAATAACTAGCCCTGATCTGTAGTGGGACGTCAGGAATATCATGTCCGCATTGATTAGGAGTGATAATTATGTTAATTGGATTCAATTTCCTACCAACGATATATATGAATGTTTGTAAATATGTAAATGGTCTGCGATAATGTGAATCGCGGGAATACCTTGCTCTTGCCAAGTTTGCTTGGAATTTTGTCGACGGGAGTTAGATCGACTTTACTCCAAGAAATATTATTGGAAGATTCAATGTTCCTATGTCAGAATACCTTCCTATATTCACTTAAAAAGACAATACATGCTTTAGTCAGTAAAACAGATTAAAATTGAAAAACATTGAGCGTAACTTAACAAGCTTTTTAAGTTTTTTATTCTTAGCGCCATTTCAATTTATTTAGCATTCAAATTACTGCACGAATTCAAGTGAAAGTCAATATTTTATTGACAAGCAATAATAAAAAATATTATTTTTTCCGCCAAGCAATTAAATTGCTGTGTTTAGGCTGAAAAGAAAATGTTTAATTCAAAATTAACGATAGACATTATAAAATACCCGTGAAAAAAAAAGATGCTTTAACTTACACCCAATAGGACAAAAGAGAATACCAATAATCACATAAACGGATAGTTTGGTGCTTTTTTTATATTTGATATTCATTCATTGAGCTTTATTTTGTTAAAATAGTACGACTCAACAGTCAATACTAAGCTAAGCAAGCCTTACGCTCAAAGAATACATTTTGGCAACCATCGCTGCATATATAAATACCTATGCGTAGACTAGCACTTCAAGGGTAGGACATTACCCGAAACATTAACGTGATTTATACAGAACCCACGAATAAATCCAGAGATCCGCAGACACGGCTGCCGAATCTCTCTCTCCACATTCTTTGTTTTATCGGTGGTTTATTTGTACCTTTTTTTGAAGATACCGCATGAAGGTGAAGGTTGCCAACACTAGCTGATAATCGTTTAAATTGGGAATTCAATTTAAAATATCCATATGAAGCTTTAGGGCTGACATTCATTCTTACATTATCAATTATGTGTAAGTTTGTGTCACAGGATCAAGATAGAAGGAGCCTTCGTCCAGTTTATTCTAGAATATAGACCCACACATTATATTAAGCTTATTATTACTTGGTATATGGATTCTTTGAAACATATAATTCCACACACAAAGCTTCGCTACAATGGTATATTGTTGATTTCTTTTATTTAATCATGGAACGAATAGATTTTCAAAAGTTCTTTACTCAAATCCGAGTTATGTGATTTAGTCCAGCATTACCTCCAAAAATTTCAAACTGTACGTTTCCTAACTCGAAGATTATCTCTTATCGTTTTCTACAGCTTTCTTTCTTTCACATTATACTACTATCTTCTCTTTCACCGTATGTAAGTAGCTTATTAGTTCTATTTCTCTTGCCTTCCACATTTCATTCAATATACATTTGATAAGGTAGTCACGTCATTTAAGATTGTCAGTAATTGTTTCGTCCTGACTTATATTATAGTCATAAGTGTCCACTTTAATTAGGTCACATTGTTATATCACTGTCACTGGCCTTTGCTCATGACTTCCAGACCTCAAACAAACCTTGTATGTAAACAAATTTCACCAACTACTGATAGTGATATCTTTATGAAATTAAAAAATCATGTAAAGTTTTTCTGCAAATACAATACTTTGTAATCATCGAAATAAACAGACGACTAATCTGCATTTTTTAATTATTAAACTATTTACTCTGTTCATAGTCGTTTTTAAAGTAGGTATACATTATTTGTTCCTACTTCTAAAGTATCATGGAATGAAAATACCTACTTGTGTATCACGGCTCAATAAATCAGGAACATTTCGTACAAGAAGCAAATAACAATTATTGACACAATTGCGTTGATTTCAGATAATGTAATCATAATAAGTTTCTACAGAATATACGTGATCTATGAACTTCACAAAATAATTGTTCAAGAAGGAGATAAATATTTGGTGTTTATTTTCGTTATAGCTGCAAAACTTTATTTATAAAACATACAATTTTGTTTTAAAATCTATGACACAATTTTTCACTGTAAGCTAGTTATATTTTATTTTTCGCATAATAAAAAAAACATGGCTATATAAATCGTATTGTAAATTTTTTTGCATGAATATTTTTGATGCTGAACTTATACTGAAAGATAGAGATAGAGAATAAAGAGAGACAAGCACATTAGAAATATTGTAATATAGTAAAAACAGTTATTTAATCTTAAAACGAAAAGAAAAAATATTATCTACAGTGTTATTTAGTATAAGGCTTTGAAATTTTTTGTGTTGTTCATAAAATGTGCAGAAGTGAAGTCAGTGAGGCCATATAGGCATAAATTGATATTATTACTACAAGTAAAAATTATAGTATTTGTGAAGAGTAGGCTATGATAGAAATATTTTGCGATCTTATAAGAGATAAAATATGGACCGGAGCTTCTAAATCAAAACTTTGTTCGCTTCCAAGTTTTATTCGAGTTCTCTCCCAAGCTCCAGTTCGTAGCTCTCAGCCGCCGCCGCCCATCAGGTGAACAGACAAATGACGCGTAATGACGTATTCAAATCAGGCCGACAACTGAATCCGACCTCGGCACAATCGAATTACCAAAATTCCAATGTTTTATTAAGTTAAACTTTGCTTCGGCAGCTCTAAGTGAATTTATTCTTACTTAGTTATCGGCTCCACGAAAAGTCATCTTGCTAACGTTTCTGTAAGTTGAATAATTAAATTTGTCAGTGGTGGTTGACGCGTCACCGGATTTTCTTCCGAATTTCTTGGGGCCGTCACGTTCTCCCCCACCTCCATTTCCACCCCTATTGTGTAATCGTGGTTCTCTAATTTGAATTATTTATCTGATTTTACACTTCACCACTCTTCGGTAACGTTTTCAATTCTAATTCTTGGTTGGAAACGCAATTTCTTAATCACGTCAGCGAATTGATTGATGGATTGAATACGGCTTCTGCGGGTAAGTTTGGTCCGTTTGATCTCGTTATTGCTTCTCTTATTAATATTGGTACCTACATAGCTTAGTTTTTCTTCTTTGGGGTCGTTAATTATGAACTAATTCTACTAACGTTATCTCAATTCAAATTATAAATGAATCTACGAAAATGAAAGTAGAGATTGTTTAATTAAATCAAAATTAAAACGGGAATTGGCGTGATTTCGTTGTCGATGTCGATAACGACGAGCGCTCCGAACTCACCCTGAAGCAGTCGTTCAAATAAAGTCGAAAAATTGTCGATGTAGACTTCGACAACGCGTAAGTCACGCTTATTCCCGTTTTAATTTAAGTTTAATATTCAAAATGTGCGTGAGCTATTTTCTAATATAAAACTGAACGTCCGGAGGTACCAACTACTATAGTGTAAAAATATCTACTCTTAATTGATTTCATTTTAATGAATACATGCTTCCAAACTGATCTAGCGAGTCAGACCTGCCATATGATTTATCCTACTTCATCATAAATGCGAAGATTTCATATTATACTTTTTCCTTACAAATCTGTAGCTGTCACTGTTGCGAAACAACCTTGTAATAAATACAACCAATAGTCTACCTTACAACAATAAACTTTCATATCAACTTTTGCCGCGAGCAGACAAGGGTGTCCTCGTAAAATATTAATAGACTTCCCTAAACAATCCTTTTCTTACGTCTTACATCACGGCACAATAGGGTAGTATGGATAGTATAATACGCGATAGTATGACAAAGTAACATGATGTTCCCAACTTTTCTATTGACACAGACACGTCATTGAACAAAGGGGATACGAGGTTACAAGGAGTGTTTATTACATGGGCGTATTCAGGGCGTAATCAGGGCGAATTTCAGGGCCAGTTGTCCGCCTATGAGTATCAAACCTCTTTTTGGTGTTAGTTGCAAAAAGTGTCTTATATGTATATTTGTACGACAACTTATTAGATTGTACAAAAATGTAGGATTATAAACTGAACAAAAACAACATTATTATTGCTAGAATTAATCACGATGCGTACAGCAAGATCATTTTGAATTATATCATTACATTTCCTTATGTGTACTCAAATAAACATCTAACCGGTTTTTTTTAAGTATTTACAGAACTTAAGTACTCCTTTGTTGATAACTCTATATTTGTTTGACAACCAAGGTCTGTAAATGATTCTGTTCCCCCATTGTGATATCCTTGGTACGCCTCTGTTTTTTTACGTATGCATACGTGAAAACAAGGTTTGGATACATAATTTCATTCATCTAATAGCAGCACTGAATTTTTATATGCGCATTTATTTCAGGAACAGGCAAACCGTAGGTTTCAATGCTTCATTTTATTCTTTGTTTCAGTAATTCAGGGTCTTTTGATGTAAAAATCTGTTATTCTAAACGTTTTTAACATTGTTAGCTATCCACTGTGTTGAATAAATAACTTGAAATAAAAATAATATAACAATATTTTAGTCACATGTACAATAGAAATACTTCTAAAACATTGATAATTTAATTGGTAGAAATGTTTACTTACCAATTACCTATATTATTATTATACATACTTCCTATATGTATGTATATAGAATAATACCACCTTCAAGTTGAAAATCTGTCTCTCTTTTGCGTCTTTAAGAGCCAGTTATTCTTGGCTTAGAGAACTTACTATACTCGACCACATCATCATCTTACCATGGGATATTAATCAAATGCTTAGCATTTCAAGTATAAAAAGTTATTATAAATTAGTATCACGTAATTAGCATTTATAGGCAAAATGTAGAGTTTTCCTTAATTTTAATTTAATATTATATCACACAATAATCACGCAGTTAGTAAATGTAACGCCGTACCTACCTACCTTTATACATTGTATAGGAAATTGAATTGAACTACTTAGTCAAAGTCGGTACAATAATTATAGGTACCTATAAATACTTTGGTCTTATACTAGGCATACTATTATTATGTCATTGTGACTTATCGTATATTATCTTATCTAATAGTAGAGTATTCAAACAACCTCTCGTTCTAGTTTTTAAGTCTGTCTGATGCGCACTCTATCAATACTCATACATATAACTAATTTGTGGCCACAGCAGAAGAGTATGAGACGTAAAAATACACAATATTTGTATAAACCTTTTTATTTAGGTCAATTTGTCTTTCAGCTTTCTTTGGTGATTATGGTAAAATTTCTGACGTTCTTCTTCTCGGACTGCGTCACGAGTTCTGTCACATACGAGCATCTCATAGCTAAAATAAACTAAAGTTGCCATCGAAGACTCTTGAATTATAAAGTCAGTAGTTTCCGGAGTTAGAGGTGATATAAAAAAAATGTTGAATGAATATCCCAAGATCTGTATGGTATTTTTAAACGAGGTTAAACCTTGAGCGTAGACTGACGTAGACTCATTAAAATTCGTTGTCAAGTCCATCACGTATGCATTCAGCATGTCACCCCAACTAATCATCGCACTGAATAATTCAGAACCTTCGGTTTCTTGCTTTACTTCCACGGATACGTTTTAGTATTTCATTGGGTATTTGTTATTCAATCTTCTTGTTTTGTTATTGATACGCTGCTTGTTGGATTATTTGGGTGCGTGTTTGCCTTAAGCAGCGGGTATCGGGTTCAGTTCCCGGTGAAAACACAAGTTTTCACCCCAAGCGAAATTTGTGTCTCTAGTTCTGGTGACTGTATGTGCGATGTAATTTTTCCAACACCCAAGATATAAGACACCGAATTTAGTGTGGGGCTGGGAGTGTGAAAGAGTTTTATATGTTTTATATTGTAACGTAGAGATTCTTTTGATTCTTATTGGCACCTTGAAAACTGCATACTTAATAAATCTTTCCAATAAGATTTTAATACAAAAAACACAAAATAGACAATTTTATGGGAACACGGGTATACACGGGGATATATTATATAAATAATAATAAACATACAGAAAACTTATTTATACACCAAACTGATAAAACCTTTTCATCCTATTGCCGTTGTAACCAATCGCTCGTCAATTCATAGATCTTTAAACGAGCAGAGGCGCAATAAACTGCGGAAATCATAGCCATTCCGTCGCGATATTAATCCACGGTGTAGCTATAATAGCCGTGGAAATTCGAACAAATTTAACTCAGAACTCTGTATTAAAGGGGACCGAAGGCGGGACGTTAATTCACCCAGTAAGGGTCGTGTTGGCGCCAAGGATCCTGTCGTAGACAAAATTCTAAGTGCGAGTTGCCTTGCCGCCCTGGTTTAGCGAAACTTTGTGAGCGCTGAAAGTGCCGCGTGATTTGGGGTCGCTCTTTTAAGTTTTCGTACTAGATATAATCTATATATCTTATCGTACTAGATATACTCTATATATTTATACAATGTAGTTTATATCAATTCTCCCACAAAAGTCTCTACATAATGCAGTAAAAAGAGTAGGGAATACAACGCAGAGAGACAAAAGTTTTAATCAAATTACCCAAAGTGCAAAGTTGTTTAGAGATAAATAAAAAAAAATGTTTATGCAATAGCACACAAAACGAAAATTACAATTCAAATATAGTAAGTGACGTTTTGGGTTTAGAAAAATTCAGCATTATCTAAATTTGTAAAAAAAACACCAAGAATCTAAATAAATGGTATTGCGATGATTTAAACGATTGTGATAAAATTTTAACGGGTCTATCTGTTTACATATATCTGTCTGTGTGTATGTGTATTGTCTGTAGCATCGTAGCTCCCAAACGGTTAGACAGATTTTCATTTCTTTTTTTTCTCTGTAAGGTGACGTCTTGATCTTGTTCTTAGCAATTTTTGGCAAAAACCGGTTCAGCCTTTTTTCAGCTAGAACGTCTGAGTTATTATAAAAGTATTGATTTTCCACTTGTTAAATGTATTACATATATTCTGATTAAAGCGGCTAAACAAAAATTATATTAAAAAAAAATACTAAGCTAAGATGGGTTTGAAATTTATTACTCGTTCAATCTTCAGTGAACCACGTAGAAATATATACAAACGTAGGGAAACATTATACGCAAAAAAAACAGGTGAATTACATAAAAAGCCTTGCCTGAACGTGACGTCATCGTGGCAGAAAATTCGATTAACTTGAGCTACCAGTCAGCAAACTATATATCTTTACTGCCAATAAATTATACTCCTGAAATTATTATATTGGATATATTAAAGTATAGGAAAGAAAGTTAACTCTATTCATCTTAATTCTGAGGGCGAGTATATTTTTTGATTAGATAACTTAGATCGAATTTGTTAGACGACGGAGTAAATTGAAGACTAGGCTTGAACAGACAATCTCTCCCTTAATATTAAAAGTGATTTTCTATGATCAAAGCGTTCATATTCGGTCTTATTTTACAAAATGTGATTGGTTTGTTATAAATACATTGCTTGCATTCAAGGCAGCGTCGTCGCTCCGTTACATCTAGATGTACTCTACTAGTAGAGTTGATATTTTTTTATTTATGTATGAAAAATACTAGAAACAATTACATAATTTAACACAAAAACCATAGTGATAATATGAAAATTTAGTGAAAAGCGTCCCATATCTATCTAGGTGATAGATATGTATGTGATAGATAGATATGTGACGCTTTTCACTTTATATGTGACGTACGTGACTCTAACTTATGGGAACTTAAAACTTAGCTTAAAGTTAAAGCATTTAGGTGCAGCCTTAGGGGTGCAAGCTACAAGCTTGTATTTGCGTGATACACAGTTTTATTTTGGATACATACCTCTAGTCTTCCTCTGTCCTAGCTTTTATGAAAAAAAATCTTGTGTCCAATTTCAGACTATCACACAAAACTACATAGTTACATACCAAAGTTTATCCAAAACCGTTAACCCGTTATAACAGAGGGCGTGCATTTTTATGCTGGAAGATTAAAGATCTTCCAGTCTAATATACGCCTGTCCAACAAATCTGCGATCAAGTGTCAAATGTTTTGTGGAGGACATGCATTTTTTTACTAATAATATCTTTACATTTAGCATAAAAACTGAAAAATACATCTTGGTGTGCGGGTTGAGATGTGTGCAGTCTTTAATTACATCTACTTTGTCATCGTGTCGATGTTTAACACGTAATTATAATAGGTACGTTAGCTGATTGTACTTTCATTAAATGAGACTACATAAATGGCTTGCGTCATACTTAGTACCTATTGTATGTATATAAATGCAATAAGGATAACATACTTCAGTCTGGAGTGAAAAAGTCTGGTGTAAAAAAAATACAGTAAAGTTCGTTCAACCATTCAAACCCGCACGCCTATCTCAAACATTCACATGCATCTCGCATTCGCACACAGAGCTTTTTTCGCACGCGTCTCGATTCTAAAACGCTCGCGTTTCGCGGCCAAAAGCGTTTTGTCAGTTTTATAGCAGACGTAATTCATGGTAAGGGCTCTTGGCGACAAATCCATCAAACCGTCGACGGGTCGTTTGTTGCGTTTTCACGGTTGATAAATCGAGAGAGTTGTCCACATCCACTCGATTTATGTCCGCGTGCTTTGTTGTACGTCACATTAAGTTAATTGGACTGTTAAATATGCACTCGGTTAGTTTATGATTGTAAATTGTAAGGCCTCTAGAGCTCGGGTAATCAGTGATGTTGTAGTTGTATCACATTTATAGCTTAGTGTTAGTAATCTTTATAAGTTAAATGTGACCCTACGGTGAAAGATTGAACACTTAAATTTGTTTTGGATTTCTAAAATAATATATAACTTTGTGCTATATATTAAAAGTAAAGTAATTTTTTAACTAATAAATACTAATTACCACTATTAAATTTTTTCATAAGTTCTATACTTTGACTAGTTTGAAGCTTGTTTATGCTAGGTTTTTTTTTCTCTCAAGCAATTATTTGTTCGACTCAAGTAAAAATAAAAAATAAAAAACTGGAAATAAAACTATTCATATAATTTAAAACTATTCTACACCAGAGGAGTAGACGTAACCTTCGGTTACACGTGAATAATCTGACTGTGTCATTGACGCCTTGAAAATATATATATCCGGACCACCATGAAATTGATATTCCGTATTTTAAAAGTCCAATCGATGGTTCTAAAATTTTCCATGGCAAACGGGACATCAGTCCCAACTTTAAATTCTTAAACACTCGTCTACATGCGCAAAACATCAATCGTAGACGACCATAAAATTTGACTGATTTTCTCATGTAGAGGTATTCCAAATTTATGCGTCCCGCTGTGGAACATTCTTGCTAAATTATCCGTGAAAATTGCGACGACATTCTTTTCATTTTCAACGAGAGTGACGTTGCATTTTTTATTCCACATTTTTTTATATCGCATGACGGTTGAGTTGAGTATATTCTAGTGAGCTCGCGGGGCACGCAAAAATTATTTATGGCTTTTTTTATAGCCAAACTTCATTCGTTCCTGCGGTCTCTTTTATTCCTTCTACGAGAAAAAGTTGTGAGACTTTATTGCCGGTGTGAGATAGGACACGTTATTGCGCTAAGTTTCAACTGTTGTGGGAATTAAAATAGGTATTTTTTGTGGTCAGCGCAACAGTCGTGCGCCGATATACGGCTTTGGTTTACGAGCTATTCTTACCACTGAACTTTGTATTTATGTATTACCGAGACATTATATTGTGGCAATATGAATTCATATTCGAAATCATATCTTATTATTGACGCAATATACTCTTATAACAACTTTTATACCGTCGTTACACATAATCGTTTTGCTGTAAGGACGTTATATAATCGCTGAAGTAAGGTTGAAATAAACTTTCAGAAATAAAGGTTTCTTAAGCTCAATAAAGTAGGTACTTCAGTAAACAAAATGACGTAACAGGGGCATGTCGTGGACAAAATATTAAAAGTAATCTATGCGACAAGCTTTTAACGTTGACGATTTTGTGTACTTTATTTATATGTACATACTTATAGATGATGAAGGAATCAGGAATGCGGATAATGCAAACGAATACCTACTACCTATAGTATTCGTATTTATGACGACCTAGTTGGCGCAGTCGACGGGTCTTTTCCCTCTGCATTGCGGGTCCTGGGTTCAATACCCGGCAGGAGCGCGAAAAATTTTCCTTTCTAATGGACATTTGAGCTGGGTGTGATTGTGTGTGTGAAGTAAATGTTTATAGCGTATGTATATAGCTCTGTAATGATTTTACTAACTTATGTGAATGTAAGTAACTCGAGTGTGAAAGCGTTTGTTTGTTTTAGTAATCTATCATAATTACTAAAATGCAATATGTGAAATTTCAGCAATTTTTATTCTACAAACGACTCCCATTTCGCGCACACATTTATCTCACTAAAATTATTTTATTCTCATTCCTAGTTTCAACAAAATGCACAATTAGGAGAGTAAATAACATATACATTTCTAGGGAGACCTATGATTGGCTGTATTATACATATTTAATATTTTGTTTGTGAATTATTATATCGCTGATAAGCCTCTTAATAAATAAATAAATACATTATAAACTTGATTTATACATACAATTACAATAATTGAATCTTAAAAGTAAGCGTAGGTATAGCCAAAGATATTCATCAAATAACCCACCATTGACTGTGACCGATGCTAAAGTGCCCATAACGCAGGAGAATTTTCAAGCTGGATAGCGATGGCCAGCCTTTGCACCAGAAAATAAATAAATTACAAAAGACAAATACTTACACTAATTTTGATTCACATTTGAATTAACTAACACCATCTTCCTTGTTTCAGAACTCCATCAGACACAACCTATCTCTTCACAACCGTTTCATGAGGGTACAAAATGAGGGTACCGGCAAGTCCTCCTGGTGGATGATCAACCCTGATGCGAAGCCTGGCAAGTCTGTCAGAAGACGCGCAGCTTCCATGGAGACTAGCAAGTTTGAAAAGCGGAGAGGGAGGGTTAAGAAGAAGGTACGTTATCAACATCATCAGTATCACATCTCGACATAGGGCCAATGCACTTAGCCTGAGATACAAAAAGTTGGATTCTGTATCTCAAAAGGAAAAGGGAAACATTATAGGATCACTTAGTTTTTTTTTTAATAAACTTTGGCTGTATCTACGGGCCAACTGCCTATTTCCTAAAACTAATAGTAAGTACCTACTAGGCACCGAGCTTATAGGTAACTCAAGTGCTCAAGCCCACTGCCAATGGGTAGCGTTCCCATCATGTTGGCGGCATTACCTATCTGAATTCAAAATGAGTACCAGCATTGTGATCACGCGTCCCTTCAACCGGGCATATACTATATCACTTAGTTGTCCGTCCGTCTGTCTATATGTATGTTTGTCTGTCCGTCAGTCAGATAGCAAACGTAATAAAAAATTTGGCCATTTATGCTGCAATTTGCCATGATTGTAATACTGCTATTAGTTGTAATTTATTATAGTTAACCTAAAATTATAAAATTTGGCACAAAGCAAGGTCAAGGACAGCAAAGGAAAAAAACCGAAAACTGTTCTATTGTAGTAACGGCTATAAACAAGTTTGTACGGAACCCACGGTACGCGATTCAGACTTGCACTTTCCCAGTTTATTAATACCTGCAGCCTCGTCGTATACATCGTCGCATTCATCTAAATTTGTGGGCGTTTTTCGCAAATGTTTGGCGAGCCGTAATCTCCATCTCATTAGTTATTGGTTCTACGAAATCTTTATTGATAATAAATATTGCTGAAAATCTAAAACAATAAGAATCTTTTTCCTGACATACTGATTCACTGACTGACTGACTTAGAGACAACGCACAGCCTAAACCGCTGGTTGTAGAGACTTGACGTTTAAAGGGTACATATGTCTTAATACTTAGAGGTGTACCATACTATGTAAAGGATTATGAAAAAAAAATTCCCCTAAGAGGGTTCAATGGGATGAAAACGTTTGTATTAAAGTTCTTTGTTTTTGAACTTATAGCGACGAAAATTGGTATTTGAGTCGTTGAATTAATGTGAAAAAATGTTGTTTCCAATATATTTAGCCTTTATTTATGAAGTTACATTGATGGAAATTAGTATTTGAGTAGTTTATTTAAAATGAAAATGAAAAATGAAAATAACTTTATTTACAGCTGAAAAACACAAATATTACAGTCATTTATTATATAAAGGTTTTTTGCTATTTTGGTGTCTTGGGCTGAAAGTTTCATAATATGCATTCTTAAAACTGTGGTCTTCACACTAGGCAAGCCTGTGTCGTGAAGACCTAATTCGAACTATCACTACAAAGTTGACAAGGGACAAATAAAAAATATGTTATTATTATTTATTTATTTGACAAGGGGAAAATAAAAAAGATGTTATTATTATTTATTTATTTTTTATGAATTATAGACAAACATTTGACCACTATCTCACCTGATGGAAAGTGATGATGGGGCCGAAGATGTGACATGTTTATCTAGAAGATACCTGTTCACTCTTGACTTATATATCTATATTTTCGGCCAGGGGTGCATTAAGGTGGTGCAATGGGGAATTAAAGTTCATAATTATGGGAAGTTTTAATGTTGCAGTTAAAGTGTACATTTATTAATAAGTAATTACAATAAATTAGAAATTGCTAACTAATTTACTTAATTAACGCGGGTGAAGCCACGGGCGACGGCAAGTGTATAATAATGCTGACTGATTAATTCTTCGCATAATGATATGTCCAAAATTTTAATTGCATATTAATTAAATAAATGACTGTATAATAATATAATATGATAGTTATATGATAGTTTATTTAAGTTTTTTTGTTTGATAGGTAAGCATTTAACCACTATCTCACCTGATGTAAAGTGACGATGCGGCCGAAAATGTGGTATGTTTGCCTAGAAGATTTACAAACATATAAGTACTTATAAAATTATTACAAGAAGTATTCATGTAGATCAGTATCTTAAGGTACGGAAATAAGTACTAAAACTTGGTTTAATTTAGTTTTGACATTACAAGATCTTTATAGACAACAGATGCCAACACCGCATCAAATGCAATATCATAATTACGCAATAAATACAGGTTCCTAATGGACTAAAGCCAAAATGATATGATTTAATAATGGCCTGAATCATTATTATATGATTTTATTGTAGGAAGCAGCTTTGAGGAACGGTGCTACAGCTGATGCCACGCCTAGTCCCAGCAGCTCAGTTTCAGAAAGTCTGGACCGTTTCCCTGATGATTCGCCAATGCACAGGTAAACTAGTTCTACATAATATACATAAGCAATAGAACTATTTATGATTAGAATTTGTTTACTATCTTAGATAATGTTACCAGATTGTTTACATAGGCCGTTTTAAATGATGCCCGTAACCCAGTAAACAGCAATAGGAAGAACATTGTTGATAATTATAACCATAACAATGTTAAAACTGTGGTCGGCTTAGAACAAGAAAGTAAATCATTGATCGTGAAGAACCTGTCTTAATATAAGATACAGACAAGAGACTATTGCTAAGTTGCATTATATTAGAATCGCGTTGTGCATGGAGACTCATTTTCTACTACTGTGAGAAGACTGAAGTTCTAACAGTGGAATCGAATAAGTTTGTACTTATTATACAAAAACATATCGAATAGTATTTCAATGCAATGAAGAAGCAGATTTCATAATATCACGCAAGTGAAGACGAGAATAAGACAGTTTTTATAAAGAGACAATGTCGATGAAACCAATCTGGCAACATTGCATAGTGATTTTCATTAAAGTTGCAGCAGTAACGCTTACCAATGAAGCCATTATTTAGTTGGCGTACCAATTCCCGCTAAGATATAGGTAGATTAAAGACTCATGGCAGCCAGCCAGTAATGATAATGGTCACGACGCAATACTTTACGATACTAATTTGACTTTAAACGTACAATTACATACATACGGGCAGAACTACGAGCGCTGCCAAAACAACAAAAACCCAGCGTTACTAAGTAAAGCTGCTTCAGTATATTGAAATTTTACGACCGCTAGAAACATTGCGAGCGTATCATACGCACACTATAATAAAACGATCGGCATAAAGCCGCGTTGACCAGACTAATAAAATTGAGTTATTGCAACTCTGCTACTTTATGATAAAAGGTTTTAAATCATTCACAACCATTAGATGATGAGTTATGCGAATGCTGAATCTCGTCATCCTCCGATATTTAGCATTTTTATTGCCGATTTATTTTATTCGGATTACCAGAATCATCGATATACATTTAGAGAACCGGCCTACGATCGCCCCAGCACATAACTTGCCGAACATTTTGTCATTGTTAGTAGAAATAAAGATATTTCTGCGCTGACCATTGAACCCCTTATAGTGATCGCTTCATTTAGCATACGAATTTATTTGTCAGGCGTCGTAGTACATTTGCATGATCCCTGTTTTTTGAGATCGAATTAGAGGCGCCCTAGTTTATAAGACAGTAGTTGTTGGTTCGATTATTTGCGTCTTAATTTCGCTTGTACAGGAAGATTGAGACATTTGTTTTATTTACGCTTTTTCGCTTGCGCGTAGCAACAGTTTCCAGTTGTCGCCGGACTTCAGACAGAGGGCGTCGTCAAATGCATCTTCGTGCGGAAGGCTGTCTCCGATTTCATCGATGATCCCTTCAGATTCTGACTGGGCCGCAGAATACACTCCATCTGGCGACTACACGCAAAGCGAATATTCCCAAGTCGACTTTGCCCAAGCGGATCAGTTGGCGGGATCACTTGCGGATTCCATGAAGTTACACGGAGCCGATCCATTCCTGAGCACGTAAGAGTTTTGTAGTTTGCTTTGCTTCTGAAATCGGTTTTTAAGAAAGCTTGTTTCTGATTTAGATTCCATAATAGTGCTTTCAGTTAGATTCCGATTATTAATAAACTTAGATGATAGACTAACATGCTTTGCATGAACCTAATCGGACTTTAATGGTTTTAGGATCAGATGACAGCTGCTCGAGAAATAAACGATTTTTCTTTAACATTATTTGGGAATTCATTCGACCCCGGGTAATTAATTTAGTCCAAATGTCAGAACGTTAAAGGTGTTAAAATGTCCATGATAATACTTACCTGTTTTTATTATTTGAAATAAGATCAAAGACCGTCAACATACTGTTATTCATTAAAGAGATGAGATGACGGAGACGGAAGGTTGATAACAGTATCTATACCTTCTCTCATCATCAGACTAGCTTGCCGTTATCATAACATTGTGTTACCGTTGATACTTGACTGGCATACACAATTTCAACTCAAAGAACGGAAACTGGATCAGATTTGACTTCCACATACTAAAAAGTTCAAATAAAAGATTGTAAGATGCCTGAACTATTTCTTCGCAGTAAAAGAGGTCTAGACAATTTTTTTCTTTTTTCGATACTGGTAAGAAAGATGAGCAAGGCGCTTGCTTGGTAACCTACACGCTTTGTGTATATACACCCGCAGTGCCACCCGGAAATCTACTACGAGCTACAAAGTTCCGCGTGGGTCTGTAATGTTCTTCTCCCTGTAGCTTCTATATATAAAAAATATGTTGTCAGGTACGTCCCTACGACGTCATCGTCGTCGTCTGGCGGGAGTTACCGTTACGCGTCGTACGTGGGTTGTCCACGGCACCCGCACGGCGGCTGCGCGTGCGCATCGATGTACTCCCACCCCGCGCACCCCGCGCATTCCCACCAGCTCGCGATGGACCCCTTCGTGAGACCCCCGCCGCCAGCAGATCCTGCTGATATCATGCATACTGGTAATGCTTATTATTTCTTAGATAAAAACCAACTTTATCACTATCGCACACATCTAGGTTTATCACCTGCCGTGGTCTGCTACAGAGATTTACGAGATAAAATCGTCCAAATACAATTGATATAAATTTCAGTGAGATAGTGGTCAAATTCTTGCCTACCTAGCGATTTTATTATAAACTAGCCGTGCCCCGCGGCTTCGCCCGCTATTATCAAGTTAAAAGTAGCCATGTGTTAATACTAGGTATAAACTATCTACATTCCAAATTCAATCCAAATCCGTTCAGCCGTTAAAGCGTGAAGATCCGGAACAAACATACTTACACACTTACACACAAACTTTCGGATTTATAATGTTAGTAGGAAGAAGGATTAGTAGGGCCCACAAAATATTTATTCATAAAAATTGACTAGCATGTCAATTTTTATGAATAAATATTTTGTGGGCGTGGTATTTTACAATTAAAAACTACGTTTCAAATTTAAAAATAAAAAATTCCGACCATTTATTTATAGCCAATTTATTATTCCTAATCAAATTTAAACATATGACTAATATATATATATATATAATCTCCTTTCAATTTTCTTCGTTTTGACGACTAACAATTACAGGTATAAGCGCCAAAAATCCACCAAATTGATTTTTTAAGCACCAAGCTAAGAAAATTTGGGTTATTGAGACAAATCTAACGATAAATACCTAGTTATATTGTCGAAATCCATTTAGTCCTTTAGAAGATACGAGGTAATACAGAAATTTACAATACATACATACAAGATACGCGCGAAAAACATAATCCTTAACAACAATACGCTACGAATACATAGTCTTTGGTTAAAGTAAGGGATATTTCATAGTAATAGATCATTTTCTCGTGCTTGCCTTTTATCTATCCTGTACTTAAATACAGTCGAAGTTTTAAAGCATAAAAATCTGTCGTTTACACACATGTGTTATACCGAGAAACGTGGAAGTGGAATTTTCTATAATGATCGAATGTTACAGTAATATTAACCAGGCTTCATAAACATGATTTATCGCTGACTCAAAAAACGAATGAAGTTTTAAATGACAAATACAAACGCTAACCACAATTAGAAGTAATAACCTAAAGGCAATGCTACTTAATAAATACCTAGACGCAGTCATACGATTTCAAATACCTGTTTTAGAATATTTCCAAATTAAAATTTATAAAAATCGATGTCTCATGAACTTCAATTTCGCTTCGAAATTACTAATTGTATTAGTTTTAATAAATTATTGTTCTATACGGCTATAAATAAGTAAAAACGTTGACTGAATTTAATGTCGCCTACATCTTTTTATTGGTTTAACATGGAAACTTGATATTTTTACAGCTCCTAGGGACAATAGAATTACATATTAGATATTAATTTGTACTTAATACCTGCACGCGTTCTTGAGAAAAAAAAAAGCTGTAACAGACAAACAACGAATAATCGTATGAGTTTTTTTTTTCTGTTGAGGTAAGGAACCCACAAAAAGAAGTTACTTTTTACTTTTACGACAAGTAGCACTTTTTAGTAGCACTGATTGGAGTCAAAAAAGTATTACAGTATTTTTTGTTTATTATACTTAAATATTTTTTATAGTGTTACACGCCGTTTTGGCGTGAAACCGCCTATTTTATATGTTTTAAATGTTGAATTACTTTCTTAAAATTACATTTTACTCCTATTAATTATGCAATATTCCAAAACGTCTGAAAACAACGACCGACATCAGTCGTGGTACGGTTTTAAAAACTTACTAGGCCTAGGCATTGCATGAAAGAAAAATTATTACTTGCCTAATAGCCCTGCAACTTTTGCAGAAAGTGGCCAGCCCCAAATGGTGACGACTTCGGATGCTGCCCTGATGAATGGAGGGATGATGGTACAGGCAGGGGCTCTGGGTCCCACTACTGTCATGGGACAAATCATGGGTGCCTTAAACACAGGGCTGGTGGAAGACCTGAACATCGAAACCCTGGACTGCTCTAACGGCTTTGACTGTAACGTTGATGAGGTTAGTTTATTAATAGTTTAAAGAAAATTAAGTCTAACGTGTTACAAAATAAGAGACATTAAACAGTATTATATTATTTTTACGCTCCTAGTTCATTAATAATCCATACCTTTAAGTGATCATTAACAAGACACATTTTAAAAACCACCTTGGCTTTCCACTCTTTTATCGTGATAAAAAGTGACGATGAAGCTGAAGATGTAGGGCATGCTCAGCTGAAAGATATCTACTCCATCTAGACTTGAGTTCTCCAAAATATTCCGTTAGAGGAGGAAAGGCGCTGGCCAAAGATATTATAACCACTCGTCGAATGCAGGAGCAAAACACTTCAAAGGAAGATCAGTTACTAGATGTGTCAGCTATAAATGGAAGACGTACGTGTGTCTTATTGCCAATAATTAAGCCAAGAAAATGTCCACACTCTAAAATATAAACATTGTAATCATGACAGTTCAGAAAATTCAGGGTCATCAAGAAGTTATATAATATAGTTTTTTTTAGCTATATTTGTTTGAAACAATCTAATATATAAATAAATTTAACGAATCTAGAATTTAGTTTTAATCTTCTAAAGTGTCGTGTATATTTGATACTTTGCAAGTGTGTCATTGGAATGAAGACACCGTAATTTGGTTCCACACAGCTAATCTTAGGAATGAGCAGGTGGATAGTGGAATTATTTTATGACTAGAAATAAACCCCTCTAGTTAGCACATTTAGTTTATTTTGACGAAACCAATACACTACACGCGATCAAATATGATAGTATTATGATGAGGTCTGCTGAGAGCCGAGTGGCAAGTGGACCTCAGTGGAGTGTATACAGAACAGCTGATTCGTGTTTACTGTTATAAAAATAGATCAACAAAATTTTATTATTATTTATTTTTGGATCGGGCTTATAGCGTATTACTGACAACGACTTATTTTATAAGTCTTTTAAAAGTATAATTGTTTGATTAAGTAGATTAAGGATAATAGACTGGAATAGTTAAATTCATTGCAGCCCACTTATTTCAAACAGTCTTTCTTTTCCGCAGGTTATAAAACACGAGCTGAGCATGGACGGTACCCTTGACTTCAACTTCCAGCAGCATTCAGCGATGGCTGCAGAAGCAGAAAGCCACTTTGCAGCCCCAGCACCCCCTGTTCCAACTACGCTTTCTGGAGGAGGGGCCCCAGCAAGGCCCCCTTACTCCGTAGCCCCATCATGGGTCCACTGAATTTTGGTCCTTAAATCTTTAGTCATATGGGTTACTCCCAAAGTAGGTCTTTAAGTTCAACGGTGTTCAATGCATGTCCAATGAAGCTTGGTTAAATTGGTAGAGTCCAAGGATGTTGTAGCTAAAGTAATTAGGTTTGTTTCCTATCTCGATGGTAGAGTCAGATTAAAAATAAACAAAGAGAATGTAGTTTAAATTCATGACATTTACTGCGAGGTATGACAGCAGCGGTTACTTCAATCCACTGAAAAAAATACCTTTTTGGAATAAGAATATGACAGAAGATTCTTCTATATACATGTTATATTCAGAATCTGGAACTCAATCTCATCTAAGGATCAGACAAATTCTATAAATAGGTCAGATCATGATTCAAATAATCCCTAGAACTCTGAGACCTCTTGACCAAGCATCGTGAAGTCAGACTTGGACTTGTTACCTACTTACCTGTACATATATTTCGTTGTCGAGATTTTCGTTCATGTTAACTAGTTAGAGTTTTATTTAGCTTAAGGACGTTACCGCTGTCAATTAGCGCTTTAGTGTTAAGCTAGGTGGAAGCTTGTGATATAGGTAGGGCCCGAAAGGGCGAGGTGCTGGGGCGATCTTGGAAGGATGGAAGGTTGGTAACATTTTTTTACATTTTATATGAAGTTTTATATTAAGTTAATGTCTAGAGATAGAGCTTATGGTGGAAAGTCTGAAAAAAATTTGATACAAAAAGAAATATATTTTGAAGTGAAAACTTCTTTAGCGGCGTTGTGCACTTTGGGATGGGTAAAAAATGTTAAACTCGCGTTAGAACACGTGACATGATCAAAAATTCGTAAGACGAAGGAAAGGAAGTAATATCCCCCTCTCTTTCTACCAAGCGGCGAAAAAGTTTCAAGTTTTCACTTCTGCCGGCACTCCCGTTGTTTTTTTATGCTGGATAGGCAAGCATTTGACCGCTGTCTCACCTGATGGAAAGTGACGATGCGGCCGAAGATGGCTATAATAAATAAACATAATGTCTGTGAAATACAAATGCTTTTAAGAGTGCTATAGTACAAGGACGGCCATAAAATAACCAGATCATTTTTACACTTACAAACCTTGTATTTATCAATTTTAGTACGTAGGTATAGGATCGAAACACTTTAACATAAATTAATGCGTTCTTGTTATAAGTATATATGACGACAAACAGGTAAAGGTATTTTTAACTAAAAATTTGTAATCAACAAGGAATGTAATGTTTTAAATTAGACGAATCCTATTTTTTTTTTAATATTGCACTTATTTTTTTATTGTATCATATTTGTAACCTAACCTAACCGTTTAACTAAAAAATGGTTCAGTACTAAGTGCCGTTATTTTCTTTACCCAAAAACGTAACTATAGAGGTTAAACACTTTCCCAAGAAGAGCTATTAATTCCTAACATGAGAATTATTACATGTATATCACAAACGAAATTCAAACATACAGAAGAATAAATAAGGAGAGATTGGAACTATGCGTCTTTGAAACACCGTGCACGGGCCTTTACAAAATAAAAGTAAATAGTCTGAATCAGACAGATTTGCTCCTTTTTTGTGCGTATATTGTATTGAACATGTAAGCTTCAAATAAATTTTGAATTATATTTGAAACAAAAACGAAAACCTATTTACCGCGAAGTTCGTTCAAACACTGAAATAAAACAACGGTTTTATATCCATATACGATTTTCCAGCCATTCATCCAGCACTCCCATAAAGCATCAAAATGTTACGCAATCCCCATCGTTTTCATGGCACAATAGAGTTCATAGTTTCGCCGATATAGCGAAGTTATCGGACACCGGAAAACTTCCCGAAGACCGTTGATATTTTCAGATTTATCGCCACAAAGTATTGTTAAGCACTCGCTAATATATCTCTCGAAGTTCCTCGGTATTTTTAACTCTTTAGAAGAATTGGATCGAGATTTCGATGGTATTTTGAGCTTGTGTTACGGATTAAAAGTTTGTGATCGAGAGCGGTTTTTAATTTGAAAGCTATTGGAATACTTGCTTAGTATTTTTATATCATCCGTATTTAGGATGGAAGGAAATTGACAACAGCTTTTTGTTTATATGTAGAATAGAATATTGTTTCATTGCGCTAATCAACCGCCTTAAAAAAAGGAGGTTCTCAATTCGATTGTATGTTTTTTTTTGTATGTATGTTACGCGATTTCTCCGCCAATTATGAATCGATTTTGATAATTTTTTTTTGTTTGGATGAGTTTACTTCCGAGGTGGTCCGTGTTATCGAAATCGGTCAAGCCAAACCCGAAATATAAGCGACGAAGTCGGTTTTTTAAGCTTTGCTTGCATTTCAATTATTTTGTTATGATGTTGTAATTTTTTGATAATATTTCGGCAGTCCTCAAGATCCGGTAATTCTAGATCTAGCGTGCTTATCATTCTTGACCATATCATTACTTACCAGCAGGTGACTTAATGATTAAACGCTAACCTATCAAAGAAACAGAAAAAAAACGTAGCAGTTAACAGCATTTCATAGCAAATACATGTAAAGTACATTTGTAAAAAATGTCTTGAAAATTAAATCCTGCATTCGCAACAGTAATGTGACCCACACATGATGATATCATCATGTGGTAAAAACATGATGATGATATAATTAAAAAACTTATCCGTTCTCATCAGAAATTTAATTGTTTTTTAACAAAAAAATCAAGAGATTTCTGTTAGTTTCCATCAATCCTTATCAGTGGTAGCTACGACTGCAAACATAATGGGCAAGCTACAATGCTCCCGGCTCCGTTACTTAACAATTCAAATAATCTCGGGTACCTACGTAGGTATTTCATCACCTTAACAGCGCCCCTACAAAAAATCATCACATTTTCGCCAAAAAAATCTGCAGTTACGAATCCTCGCATTCATCTTTACGATATTACGTATTACAAAAGCTAAGTACGTCACTCATGTTTACGCCTTTGTACGTGGCTTATGACACGTGATGCCATTCTTATTTATGTAAAAATCTGAGGTTACGCCACGTCGTGGAAATTATATTGGCCTATGAATAATTCGGGATTGTAGAAAAACGGGATTGTACAGAATGGGAATTCTCAGTTTGGTAGATTCTAGCCAACTAGGCAGATTTGTCAGGAAATTTCGTTTTTAACCAACTTCAAAAAAGGAGGATCTCAATTCGATATTTTTCATGTGTGTTACCTCATTCTACATCAGACTCTAGGTTAACCGATTTTGATGATTATTTTTTTATTGTCAAGCTGGTGCTTCCCATGTAGTCCCATTTAAATTTGATCAAGCTCTCAAGAGTGGTTTTTGGGTTATCCTCAATAATGAGTATTTAATTCATTTAATCTGACCAAGGATTCCGAAGAGAAAGCGTTGAAGCTTTGCGTGTAAAATTATTTCTTCAGTCATATCGGTTAGGCAACGAAAGACGACGAAGGTCCTGAATTTGAAGGGTTATTCTGTTATACCATTCAAGACGGGACCAAGACTCAACAGTATGGATATGAACAAATACGATTTAACAGTATTTATAAATATTTTGATACTACGTATTAGTTCTAAACCTTGTATAAATGACTTATGAATAAAAATTTTAATACATAGAATTTCATGCGCGGCATCCTGCAGCTACGTCCGCATTAATTACAATAAAAAGTAGCCTATATCTTGATTCTATAAATAAAAATTATACTACTTCTCTAAAATCGATTCAGCAGTGTCGCCTTAACAAAAATAACAGACAAACAGTAGAGAGTTAATATAAACTATACTAATGAATAATTTATTCATATTAAACAAGTACACACATATTTAAGACTAAAAGAGGGAAATAAAACGAATAGCACTCAAACATTTTCAAACTGTATTGAATTGTATTTTCAGCAGAGTTAGGCAGAATATTTGTGTGATAGGGTAGATTTAAACATTTAAACTTTAGATACTTGAAAGGACGGAATTCCTTATTGAGCGTGTTTTTTTTTAATTCAGACTTAAAGATGCAATTGTTTTTTTTTTGTGTAAAACCCGTTATTTAATTAGAAGTAAATAACAGATTTTTCATAATAAAAAAGTCTATTGCATGTTAAAGACTAAATTTAAAAAAATATTCGTGTATCATATTCCCTATTTTAATTAATATTCCAAACTAGCAGCAAATCAAGTAATCAGCCATTGATTCCTACTTATAACTTAATTATGTGCATACAATCATTATAGAACAGCAATTACCGAACCCTTGAAAAATCCACGTTTAGTACGAGTATGAATATAATAATTACAGCCCGATTCAGCTCTAGCGGCTGATTCAATTTCACCAATGAACAACCCTATTTGTGCCCTAATGAGGGAGACCCGTAATTAATCATATCATTTCAGCGTAAACGGTGCCCGTCGACTCTCGAACGATCGCCTCCAAATAATGGAACACGAAAAAATTTCTCGACTAACCCGCTGCGGTAATGACTTGTTTTTTAGGGTTACAAAAGAATGAATACGTCCTTCGCAGACGGCGAACGAAATCTTGTTAATTTTTTAATATCCGTAGTTAATGGGGGGTAAAAATTAAAAGTAAAGCAAGCTAGGAACCGATTTAAACGTAGAACAAACTTCTTAGCTGCTCTCTTAATTTTCTATTCCGTTTTACCGAATACGGAATCGGTCAACATTGGGCGTTACCTATGCATTAACGAGCTGATTTTCATAAGGTGTCCGGGGCTCGGCGTTTAAATTTCCAAGCTCATCTTGTATTCTGTTCGGGTAGCTGCGTAATTAGGTACGGGCCCACCTTTACACACGATTTCCCGGCACTTGTTAAAAGTTTTCAATTGCGTTACGAGGGGGACCTTACACGGAATTTATTCATTATATTCGTCCCCCGCTCACTTCTACTTAATAAAAAGCTCTTTTGGCCTTTTCATTCCCTTTGCTGCCTTATAGGTAAGTACTTTAAATATTTGCCGCATGGCCTCTCTGATGAGTAATGAATTATACATTTTATTTTGAATTTTTATTACGATATTAACAAAATCTTTTCAACGATGTGACTTGTAACGGTAGATTTTTTGATGCAAGTTTATTTTTATTTGTTAATGGATATTAAAAAAGAAAGCACCTTAAAGTCAGGCAAAAATATATTAAAAATACAAAATCAAGGTCTTAATTTCAACTTGATTTAATAAAGAAAAGCTGAAGTAATTAACGGCATTTAAATATAGAAATTACTTATATAACTAGTTCTAGTGCTAGTAGACAATTGTAATGTATAAAGTACTATAAGAAGCCATGCTTAGATAAAAAGCAAGGAAGATGTTACTTGAAACGTATCGACTATGATTTCGACGACAATTATACGACCTATCCTACTAATATTATAAATCCGAAAGTTTGTGTGTAAGTGGTAAGTATGTTTGTTCCCTCTTCACGCTTTAACGGCTGAACGGATTTGGATGAAATTTAAAATGTACATAAATTATACCTAGGATTAACACATAGGCTACTTTTTAACTTAATAATAGCGGGCGAAGCCGCGGGACACGGCTAGTACTCTATATTTCCGAGAAATTATACTTGAAGTAGAAACGATTAATGCTCAGAGATCCTATCAAAAATACATTCATCTGTATTACGATTTATTTCTGCCATTATAAATGTTATCAATTAAGTATCATCATGCAATAAACCTTGATTTCTTAACGCTTGTGATCTTAGATGTTAAGTCATAACTAATTTAATTAATCATAATTACAATCTTGATAAGTAAAGAAGTAGCTTTGCTTGCATTAACATTAATTTTAAAATTTACCATAGACTTCACGCCTAAGTTCGTTACCATGTCAACTCGCTCCTTGATCAGTTATTTAAATTTAACTGAACACGGTTAAGGGATGTCAATTTTTCTTGAGATTTACGTGACCCTCAGAAGGCGAGTGGAATTTTTATCCTGTCTTATCAAAGTTGATAAAATTGACGTGTCTATTACGTAACTTGACGCGCGTAGATTGGTGATTTTCAAAGACGATTGGCTTTGCATATATTTTCGAACCTAATCAAATCAAGATAATTTACTGTCACCATTCGTAATTTGTGTTTACAAACTTAATGGTAGATTCACTGCAGTATGTTAGGCGTAGAATATTTTCAATATGTAGTAATATTTAGGACATATCGGATACGTATTTGAAAATAAAAATGTAATAAAAATGTTGATCTTAAGCTATTACATAATTATCCTACTAATATTATAAATACGAAAGTTTGTGTGCAAGTATGTTTGTTCCCTCTTCACGCTTTAACGGCTGTAGGGATTTGGGTGAAATTTAGAATGTACATAGATTATACCTAGGATTAACAGATAGGCTACTTTCAAACATGATAATAGCGGGCGAAGCCGCGGGGCACGGCTAATTATAAAATATTTGTTGAGTATTTAGTGTTTAGGTAATCATTAAATTTCAGAGATCCTCGTTTCAAACACGCAGGCATACCTTCTGGTGTATTATAAGTTATGTGATCCAACTTAAACCACAAAATAACTTACAACTCAAAATATGAATCACAGTTGAAAATTAATAACATCGTAGATATATACTATTTAGATGAATTATTATAGTCCTAAATTATTATAGTTAAGTAACTTTGCCACTGCTATAATTAACCTGTGTTTAATCAAGTCTTATCTTATCAAAATCTAACCACCGTTTAAACAGACCATAGCAACTGGATGTACCAGAACAACTTGTACTAAAGTCCAGTTCTTTATACGTACTTTCGTACTACGTACGTTTATACGTAATTTCCGATATTAAAATAGGCAACTCCGCCGAACGCCGAAGTAAAAAATCGAGTGCGTAATTTCGTTGAGCCCAGCTTTAGCATTCTTCGGGAACGTCGACACAAATTGGATTACGAGTTAACTGTCGGCGGAACCACGCACCCTAACCGTTTTATGATTTTATTGCGGAACCCCGTAACGCGCGGTTATGACGAGCCGAATTCGACCCTAATTTTTGAGGGCGATAACTTGATAAGATGTAATTTTGAATTTAGAAATTAAGAGAATTGTTTTGGTTTTGTTTATGTTTGTTAAGTTTTACTTTTAATTCATAGAAGGGAAAAATAGTTCAAGTTTTGTTTCGTTGGACGACTTAGTTGGCGCAGTGGACATGTGTCCGTCCTCTGCGCCGTGGGTCCTGGGTTCGATTCCCAGCAGGAGCACAAATTCCTTCCCAAGGGATATTTGTGCTTCTGGTTCTGGGTGTAATGTGTGTGTGTGTGATGTGAAAGTTTCCGGCACCCACGATACAAGTCTTTGAACTGAGTGTGGGACTGTGAGTGTGAATGCGTTTGTTTGTTTATTTTTTATTTTATTCGCTTTGGTAACAGTTTTCACACATCCTATCATAAAAAGACCTTATATGTATGAATCAGGTGCTGCTGTGCTCCAAAGCTTTCCGTAGGTTAACAGATTTTAGAAAACAGAGAGGTGTAAAAAAGGAGATGTTGTTTTTTACATTTTCGTTACCTATCAGAATCGTACATATACATGTACAACCGTTACAAAGAATTTTGTGTCAAACATATTTTTATTCGCACACACACACCCACATTTTTTAAATTTAATTACAGCTAAACTTTCTACCTGATGAAAATTTTCACGCTGGCCCGATGAATTCAGACTAAGAATATGAAACCAGTAGAAGGGAAATTGGTCGAGCGCACCATTCATCAAAAAACCATACACAATGAATAGGATGTGAATGCAAGTATCCGTGCTGCTTGCAAGTTTATGTTCCAAAACACAGAATATTTTCGTGAAGAGGATATGGTACTATAACAGTCTACTGGCTATCGTTATCGTCTGTGGTTTTGAATATATTTGACTGTAAATTGAAAAAAAACTGCAAGCTAAGCTTAACTAAGTACGCTTTATCCTATGATTTCTGAGGCCAGTGAAAGTGTGAAAGTTAAGCCAGTTGGTACATAATTGTTTTATTACAACGGGATTTCATTGCACATTTATGAAAATTTTGTTATTTTGATTAATCCTAACGTTTGGGCCACGGTCACAAAAACGGTCAGTTTCTTGTGCACATTCTGTAAAGTATAGTTCATAGGCATCGTTTGAAAACAATATAAGTACAATTGCAGGGTGTACTGGATAGTTGATATGTATTATTGTTGATATTATCTGGATATTATATAGTCATTTTATCATAAATAAACTTCTGAAAGTTAAACGCACGTGGCATAATGGGCGTAGGGCGGCACCGCCCCGCCTTGATGCAACAAGTTGCGCCGCCCGCGCCACCCGCGCCCGCCCGCCCAAGCTTCAAGCAATCCTTTCAGTATTCTAGAACTATTGGCCTAAACGAACTTTTATTCTAGCCCACCCACAATATATTAAGCAATATAAGATCTCTGGAGTGTTTATATAATCTCCAGTGTAGTATTACTTAATCTAAAACCCTTAACTGCGTAAAAACTTACGTACGCTGATGCCAGACTATTATCGTTTTTAACTTAAAAATGTACCAATTTTAAACAATTGGGAATTGAATTTTAGCTCGAAATAAAATCAAAAACTCTGCGTTGAAATGCATTTAAGTAAAACATGTACCAAGAATCTTATTAGTTTTAAATATGAAGATCAATAAAATATTCAAAAAATTCGACCTCACCTGCACTATCTTTATCAAAAGTTTATACAAAATATATGAGGCCAACACCACAATAGACACTATGATTTCAATCCAGATAAGAACAATTGAAATCAGTTTACATTTTTTTTATGTTATTGAGAGACGAGACGATCAAGTCACTCGCCTGGTGGCAATCGTCACGCTTGCATATTACGGTTCGGTGCCACCTAGGGTTTTGCAAAGCGTAGCAAAACACTGTGCTCGTCACCCTGAGACATATGTTAAATCTCTTTAAGCCATGTAATTTATAAATTATATAATTACATATATATAGTATGTATAAATTGTGTTTTCACACTACTGCTTGGTGGTTGAATGTCTGGCAACGTACCGGTAAAATAATAATAATTTGTCAGATTCAGAAAGCAGTACTCCTGGACACGGCACGTATTGTCAGGAGGTTTACTCTGCAGCACTGACCTACCGGTACCTTGGGTCCTGCCCCGCTGCTGGTGGCATACTAGGTTTAGGTTCTTTTAACAGTTTTTTTTTTCTATTTTGTAATATTGTATTGTTTATTATAAAAATGTTGTAAAAAAACCATTGCTATAAAAAAAAAAAAAATACTATAAAATACCCAATAATACGGAAAAAAATAAATTGCTGTAGAGTCCATATCATATATTTTTATTAAATGGGATGGCAATGTTTCAAGATCTTATTTCATCAGATCTATGCGGATAATCATTACCCATCGATATAAATGAATTGGAATTGGAACGAAGCGTACCAAAGTCAATAGAAAAAACGCCCCCAGCCTAATAAATAACCAAAAAAGCCAGTATTTAAAAGCCCTGTGAAATGCCGATAACAAATCGCCTCCAGCTATGGTTGCAAAGGAAGTGCGCCCTAAATAACACAAGAGTTAAGAGGTCGCCAGTCCCCTTGTATGAATAAATTTAGTCTGTGGTCCTCCGGATTCTCTCGATCACCGACTACGCCTATGCTTTATAACCCGTGATATCCGAATACCGATTTATTATCACACTGTTCTGTGCCAAAAAAACGGGAATGTTTCCTATGGCTAGGATACTCATGGGCCGAGAAATTAGGGTATTCAAAATCACACTTCTTTTGTTTTAGTTGACTGTTTCGATGTGATATTTATGGATGCTATAATTTTAATAGTAACGAAGGGTATAAGATGCCAAATTGTAACATTATTTGTTGTTAGGGTTTCAGGAAAGAATTTTATTTCTTCGGGCTTTTTAACAACTTTATACAGTTACGAACTGAGCAACGGAAATAGGAAGTCGGTCGTTACCTTATTCTACGTCTGCACTAGTCGAGATACACACAAACCCTCTACACGTTTTTTTCCACCTTCACCTATTTCATGTGGTCCCTATTAGAGAAAAACGTTTGAGGTTAATGCTTATAAGTTTTCTTAATACAAAATGTTTGATTTTTGTATTTGTTTTTCAGTACAAGATTTATTTTATCTATAAATGTGTAGCCGTTTACACTTATGTGTATAGGTGCCACGTTAATATTTTCGTTTATATGATTTTAATTGTAATTTTTGGCTTTGGGCCACAACTTTATATATCCTGAGAATTAGATGTTATATGATTTAGACAGACAGACGGACAGACGAACAAAGTGCTGAATTACTCAAGTTAGCTTAAAAATTTCGCATCGCTCGGTCAATAAACAGTAAATCGGGTGCATACTGCCCGGGGGCACAGGACACCTGTCATTTAATGAACGAACCCTCAAAATCGCAAAATCAACAAAAAAGGAACGGATATTAAATTGCAAACTGTTAATATCCCATCCTTTATTCACCAGCTGGCATCTACGTAGCAGCTGACATTTACTAGTACTCTATACTTGTTAATATTGAGGTCTAGTCTAGACAGAAAGGTCATAACTTGGCTATTATCTTCACTGTCAAGTAGGAAATAATATAACTGACAATTATGTAAGTTTACATCTCGAGACACCTTGACACTTGTGTCGATTTGATTTGTTATATTAATAATAATTAATTTGATTTGTTATATGGCATATTAATTTAATAAGATAGTGAAAGTAGAATACATGCGCTAAAAATACGTTACCTGACCTGTATAGAAATATAGAATAAAAATGTGTTTATTGGAAGCAATCTGAACCGCCCGTTGGCTAAGTTGAGTGAGCGATCGCCTTCTAAGCAGTGATATCGGGTTCGATTCCCGGTGGGAACACAAGGTTTTCCCCAAGGAAAATTTATGTTCCTGTTTCTATTTGTGATTGTGTGTGTGATGTGAATGTTTTTGGTACCAACGACACAAGTCATCGAACTTAGTGTGGGGCTGGGAGTGTGAAAGCGTTGATATTTATTATTTTTTATGTTAATCAGTTTATACAAGACAATTACAATTTAACATAACAATTTGCTACAAATGATCAATTAAAACTATCTAATAAATCATCAAAACAGGTGCGTATCTTTTCTTCGAAATATATTTTGTATATTTTAAATTTTTATATCACTCATTGTGTATAAGTGACTTAAAAAAATTGCAACATTTTGCATAATTGTATTTGATAAATAATTTAGAAACTATAATAATACTAGCCGTGCCCCGCGGCTTCGCCCGCTATTATCAAGTTAAAAAGTAGCCTATGTGTTATTCCTAGGTATAATCTATGTACATTCCAAATTTCATCGAAATCCGTTCAGCCGTTAAAGCGTGAAGAGGGAACAAACATACTTACACACTTACACACAAACTTTCGGATTTATAATATTAAGTAGGATTACGACAATACATCACTTACACCTTTTAAGCCCGTGTTTTTATCATTAAAAACAAAATAGAGTATTCTCGAAATCTGTACATGGTTTAAGATCAGTAATATTATAGTATTTTATTATATTCAATAGTTTATTCTTTGCTTATACAGAGTATTCTAAGTATTTTTTCGTATTTTTTTGCCTACTCATTCGAAAGACTAACTCTTAAACCCAAATTAATCCTTAACCCATTTTTTTTGCAGGATTTTGACTCTATTACATCCTACTAATATTATAAATCCGAAAGTTTGTGTGTAAGTGTGTTTGTTCCCTCTTCACGCTTTAACGGCTGTACGGATTTGGATGAAATTTGGAATGTACGTAGATTATACCTAGGATTAACACATAGGCTACGTTTTAACTTGATAATAGCGGGAGAAACCGCGGGGCACGGCTAGTATCATTATAGGTTTTATGAAATAAATTTATTCTGGATCACATATACGACGAATGACTCGTCCATGTTCCATGTATTTATCAAATGCTCCTTAAAATATTATTTATCGTAGTGTGTGCGTAAAGTGTAAAATATAATTTTCTTATTCCACTTACAAACTTGTACATTAATAGAAATATAATTTCTCTCAATAGTCATAATTTTTCAGTCCATTTATGTTGGTTTAAACCAAATCTACGTCACACCCAATAAAATTTTACCACACAGCATAGCAAGATTGTATGTCCGTTTTACACGGGACTTATCCCGGGATAAGTATGCCAATTACTACGTCACGTATTAAGAGCTTTATTCGGGGCCATGAGTCACGCAGAGAAAGTCCGTTACATCGCTGAATACGCGACAGATTTATCGTGGTTTCATAGAGATGGGATACTAAGGTTATTCATTTCGCTTTACCTTTTTTTAGTGAATAAATTGTGTTAATTAAACTAGAAATTGGTTATAAATGTTTGTATCAATAACGGGATATTTACCATGTATTTCGTTTGTTTATAGTGAAAGTGACCATGGTAGCTTGAAAACTTAGAAATTGGTTTATATATGGAGGTTAACCAGATTTTTTAAAAATAATTAAATGTACAATGAGGTTTGTAATGCTCGTTGGCTTAGTTGGGTGGTGTTCGCCTTCTAAGCAGGGGTATCGGGTTCGATTATCGACTGAAACACAAGTTTTCTGCCCAAGGAAAATTTGCGTTTCTGGTTCTGGTTGTGATTGTGTGTGTTTTTTTTTTTTTTTTTTTTTTTTTATGCAGAATAGGCAAGCATTTGACCACTATCTCACCTGATGGAAAGTGATGATGCGGTCGAAGATGTGACATGCTTGCCTAGAAGATACCTATTCACTCTCGATTTGAAGACTCCCAGATTATACCCCTCAGGGAACAATGACGCAGGCAATGAGTTCCACTCCTTCGCTGTACGGATGATGAACGTAGAAGCAAACCGCTTCGAGCGAACTGGAGGTATGTCAACCATAAATGGATGACGTTTGTCAGTTTGTCTGGTTGTTAGATGGTAAAATGGGCATGGTGGAATTAACTCATGTAATTCCTGCGCACACTCTCCAAAATGCAAACGATAGAATACCGATAGACTTGCGACCATACGCCTGTGACCAAGGCTGTGCAATCTGGACTCAATCAGCTTATTATCGCCAATAAGTCTTTTTGCCCGTCGGTCAATAGCCTCAAGACCTTCAAGCTGGTACTTAGCGGATCCATCCCAGAGATGGCCACAGTACTCCATACTCGATCGGACTTGCGCTTGATATAAGTTAAGAAGCTGGCGAGGTGTGAAGTACTGCCGGACCTTGGCGAGGATACCCAACTTCTTAGCGGCCAGTTGAGCTCTAGCTTCAATGTAGGTGCCAAAGTTAAGATTTGACGATAAGGTAACGCCAAGAAGCTCGAGTTTGTTTGCTATCGGTATTGGTACATCTTGGAAGGTTGGAGATAGGTCAAACGGACTCCGTTTGGCGGAGAAGAGACACGCCTGTGTTTTGGACGCATTAAATCGAACTAAGTTAGCATCGCCCCAATCGGACACCGCCAACAAGTTCGAATTCAAACGCCCAATCATTGCCTCTCTTAAAGACTGGACTTGTACCTTACCGGCTCGTGCATTAGATATAAATCTCTCGACAACGGTGCTATCGTCTGCGTACCCAAAGATACCGGGCCTAAGCAGATCGTTAATGTGTACCAAAAACAAAGTTGCCGAAAGAACTGACCCTTGAGGTACCCCGGCATTAATTGCCATTAGATCGGACGAGCAGCCGTCAACGACAACTCGAATCGATCGTTCCCTCAAGAAGTCTGAGATCCAAGCACAATGTTTTCGGTATCCACGATGGCATTGAACATAGTGTGGGGCTGCGAATGTGAAAGCATTTAAGTTATGTTTAAAACGTCAAAGTCAAATGTTTATTGCTGCGAATAACTTATTGAACATGAATACTAACTTTGTATCAGTTTATCTACTTCTCTAGAATAGAGCACCAAGAAACTCTATTAAATAACACATTTATGGAAAAAAATATATATATTCTCCTATGTAATCTCTTTTTTAATATAATAATACAATTAATACATAAATTACATTTCTATTTTTATGTAGAAAAAAATTCAATGTAATATTGTCCAAAGCAAGTCTTATTAAGTATTTTTTCATGTTACCTAAACCGCGTATTAGAAATGCCAGCGTCGCATATATTAAGGCTCCAGATTTTGCTTTATAATTTTCTCCGAGTTTAATTCCTCGATAATTATCCGTCAGGTACAACAAACTAAAACCATACTATACGACATTGTATAAAACGTAAAGATATTCCCGCGTAAGAAAAGTATCGACATCGACAATTTCGGCATCCCGAGAGGTCGTCACCTGCGGACGCGGGGTGCGGGGGCCGCCGACGGCGTCACTATGGCGGGCAGGTTACGATTTACACTCCACGAACTCAGCAGAAACTTCGCCCGAACCGAGAAACGCTGATAATCCATATCCACAGACGCTGGCGAGAATCACATCGAGATTACTAACATATCTCTGTCAAATGGCTTTATTGCCATGGAATTAATTAAGATGTAAATTGTTTCTACACGATATGGATACGTTCATTCGATACAGTTTGCTCGTCGGCTCGGCTGACGGATGCACGGATGGTTTACGCCGCAAATTGATTGGGTGGATTGAACTGGTTATTGGACTAATCGAGGATCGGATTTCTGATCACTAATCGCTTTGGTTTCCTATCGAATGTTGAGTCAGGTGATGGTCTTCGATTACGTACCTTGTTGCCTCTGAGAATTTAAGTCACCTACTTTCTCATAAACATGTTTGTAGTGTAGGTGTTAGTTTCGAATACGATAAGAATGCAATGTTAGGTCGGGCGTTTTTGCAACATTACCTTTATTGTATGTGGTAGTGCGGTATTCTCCTATTACGATAGCTGGTCACATATCATTTTTACCGACTTCAAAAAAAGTAGGAATATCTCAATTCGGCTGTATTTTTATGTATGTAATTTGAACTTTTTTCTAGGTGAACCGACTTTGATGATTCTTTTTTATTTGAAAGCTTCTCATTTGGTCCCATTAAAATTTTATCAAGTTCTGACTAGTAGTTTTTGAGTTATCCTTAATAATGCGAATTAAATTGACTTCGACTACATTATTATTTAAAATTGTAAGGTGTCAAGTTGGCCCCATACAAAATTTGTCAAGATCTCATCAAGGGCAAAGCGTTCACCGCTTTTTTGAAGCTTTGCTTACGTTTCAGTTATAACTATACGCAGAATAATAAACTTTTGTTTGTATTGTTCTCAGGTTCTTGGAATGGATCACCAATCCAACAGATTGGAGTATATCTTATAACCGATGGCGCCTCAAAAACCAAGTGAGACGAAATTCGTCTTCGATGACGTCTCGCTGGCAAGTGCAACCAGTTGCAATCTGTTTTTGAATAAAACAACGATTCATCACAATTTTAAACCAAAACATTGAAGACCAGTTACGTGATTTACTATATTCGATTGGCAAAAACCAAACATCAAAAAAGTGACAATAAAGTGAACTTTTCAAAAAAATCGTGAGTGACCACACACGTTTAATTTGTGTTATAAGGCTCTGTGACGAATTTCCATAAAGTTTTATTTACATTTTAGTTTTAATAATAGAATATATTTGGAATTTAAATTGTTTTAGTCATTCAATCAAGCTTTCGGTAACAAAATGAACTTATACAATGTATGTGACAAATATTTTTCAACTTTGCTATGTTATATTATTTAAATATTTATACTGTAGAAAAGTGGGCCAATCTTTAACTACAAATCACGTGTGAATAATGACAACAGAAACTCTATTTTTATCTGATTTGTAAATCGATTCAAACAGTTAAAATAATTTCATTCTAATTCTCGTCAGAATTAGGTATAACAAACGCGATCCAGTAATGTAGATAAGTTTATTTTTAATGCCATAGTTATTTTTAATTATTTGAAAAATGCCATTATTGACCAAATATGCATAAATTTTTCACGTTTCCTAATAATATAAAAGCAATTGTGTAACATTTTGGTATCTACCTAGCTGATGAAATGTCTGCGACTTGGTTCTTTTTACTATCAAAAAAATCGATAATTTGTAAACTATTCAATCGATTAAACAGTGTCGTATCGATAAAAAATCCATCTGTGTGCACAAATTTTAGCATGTAGATAATATTAACAATTCAATCCAAATATAAAATGCTTGCTGAAAGATGCCACTCAAGTTCAGTCAGCAGAAGTAACAAAAAAATAGACGCACGAGTTATAGTCAGATGTCTAGTCCAGATATTTCCTAAGCATGAAAATATAAGTTCAGATTAAGTCACGTTTACTCATTATAAGAACAGTTTCGGGACCTAGGGCTATCCCACCAACTGTATAAAGTAACTAAATTTTTTGTTGAATACCTCAGTGAACTGTTTGTGATAGTTTTAGCCAATAAGTGTTCATTTACTATGTGTATTATACAAGTACCTATAAGTCAATTTTTATACCATTTGGCGTCCATTTATAAAGAATTCCAAGTCATTTAATTGAGTTTCCATATCGCTATTTAAAGCGCATTATTACGTATTTCATTGCTGCTTTTATTGGTGTAACAGCAGCTGATGATGGTGCTATTGCTATTGCTAGCAGCATATTTTGTTGTACGTGTAAATGCGAAACATGTACCTACAAATTTATAAAATTGTTTATATTAAATTGATTTAAGAACACATCTTTCTAATAAAGTAGTTAGTAAATTATTTCGACTTAAAGTCATCATCGAAATGCATGTTTGCCTATCACAAGGTGTGTAAAACCATTTTGCCAAATATAAATACGTAAAATCGAATAGAGAATCGATAGAATATCGATAATACGTATTGAGTGTTGTAGACGATAGAGCAGTCTCTTCGGAGTTATCTCATGATTAGCGTAAGAATGTTAGTTAATATCTAAATGGTTGTTGAAATAATTATAATGTTAATTAAGTAATTGTGCCGAGACATTGATGTCAATCTATGTGGTCAATTAAGCTTGGACCGAATTATTTTCCAATAAGGCCTAGCATTAATGCGAATGCGTAAAGTCAGTGTAGTGTTGTGCTTTTAGTCTTGTTTTAACTGTCTTTACTCATAATATTATATATCTTTGCCCAGTGGAATAAACGTTCAAATGATACGAGTATATATCCTTAGCAATTTGCTGATTACCTATTAAGTTAGTACAGAGACCTTCTTACTAAAAGTACTTATATAGATATATAGGTAAGCAAAGCGAAGACTAATAATAATATGAGTGAGAACAAAACAAACCTACATTTTATAAAACAATGCTTGGTTTAGGTTTGATACTGTGTTTGCAATTTAGTCTTGTCAAACTAAACTATTTAGTCACCAGAAGTTTCACCACACGTTTCAATAATAACTCGGTTACGACGAAATTAGATAGGTGTGGGTGCACCTAATGCACTTATAGTAATTACATCTGACTCTTGTGTATTTTCCTGTTATTTTAATCCGTTAAATAATGCTTAAAATTTCAGTGCTAGAAAATAATACAAAACTGTATAAAACCTGACTAGAGGCACAAGGTATGCAATGAAAAGTAAACAAAAGAGACAGGAACCAGTAGAACCATTTTTCAAATGTCAATTTGTAATATGGCTGCATGGTATCAGGCAAAACTTGAGTTGTAAATTGTAAAGATTCAGAAATATCGATAATTGATGTTTCATAATATCGATATTTCGAATACCCTGCACACTGGTACGCGCACAGCCCTATGGGATATTTACCTATTAGGTTTGCAAAATAGATGGTAATAGATAATATATTTTAATATTAGATGATGATTATTGCGATGTTAGTTATTATGTATTTATAGGTATATTGGGCGTGACCCGTTGAAGAAATGTGTAAATTATTTTGTATAATGTTTAATATTTTCTATGTTTGCATTCTTGACTAAGGCGTAAGTAAGTAATGTTACATTTTGTTGATTTTTTTTCTGTTGCTTAAACTATGACAGCGTATGAAATTGTGAAAACTTAGATAAAATTAGAATGAAATTATGTGTTTCAATGTAAATATTATAGACGAAAACATGTATGTAGTAGTACATAAATATTATTTGTGTATTAAATTTGATATTGTTTTCAAAATTTATTTGGTTGTTTCATTCCTTTCCTGAAACTTTAACTACGTAAAAAGTAGGTACATGCATAATATCCTTGTCCTTATCCCTCCTTGGGGTAGCCACAACAAAAACACAATAGCAAATGCATTTTAGCTAGGTATAGCCATGTTTTAGTAAAAGTTTTATGTAGTATAAAGGACGTAAAGCCACAGAGTAAATACTGAAAAACGCGAAGATGGTTGACTACCTACTATAATTATAGGCTTCTACGGAACACAACGGAATTTTTTTTTGTAACTAATATTTTACAAGTGATTAATATTTTTCAAGTTTTGTGTATTTCATAAATATAGTCTTAGTCACAAGTCACAATCAAGTAAAAGAGTCATTGCCTTGTCATAGTCAAGTGATAGATAGTAAAGTGATAGAGACTTTACTGGAACTTCTATCGGAGTTCTAGAGCGAAAGCGAAAATCACGTTTTTTAACTTTGTATGATTTGCCTACATTCAATTCTTGCCATCAACACCACGAAAACTGAAGTGATTTCAAGCATAATCATAAACCTTACCAGGATATGTTTTAGATTCTGGATGTAATTGCGTGTTATGAGAATTTCCGGCACCAGTGATAAAAGTACTCGAATAGTAAGTAGTGACTGTAAGTAAAAAACATAATACGCAAGCGGAGTAAGGTATTTCGTGACAAGCACCTGGCGCATCAAAAATTGAAATTTGAGACGCAGCAATATGTCGATGCAAAAATAAATGAGCCATGAAGGATCTACACAGTGACATACTCGTGGTAGCTCAGAATAAATAATTGTACGACGTAATAGCTGCGTCCCGTTCGTCGTAGCTATTATTATCGGCTTTTAGCCGACCTATTTGCATCGCCGTAGTCGAGTAAAAATCGTATCAGAATTTTGAAGCGAAAGTGAAAAAATGGCGTTGTTGATTTTGTATAATTTTCCAAAACCTGTGATTCTTCGAGTGTTAATGAGTAATAATGGTGGATTATTCACTGTGAATGCTTAATAAACGTGCATAAATGTAGGCAAATCATACAAAGTTGAAAAACTCGCTCCAAAACTCCAATAGAAGTTCTAGTAAAGTTTCTACCACTTTAAAAAGGCATGACTTGACTATGACTGGACCTTAACTCTTTTACTTGACTTTGACTGTGACTTGTGACTAATACTTTTAATATGAAATACATTTGAAATATATTATTACTTGACACTGGCCAAATGCACAAGATTGCGAAGCCAAAATTAAAAAAAAAAAGAAATCGCATCGTACTCGAATCACAGAAATGGTTCATTTAGGTAAAAAAATAATTCAAGAGACAATGTCATTAAAAGCATCTTAAATTTATAACTTTTTTAACAAAATTCACCTGTACCAAGCCATTCAAAAGGTAGGTACTCATAAGTGTCAAAAATAAATAACACATTTGAAGACACACAGCGATGTATATCGCACATGTACTTGCAATGTGTTTATGTAGATCCTACATAACCAATATTTTATCTTTAAGTTTTACCGTAAAAGTAAAAAAATGGCATAGTCGATTTTATATATTTTTTTCAAAACGTATGATTTTTCTATAGATACCTATAGTGTAACAGTTGTAGATTATTAACTGTAAATACTACTTTAATAATCTTTACCTGTTTTTATTAAAGTCACTATGTTCTGCATTAGATTTTATTTGACTTGTTTTTTGAAATCGGGTTTTTTTATTTTTATTTAATTAGTGCCTCTCTTTCAAACGTTGCGTTCCATGAAGCTTGCATTAAACTAAGGGATGGTTGTTTTAGATTGATATTGACCCATGCGGCTGGGAACTTATTAACTTAAGTAAGGTACGTATTGTGTTAGTAACATGCCATCACATTAACACCATAAGATAATTTTATTACTTAACTTTTGGAATACTTAACGCTCTGTAGCATAGATTTATTATTACAATTCGGTAAAGTTTTTATCGTACTCATAGGCTTTATTCACAATTTTTATGTCTTTTACAAGTATCAAAGTCATCCATCACTTAACCATAAAGCTTCTTTATAATAAAAGTTATTGTAGATCTATGAATTGGTTGTTGGAATTTTACTGAAGCCTCAAGACTAGCTGTATTCCATGGCTTCGCTCGCGTTACTCTCTAAAGTTAATAAGTATCTGGAATAGAGCAAAGGGCTTAGAGCAAAAATTATAAAACCCGTTGATAGCGCATGGGGCTAATTTTCCGTCATAACTATATTAACCAGCGGGGGAAGAGGGTAAGGCAAATGCATACTTGTAATTGGTCGATGGGTGCTTTTTTAAATTTTGGCTTCGCAATCTTGTACATTTAGCCAGTGTCAAGTAATAATACATTTCAAATATATTTCGTGTTAAAAGTCCTAGTCACAGTCAAAGTCAGGTTCAGTCAAGAATCACAGGTTTTGGAAAGTTATACAAAATCAACAACGCCATTTTTATTTATTTATTTGTGACAGGCTAGTGTTTGACCACTATCTCACCTGATGGTAAGTGACGATGTGATCGAAGCTGGTAAACACACTAGACCTGAAATACGCAGGCTCTCAAGGATAACTGCCGGAACACCGTATTTGGCTTGGCGGCAGACTTTCAACTTGATGGTGGTAAGCTACTTTGGTAGCAAGCCAGGCGAGCAACTCACAAAATGCTCTACCACCTCTCAATTTTTTCACTTTCGCGGCAAACCTCCTCCGATGAGTGCTTGTGATAGGGCGGCGATCCGTTCTTGTGGTTAGCCGATCTGACAGCTGTCAGTATCAGTTATGGCGTTAGTTGAGCAACGACAGATCTTAACTACGGAATTGATGTTTCGGAAGGCTATTGTTTTAGAGAAGAGGGATAGGATACTAGCAGATTTATTTTATCTGCGGTTTAGAGTCTAGACTTAAAATTAGAGTTATAGATCTATACCTATATCTCACCATCCTCCCTATTGACACATATTGATTTTTAGTTCCGGCATGAAACATTTTGGCCTAACTAACCCAACTATGAAAAACTAAATTTAAGTATGTTACGAAGATTATATGATTATAGTATTGACTATACGAGGTAATATAGAAATTAAAAAACATACAAGATATGCGCGTAAAACATATCCCTTCCTTGGCAGTCGAGTAAAACGGCTAATTTCCAACCAAAAATAATTTTCGTGCGGAACTCATTAAATTTTTAAACTTAAAAGAGTCTGACAAATTATTTTTTAAAGATTTTCTTTTTATCTCTATACAAACTCCTCCAATAAATCATGCAGGGAAAGATCCAAGACTGCAGAAAACCCGGAAGAAGATGTAGTACCTAGTGGCTGAAAAACCTTCGAGCATGGTTCAATATGAGCAAATCCCTCTTTCGAGCGGCTTTATCCAAGATCCATATAGCCTTAATTATAGCCGACTTCCGGTTGGATGGTATGAGTATGTCTTCTTATCTATACTAATATTATAAAGAGGTAAAGTTTGTTTGTTTGTATTTATATATGGCTAAAGTTCTAAATTTTGGGATTAAATATTTATGTGATGTATCAGGCGAAAGTCTTGATCACTCAGGTGGAGTATTTTCTTTTCACTCGTCTGTCAATTACAACTCTTTGTTTATAATATATATTACATCAAACCTTTTTGCTACAAAAAATAAGCACTGCAAATGGAAAAATATAACACTGACAGCATCAAATTTGATTTCAATGCACTATTAAGTGTAAATTTTTATAGCTTGCATGTAAAACGCGATTTAAAGAATAATAATTCAAAATGAGATTAAAATTATTAGCTACCAGGAGAGCTTTCGTAAACTTCATTAACTCCAGGAGTTACGCTAACATTGGAAGACCACGTAATGTTGTTTTCTCCTATCTTTATTGATTTTTAAGTACCTTGTCTTTGAAGACATTTCAACGGGCAGCGTTAGCGTAGTTAATTGCGCATTTGCCTTATAAGCAGCGGGTATCGGGTTCTATTCCCGGTGGGAACACAAGTTATCTCCGCAAGGGAAATTTGTGTTTCAGTTTCTGAGCGTGATTGTGTATCTGATGTAAATGTTTCCGGCATCCACGACACGAGTCATCAAACTTAGTGTGGGGCTGTGAGTGTAAAAGCGTTGTCTTGGTCTTATTTGTCTGCAAGAGTTTGTGAGGGATGCAAAAACAAAACGGGTGAAGCACCTTAAAAAAAAATGAATGTCGTCTTAAGTTCTAATTTGCTACTAAATGTCCTCAGCGCGATGCGATGCCCACATGAATGAGTTGCCGGTCCCCTGCATACCATGGCAGCCCTGGTACAAGGACAGGCAGACCTATTACACGCAGGTTATGGCTGCGGGTATTTTGTGGTAAGTATTACAACAATACAAATCCTATGTATCTTTATAGGGTAATTTGAAAAATACTAGAAACCTCTCAGAGGACATCATTCCAAACACTGACCTTTGCTGTATACCTGTCTTTCACGGCTATTGCAAATTCGGTTGTATCTGCATACACGCCGGGTCCGGGATTGTGGTGATCAGATTTCACCAGACAGCGGTCAGAAAGACCCAATGGTTTTTTTATACTAGACAGGCTATCATTTGACCACTATCTCACCTGGTGGAAAATGACGAGAGGGCCGAAGATGGAACATACTTGCTTAGGGTGGCTATTCAGTCTAGACTTAAAGAAAACCAGATTGTACCGTTCAAGGAACAAAGAAGCAGGCAATGAGTTCCACTTCTTCGCTGTAATTGCGAATAAACATAGAAGCGAAACGGTGTTCCAGTTGGTGTTCTTGTAAGCTTAACGTATTAACAACCCTCGTCTTGATCTCAGGTTCCTGTTCTCCTTTGGCATGATGATTTGGACAGACAGCATTTTTCTCAACTGTAAGCCGCCATCGCAGCCTGGCCCACCCTCTGACATGATTGAAGAATGTGACGATACTGAATAAATGCTCTCCGATTTTATTTTATCAATTACTTTTATTCAGATCAAAAAGGAGGCAAGCCTTACCCTATTTTGTCTTCCTCCATCCACCATCACGGCATTTCCTATCACCCGCGGACCGCAAGGTTTATTGATGATCATACCTACTAGCATGAGTAGCATGTCATGGCTAAAGCTTTTCGGTCCGTATAGGCTATTTTTTCAACCTTGGAGAATTTTTACCTACTTTAACCTGTTTACCTACTTTCACAAAAAGTATTTTTTTTTAACTCTACGTAGGTATTTTCGAATTTTTAAAGAGTTTTTTAAAGAGTCTTTAGCGTCGTTTTGACAACTTTTCTGTTTAGTTAACTTTGGCATCAAATTGTACCCCTCTGAACGAATTATTTTACAATAATTATAAAAACGTTACATTCATTTTTTATGGCAGGTACCTAAGTAGGTAACATCAATATAACTAAATAGTCAAGACATGGCTTAAATAAAGGACTGCTTGAAAATTCGACAGGTACGATTTGGTTGAACGTTCCAAAAGTTAGATAAACAAGGGACCACGTTTTAACGTTTAGCTCATATCAAAGAAATGGCTGAGTTGCTTTCATGAAGGACATAAAAACCGCGCACTGGTGACATATTAGTACCTACATCAAAGGAAAATCTCTCTTTCTCCGAGGATGTACCTACTCACTCTTTGGTGAAATTTTGTTTTGCTACCCAGAGCAAAATAATGGGCAATTGCCCAAGACCCCTCCGGAGCAATTTACCAGATTCGCAACACACCAAATTCTCAACTCTGCAGATGCTCAGATCTCCCTTGCTTTGCTAAAGTAAATAAACGCCATCTCATATAATTATAATATGTCAACATCATTGTGCCATCCTTATTTAGTTCAAAAGCTGTAACATAACTATCCGCACACTGTTGATTTCTAACATCAATTTTTTTTTTTCGTACCATAGTTTTGAAATCGGCATTTAATTACTGTAAGCGCCATCTATTGACGCTTCCTTATTCTTTCATACCCTCATTTTAATTTAAGAAAACCAAAAGTAGAACTGACAAACGTCACCCATTTATGGTTATTTACCTCATATCCGCTCGAAGCGTTATGCTTTTACACTTATTATCTGTACAGTGGGGAGCGAAACTCACTGTATGCACACATTTGTTTCTCAAACAGTATAATTTGGGAGTGAATGGGTAAGCGTGCTACATCTTCGGCCGCATCAACATTTTACATCAGGTGAGATAGTGGCCAAATGCTGACATATCTGGCAAAGAAAAATTATGAGGGTACTGCTTGCTAGTTCGATATCTCTTCTTCGCTATCGATGCCTCCGTACGTCCATCAGTTCCCTCAACTGCTGATAACCGTCATTTTGATTACCTACCGCGCTTTACGTTGCAGTACATTTCACTATCTCATTATGAATCTCCATTATGAATACTATATATTTTCGTTCCTGTCCCAACCGCGTTTGGGATTTCTTAACAACACTTTGGAAGACGTGTACTAACGACTCAACCCACTCGCTCCACGCGATCTATCTACAAATAACCACGACGACGACGCCTGAACAACTAACGGAAGACCGAGGGGTGCCGCTGCGATACTCGTAGTTCGATCCTTTCATATATGAATGGTGATGATACAGTGGACTGTATTTCCCGCTTATCCTTCTATCTACTACAAAGACAAAAAATATTAAGTATTTAATCTACTAGCATCCTTGTTAACCCGCAAGTCGTTAGGCGCGCTTCTCCATATAGCTAGGAAGCCGCATTAATAAGTCCTTAGACTTGAACATTATTGCATATTCTCACATTTCAAAAATATTAAATATTCCGATTTAAATAAGGAATGGAACATGTCCTCGTAATGCATTTTTTGTCTACTGTGACTGTGACCTCATAAAGTTGGTTAAAAATGAAATCTGGGAATCTATCCAATAAAAAGATAAAACATTGTGAGCATTACTTTATTATCAGCAAAATAGACAGCTTTGAGTTACAATCACAAGTTACATTTGTGGCAAAATACCTACTTAATATAACAAACATTTTACTTAGTAAACGCTTTGCTAATTCATAAGGTACATGATATTGCTTATAGATTGTTTCAGGCATCTTTATAAATGTATGAATATTAATATATTTATTTGTAGTACAGTCGCCGACGGACAGATTTATGCGTCAAATATTGGACATGCATAGAATTTTCACACAAACATTATTATAATTGACGTATCACCAATCATCTTTAATTATTATCTCGAGTTCTTACCTATATGCTTAGTTGCTTTCAGTGTACAATTTTATGTAAGTGCCTATGCAGAAGCGAGTATTTTATAAAAAAAAATTTACAAACCGTAAATTGTATCTTCGAAGAAAGTGTTCCGTAATTTTTAGTTTCCAAAAATGGCCCGATGACAACTTTGAAGGATTAAAGAAATACAACTTTAACGTGTTACGTTCTATTTATTCTATGAATTATTTTATACGTTGTTTTGAGAACTGTTGTTTTTTATTTTTTAACGAGCTTACATTTGACCACCATCTCCCTTGATTGGAAGCGATGATGTGGACAATGCTGCAGTATTTTCCTAGAAGATGCATATTCCCTCAAAATACTGCTCAGTTTTAGCAAGAGTTGGCATTCTACTTCGAATAAATCGAGTCAGTCAATCAAACTCTGCATAAATGTGTTTGCTAATTGCGTCGCAAGTGTTGCAGCTTCCCTGGAGGCATTTGTTAGATCCTCAGTTGTGCATGTTCGGACACAAAAAACATGACAAAATTTGGGATATTGTATAGTCCTGATGCGCTTCACAGATGCACTTATTGCGGGAATTGTCTATTCTCCCCTATTAAGACGAGTTTTAACTATTTCATATTGGCCACTACAGGTCATGACCTGGTGGTCTCAGTAGGTTGTACGTAGTTAGAAGGTATGGGCCGCTTAGGTTACCATAATTGTAGCCTCTCTTAGCTAGGGGTAGCTAAGAGCTGTGGTATGGGACAAGAATCTCTTATCGCTTTCTGGAGCTCTATGGAGTCTAATTTGCTGATCATTATGTTGGTAAAGCATCCATTCTGCAACCGTTATATGTAAATGTACTTATTAAATCTATTCGACGCTGACTGTACTGTTAGCATAGTGGATATAATTCCAGTATTCAAGTGCAAACAGTTAACATATTATATAAACATTTTTCTCATTTTATTATTTAAATAGCGATGACATCTACAATCATCTAAGGACATCAAATTACATAATTCAATTCGGAAATCATAGTTAACAAATGAAAACGTTCCGTTATCTATATAAATAAATTAGTCTAGTCCAATTAGCGATCAACCTCAGAATGAGAGATAATGAGCTGAACTTTCGTATATACCTTCATTATGACGTTTTAAAGTTGTCTCAAATGTCTCATAAAATCTTCGCTATCGCAAAAACGGTTGTGAACGGGCATGAAAAAATGTTTCATATAAAATTTGTCGCAATTGTATGCTCTACAATTTTTATAATAGATGTTAATATCATTGGAGCAATAGAAACCCTATTATATATAATAGAAAAACTATTTGTTTAACGTTTAGCCTTGAATAACTTACAACGCAGACACAAGATTTTATGAGACTGTTGAGACAACTTTTAGAACGCACAAATGAGGTTAACCCCTTTTAACCCCCTAGGCTAAATAGCATACATAATACACTGTTGTCTGTAACTGCACGGATTAGGATAAAGATGACCTTTTGATCCTTGGTACTTTTGATATATTTAAAATATTTTACAGGAAGATACGAGAGACGGAGCCCCATACGTGTCTGAATTATATACTATAGTAAGTAATAAGTAACTTCCATCAGGTGAGATAGCGGTCAAATGCTTGCCTACCTAGCACAAAATCATTATCAGTAATCATTAACTAAATCTATTTTCTGTTACCCACAGAAATTTATATCGTTACTATAACGTAATTTTTAAATTATGTTCACTAATGAACTAGATGAGAATATTTTGGTCGAATTAGATGCGGGGTTGTTCGCATGGATCGAAATAGTCATTTTCAGTATTAATAAAGGCAGTATAGTAATTTGTTTGTATCAGGTAATAATCACAGCCACAAATTATACAAAGTACAATGTGGGTATACCTAATTTTGAGAAAGCACGGCGCGACAGAAATATCGAAGTCGGCATATCGTAGTCGGCATGACTCGATTTTACTCGTATTATACTGCCTCGCCGCAACTTGGTAACTTTTGTCTAATTATCTAGTTCCCAGTCTTGTTTTATGGAAATATATTGATTTACCCAGCTACAAGACTACTATATACAAATCGGCATTATTAGTGTCTTACGTCGACACTGGGTGTTCCGTGCCTACAACTTCGGTTGTTTTTATCCACGCTCGAAGGTTTCGAACAATATAGCGCCATAGAATAGTAATCTATGTATGACAACCAATTTCATGCAACAATTATCATCTTTAACTTTGATTTATTCACGTATAGTTTTTTGTGGGAATTCTCCTATAAACTTGGCATTGACAGACGTCAGTGTTTTAAAAAATATATGAAAAAAATGCGCTGCCGAGTTTCTTGCCAGGTTCTTCTTGATGGCTGTAATTTTGCGAATCTGGCAGTAGAGTCATTAACTTACATGAGTGCCTCTTTGGGGCCCATGTGAATAAACGATTTTAATTTTTGATTTTATCTGTGGCTGGAACTAACGCCTCTTCCTGAGTGAGAATAATATTACCGAGTTCAAGTTCAAACTTCCTCAGGTTAAACCACCATGCAGACATCGCAAGTTAGAGACTCACTCGAAAATTAACTCAAAATATCCCTCTCAGCCTCAGATACACTAGTGACCTCATATTTGCGAATTGTTTGTCATCTCACCCACTGATTACATATTAGAATTTGATCTTTAATTCCTATTCGTAAGGAATAATACACATGAGCAATCTATGCCGAATAACAAAATACACTTTGAACAAAATTTAAGAGCATGGCAATATAGTTCCATAAAACAAACTTTGGTTTATATTTGAGATATGTATCTTGTATTTGTAGATAACAATTTTAACGGCACTAATAAAAACCACATAATTAGCGTAATCGCTATAGTATGTGATAATTAACTTAATACAATAGGCGTAAAAATATGGCACTACGTACGTAGAAGAATTTTGTACGTGAACGTGTCATCATATCCTATCTCTCTTTACACTTGAGTCGGCATTCTCTTCCTTGAATTTACAGACTTGAGTTTTATAACCGTCTCACAGACAATATAACCTTTGATTGACTCCTAGTATCTTTTCCCCCTCACGAAAACAACATGCCTTTTGAAGCATTAATGCAGTAGTTATGATTGGTCGTTTCGAAACTTACGCCGCGAATGACGCTGATTACTATCGCATAAGCCAATCACAAGCATACATTTACTTGGTTCTTTTCCCCAACTGGCGAGTTATGCTATAAAGGGATAATTAGCCATGTGCTGGTTTTAGAATTTTTGGATTTGACTGACTTAAACCATCGTTTTGAGCAGATGACAAAATAGTCTTAAGCGCTGCCACGAAAATTCGCCCCCGTTATCTCAACAATGCGAAAGTTTGAATATTAGCAAACAAACACATTCACACTCACATCCCCACACTAAGCTCATAGACTTATATCGTGGACTACTGGGAGATGAACTTTTGGCACTAGGTATATTATTACTAGTGTCTCTGTGAGTTGATGACCTCGTATGTGTTTTAGGAAATGACTGAAATGTGTATTTTTAATTTCTTAAGTCATCTGCGCCATTTTGAAAATAATCTATAAAATTGAATCGCTTGAGAAATGCGACGATGGAAAGAAGAAATATGAAATCATTTTTGCCCAAGCTTTCAGCGGAGACGCTTTGCTCCCGGTTCGCACGCGCTCGGTCAATAAGCTCGAAAAAAATGAGATTCTCCAATCGATTTATCGTCTCTCTATACTTATTGAACATTTGAAATTGCTGGTCTAGTGGCAAAGTGGTCTGCTATGTGTCTAGTAAGTTTTTTTGTTTGCATGCCAAAAAACTACTGTACCCTGGAGATGCTTTGATACATTCGCCATGCTAATTATTCATGTATTTGTGTGCCAAATTTTTACCACCTAGTGTTTCAGGACTCCAAACACTTTAATTTTTAAATATAATACAAACAGGGCTGCATTATTTGCAGTAAAATCTAAGGGAAACTAAGCTACCGGTCGACAAATTTGAGTTGGCCTGTGGCAGAAAATGGAACCTCTTTCTAACCATTCATTTTACTTTTTTTATGAACTAGTTTTTTTATCCGAGCAAAACAACACGTCATTTTATTATTGTAAACAAGTCTACATATAGATATATCGTCTGTTTGACGCAATATTGAATTTGATTATTGACATGTCTTCTTCTTAGTTATGGCTTTGCAATCTTGTGCATTTAGCCAGTGTCAAGTGATAATATAATATATCAAGTGTATTTCATATTATAAGTCCTAGTCACAATTCACAGTCAAAGTCAAGTAAAAGAGTCAAGGTCCAGTCATAGTAAAGTCATGCCCTAGTAAAGTGGTAGAAACTTTACTAGAACTTCCATTGGAGTTTTGGAGCGAAGGTGAAAATCACGTTTTTCAAATTTGTATGATTTGCCTACACTTATGCACGTTCACTAAGTATTAACGGTTAATAATCCACCATTATTACACATTAACACTCGAAGAATCACAGGTTTTGGAAAATTTTACAAAATCAACAACGCCATTTTTTCACTTTCAATCAAAAAGCCCTATTGACATGTCTTTAGTGACACTCGCAAGATGAAGACAAATCGATTGACGTAAGAATCTCTAGAGCGCCACAAAGGAACAAACAAACATACAGGCTGATAAACACATTACTCTAAAACCAGGTCTATAAAGAGTATAAAGTATTGCATTTTTTGTCTATGGTTGCATGTCAATGATTACGGAACTTCATAGGCGTATGCCAAAAGTAAAATAAATGGTCATAAATAGTTACAACACCGATAACCTAGCGAAACTACTAAACTCTCCAGTTCAGTCAACTTTTCTTTAGCTATCAATGCCTTCCCTAAATTTCATTTTGGGCCAACTCAAGTTAGTCGATGTGAATACAGGAAGAGTAAAGTAAGATTATCTACTCTCTGGTTTGGGTTTGGGCGGTTTGAAGCCGAGGATTTTCTTCTTCTTCTTTTCTTTGCTGCTGCCTGATTGGAAGGTTTTCCAGCTGTCCACGCGGTTTTGTCGAGATTCCTGAAATAAGACAATGACAATGAGGCAAAAGTAAGTAAAAAAATATTTATTGCCAAAAAGTTTTAACATTTGCAAAGTGCAACATTAACGGTGTGTTTTATTAGTTTGCTATGCTTAGAAGGCGACCGCACGCTCTAAGCCAATGGGCATTAAAAATTGGATAAAAACTATCTATACAGAATATCACTAGCCTGTAAGGTATAATGCATAAATATCTCACAGGCTCATTATAGTCTGGTTCCTTAAAGGTAAAACTTCCCACAGTATGATGAATTTCTTAACATCTGGCGAGCGTCTTGCTTGTTTTTTTTTTTTAATAGTAAGTATAAAAATATGTCTTATTCCATCTAGATTCTAGACTCTCCCATGAAAAGTTAACTTCAATAAGAACTACTGATTGGATCTTGATCAAATTTAAATGGGACCATGTAGAAAGCAATATCTTTAAAACAAAAAAATATTCAAAATCAGTTCACGTGGAACAAAGCTATGAGGCAACACACATTAAAAAAAAAAACTGTCGACTCGTCTCCTTTTTTGTGAAGTCGGTAGAAAAATACAGAAAATTTTAATATTTTTCGTACCTCAAAGTTCTTCGCCCATTCTTTCTCAAGCGAACGTTGTTCCTCCTGCTCTATTTCCGCCTCACGCTTCCGTTTCCGCTCCTCCATATCGCGAGTCTCGAGATGCTGCCGCTTGCGTTCCATATCCGCGAATAACTGAAAAATAAAAGGATTTTTAGGCTAATCCTTCGAGGTCGATTGCTCTCTACGCTGGTCCTGGGTGCGATGCCCGGCAGGAGCCAATTTCATTTAAACATTGAGAGTTGGCAAATTTCCTAAAAATATAAAGCAAATTGCGTCTATTTTTTTATGTCCGATAGGCAAGCATTTTACCACAATCTCAACTGATGAAAAGTGATGATGCGGCCGAAGATGAAGCATGCTTGCCTAGAAGGTCCTATTCACTCTTAGAAGCCTCCCAAATGACACCGTTCGAAACAAAGACGAGGGCAATGAGTTTCACTTCTTCGCAGTACGGATGTTAAACGTAGAAGCAAAACGCGTCGAGCGAAATGGAGGTATGTCAATAATATACGGATGACGTTTGACAGTTTGTGTTGTTGTTAGATGGTAAAACAGGCATGGGGGAATTAACTCGTGCAATTCCTATTGAGTGACAGCTATTGCATCACATTATGTTATATTCATTATCCTTTTTAGAAAAAATATCACTTGTCGTCCAAATTCTGTTTTTCAACATTTGTAATGAAGATTATTTGGAAATTGTATTTAAATCAATAAATTATGTTTAAAATTGATACTTTTGAGTAATATAAGCGTGGTACTTTTGAGTAAAATTATGATTTGGTATTCGGTATTCGGCGGAGTACCGCGTACTTTTCGGCCTGATGCCGAATCGGCCGAAATATTCTTGACATCTGTAATAATGGCCTCGATTCTGATGTACACTCACTAAATTAAATTTAAACTATCCCTGTCTCTTAAAAAATAAAACACAAGACAGAGATAGCATGCATTTTAGTGCTGTCACGCTAGTTTATCAATTAAAATATGAACAGCAGAAGCAGAAAGGCGCTTGTTTTTAGTCAACACCAATACAACACATACTCGACTAAGCTTGCATAGACATCTAAGTTCTGACTAACTTGACAGCACAGCAGTAAGCTATCTCTGTGTTGTGTTCCTATTTTGTAAAAGACAGGAATAGTTTAAATTTAATTTAGTGTGTGACATCAGAATCGAGGCCATTTTATGACTAATGGTCATGGTTTACGGTCTAAAAACTTTCCTTAAACCATTGCAAAATTTTCGATCGACGCTTATATGCAAAATCATACTAACCTTCATAGTCATAACGTAAATAGAATGTTTGTACTTCACAGGGTCATCTTCAGGAATGCCTTCATCCAGTCGATTTTCTTTCTTAAGCTTTTTCCGCTTCTGTTCTATCTGAAATGTTCAATTACAAGTCAGGAAATGGTCTGATAGGCAATTTTAGTAAAAAAATTATAGGCAGATGAGAAATCGTTAAATTTATTTGAGGATAAAAGCAGTGGGTCATAGACTAAGTAACAGTTACTGCGTAATCCGGCATACTTGTAGTATGCCGAATTGAATGTATGTCCTCCTTCTTATGTAAGTATGTTTTAAACCAACTTACATAAGAAGGAGGACATACATTCAATTGTTTTTTTTTTTTGCCGGTTATAGCTTATCTTTGAAGTTTGAACTGCCCGCTGGCGTAGTTAGGTGCGCGTTTGCCCTTAAAGACTGGGTTCTTTTCCCTGTGGGAGCACAAGTTTTCTCTCCACGGGAAATTTGTGTTCCTGGTTCCGAGCATGATGTGAATGCGTGTAACTTGGATGTTTATAGCCCCACGTAACAAATTATTGAAATTAGTATGGGGCTGTAAATGTGAAAGTGTTTATGTGTATATTTTAAAACAGGCGACGCGGCGGGCGGGTCGTCTTTGTACTTTGAACTGCCTGCTGGCATAGATGGATGCGCGTTCTTCTTGAAAGCAAAAGATTCGAGCCCCTGTGCGAACACAAGTTTTCTCCCCACGGAAAATTTGTGTTTCTGGTTCTATGTATGACGTGAATGTTGTGTAAATGTTTACGGCCCAATGATGTGTATGTAATTTTTTACCCGGGCGATGCCAGGCGGGTCAGATGGTATTATACAAAGACATGCCTTACTACTACCAATAACAAACAATACTCACCATATGATCAGTGCGTTCTTTGGCCTCTTCAACAATATCCAAGCATTTCTTCCTGGTCTCATCATTTTCCAATGTTTTCCACGATCGGTTCACAATCTCAAAAGCCTGTTGCGCTCTCTCTGCATCATCCTGCAATACAATTATCAATAATGTCAATTTGTATAATATTAAAAGTATATACTGATTTTAGAGATGCTATTTTATTTAAAACCAATGAGTCTTCATGTAGAAATCTAGTCTTCCAAACTGCACACAATTATTATTATTACTGCAACATTTTCAAACACGTTTGACAGTAAAACAACATCTTTAATGAAATCTGAGAAAATTCGTGGTAAGTGCTAGAACCAGTTGTTCGCCCTGAACTGAGACCTAACCACATCTTTTTCATTATTTTTTATACGAATCTGTTTGGTTGAAAAAAACTTTTAAAATTGATAGATCTTAAAACTTTTTATGATGTATATTTATTTTTAAAGTTTTTTAATATATTCTTATGCACCTTGCTCTGAGATCTCAACTCTTTTTTCGTTGGTGAGTTAGTAATTTTTAAAGAGGATAAGATCTTATAACTTTTTATAATTTATATTTTATTTTATATAAGTTTACTAGCGATCCGCCCCGGCCCCGCCCGGGTGTGATAAATGAAGAACCGCTCGACCGATTTTGTGCAAACTTCACATAAACCATCTACTAAATAGTCCGAACAAAGCCTAAACATTTGGTTTGGATAGGTGAGCCCGTTCTTGAGTTATAAAATAACAACGAAAAGTGCCATTGATTTTTATATATATAGATTATTATATGTTCATATATATTTTTTGCCCTGATTTGAAACCTCAACACTTCTTGGTTAGTGTGTAAGAAAATTAAAAGTTAATAGACCTTAAAACTATTTATAATGAGTATTTACTAATTTGAGTTTATTATTATTCATATATTATGCTTTATTCATAACTGAAATACGAAAGAAACAAATTATAACACTGAGCTGATGTTTGGATAGACCCTGCCTGGAACAAATGATGCCTACCAAACAATTCCAAATTTACAATGGAATGCAAGGCTGGATTTTTATATTATATCAAAGAAAGAACATAAGTGAAATGAAATAGTAAAAAATATACTATTATTATTATTAATGGTTATTTAATAAAAAAATAATGTTTATTTTACTATATTCACTATTAAAATTTAGATGGATATTTATGAATATATTACAGACTAAACAAAATGGCTGGTCACTTATTATTACAATTCGTCAATACAGTGCTTCGCCTTTTAACTGGGCTATACATACAATAGCAAAATTTGTATGTACTATGTCGTAAGTCCTTATATACGTCACAAGTCCTTATATACGTCACAACTGTCTATTATTGATATTATAACTTCTTACGCTGCAAGAATATATAGCTTATAGTATTATTGAATTTATAGCTTATAGTAAGCTTCTCCTTAAATCTTGATGTTAATGTAACGTAACCATAGAGCCTAGAAACCTAGAACCATAATATTGCAGATCAGGCGACATCCTTCTCGGTTGAATTGTCTATTCCTTACCTAATTGTGATGCCTCAGGCCGTCTCCGGATTGATTGCATCTGTGGATAAAAAGGAAACATTGACGGGCATAACCGCCTAAACTTCTCTTGGGGTCTCTTAGGGCAAACAACCATCATCATAAAACAATAAAAATAAGACCAAATCACAGCAAAGTGTCGTTTTCAAGTGATTAACATGAATTGAAATCACATTCTGACATCTGTCACTACTCTGATGAAAAGGTGAAATTGGCTCTGATAATAAATGATTAGAATCAGACAGTGACGGCAATATAGCTTACCATATTCTTGTCTGGATGCACAAGAATGGATAACCGCCTGTATTTCTTCTTAATTTCATCAATTGTTGCATCTGGTTCTACTTGTAACACTTCATAAGGGTTCAGGTTGAAATAGGTAGATCCAGGCCGGAGTAATCTTTCTATCTGCTGTATGGGAGTCAGAACGGAGTCTCTCTTCTCGATTTCTTTTACCTGTAAGGAAAAATACAAAATAAGCATTATCTATACCACAAATTCATTGAAGAACAAAACATTAGTTAAATGTATGTTTTTAGGGTTCCGTACCCAAAGGGTAAAAACGGAACCCTATTACTGAGACTTCACTGTCCATCTGTCCGTCCGTCTGTCACCAGGCTATATCTCAAGAACGGTGATAGCTAGACAGTTGAAATTTTCACAGATGATGTATTTCTATTGCTGCTATGACAACAAATACTAAAAATAAAATAAATATTTAAGGGGGGCTCCCATACAACTTTTACAGATTTTTTATAGATAATGGTATGGAACCCTTCGTGTGTGAGTCCGACTCGCACATGGCTGGTTTTATTACCTTATGTACAGCAATATGTTACATAATATACAAATTTCGCCCGATTTAAAAGCTATGAGCATTGTATTTTAAAATATAAGATGTTGTTAAGATGAGATAGTAGTCAAATGCTAGCCTATCGAGCATAAAAAAAAAAGATGTTTCATCATGCAGGATATGAATTTACCAACCAATCAATTTAACTATAACAACAGGGGAACCTCAATCATACAAACAAACAAATGCACTCACACTCACAGCCCCACACTAAGTTCTATGACCTGTGTCGATTTTGTGTGGCAAAAGTCTAGTGTTAATGCTTGTAATGAATACGCTAGAGAGAGAACTTCATGCAAATGTGTTTAGTTGTTTTGAAGTCCAGTAGGAACAAACATACTGACATACACTCAATCTTTCATGTATGTAATACTAGTTGAGACCCGATGCTTCACATGCAAAAATTAAGATAAAATATATAGTCTATGTGTTAATCCTGGGTATAAACTGTCTGTTTAAAATTTCTCAAAACACCCATTAGAGCAAAAAACCAACTTACTTACACACAAACTTTTGCATTATTATATTAGTGTGATGAGTGTAAAGTGATAACTTGCATAACAACAAAATGTTTATGTTATGCGACTAGTAACATAAAGTGGTGTTTACGATGATGCAAATTACAAATAATAAAAATATGGAATACAATTTTAAATTTATTACTTATACTGGTAAATTTAATATATAACAATATCCAAAGTCATAATTCGATCCATCTAGCAATTGCTGCCAACCACCGGCCAGCCAGGCTAATTTCTACCAAAAGCGAATGCTGCAACATGCATACCATTCGCTTGCCTGCCAACCATATCAGTCATTGAAATGTCATAGGTGACTTCAGTTATAAGTTGAAACACACTTAATTGTAATGCAGTAAGGTCGTTTGTTGCATGGGAGTGACGTAAATAGATAGAGATGTATATCTAATATAGTATAAAATGTTAGATGAGCTGGATTTTCGTTGTGCGATGATTGCAGGCTAGGTTGGTCGAAGTTACGCTACTTGGGTACAGAATTTGATGGCTGGGGATTCACAGCATCATGATGAGCCTAGACCTATTCTGACAGTACCATACATGACAGCAATATAAATACACCTTCTAGTCTACTACATTTTGGAACTAGGACAAAACCGTATTTTTGTTGATACCTATGTAGTAGTGATGTGTCAATAAAACTATTTCTTCCATTTCTATTTCTTGGACTATTCATCTATTGAACAATCTCGGTTAATCGCGAAAATTGGTTAAAACGGGCTGGGTTATTCCGAGTGCCAATATACACAATGATAATATCCAACAACCACTTTTTTGTAAAATCATGTAATTAGTTAACCTCAAGACGCTCACTATCAATTTTGTCACCGTTTATTAGTTTGATTAATAAACATCATTCAAATTAATTAATAATAGCAGATGAAGCTTGATTTTGTGTTGCTTTCTGGTAACTTTTGGGAATGGTTTACCTCAGTGTAAAAATCGTCGAATGACTCGCCCGCTGCTGCTGTTGATGCCATTTTCAATTTCCAATATCGTTTCACGTAAACGCTGCGCGCTGTACGTGCAATAATAAACAGTGTAAATAAATGTGCTTTATTTAATTCACCACCCACTTCATCGCCATGCGCAACGAAAAAAGCAAAACACAATTCAGTGATTTTTGTATTCCGTCTCCGTGAAATTCCTTGACACAACCCTGTCTAGTCAATTTGACATTGATATGAAAACAACCTTTGACTAATTAACTCATGTCTGGGTTCAGCACAAAATGCTCTTTGGTCCGGCTAGCTAAGTACGTATATTTATACAACTGCTACCGCTGCGATAGCAAAATAGCCGGTACCTAATTACAGATATCGCGATAGACGTGAGACAGGCGTAAATCTCGCGATAACTGCTGTAATATGATTTTTTAAATTAGCGGCTATAGAGCAGACAGAAATCAAACACTAGTGTGCCCAAACGGAGTGATTACATTATCTATGAGTATCCTTAAACTAAAAAAAGTGCATTCTTTTGAAAGACGAACTAGCAAAATATTTTCACTAGTCCTATTCACATCATAGTCAACATCAAGTAAGACATTCATGGTCTAGTCAAGTCATGATCTAGGCTCTAAAAACAGATAACAATACCATCTTTAACCTTTCTTTTTATAACTTGTATCTTATTATGTATATAAAAATAGATAGCTCGAGTAAAACAAACCTGTTCTTATTTTTTTCCTATCTCTAAAATAACTGAGATATTATAGTTAAAGCACGACCTCCGCGGAAAAATCCGACTAAGTGACCGGTTGCATGCAATATGAAAAAAATAATTTAAATAATAATATGTAATTTAAATACTAAGTTTATAAACAAATTAATATAATAATATATAAATAGTGGATAACAATATGTAAATGATAAATATTATATATCTGTAAATACAATACGCATACTTAATGAAATGTTAATAAACGTACATAATATATTAATTGATACATTTACAAATAAATAAATAGATAATTATAATTTATTGTATATAATATATAAATATACATTTTATATAATCGTTTCAACAAATTTTGTAATTTGAAGATAGTTTTGGCGTGTCTTATATTTACGAGCAAAGCATCACACAGTCGAACAGCTTGTACTATGAAAGAACTTCCATGAAAAGATACTGTGTTTTGAGGAAGATTTAGTGAGAGTGTTTGAAGAACAAAGGGAAATAGAATGAGATAAATGAAGATATTGAAAACGTTTTTTTAAGATAAGAAAGAGTCATAGGGCTAAATAGAATACAATGTTAATTATTCACTATATAAATTTTGATACATGTTAATATAATAATAGTAATATTTAAAGTAACCACTAAAACAAGCACTTTAAATAATATGTGCAATCCACTTTACAAATCAAATTTACGAACGTATACATCCCGCATCGCCCGCAATTGGACATGACACTTGCGGCGTGATATCATCGCAGTAGCACGCGAATAAACGCAAATTAAAAAAAGCGTTGAATCTTTACAACGCTGTAATTTTGGAAATCCTGGCCCGATTTCGATATTATTATTTGCACGAGTACGCGCATTAAATGCAGTAATTTTCTGATGTGTTGCCTAAAATAGATAATTGTATTATTATCTTATTGATTTTTTTTTTCTCTTAGTTTTTGCTTTGCAATCTTGTGCATTTAGCCAGTGTCAAGTGATAATATATTTCAAGTGTATTTCATATTATAGGTCCTAGTCACAAGTCACAGTCAAAGTCAAGTAAAAGAGTCAAGGTCCAGTCGTAGTCAAGTCATGCCCTAGTAAAGTGGTAGAAACTTTACTAGAACTTCTATTGGAGTTTTGGAGCGAAGGTGAAAATCACGTTTTTCAACTTTGTATGATTTGCCTACACTTATGCACGTTCACTAAGTATTAACGGTTAACAATCCACCATTATTACACATTAACACTCGAAGAATCACAGGTTTTGGAAAAATTTACAAAATCAACAACGCCATTTTTTCACTTTTGCGGCAAAACTCTTTCTTATTGATTTGATACTGCTGTGCTCCGGTAGAGTATATTTACTTCTGTGGTTGTAACTATCTTATTATCTGACAGTTCCAGCACTTCCAGCTCAGCTGTCACTGTCAAGAGTCAGGCTCGCAGCAAATACTGGGATTTTGTGTCTCCGGTAATTTGCCTATTTTTTCTAATTATACTGTTTCGCTGATTGCTGATATCTCTGCATTCTGATTTCTGATCGCCTGCCGGCAACCATAGGGTACGTTCATAAAATGTAATATATTCTGATTGCTTACATGGTCCGTCCATGAAAAGTTTGTCGTTATTCTGGTGTCCGTGCTTACGGCGAGTGCCGCATAATTAAATATGATTCTGCGTAATTTTTTTATGAAAACTATCGCGATTGATATTCATTGTGATACTAAACGGCTGTTAATAACTTGATTTTTGTGCCGAATAATATTCCTACATTCACACGATTAGTAACCGGTTAGTACCACAATGATTCTGTGTAAATATCGTGGTGTATTACTGCAATCACTATTACACGATACTTAAGGGACGACTTCGGAGCCTAAAACTTCCGTTACATATTAAACTCGCTTGAAGGCGAACGATATAGCGCCATGGAATATTTAATTGTATAATCCAAATTCATTCCAAATTTTTTATCTTAAACTGATGTCAGAGTGTTTTATCACCATCTTCAGGTGGTTGTTTGGTTGTGATTTACTGAATGCAGCGAACATTCTAAACAAACCTCTAAACAGTGTAGTGGTTACAACCAGAGAATGCACACCAGAAACTGGGTGCTTTAAGTTGAAGTTAGGTAGGTAAATACATTTTTGTACTCCTTAAATTCAACCTCAGTCTGAGAATCGTAAAGTGGGCAGAGTAGATTTTTTTTCTATAACTGCTATATTTAATAATGCTTGGGGACACTAATCTTCATATTGAGGTCCTTGACTTTTACAGTGATTTTTCACTTCTCGGTAGGGATAGGTCTGAGGAAAAAATAATTGCTGGGTACAAAGTTAGGCTAACTAAGTAATTAGACATACTATACCTATTAATTTAATTTTCCATAAAATTTCTGCTTGTTTGAATCATCATACTTATAAATCTGAAAATAAGTAGGTTTGAGAGTCTCTAAATCTAAAAATTAAAAAGAAATCTTAGTTTCCTTTTAAATATAAAGATAAGCTTAGTTAAATACTAGCTACTTTACCTATTTTGATTTGTTTTTTGATGAGAATGTTCTGGTTGCCAACGTTTATATTAGATAGTAACCTAAATATAAGGTAATTTTCATTATCATCATCTTCAAAGGCCACCCCCTTTACCTAGTATTATATGTATAACTAGCCAATCCTAGGTATAAGCTATGTACATTCCAAATTTCATCCAAATCCATTCAGCCGTTACAATGTGGAGAGAAAACAAATATACTATAACACAAACTATCGGATACATAATAAGTGATTTACAGAATACTTGTATATTATGTAAGCAATATAGAATTGAGTAATAAAAATATTTAGATTGTAAAAAATTTAAGATTGAATTTAAGTTATTTTGGTGTAGAATATGACATTCACCTCTATAAAACCTCGGATTATTAAAACATTTTTAAGTATGATGTTCTTTAAAACAGTGGAAGAACTGCTGTCTAAACATCAGTTTTTTCATCAGTATCTACATACTGATGAAAAATCAAATGTTTTCGTATTTTTTTCTTGCATGGACAGTGAAGTTATTTCTTATAGTTTTGTTACCAGTTTTAGATGAAACTCATTCCTGGATACTTTTTCTAATTATGAATATTTTTTTCATGCACTTAGCGAAAAGCGCTTATTATTAGTTACCAAATAAAAAGAGATAAAATGGCAATCTTATTGTAGGGCCATTAATTACCAAATCTGACAAATATTTTTAATTAGCCAGTGGAAATTGTTTATTTTAATCCTTATTTAAAGAGCTTAATCAACAAGATGTCGCTCTATAAGCAAACACAAGATATAAATAATATTCTATTCATTGTATGTAAGTAACACACAAAAAAATAGTTAAATGATATTATGTAAGAGTTGACAATGAGTCCCATGATCAATTGACACTCAGCCTTTTGGCTTCCTCCGAGAGAGGATTGGACAAAATGCTGTTACATTCACCAAGCCTTCTAAGATCTGTTAGGATGCTTCTCCGAACAGCCCAACCGCATATACATTCTGTGAGGATGTGTATAACATCCTCCAGAAACCCGTAGTCAGGGCAGTCGAAACTTCTTTGCCATATTTTGGTCATATACTCTACCTTGTAATCACAGTAGCTAAATATTCACATTCAATGCTACTTTTCTGGGTTTGATTCACGTCCAGTGCTCAATTTTTCTACCCCAAAGGATATATTGTGCTTATGGTTCTGTGTGATTGTGTGTGTGATTTCAATGCAAATGCATTTACAGCACTCAAGATACAAGTCTTTAAACATGTGTGGTCTTTGAATGAGAATGTGTGTATGTATTTGTCGTTGTCTGTGTGATTTTGCTGTAAAGATTTCTCCTAAACTAACATTAAACCTATCATTAAGTACTAACACATCTAATAATAATGTGCATGATATTAAAAAAAAATACAATGCGAGTATGTTATTTGAATGTTCTATGTTTTGTCAATCAGGTACACGCAAGGTTTAAGATGTTTTCCGGTAAAGTTATTATAATCACTGGTGCCAGTTCAGGTATCGGAGCTGCAACTGCTGTTGAATTCGCCAAGCTTAATGCAAACCTGGTCATCACTGGTAGAAATAAGGCAAAACTTGATAATGTCGCTGAGCAATGCAAGAAAATATCTCCAGACAAACAAGACCCCTTAATAGTTATATCAGATATGAACGTTGAAACAGACGTGGAAAATATTGTCAAGTCTACAATTGGCAAATACGGGAAGATAGATGTACTGGTTAATAACGCAGGAATATTAGAATCTGGAAGTATAGAAACAACATCTTTAGAGCAATATGACCGAGTTATGAACACGAATGTCCGTGGGCCGTACCAATTAACGATGTTGGCAGCACCATACCTTATCGAAACGAAAGGAAACATCATTAATGTTTCAAGTGTCGTGGGCATCAGATCTTTCCCGAATGTTCTTGCTTATTGCATGTCCAAATCTGCCCTTGATCAGTTGACAAGATGCGTGTCTCTGGAGCTTGGACCTAAGGGAGTCAGAGTGAATGCCGTTAATCCTGGAGTCATAACAACAGGGATTCATATGAAATCTAGCATGAATGAGGAACAATATGCAGAGTTTTTGGTGAAATGTGCTGATACGCATGCTATTGGCCGGGCGGGAGAACCCAATGAAGTCTCGTCTGTAATTTCTTTCTTGGCTAGCGATGGCGCCAGCAATATCACGGGAGCAACTTTGCCAGTTGATGGCGGACGCCATGCAATGTGTCCACGATAAATTTATAATTTCTTCTTCCTGTACACAATTTAAATATTATTGCTACTTATAACACTTATATATTAGATCATTTACTGTTGAATGTTGGCAGCAGCTTATATAACGCTGGTATATTAGATAACTCTATGGAGACAGCAAACTTGCAATAATACCAAGTAATATTAAAATGTTATAATTTTGTTATTTAAAAAACTATATTAATTACACTTGTTGCTTTTCGATTTTATTGTTTTCCTTTGCATAGGCTTTCCTTCGCATTCCTGCACGTCCACACTTCATAAAATATTTAACCAACTTTTTACAATAGTTTTGAAGAGATAATAATAAGATATAAGCTATAAATATTACTAAATTGCTGCCATAAAGTGAGTGGTTATTTCATATTAATATTTTATCACTATCATTTAGGTACATTTACAAAGGTTTGACTTTAAGAAGGCTATGAGATAGTAGACACCTACGTAACGTAGGAGCATAAGAATTCAAAGTCAGAATTATTTGGTAAAAAACATAAACCAATACTGCACTGATATGACCTTGTTCTGCATTAACCAGTTCCACCTTTAAACTTTCGAAATATAGTAGTGGAGTAGGACTCCTAAGCTACTAGGTAGACATTTAATCTATTCAGAAATAGTTTGCTCCTTCGAATGAAATTCAAATCGATCATACAGTTGACACGTCACATGATTCCATTTTCTATATAGGTAGGAAGCACAACAATCTAAATAAAAGAAAAGAAATGATGAAACCTGATATAAATGGTTTACTAACACACCATATTAACTTGCTTGATGCATAACCCAATGAAGTTAAGTGCATTTTGTGTGCTATTTGGCCAATGTTGGTGCGAGCAATATAACTGCATATTTAACTTTGTGATTTTATTGATTTAGATATTAATTTATTTTGAGTCTTAATATTTGTTTCTATTATATTTCTCATTATCTGGCATTGTTGGGTTGGTTGGCAGTTGTTATTGGTACAGGGTATGTGGCGTGTCCGTTCTGATATCTGGTTTGCAGTCATGTTCGTCTTATCTTAACATAATATAATATATTATTATAGCATTCATTGTAATCACTTACTCTTACATAACCCTTAGGTATTTAATATTACCTAATAGTGTTTTTTTTTCTAATCAGGTCAAAAATGTTCGCGAATAAAGTTGTACTTATCACTGGAGCGAGTGCAGGCATTGGCGCTGAGACTGCTTCAGACTTCTCTAAGCTCGGAGCTAGCCTTGTTCTAACAGGAAGAAACGAGGAAAACCTAAAAAAAGTTGCAAAGCAATGTGAAGAAGTCTCTCCAAGTAATTCTAAGCCACTAGCCCTTGTCTCCGATGTGAACAAGCCTGGTGATAACGAAAACCTTATTAAACAAACTATTGATCATTGGAAGCATCTTGATGTCCTGGTGAACAATGCTGGTATTTTAGAAGCTGGCACTATTGAAACGACGAGCTTGGAACAGTACGATAGGATAATGAATACTAACGTACGAGCTGTCTACCATTTGACCATGTTGGCGACTCCTCATCTCGTCAAATCAAAGGGAAATATCGTGAACTTGTCAAGCGTAGCAGGATCAAGATCATTCCCTAACATGCTGACTTACTGCATTTCTAAAGCGGCCATCGACCAATTAACGAAATGCGTGGCTCTTGAGTTGGGTCCGAAGGGGGTGCGAGTGAATTCAGTTAACCCTGGAGCGATTGTAACCGGTATCCATTTAAAAGGAGCTATGAATGAGCAACAATACGAAGAGTATTTGGAGAAGTGTAAGTTGACTCATGCTATTGGAAGGCCAGGTTACGCTAACGAAGTTTCTTCGGCCATTGTATTTTTAGCTGGTGATGGGGCTACTAACATTACTGGAATTAGTTTGCCTGTGGATGGTGGCCGTCATGCTATGTGTCCTCGATAATCTAAAAATTTGCATTAAGCAGTAAACAGTTACCAGAGATAGCAACAATATTGATGATTTAATTTTGAGATTACATTATTTACAATTTTTTTTAGTTACGTATAATAACTATGTAATTACTATGTATTATAAGATTTACTATTGTTATATTTTTTTACAGTTTAGTGACACTCGCTTTTTGGCACATGATATAATTACTTACGTATAATTTAGTGAAATAAATGTTTACAGCTATGCTTTGTTTTTTCCCTTTCATCTTAAATATCTAAAACTTAATGATACATTGGTAACAGTCTTTGTGCAAATTTAGAAGCACAAATTGCCCTAAAATATTATTTTATTACGGATCCGTACCACAAAAGCATCCTAGTAAGATTACTTCGCTGTTGGGTATTTCAAGGCCAAGGCCCTTTTCGCGAACGTGGAACGCTTAGAGGTATCAAGGAATAATAATTCTCATAAAATAAGTCCCTTAAAAAACAACAAAACACAGGCTTTTAAGTTAATAATAAAAAAAACATGGTCAATTATGCCGAACATTTGACACTTGGAAATAAATCAAACTCAATGGGGTTCTCTTTGATTCAGAATCACGAATTTCGCTAAAAGTAAGGTCTTAAACAAGTATAGGTTGGTACAAGTATTGGGGAAGAAACAATTTGTTCGGTTTATTTCAGAGGTACTAGAAATGCTGAAGTTTGGCTAGTTTTGAAATAGTTTGTCCCATCTGTCCTTCATCATGGTAATACGATTGAATCGTGATTTCAAAACATAGATTATAGGTAGGTAGGTACTTATCGGTAAACACACTCGGATAAGAATTTTCACTAGTGTCCCAGGTATGCGTTACAAAGGCAGAATACCTATTCCACAAACAAATGCTTTATTTCTAAAAAAAATTGTGAAAGTATATTTTAGGGTAGGTGTCACAAAATCGATGCCAGTAATTTTGTTTTCTTTACTTTATAGATGATATACTTGACTAAGGAAAAAAATGTTTACGAATAAAGTTGTACTTATTACTGGAGCAAGTGCAGGCATTGGTGCTAAAACTGCTATGGACTTCTCAAAGCACGGCGCTAGCCTAGTAATAACAGGAAGAAATGAAGTCAACCTAAAGAAAGTTGCAAAGCAATGTGAAGATTGCTTTCGAGTTAGCTCTTAAAGGGGTTCGTGTGAATGCTGCTAACCCTGGTACCATTGTCACTGGTATCCATTTAAAAGGAGCAATGGATGATCAACAATATAAAGTATATTTAGAGAAATGCAAGCAAACTCATGCTATTGGAAGACCTGGTTATGCAAACGAAGTTTCCTCTGCTATTCTATTTTTAGCTAGTGAAGAGGCTTCTAACGTTACTGGAGTCACTTTGCCAGTTGACGGTGGTCGGCATGCTATGTGTCCTCGATAAAAACAATATTATCTATCTATCGCCTGTACAAGTTGTGAGAAAAATATTACATTAAAGATTGTTGGTAAGGCATAGGTTATTTATTGTGATATGTAATAGTTAATATTCAAAATTCCAAAATTCTTGTCATATAATATCTTACAACTTAATTTCTTACAAGTCATTAAAAGTTTGGGGGACGTACATAGTTAAATTTCCTTAGTCGGTATTTTCTTCTTCTTCTTTTACATCCTCTTTCGCTTCTAAAACACACTTAGCAATCTCTAGCATTTCGGTTGAGATAAGATTGCTTGCGTCTATCAAGTTATTAAGAGAACACGTTACTAGAGTTCCCTTCACGTCGTCTACTATGTTTCTTGAGTAAAAATGCTGAAACAATGGTACATGACATTAATTTTCAAGTAGGTATATACACGGAAATTTAAAAAATAAGAAACCTTTTGGGACACGAAACATCGAGTCTAACGTCTTTCTTGGTACGGCTATTGCAAATTCTGTTTTATGATTTTGGAAATAAACCTTATTATTTATCTTCTCTGTTAAGTCTAAGGTGCCAAGTATTTACTGCCTTTTTTGTGCATATTAAGAGACGCGGCGGCGGCGCAGCGATGCTTTGCGAGACAGTATAGTTTAAACAACCATTAATTATAGATTGTATAGATAACATCATCTTAATTATTACGGAAAATATAGAATTCAGAAGAATGTCGTAGAACTAAATGAGCTAAGGGTAGAACAAAAATCAAGGTATGAGAGCTTTCTGGTATTTTGCAAATTACCCTGTATATATTATTATTATTAGATATTATATTTATCTGATATAGCCTACATACCTAGTAGCATTAATAAATGTTCAAGTGGTCAACGTAAATAATATCAATACAGCATGGTACTCATATGATTAATGGTAGATAACCGGTAACGGTTGGGTACTGTTTCGATTTAGCAATCTTGGTTTACACCAAGGGCTGTAAACCATCTATAACACCCCGAGATATGTGAGCCCTCGAGCGAGTGATGGCGCTTATAATTCAAGGGTGTAAAAGATGCTCACTCCCAAGATGAACATACAATTTCTCATCACAATATTCAAACATGTAAGGAAATAACAATAAATCAAGTACCCAATAAAATAATCAGTACATCGGCGGCGCGCCTTGTCTTTTCTCTTCGCTATTTTTTTGCTATTGGCCAGTTTGTTTTTAATAGAAAGTCGATTTAGTATATAAAATTTTGAACTCATGATATTACTAGCTATATCAAGCCACGTTCGATATTTCATATAAGGTACTTATATTCATGTTTAAAACTCGAACGATCGGGAAATGCTGCTCTACAATGAGTGCACTTTTCGAGTGATTATTGACCTATTTTCCAAGCTTGTGTGATGAATACAAATTTAACACCATAGGTACAATATACTAGTACTCCTGACGCAAAAGATGATTGAGTGTTTAAAATACTATAACAACTACACTGTACAATAACTGCGTTTTCTTGTACGTACCTTTTCTAGAAGTCCGTTCTCCATGTTTGTGAAGTCATCGAAGATATCCTCTCTGACTTTGGCAAGGCATTCTTGAACGTTTTGCATATCTTGTTCGCATAATTCGACTTTATCATCTAACTTTTTGATAAACATTGTCTCGTTCATGGAGGGCTGATATTTGTCAAGATTTATTAACGTTAATTTGTTGATTTCTTCTGCTATGCATTTCCCCATTTGTGCTATTATTTCCTTTAGTATGGCTTCCATGTTTTCTTGTTCCTTCTGCAAAATTAATTTAAAAAGTATAATTTACTTAAGATACGTTCTGCGAAATCACTATACCTTCTATATTACAATAACTTACTTTGGCACATTGTTTGACCAGTTCTCCAGTACCGTAAAGATCGCTAATGATATTATTAACTCGATTTTTTAGCTCATCAACCTTATTTTCAAACTTATTTTTGAGATCAACCGCATGCTCTTTAATGTTTTCGATAAATATGGAAATTTTTTCCTTTGTCTTCTCTGCCACTGATTTCACGTAATTCCACGAAGTGATCGCGCCTTGTTTTATTTTAGTCCACAATTCTTTTATATCTCGAAGATCCTGTTCTGTCTTTACCAAGGCATTTGTATCATATAATTGTTTTTCAAAGCTATCATCTTGGTTGTTGATGTTTTTGGTTTCTACGCTTTGCTGCTGTAAACAATGTACTAAATTATTTACGTATTCATAAATAATATTTGTTTCGAATACTTACCTAAATATTATATAATGAAGTAGGTAGTTATGTATCCCCATTTTGTATTAGGTGAGAGAGGGCTTGCTCAGAACAACCGATTTAATTTCACTTAAGCTGAGTAAGAACTCTAGTAATGTTAACGTAGTATTTAAATCTTCGTGTGAAGAACTAGCGTTAAAACATTCATTAATGCAAAAGTCTCCAAATCACACCAATCAATGCAATACAATGCACATCTTCACCACTGGAACAATTGTGCCAGCGACCCAAAGCCGCACTGCGATATATAAATGAGTTGTAGTAGTAATGAGTTGTAGTCAGCAGTTAGCCCAGCCACCCGCTGGGCTAACTGCTGACAGGGAAAAATGCACAATACACCCCAGCGGGACGTCAGTGCATGCCTTATCGCCCCCAGTTAGAATTAGAATTAGAAGTCTCAAAATCGGCTACGCGTAGTTTTAATTTAGAATAATTAGTTGAAAAAATGTAAAGTAAAAGCTCCCAAAGTTTGAATTGTCCAATAGAAAGGCTAACATTTATAAAAATTGGAGTAGTGATGCTAAATTATCATTAGTATCCATACATACCTGCGCGCACAATATTCAAATATTTAGTTAGCTTCATTGTGTAGTTCTGTATAATTTCTGAATCATATTTTGATTAGTAACCCTTATATATAGATACTTGTTAGATTATCTAAAGTGTTTAATTAAATAACAATTAAGAATTAATCTATTTCATATTAATAATCGTTCGTTAAACTCATCTTATGAGATCTCAACATGCAGTGGATATGTGTGGGTAAATATGTTATTTAAAAATTGTAAGTCTCTTGCCTAATACTTGATACTTCATGTTTATAGTCTTAAATAGCAGCTAATTTCTAAGTTACGGCACATTTGATTATGAGTTGTGATTGTGTGTGTGTGTGTGTGTGTGTGAATGTTTCTGGCACCCACGACACAAGTCATTTAATTTTGTGTAGGACTGTGAGTGTGAAAGCGTTTATGTTTATAAGTAATATGCATGATAATATTTCTAACTAAAATGCTTCACCGCCTTTCTCATAAGTGTTAAGTATATAATATTATGGAAAATTATGAAGGGCCTTCAGTTTTATTTTGGAAAATCTGTAGTTTCAAATAATTTTAAGTATCTTCATTAATACAAAATTATTTTCACGTTAAAAATTTAATCGGTCTTGATGGTTAGAGAGAAGGATTCACTCTCGAACGTCGGGTTCCCACCACGCCGCGCTAACTTTAAATTTATTCCCAAGACGCGCCGCGCCTCGAATTACTGATATTTCCAGTCGCTCGCTAGTTCCCTGCATCCCAAGAATCAAGCAATCTTCTAAAATAAATGTTAGTAAATCGATGGCAGGTGTTAAAATAAAATGCAAAATTGCATCAGAAAACTTTATTTTCTTTATGATACATAATGGAAGAAAAGGTCGGTTGTACATGGCAAATTGTAAAAAAAATGTAATGAAAGAAAAAAATATCATAATACAAAGCAACTATAATAGGTACTTATCGATAGTGATACATTGATTTACAAATTGATAAGTATAAAACGTAAGGAGTCGTGTAGACAGTGAAAGGAAATTGGAAGACATAAAAATTCAATAAATGTGGGTAATGATTTTGGATGATAGAGCAACATATCTTAACATTTTTTAAAAGTTATCGGTCTGAAACTCAGTGTTGCCAGTCATAGTGGTGTAAATGGAGGTAGCAGAGCATGTACCAATTTCCATTAGGATTCTTGCTGTCGACATCCCAGTGTCTATAAGGCGGGAACCAGCGCAGACTTCGAGGGTAGCCGGGAGCGTTGCAATGGCGAGATTGGTGTTAGCGATCTAAAGAATAAATCAACAAGGATATTTTTATATATTTTGCGATGTGTTGGAATGGAAAACGTTATTATTTTAAGATGCCTAGACGTTCCTTGTTAGTACCTAGGTTCAGCGTTTTGGGAAACGTAGGTAGTTTAATCCGACTACGACGCAACATTTCCGGCACTTTTCATCCGATTTAATAATGATGATAAATATTTATCAGTTTTTTAAATAGTGAACAAAGTCGCTCCAAAATCGATCGATCGATGTTTTGCGTGGTGCTCGAACAAACAGACAGCTTATATGTATAGTAAGAAATGTAAAAGATGTCATTCGTACCTCAAGTCCACTCTGGGTGACAAAGACAAGCGCCCTCAATTCTGCTTGCACTGCAATAGACCCCCTAAGCACGACCCAGTTACTAGAAGGTTTCCACCTTCATCTGTGCATTGCTTCATGTCTTCCAGCGCTCTGTTTCCAAAAGCCATGGCGTTGTCTGCTAAAGTCCTCAGGCCAGAGATCCGGTCCCCGACTTCAGTGATTCGGTCGTCGACACAGATCATTGTTTTAGTAAGGGTATCGTTGAAAAGAGCATTTGCATCTCCAGTGTGAGACTAGAATTGAAAAAAAATGAATACGTACAGAATTATTTGTAAAATACCAAAATGCTCTCAGAACCTGATTCTTGCCCTAGCCCTTAACTCATACAGTTTCTCTACTTTCTTCTGAATGCTATATTTTCCATAATAATAATGAAGATGATGTATTCTATACAATCAATATTTGATAGTTGTATTAGGTACACTGCCCCGCAAAGAACGGCATTGCCGCACCTCGTTTATATGCACGCCGATGCTAGTTTAGACTTAACAGAATTGATAAATACCATATTATTTTAAAATTTATTTAAAACATCATAAAACAGAATTTGCAATAGCCGTACCACGAAAGACGTTGGTCCTACTGGTCCAAGACGTGTCTGATATTTTGTAAATTACCCTGTGAAATAGTACTATATAATTTGAATTGTTCAAAGGAATGTATAAATTGCTAAACATTTTGTCATAAGTAGGTATACCTTAAATTAAAATTAAGACCAGAATTAGCGTGACTTACTCGTTGTCTAGATCGACAATTGTAGGTTTACATATAAATAATTATTTTACGAAATATTGATATTATTCAAAGTGGGGTCAAGGTTTTCTGATTGCTTCTTATCCAAAATTGATTAAGTATGAACATATTTATGGCAACTTGATTATTTTCAATTGTAGGTACTCTGTACCTATGTTTAAGTTACATAACAATTTATGATATTATGATTTTACGACTAAGTTAGCGGAGTGGGTAGATCTCTGCCCTTTGCCGTCGTACTGGGTTCGGCAGGAGCACAATTTTTCCCGGAGGACATTTGTGCTTCTGGTTTAAAATTGACAAAATCAACATTTAAAAAAAAACCCCGACGCTCTATCTGCAAAATGGCTGCACCGATTTTTACCAAACATAGCTAAGAAAACTCGATCACGTCAAAAAAATAACGGTCCAGCCGGAGCTATTATACCACAGATATATACACATATTCACACTACAAACTAAGACTTATAAATCGTCTCTTTTTTTTCGAAAGTCAAAATGAAAGAACATAGGTGTTAAAGATTTGCTCACCGCTATACAGTCAATAACAGCGACCCCCGAATCAATAAGTCTATTCCTCATAGCGTCGATGGCACTGGTCACACGCTTCTTCAACTCCTGGATGTCATTGACGACCCTCTCTCTCACTGACTTGGCTTCCTCTTGAATAGTAGCGCCGAATCTCGCGACGGCATCGTAGGCCTCTCTGGCAGCTCTGCGTAGTCTCTATTAGCTCCTCGATTAGTTTCCTGTTACAAGAGAACAAAGGAATTAATGAATTAAATCATTTATTATTATGGTCACCGGTGTCGTCAACGCTACGACACATCTGCGACGCTCCATCCAAGGTGTTTGTTCTTTCTTTTGTTGCAATTAGACCGCTTTTTTGGCAGCTTTTTAGGTATATTTCGTTATCACAATAAATTTCTTCTATTATAAACACAATAATTGTTTATTTCATTTATTTATTCAAACGTTGTAAGGTAATTTAAATGAGATATCATTCAGTAACTTTGGGATTTGAGATTATTGAGATAGGTTTAATGGTCATAAAACATCGAGATATCCTATAATAGTAGATTACCTACTACCAAGTACCTACTCTACTTTTTTGCCTGACCTCGTCACTCGTCAGTCATGGCAAAAGCAGCGTACCTAATACGTTTTAAGTGTTTCTGTGAATGCTAGAAAATGACATAGAATAGCATCGCAAGGAAATTGATTTGTCCAAAAACAATAAATGAAATTAAACAAATATATGTAACGCTTTGCTGGGCCTGCTGGTCTGATAGAAGACCCTTCGTAATAATAAATTAATTAATCAAATAACCCAACTGCTAAAAACAAATAAAATATATTCTAATGCGGCATATAGAGTGAGCTTCATATACGGGACTCTTAAATCGGCTAATCAAATCTTCCAATTAAATAATATTGATAGTAGGCAGTAGATGATAGGTAGGTAAGTAGTAGACCTACTACTTACCTAGAATTTGCGTATAAATCAAACTGTTGGCGAACAATGGGCACAAGTGAGTTCTGGGCGTCAAGTCCTCTATTCCAATTGTTTAAAAATTGTTAATGGTTTGTACAATTATTGTCATTTTTGACACTATTGGTAGTCTGTTAACAATTGCTATCGTTCGATTGCATTGCAATTGCGACCATTGACAAACAATAACAAAATCCGTAGTCTGCAAAGCAAATTGTTTATCAACTGCATTGCGCGCCATTACAATTGGTAGTCTACTAACTTTTTGACAGTTCTTTCAATTGTATCATGTCTATGGAAAGACAATTTTTCGACAATAGCTTTTAAATGAATTGTTTGACTGTTGTGTATGTAAAAGTAAACGGAGTAATTACATTATTTTTGTGTAAAAGTATCTAAGACGAGCTTAAAGTTAAGAATATAACAATGAGTGCGATATTACAATTGCAAATGTTGGAGCTAGCCGACAACATCGATGCGCGACGAAGAAATAGGAGACGGCGCGGCGCCGGGCTCGAGCGATCCTAAGAAGCGCCACAGACTCCTTCGGCGATCTTACCAACGCAGAGTTTGTCAAGACTTTTCGCCTTGACAAAAAAACAGTAAAGGATCTGGCGAAGGACCTCGTACGATGAAGGTAAAAATATAACTCATTATAACCTCAAAATCTTGTATACCTATATATATTCACATACTTGCTTCCACCAAAATTACTATTTATTTCCAGATCCTGAACGCTCTTGCATTCTATGCCACGGGGTCTTATCAGACATTGGTAGGACAAAGTGCCATACACAATGTGTTCCAAAAGTCTGTGTCCCGGGCAATTAATGAAGTGACAGAGCCAATCAATAAGATATAGGAACAAATATGTGAGATGGCCTTTACTTCATGAGGAAAGAAATCTTATTAAGGCAAAGTAAGTTTGTATTAGTAGTTGCAATAATGTTTATGATGTTTGTCGATTGGCTCTGTCAACCTGTGTTGGTCGACTCGTATTGATTCTGGGGAGCAACTACTAATAGGCCACTATACCTAGCCATTCATAAGTTCTTTACTTACTGCTTACATTCACGTTCTAAACTATTTCATTCCTACTTGCCACCCATTTATGTAATGTCTTTTAAACTTATATTTTATCTGTATAATATTATTCGAATTTAGGTTCTATCAGAAATATAAATTTCCTGGGATGCTGGGATGCATTGATGGGACTCATATGTCAATTTTAAGACTCCATATACACGAGGAACCCTATTTTAACATTTTTATTGCCACTTTATCTATTATAACTGTCACTTTAATTTTACAGATTTGCGATTCAGATCTTAACCTCTTTTGTGTTGATCCCAGTAACCCAGGGTCAGCTCATGACTCCAGTGTATGGAGGAGTCACCCCTCAAATTCCCACTTGAGCGAATTAACAAGCAATGAGGAACAAGTGTTTTGGTTGGGTAAGAAATTGTTTATAATGAATCACAAACAAATCACAAAGTACAAGAACAGTAATGATAAACATGTTTAAAATTACAGGGGATAGTGGTTAGTCAGATATTTGCTTGCAGCGCGGGCATTGCACTATGAGCCAATCAAAGCTGCTAATTTTGTAAACACTTGCTGTGTGCTGCACAACTTAGCTGTTAAAGCCTTTGGTACGCCAATTATGGCATTGGCACCTGAAGAAAGTCAAGCTGAAGCTGAGCTCAATCTTCAACAGCTCCATGTAATATTATACATAAATGGTTTATAAAACATTGACTACTTTTTGTTATCCATATAATTTAAGAGTACAATTTTCTGCATTTTAGGTTGAAGAAGACATTCAATTGAGAGACAGCCATTTATTGGATGGATTTAAGAATTACTTTTTTTTTTATTAATTTTAAAAAATGCGCCGCAGAGTTTCTTGCCACGTTTTTTTAGAGATGGCGGTAATTTTGCTAATCTGGCGGCAGAGCATTAACTTTCATGAGTGCCTCTTTTGGGCCCATGTAATAAATAAACGATTTTGATATTGATTTTGATGTTAACACTCGACCATTACACTCGAATAATCCCAAGTTTTCGAAAATAATACAAAAGAAATGTTTTTACTTTCGTGCCAAAAAAATAATATAAAGTTATATGAAAATCTGAAGGGACCTAATTTCTTTAGCAACTCAGAATTCTTTACCATTTTTAAATCTGTATTACTTATTCGATCAGCGTTCAATGTATTTCTAAGTCAACATAATTATTATGTTAACTAATTAAATAAACGGGACATCGCCATCGAGCCTATAGGCACAGGTGTTTCGGTTTCCAAAATAAAAAGATACTTTAATTTCTTCCAATGCTAACGATTACCTACTTCCAAAGTACTTATTCGCTTACTGTAACGTGAGCCGCGGGATCAAAATACATTGGTTATTGATACATTACCTTGTCGACAACATCACAATGGATGGAAAGAGACTAATAAATGTATGTATTCTTATACATGTGCCTAAATATTTTTATAATCATCAGGTGTTATTATAAAGTATTTATTATATTTTGTTGTTTAAGATGCTTGCTTGACCAACATCGGACTGAAGAGGCTGTGCCAGCAACACTATTAATACTACTTATACATAAATGCCAACCTTAATTTTCAATTATTGTATTTTATAAAAATGGAAACAAAATTTTTGGTTTTAATCATTATATTCACCTAGTAATACAGCCTTTAAAAACACAAATTTTCATTTTGCATGCAAACACAGCAGGCAAATCAGTCTTCATGAATCAAGTCTTTCAATTCTGAAACAAAAATAAAATAAACTCAATGGAAGTATAGTTAAGTAGTTTTAATCTAATAATAAATTCTTACCTGTGGCACTCTGTTCAGCTTTTCGAGCTTTAATTTCATTTTAAGTCTTGAATTAATCTCTATTCATTGTAAAACTGGAAACAAAATTAAAAGAAACTTTTGAATTGTTAGGAAATGATTTGTTACTTTTAGTATTTTTTAAATATCATAATAAAGTTCTTACCGTTCTACACTCATCTGCTGTTTTTGTTGGGCAGTTAGCAGATACTGCGTTTAATATACGGGCGCAGTCTGCCCAGTATCGTCTACTCAAACTTGGCAGAAGTTTGAGTAGACGATACTCTTTACTTTTATTAAAATGACCAAGGGCCAGCTCTGGTTTGCCTTCTAAATAATCCAGAAGCGCCTCAATTTGCTCCATTATAACCATGTTTGAGTTAGAAAGTTTTGTTCCTCGAAAATTGAACTTCGGGTTTCGTTTCATTCTCGGCTTTTTAAATTTTTTCACGATTCGATTGACTTGTGTGACATTTGACGTTGATATATTTTGAAGATGTGTCTATGTCCATAATGCCTAGTCCACACTTATTTGCGTGGTAGTTGTAATTTTTATTATAATGGCTACATTAATTACAATTCTACTAACAAGAGGAAAACGAGACAAGAGCAATGCAAGAGAAAGTTAATTGTTGGTTTAACAGACTACCGATTTTAGCGTAAATTGTCATTGAATTGCTATTGCATGGTTTATCATTGGTTTTTCTTGACTAATACCGGACTTGACGCCCAGGGAGCTCTTCTGTTCTGGTGTTATAAAAGCTGATGACATAGAGCAACTCTGAAAGAAAATGTAAGAGAATTTAATAAAAAAAATTAAGAACGATGTCGTGTACAAAATAGCAACATTTAACAAATGATGAGGTTAAGTGGCAGAAAAACTTGACTTGATGTATAATGCACCACCACGAAATAAAGAGTTTTCTGTCATTCATGACCATAATAACATGTACCTAATAGGTAGCCCTTTTTGGTACTTGGGGACAGATGTTTCTATTTGTGGGTAGCATGCTGTGATATAAATAGTATAAATACGAATGTATCAAGCGACACACGATTTACCACTGGCTTACTACTGTTAGCCTTAAAGCTTTAATTTATACATAATAAAGGCCCAAAAGAGGCACTCATGAAAGTTAATGCTCTGCCGCCAGATTAGCAAAATTACCGCCATCTCTAAAAAAACGTGGCAAGAAACTCTGCGGCGCATTTTTTAAAATTAATAAAAAAAAAGTAATTCTTAACTACTAATACATAATTATATTAACCTAAGTATATCTATATTATGTAGTCACTAGAAAGCGCTTGTGCAGTTTGCCTCCATGCATCCTTGTCATTTTAAAGTAGTCAATCGTTTTATAATAAGCATTCTTAATTAGTCAGGTTAGATATTGGTCAAATGCTTGCCTATCTAGCATTATAACAAATCTCTACCTGTTAACTATTAACTACCAATGTACATCTATCTCAAGGTTTGTTTTCGAGGAACTCATATTTTTTATATCAAATGCTAAATTGACCGTCACAATTTCACACAATTTTGTAAAGTTTAAGCTATACTATTATCGATATAAATATAACGTATACTCGGTTCCATAATCTTAGATATTTTATGTAAACAAAGGGGATAACTGTGCAAAAAATATCTTTTATAATGGAAGTTTACTATATTTGACCAAAAAAATATTTAATAATTTGTATCTAGTCGTAATCTGATCAATTATAAAATAAAATTTGTTTTGTACCATTTAATTGAACGTTTTATTTGTTCTACACAATGTTATGATAAAGTAAATAATTTTTGATAGAAAAAATATTATTATACTGGTATGACTGTAGAGGTTCTAAACATTTCTGCCGCCCGTCATTTACCGTTTCAATCGTCTTTGTTTTCTAGAACTCGAATGTGCTTCTTCCTGCGTTTGTGCAATTGTGCTTTGTTGTTAGACTTGTTGGTTATTGTTATTAGTGTTTATCTTGTTGTTGTTACATTTTTCGTTAAGTTTGATCAATTACTTTCGGAAATTTGATCGCAAAATGGAGCCTCAGCCGGGTCCCTCGACCTCGCGGGCCTTGTCAACAACAGAAAATCTGTCGCCAGTCAAAAAGCGGCCGCGGAAATCTATGAGTGCCACTGAAAAAGTCATGGTATTGAATGCGTACAAAGAGACATACAAGAAGTGGCCTGAGGGCGAATATTGGTCACTAACAGACTGTGCCAGTTGAAGCAAGATTCTGTTTTGGTGATGAATAACGCCCCATACCACAGCCGAAAAGTGGAATTATTACAAATTGTTAAAGAACACAAATTACATTTTAGTAAATATGTGGTGGATGAGTTGGCAGCCCAGTATGGTGTCACCATTCTACGACTGCCTCCTTACCATTGTGAACTCAACCCGATTGAGCTAGTGTGGGCCCAGGTTAAGGGGTATGTCACACGAAATAACAAGACATTTAAGATGAATGAGGTGAAGCAATTATTAGAAGAAGATTTGATAGAGGTGACACCGCAGAAATGGGCTGACTGTATTAGCCACACAATAAAAGTGGAAGATGAAATGTGCCAACTCAACCACATAATTGATGATGTAAGCGATAGATTTATCATAAATGTCAACGAATCGGGCTCTGAATCAGACAGCTTTTCAGAATTGTCAGAATAGTTTATAAGGGGTCTGGTCAATTCATAAAAATTAAGTAATATAAATCAATGTTTTATTTACACCTTCCTACAACTCTCTTAATTTATTAGAATTTCAATTCAATTCCAATGAAAAAAATAAAAGGTTTTATTTAACTTGTTATCATTGTGCCGCGCGAGAGCAAAGCCGGGGGAAATAGAAACAAAAATATTTTTCACAAGTGAAAAATGTTTTCGGCAACTGGCATGTCATTTTGACAGTGACTTTTCGTGACATTTCTTTGTTTACATAAAATATCTAAGATTTTGGAACCGAGTATAAGTAAGTTTATTTGTTGAAATCATTCACACGAGTAATGGTCATTGCTCATGATATTTTCTTAGTGCGTTAAGATTCTATGTAAAAAAGGTCACAGCTAAGGCTAAAGTAACCATTACTCCACCTAGATCTCGTAATATTGTTAGACGAAATTTACTGATTCTTACGTGAGGAAAATGTTAAGTTTTGTTACCCAAATCTTGTACAGTTAGTAACAAAAGTGACAATTATTGAATATAACTGAACATTAGGTGTACCAAACTTAGAAATTAGGTATAATATCTATGAATAAGAATAAGAATTGTATATAAGAATAAGTATTTTTACGTTTTCAAGTCGTCTGCGCCATTTTGAAAATAATCTATAAAATTGAATCGCTTGAGAAATGCGACGATGTAAGAAGAAATATGAAATCATTTTTGCCCAAGCTTTCAGCGGAGACGCTTTGCTCCCGGTTCGCACGCGCTCGGTCAATAAGCTCGAAAAAAATGAGATTCTCCAATCGATTTATCGTCTCTCTATACTTATTGAACATTTGAAATTGCTGGTCTGGCAAAGTGGTCTGCTATGTGTCTAGTAAGTTTTTTTTGTTTGCATGCCAAAATACTACTGTACCCTGAAGATGCTTCGATTCATTCGCTATGTTAATTCTCCATGTATTTGTGTGCCAAATTTTTACCACCTAGTGTTTCAGGACTCCAAACACTTTAATTTTTAAATATAATACAAACAGGGCTGCATTATTTGCAGTTAAATCTAATGGAAACTAAGCTACCGGTCGACAAATTTGAGTTGGCCTGTGGCAGAGAATGGAACCTCTTTCTTACCATTCATTTAACTTTTTTTACTAACTAGTTTTTTTATCCGAGCAAAATAACACGTCATTTTATTATTGTAAACAAGTCTATATATAGATATATCGTCTGTTTGACGCAATATTGAATTTGATTATTGACATGTCTTCTTTTTCTTAGTTATGGCTTCGCAATCTTGTGCATTTAGCCAGTGTCAAGTGATAATATAATATTTCAAGTGTATTTCATATTATAAGTCCTAGTCACAATTCACAGTCAAAGACAAGTAATAGAGTCAAGGACCAGTCATAATAAAGTCATGCCCTAGTAAAGTGGTAGAAACTTTACTAGAACTTCCATTGGAGTTTTGGAGCGAAGGTGAAAATCACGTTCTTCAACTTTGTATGATTTGCCTACACTTATGCACGTTCACTAAGTATTAACGGTTAATAATCCACCATTATTACACATTAACACTCGAAGAATCACAGGTTTTGGAAAATTTTACAAAATCAACAACGCCATTTTTTCACTTTCAATCAAAAAGCCCTATTGACATGTCTTTAGTGACACTCGCAAGATGAAGACAAATCGATTGACGTAAGAATCTCTAGAGCGCCACAAAGGAACAAACAAACATACAGGCTGATAAACACATTACTCTAAAACCAGGTCTATAAAGAGTATAAAGTATTGCATTTTTTGTCTATGGTTGCATGTCAATGATTACGGAACTTCATAGGCGTATGCCAAAAGTAAAATAAATGGTCAGAAATAGTTACAACACCGATAACCCCAGCGAAACTACTGAACTATCAAGTTCAATCAACTTTTCTTTAGCTATCAACGCCTTCCCAAAATTTCATTTTGGGCCAACTCAAGTTAGTCGATGTGAATATAGGAAGAGTAAAGTAAGATTATCTACTCTCTGGTTTGGGTTTCGGCGGTTTGAAGCCGAGGATTTTTTTCTTCTTCTTTTCTTTGCTGCTGCCTGATTGGAAGGTTTTCCAGCTGTCCACGCGGTTTTGTCGAGATTCCTGAAATAAGACAATGACAATGAGACAAAAGTAAGTAAAAAAATATTTATTGCCAAAAAGTTTTAAGATTTACAAAATACAACATTTATGGTGTGTTTTATTAGTTTGTATGCCCCGTGGCTTTGCCCGTGTTAATTGTTTTTCTACAGCCCCTTACTAAGTTCGATGAATTGTGTCGTGGTTGCCAGAAACACAAACATCACACACACAATCATAAACTGAACATCAATTTTCCTTGGGGAGAAAACATGTGTTCCCGCCGAGAATCGAACCCGATACCCGTGCTTAGAAGGCGAACGCACGCTCTAAGCCAATGGGCAGTTCAAACAAAACAAACGCATTCACACTCACAGCCCCACACTAAGTTCAAAGACTTGTATCGTGGGTGCCGGAAACATTCACATCACACACACATTACACAGAAGCACAAATATCCCTTGCGAAGGAATTTGTGCTCCTGCAGTTCAAAATTGGATAAAACATGAATAAATTTCTCACAGGCTCGTGATCTTTGATCTCTAGGCGGATAGATAAAACTCCCCAGGGTATGCTGAAAAATAAAATAGCTCCCGCGGTCCACAAGTCGCTTAGCATCTGGCGAGCGTCTTGCTTGTCTTCTTTTTTAATAGTAAGTATATAACAATGTGTCTTATTCCATCTAGATTCCATACTCTACGTACCAAATTTCATCAATTTACTTCCAGTAGCGTAAAGAAAGTAAGACGGAAAGCGGACCCTGGCACAAACTAAGAAAACGCTAAGCAGAAGAAGAGTGTTTACCACAACCACTTTTAGTCACACAAAAAGGTTGCGGATCAGAATTTCAAAGCTGTCCCATAAGAAGTTTCACAACGTAAGCAAACTTTAAAAAACCAACTTCGCCGCTTATACTTTGGTTTTGGCTTGATTGATTTTGATCAAATTTATATCGGACCATGTAGGCAACTCGACGCCGAAATAATATTATTGTTATACGCGCGCAGCGCTGTGTGCTGTGTGGTGCGATGCGGGGAAGAGGTGTACGCGCGGGGAGGGTGCGCGAGCGGCGGTCGCTTGCCGGTAGCGGCCGTCAGCCAGTCAGTGTCGTCGAGAGCCGGACCCAAGCGGACGCGTTGACAGTTTCCCCGCACTCCCCGCGTCGTGCCACACGCTGGCCGCGTGCTTGCTTTTTCTTAGCTGATGAGCTATTGTGCCGGTTGTGGTAATAAAAGTGCTTCTTATATTGACATTCCCCGTGTCTTAATGTGAACCCCGCACCTAAAACTCAACATTAATGGTCCTTTGAGCCTGATAAAGAATGGAGACACGGAGCCGATCGAAATCTCAACAAGATAAACCCGAAGAGCTAGCCGGAGCAACGTCGAGGCCTGGCACGGTGAGTCTGGAGGAACACCACCACCGCCGCCGACCTGAAAGTATCGCGTCGGAAACTCGATCGAGATCGAGTCGGGCTAGCCGAGATACGCTTCGGTGTAGAGCTGAGTACGAGGCTGAGGTACAACTGGCAGAAATCAAAGCAAGCCTAGTGAAAAAGAAGTTGGCTCTCGACATCGCCGAGATCGAAGATGAGTCTCACGAGTTGTATGAGTGTGAGATTCCAGTTGAACATACAAGAACCGTCGAGGAGCGGATCAGAGACACTGAAAACCCGACGCACGAACACGTGGCGCGGGCGCCTACATCCCGCCCGCTACACCCCGCAACGACCGAGCGCGACCGGAGCGCGACCGCGGCGGCGCCATTAGCGCCGCCGCCCACCGTGGCGCAGCCGCCGCCTACACCGTATTTCTCGCCATTTGCGCGTGTTCCCTACACTGCTATCCACATGAAACACTACGATTTACCATCCTTCGGAGGAAATGCAGCTGATTGGTTGTTATTCAAACGAATGTTCGAGATGACGACAGCCACCTACAAATTCAGCGAACTCGAAAACATCACTCGTATTCAAGCGGCATTGTACGGTGAAGCTAAACGTTCCATGGAAGATCTATTACGTTCAGGGACGGATTCAAAAAGTATTATGAACGCGCTGGAACAAGATTTCGGTCACCCGAACTTATTATTAGAGTGTGCGATACATAAAATTAAGTGTCTTCCCCGTGTATCGGAAAGTGGCCGGGAATTAGCGAAGTTCACATCAGTCGTCAGAAACAGCGTATCGCTTTTGAAGAATATTCAAGCACACGGCTATATTAATAACCCACAATTAGTAAACGAATTGCTGAGTAAATTAACACCGATTCAGAGATCGCAGTACGGAGATTATATTATGAAGCAAGAAGGTAAATATAGTGCTGACTTTGCGGCCCGCGCGCCTGGTTTGAGGGCCCGAATTCGTGATCAGCACCCCCGAATGCCCCCAGATATCGATTTTGAGCCGGATCGGTGAACCTCGATTTTGACAATGTTCGGCCGCCATCTTTAAAAAATGTCAAAAATTGCTTTTCAGTTTTAAGAGTGTCGCCTAGTCTCGTGATTTTGGTCGATTTTCTCAACCATTTATCAAAAGCGTCCTCTTATTACGTCCCAATAAACGCCGTGCAAACTACGACTACAACATCGCATAATAATGTTAACACTTCGAACGCCAACATTCGCCGAGTTAACCCTGCGAATGCCGGAGCGTCTGCGAGATGGCATCAGCGTTCGCCGATAAAGCAGCGTGATCGAGTACATACGAGTGTTGAAGTACAGTCGCCGACAGAAATAAAGTGTATTTTGTGCGCGGAAGGTCATGAACTGTCGGACTGTGATTTGTTTCGTAATAAAAGTAGTGATGAAAAATGGGACTTTATTAAAGAAAATAAGCTATGTTTTAAGTGTTTGGTGAAAAAGCATTCGCGATATCAGTGTCACGCAAAACGTTGCGATAAATGTCGGGCGCCGCACCATACGTTGCATCACACGTCGCGCACATCGAGCGACGTGGGCGCGCAACCGTCCCGGCCGCGGCCGGCAACGGTAAGCGCGCGGGAGGGCGCACCTGCACTAAGGGTAATGGACACTGAGTCAGTGACGAACATTGGTGAGCGATTTTCAAAAACATTACTTAAAGTGATTCCTATCGTTGTATATGATAATGATAATAATGAATGTGTTACCTATGCTTTATTAGACGACGGAGCAACCGTTTCTTTGATAGATGAATCTATTTCATGTAATTTAAGTGGCCCAACTAATGCATTAAAGATTGTTAGTGCGCGTGGCCAAAGTGTAACGGACGAAAGCTCGCGTAGGGTGACCACACTTATTAGCGGGCCTAACGGTGAATGTCATGACGTCAGTCTCCGCACTATTAGGGACTTAGACCTTCCTCTTTAGAGCATACCCGCCAGTGTCATTAAGAATAATGCCCATTTACGCGATTTAGATTTATCCGTGTACGAGAATGCTAAACCGATGGTACTAATAGGACAAGATAATTGGGAAATTATTGTAAACCAAAGTATTAGGCGAGGTAAATCCGGACAACCCGTAGCTTCCTATACTAAGTTAGGGTGGGTGGTACACGGCCCTATGGGATCTGTTGATGGCTTTAGTATTGAGTGTGTGAATTTTATGTCTGAGCGAGATGAGTTACACGAATATGTCAAACAGCAATTCGAGTTGGAAGCGATAGGTATTACTGAAGTATCTAGGAAAAACGTTGAAACCGAGCGGGCTCTCGAGATCCTAAACAACACCAGCCGTCGTATACAAGGTGGCTGGGAGGTAGGGCTCCTCTGGGCGCGAGATACAGTAAATTTGCCGGACAATTATAATCACGCGCTTAAACGGTTGCAAGGGATAGAGACTAAGATGAGACGGGACACGGTTTTCGCAGAAGCGTATACTAAGCAGATTGATAGGCTTTTGGAGGAAAAGTACGCTAGGTTAGTCGAAAGAATACCCGATAAGCCCATATGGTACTTACCTCATTTTTCTGTTACAAATGTGAATAAACCCGGCAAGCTGAGGCTGGTGTATGATGCAGTCGCAGCTCATTGTGGAACTTCGTTGAACGATAACTTGTTGACTGGCCCGGATTTGATGAATTCCTTGTTAAGTGTGCTTTTCAAGTTTAGGCTTGGACCTATTGCGTATACGGCTGACATTGCCGATATGTTTATGCGTGTGAAAATTCGAGCAGAGGACCAAGGAGCTCAATTGTTTTTGTGGCGAGGGCAGGATCGCGAAAAAGACCCTGATGTTTACGCCATGACCTCAATGATATTTGGGGCTAAGTCTTCGCCCACCTCTGCCATATTTATTTTAAATAAAAATGCATGTGAATTTGAGCACATTAAGCCTGATGCGGTTCGTGCTATTCGTGAAAATCATTATGTTGATGATTATTTAGACAGTGTTTAGTCTGTAGAAGAGGCGCGTCAGCTGATCAAAGATGTATCTACAATCCACGCCGCTGGTGGTTTTGTGATAAGGGGGTGGATCACCAACTCCCCTGAGTTACGTGCTGAGTTGCCTGCTGTCGTGCCGGGTAAGGTAAGTTTAGATCGATCACCATGTGATACGGAACGAACCTTAGGAATGATCTGGATACCCGAAGACGACATTCTCAAATTTGACTTGTCATTCAAGAAGTTGACAAGTGATGTCAAAAATGGTAAAGTGGTACCAACGAAACGTCAGTACCTCAAATTTATAATGAGTATATTTGACCCATTAGGATTACTGTATCCATATACCATAAGGTCGAAAATCCTTTTGCAGAGAATATGGAGATCAGGTATAGGCTGGGACGAGGTACTTCAAACGTCAGAAGTGAGTGAGTGGGAGCGCTGGCTGTATGAGGTAAGTCGATTAGATGCCGTGCAAGTACCACGTTGGTATGGATTAGTCGTGCCTAGCGATCTAGAGCTTCACGTGTTCGGAGACGCAAGCGAGCAAGCATATGCTGCAGTTGCGTACCTGGTAGGTCGAAATGCACAGGGAAGTTTGAAGGCAACGATGATCGTAGGTATGGCACGTGTAGCGCCATTGAAAGTAATTTCAATCCCAAGGCTCGAGCTACAAGCCGCAGTCTTAGCATGTAGATTGGCGCGCACTGTTATTGAAGAACTCGGGTCGCGAATAACGGGTAAGTATTTGTGGACCGATTCTAAAACGGTTCTGAAATGGATCAGATCAGACCCTCGTGATTTCCAAAAGTTCGTGTCACATCGGCTTGCAGAGATCGACAGGAAATCGAACAGGAATGATTGGAGATGGGTTCCATCAGCGGAAAATCCTGCTGATGAGGCGACGAAACTTCACTGGCCAACCGATACCAAACTGTGGTTCACAGGCCCTGCTTTCATCGTTTGCTCAAAAGATAAGTGGCCTGAAAATGAGGATGAAGATGATGAGTGTAATGACGAAGAGAGAGTTGAACGAGTTTGTGTTGTCCAAGAACACACACCACTAATAGACGTAAGTAGATTTTCTTCCTGGACACGTGCAGTAAGAGCAGCTGCACGAGTACTTCAGTTCGTGCGCTTATGTCAAAGAAAACAACTACAAGTGTTGTCTCCTGATCTCATCCGAGAAGCAGAGATGTTGCTGATCAAGCAAGCTCAGGATGAGTCATTTTCGAATGAACTCAAAGCAATGATAACTGGAAAGCCGCTGCCATCTGGAAGTAAGTTACGTGACCTTGATCCTTTCGTGTATGAAAATGATGGACTGCTTAGAGTGAGAGGGCGTCTGAGTGCAGCAGAGCATCTTAGCTTCGATGAAAAGCACCCGATCATTTTGGATGGACATAATTCCACCACGCGGTTGTTGATACACCATTTCCATAAAAGGGCGTTGCATGCAAATACGAATACAGTAATAAATTGTATCAGGGAAAGATTTTGGGTAACTAACCTTAGAGGGGCTGTAAAATCTGTAGCCTTGAAGTGTCAGTTCTGTCGCATAAAATATGCTCAGCCGTCGGAACCAAAAATGGGTGACTTACCCCCGCTGAGACTGGAAAACACCAGAAGAGCATTTGTGCACTGTGGCAGCGATTACTTCGGTCCAATGGAAGTAGCAATCGGAAGGCGTAGAGAGAAAAGATGGGGCGTACTTTTTACGTGTCTTGTTTCTAGAAGTGTGCACTTGGAGTTAGCTTCATCACTTTCAGCTGATTCTGCCATAATGGCTCTGCGTCGTTTAATAGCTCGACGTGGTCAGCCTTTAGTTATTCTCAGTGACCGAGGAACAAATTTTGTGGGAGCAAACGCAGAGTTAAGAGCTGCTATACGCTCCTTGGATCATAAAAAGTTACAGGAAGATGCAGTCACGCGTGGCATCACATGGCAGTTCAACCCTCCAGCTGCTCCACACATGGGTGGGTGCTGGGAGCGATTAGTAAGGTCAGTCAAAACTGCGTTGAAAGCCACACTTACTGAGCGTGCACCTAAAGAGGAAGTGCTCTATACTCTATTAGCAGAGGTAGAGTTATTAATAAATAGTAGGCCGCTCACGTATGTTGCAACAGATCCCGCTGCGCCAGTGGTACTTACGCCAAATCATTTGTTGTTAGGTACAGCATCAGGGGCATCCACGCTAGGAACATTTGATGCGTTAGATCTAGATGCTAGGAAATCTTGGCGTAAAGCACAAGCACTGGCGGATATGTTCTGGAGTAGATGGTTAACCCTTTGACCGCCAGGCTATGTAACGACTAGGCGCCATCCACACGCCACGCTATAAATTACCTTGAACAAAGCAAGGATTTCAATGCACTATCGATATTGTCCGGAATGTTTTTATATTTAGTCTGAAATACTATGTTAATTTACAAATTATGTATAAATACTGCTCAAACACCAGTAAGGCACACGTGATCTGTTATAAAACTTACAAATAATACGAAATATGACAAAATAATCATATTTGATTATCAGTAATTAGAACACGTAGTAATGAATAGTCACAACCCTACACAGAGGTGTGCATCGGATACAGCCGTCATGGGCGTTCGTAGCACTGCTTTTACACGATATTTATGAACGTTCATAGTGATGGGATCTTGCGCCTGGCATGGTCGATAAATTTTTGGTTCTATATAAATAGCCAAAGATAAATAGTAACTTTAATTCTGTTTTAGTTTAATTAAAAAATAAAACAATACGATCGTTTTAGTAAAATAAAAAAATTCGATCGAATAAAGGATTTTAATACAGGTTATAGATTCACAAGTTAAGCAGGCACCTAATGCGAATAAAAATCAAATAAATCAACAATACAAAAGACATTCTAATTAAAAAAAAAACAAATTACTTACAGACTAATTAACTAAATATATATTGCGGCTCATGGGGTCCTATTACAAATTAGCGAACTCAAACAATTTGAATCGGGAATCCTACTATTAGGTTTTTCCCACGCAACCAACGCCTTCCCTCAGAAAGTGCCGCTTTTATCCTATTGTTTCAAGTCGGCAGATTAGGTTAAATTGAAAAATAAATTGTCAGCAACATCTAAAAAAGACTTGGCGGGCGTTCAAAGTAAAAAGCAACCGCGTCCTAATCCTATTGTGTCAAATAACAAGGCAAGTATGTGTCCATAAGTTATTTTTAAATCAGCGGCCTGTTGCAGTAAGTTGGTTAAGTACCTAATTTGTGGGAGATTGAGTAAAAAATTTACAGCGTGACTTTGCACGTGTTTTATGACCTACTTTACTGAACGAGTTAAAACTTTTGTAAATATTACAAAGAAAGCAGGCGGCTTACTTTAAAATGAATACAATGGTGGATTACCGACAAGGTCATAAATTAAGTGTTCGCATTAGACTAAGTAAAATTATACTCAAAACTTTGTCAAAACAAGTATATTATTTAGTAGGTACCTAAATCAAATAATGAAATTAGTGTTTTTAAAATAAGTATAAGTAATTATTCAGTCAACAAACTACAAAAAAGTAATGTTGCTGCAAACAATAATCAAACTTACATACCAATTTTACAAGTAACGTATTTTTTTTAATAATAAAAAAATTGTCATCTGTCACTATAATAAAATAATTAACATTTTTCTTTTACTTCTAAAAATAATTAAATTTAAATCACAGACAAAAATCAACAATAAAATAATAAAAATAGGGCACTTGTTTAGACAATTTACACTGTCGACACATAAATTATATTAAATATCAATATAAACCTCATTTCAAACATAATCACACATTCACAAACAAACTTGGATTGATGATATTAGTTAAAAATGAAACTTACACTTGACCACTATCTCACCTGATGGAAAGTGATGATGCGGCCGAAGATGTAGCACGCTTGCCTAGAAGATACCTATTCACTCTTGACTTGAAGACTCCCAGATTATACCGTTCAGGGAACAAAGACGCGAGCAATGAATTCCACTCCTTCGCAGTACGGATGACAAATGTAGAAGCAAAACGCTTTGAGCGAACCGGAGGAATGTCTACCATAAATGGATGACGTTTGCCAGTTTGTCTTGTTGTTAGATGGTAAAACGGGCATGGGGGTATTAATTCGTGTAATTCCTGCGCACATTCGCCGATTCTCCATCAGAAAAGTTGATATCGTTCTCCTCAACACCTTCCAATATATTAAGCAATTCACTAGTACTTATTACGTTAGTATTCATCTTATCGACGACGCGCAACGTTACAGCCTTCACTAGCGCGATGCGCCTGCGCATGTGACGTCACAACGACGACGGCAGCAGGCGACATTGGCGTGGGGGTACGGAATAGATTACGTTTTTTAGGGATGTACTAATCGCAACAGAAATATTGTTTGAACCGTCATAATATAATGATTAATTCTGATAGTTCTGTATTTAAAACAAGAGTGGTTGCTTCTATTCTGTTTTTTATGATTGAGTTCAATCTTATCTATTCAAATATTTTGAAATAAATGTCTTTAAACACTATTGTAGGCAGTGAAAAACTTATGCCTATCAGTGTTTGTCACATCACTAGTGGTCGGCCCACGCCGACTTGGACGTGTGAGGCCCGTAATATTTGCAGAGTTAAAATAGCCACATGAATAATGTATCTTTTCACTTAAGTAAAATCAAGATATATTATTGTCATTGTTTTTAAGTTAAAGTTAAAGGTGTATACTTGTAAAATAAAAATAAAAACTACGGTTTTGTGAACAAGATTATATATTTTTTTAATGTACAATCCTTTGTCGGCTGTGGCAGTCTTTGGCGTTGAGGGCACGATTTGCTGTTGTCGGCTGTGGCCGTCTTTGGCGCTCAAAAGGTTAAGAGAGTACGTGCCGACATTACAGAAACGTCAAAAATGGGTTAATGTGTCGCGTCCAGTAAAAATAGGAGACGTTGTACTTATTTTTGATAAGCAACAACCCAGGAATACATGGCCAAGAGGCGTAATAAGTGAGGTACCCTGGGCGAGACGGCCAAATTAGAGTTGTTGATGTAAACATTTGTAATAAAATTGTAAAACGACCTGTCGTTAAAGTAGTCGTGCTGCCTACCGACGGCAGTGTTATCGGCTAGCCGTAGCCTCAAACAAGGGGGTGGAATGTAGGCAACTCGACGCCGAAATAATATTATTGTTATACGCGCGCAGCGCTGTGTGCTGTGTGGTGCGATGCGGGGAAGAGGTGTACGCGCGGGGAGGGTGCGCGAGCGGCGGTCGCTTGCCGGTAGCGGCCGTCAGCCAGTCAGTGTCGTCGAGAGCCGGACCCAAGCGGACGCGTTGACAGTTTCCCCGCACTCCCCGCGTCGTGCCACACGCTGGCCGCGTGCTTGCTTTTTCTTAGCTGATGAGCTATTGTGCCGGTTGTGGTAATAAAAGTGCTTCTTATATTGACATTCCCCGTGTCTTAATGTGAACCCCGCACCTAAAACTCAACAGACCACCTCTGAGGTATAATCTATCAAACAAAAAAATAATGTTGAGTATCGGTCCACAAATGGGGGAGAAATCGGTGAAAATACTAACAAAAAATACATACAGTCGAACATCTACCTCCTCCTTTTTTTGAAGTCGGTAAAAATTCAGAAAATTTTAATATTTTTCGTACCTCAAAGTTCTTCGCCCATTCTTTCTCAAGCGAACGTTGTTCCTCCTGCTCTATTTCCGCCTCACGCTTCCGTTTCCGCTCCTCCATATCGCGAGTCTCGAGATGCTGCCGCTTGCGTTCCATATCCGCGAATAACTGAAAAATAAAAGGATTTTAAGGCTAATCCTTCGAGGTCGATTGCTCTCTACGCCGGTCCTGGGGGAGATGCCCGGCAGGAGCCAATTTAATTTAAACATTGAGAGTTGGCAAATTTCCTAAAAATATAAAGCAAGTTGCGTCTATTTTTTTATGCCCGATAGGCAAGCATTGGACCACAATCTCACCTGATGAAAAGTGATGATGCGGCCGAAGATGAAGCATGCTTGCCTAGAAGGTCCTATTCACTCTTAGACTATTAGAAGCCTCCCAAATTATACCGTTCAAAGAACAAAGACGAGGGCAATGAGTTCCACTTCTTTGCAGTACGGGTGATAAACGTAGATGTGAAACGCTTCCAGCGAACTGGAGGTATGTCAATCATATATGGATGATGATGACATTTGACAGTTTATTTTGTTGTTAGATGGTAAAACGGGCATCGGGGAATTAACTCGTGTAATTCCTATTGAGTGACAGCTATTGCATCACATTATGTTATATTCATTATCATTTAAAAAAAAAACACTTTTCGTCCAAATTCTGTTTTGGAATATTATGACATTTGTAGTGAAGATTATTTGGAAATTGTATTTTAAATTTTAATCAATAAATTATGATTAATATTGATACTTTTGAGTAATATAAGCGTGGTTTCTGTTTATGATTTGGTATTCGGTGGAGTACCGCGTATCTTCAGCCTGATGCCGAATCGGCCGGAAGCCGAATAGTAGCCGATTCTTGACATCTGTAATATTTTATGATCATGGTTTACGGTCTAAAAACTTTCCCTAAACCATTGCAAAACTTTCGTTCGACACCTATATGCTAAATCATACTAACCTTCATAGTCATTACGTAAATAGAATGTTTGTACTTCACAGGGTCATCTTCGGGAATGCCTTCATCCAGTCGATTTTCTTTCTTAAGCTTTTTCCGCTTCTGTTCTATCTGAAATGTTCAATTACAAGTCAGGAAATGGTCTGATGAGCAATTTTTGTAAAAAAATATTGATAGATGAGAAATCGTTAAATTTATTTGAAGATAAAACTAAGTAACAGTAAGGTCACAGACTAAGTAACAGTTACTGCATAATCCGGCATACTTCTAAGTTTTAAACCGACTTGCATAAGAAGGAGGACATAAATTCGATTGTTTTTTTTTTTATTTTGCCGGTTATAACTTATCTTTGAACTTTGAACTGCCCGCTGGCATAGTTAGAGGTGCGCGTTTGCCTTTAAAGACTGGGTTCTTTTTCCTGTGGGAGCACAAGTTTTCTCCCCACGGGAAATTTCGTGTTCCTGGTTCTGAACATGATGTGAATGCGTGTAACTTGGATGTCTACGGCCCCACGAAACAAATTATTGAACTTAGTATGGGGCTGTAAATGTGAAAGTGTTTATGTGTATATTTTAAAACAGGCGACGCGCCGGGCGGACCGTCTTTGAACTTTGAACTGGCTGCTGGCATAGATGGATGCGCGTTCTCCTTGAAAGCAAAATATTCTAATCCCTGTGCGCACACAAGTTTACTCCCCATGGGAAATTTGTGTTTCTGGTTCTGGGTATGACGTAAATGTTGTGTGTGTGGTGTAAATGTCTACAGCCCAACGACACAAGTCATAGAACTTTTAGTGTGGGGCTGTGTTTTTTTACCCAGGCGATGCCAGGTGGGTCAGTTGGTATTATATAAAGACATGCCTTACTACTACTAATAACAAACAATACCCACCATATGATCAGTGCGTTCTTTGGCCTCTTCAACAATATCCAAGCATTTCTTCCTGGTCTCATCATTTTCCAACGTTTTCCACGATCGGTTCACAATCTCAAAAGCCTGTTGCGCTCTCTCTGCATCATCCTGAAATACAATTATCAATAATGTCAATGTGTATAATATTAAAAGTAAATACTGATTTTAGAGATGCTATTTTATTTAAAACCAATGAGTCTTCATGTAGAAATCTAGTCTTCCAAACTGCACAAAATTATTATTATAACTGCAACATTTTCATACATATTTGACAGTAAAACAACATCTTTGATGACATCTGAGAAAATTCGTGGTAGGTGCTAGAACCAGTTGTTCGCCCTGAACTGAGACCTAACCACATCTTTTTCATAATTTTTTATACGAATCTGTTTGGTTGAGTAAAAACTTTTAAAATTGATAGATCTTAAAACTTATTATGATGTATATTTATTTTTAAAGTTTATTAATATATTCTTGTTTTGTTTTATATATATATATTTAGGTAATAAGTTTAATTTGATTTAAAAAATAACACTGAGATTACAAAATCACCGTTTATTACAATATTTCAAAATAGTATTCATGATTTTAAATAGAAAGACAATGATTCCACAATTAATGAGATAACCATTAAACAAAACACCAATTACAGTAAAATAAAGCGAACTCACTCGATTACACAACGACAATTACACAATTGAAACTACTACAAGTCGCGCCGAACACGTCTGCACTCTCCGAGAGCTGTCAAGCAAATGCCTGACAAATGCAACTCGCCGGTTTTATATAGGCATCTGGAGGGTATCTCCTAACTCGGCCTCTCCTGATGTATAGCTGTCCTCAGCGAAGCCTGTTCTTCTTGAGGCCCTTGATGGCCAGAGGAAGTTCTTCCTGCGGCACCTTGGTGCGTGCTGTCTCTTCAACACGATCCCAGGACGGACCTGCATCTAGGTCATCAATTACATAATCTGAAATCACAAGGCTCATGTGTACTGCTATTCAAGTTCAAAAGTCACTTTTTAACACGATAAAAGCAGCTAACCTAGCACACGTGAAAAATAAGGATAAACATCACAAAATTCTAAGTGAGAGCTCTCAAAACTTTCCCCAGACATTACCAACATTACATTATTTAACGAAGGTGTAGCAACTGAAGTCTCCATGTTGAGTAGCACCGCTCCTGTGAACATATCAGGCAGAAGGCGTCCCCTCTGACTGGTTAGTGAACGAAAGCGTACATCATCAGTTACCAAAGAAACAACTATCTCTGAACTGTGTTCCTTCCTGCTCAGACAAAGTCATCACTGTTTCACATATCTGCATAAAATGTAATCGATAAAATTAAAAATGAATTGGGAAGGAAGCATCACTGAATCGCTATTCCACTAAGATAGAGGCATCACTGAATCGCATATCTCTCAGAAAATACAATTGGGAAAGAAGCATCACTGAATCGCGTTCCCACTCAGATAGAGGCATCACTGAATCGCATATCTGCATTAAATATAATCGATAAAATTAAAAATTTATTGGGAAGGAAGCATCACTGAATCGCTATTCCACTGAGATAGAGGCATCACTGAATCGCATATCTCTCAGAAAATACAATTGGGAAGGAAGCATCACTGAATCGCTATTCCACTAAGATAGAGGCATCACTGAATCGCATATCTCTCAGAAAATACAATTGGGAAAGAAGCATCACTGAATCGCGTTCCCACTCAGATAGAGGCATTACTGAATCGCATATCTGACAACAAATATAACCGATAAAGTTAAGAATTAATTGGGAAGGAAGCATCACTGAATCGCTATTCCACTAAGATAGAGGCATCACTGAATCGCATATCTCTCAGAAAATACAATTGGGAAAGAAGCATCACTGAATCGCGTTCCCACTCAGATAGAGGCATCGCTGAATCGCATATCTGAAAACAAATCATGATTGGGAAAGAAGCATCACTGAATCGCGTTCCCACGTAGATTGTCATTAGGGCTCAGGTTGCTGCTCAAATTTCCACGTGTTATGTAGTTGGGGTAAAATCTTTAAATAAATGTAAAGTCGGTCAGTATAATGGATCTAATCTGGAGGTGTACGCTTAAACGAAAAAGGAAAGTAAAAAGAAAAACACGGGTTAATCTAAGCAGCAAGCAGCACTTAGACAATACTCACATTAAAAATAAAAGTGCCATATTTTAACGCGTTCATGTAAGGTTCAAATAAACTATTCAGTTATAGACTCATCAGCGCACTAGTTTACATAACGCCTGTTACGTAGCGTGACTTGTTTTTCAAAAAACACTTCTCTCTTTTGTGGCCTGCTTTTTTTTTTTTACAGAAATTACAAACAGCGTTTCCTACATCACTGGAAGAACAGTCAACGTTTTGTGACCCGACTATCTACAACCAAAGCATTTAAATAAGTAAACGCTTTCACACTCACAGCTCCACATTAAGTTCAATGACTTGTATCGTGGGTGATTCCACCACAATCACATCACACACACAAACACAACCAGAAACAGATATTTTTTTTCTTGGAGAGAAAACTTGTGTTCCCGCCGGGAATCGAACCCGATACCCCTGATTAGACGGCGACCACGCACCTAGCTATGCCAACGGGCATTTAATTTCGTTACACTGGCTATGCGTGCACAAATCTGGTAGCGTTGAATGCAACATACAACACCGAATAGCCGCAACGTGGCTTAAATGGCGGGAAGTAACAGGAGTGACGTGTGGTAAGAGAATGCCAGTGGAGCTAAAAGGTTTGATCTATAAGACCAGTGCTCATGTATGGTAGTGAAACGTGGGCCGTCACTCAACGGCATATACATACCATCCAAGTTTCCGAAATGAAAATGCTTCGGTTGATGTGCGACGTCACTAGGCTGGATAAAATCCGCAAAGAGAACGTACGAGGAAGCCTTGGTGTACGCGATATTGCCGATAAGATGCAAGAGAGTTGAGATGGCATTGGCATGTTAAGAGAAGGCCGCCTGAATACATTGGGAACATAGCTCTGCAGCTTTCTGTCTCCGGTCGAAGATCCAGAGGCAGATCAAAAACAACATGGAAAGAAATAGTGCAGAAGGACATGAGGGAATGTGAGCTATCCGAAACTGACATTCAAAGCGAAGTGGAAAGTAAATAGTAGGAAGCCTGATCCCACCACTATGTGGGATATTTAGTCAGGAAGAGAGAGAGACACTGCCTATGTGGGCGCTTCTCGCCATATCTGACAAGTTCCAAATTTGTTGGTGGTTGCCGCTAGGTTATACGTAGATCGAAAGAAATGGGACCAATTCATCGCATGTAAAGTTAGCGTTTATCGCTGCCGCTTTGATTTGGGGGTCGGTAATACCCCGGATGACAATAAGAGTCCTCAACTCATCGCTAAGACCCTTGACTATCCATAATCGTAACATTGTTCTGCGTGCAAATTTCGCATACGTATACTGTAATTGTCGAAATTCGTACGCATAATCTCATACAGAATGGTTGTAAAATCAAGTTTACGAGGATACAAAGCTTTGAATTCGCGAACATAATTAGACCAAGTTCTGTCATTAGTGACCCCTTCGTTTAGCCATGATTGAGCTTCTCCCTTTAAAACAACCCGACACCCGTGATAAGCATTCTGAATGCTGCCAATAGTTCGTACGCTTGGTTCGTTCTGCTTCCTCACACCAAACGTCGATATCGTGTATGGTTGGGTCAAAATTGGACACGAAGTAATATACCACAAGCTTACTACGACTACAAGAGAGGTTCATTGATTTTATGACCTCTGATAAAATGTAAGAAGACACCGTAAAACTTGGATACTATTGTAAAGTTTCAACATTTGCGGGTATATCGGAATCAACTTTATCGATGGTGCGATTGTGACCGTTAATGCTTTCGGTTGTAAGAGAGCCATATATTTTTTTTTTTTGTACGCCGACGACTTAGCTGCGATACTGCGCCGACCGTGGATCTTTTGAAGGAGAGACTGAATGAAACTACCAAACGTCTATCAGGTGGCGATACCAGAATTTCATCCAAAACGCGCACGTAACCGTTCCACTCGGCGATCATAATAAAAACAGATAAATCAAAATATTCGTCGTAATCAGAGTAATACGAATGGTACCTTCTTCTTAGAATATTCATAAAGTTTATTAACACATAGGAAAAAACTATCAAATGTCATGCAAACAACATCAACTTGTATTTTTGTAACCGTTTCGTTTTCGTTCCGCCATTTAGTATCAAACACTGTGAAAGCTACTTCACACACGCATATTCACTAAACAAATGATGTCTTCGGCTTATTTTATTTTTTGAAGCGTCTTTTCACGAAGTTAGAATAAAATCATACGAAATCAAAAACACACGCGTGACCTTGCGTAAGCGCCACGATGTAATTTACGCAATGTACACCTTTCTGTGTAAAAGTGTAAGGGGGATACTTGGCTGTGATTAAATAAGGTGTTCGCGTTGACATATACCTGTCCCTTAAAATGAATGGACGTACTTAACCTAAGTAAAACGCATTTCGTTCAATTCGACCCATCAGGAAGGTCATCAAAACTACTGCCAGTGTTGATAGATGGAATTTCATTAGAACAGGCTGTGAGTACAACATTTCTAGGATTTGAGATTGACAGAAGAATGACGTGGGAAAAACATGTCCAAAAGCTTTGCGCAAAGCTTGAAAATGCGTGTTATGCGCTGAGTCGGATATCTCGGGTAGTGGCGCGGATGTGCGCAAGCGGGTTATACTGCCTGGTACACTCCCTCCTCTAGTACGGTGCATTGTACGGTGTTCTGACTGGGAACACGTCTTCCGTTTGCAGAAACGCGCCGTCAGAGCGATAGTCAGATCATCACAGGAAACCTCAGTGGGCCCCATTTCAAAAGCTTCGGATCCTAAATTTGCCAGCTATTGTAATATGTCAGAAAGCTTGATTAAGTGAGGGCGAATCCCAAAATATACAAAAGTCACATCCACAGTAATACGCATCGAGCTAATAAGGTAATAGGAGTATCGCGCACTCTTGTCAAATCCACTTATTAATTCGCGTAATAATCATATATGCAAATCTTACTCAACACTACAATGTGAAAATCTTTACGACGTGCATTCAATGTTTATAAATAAATAAGTATTTGAGTATATCAATTGGTGTCACAACAGAATTATGCTGTTCTTGACGAGATATTGAATGCGAAGTTATACCACTTGGACCCGCTTGTATAGTGTGATCAAGGGAACATACGTTAGAAATTGCGGGTAGGCTGATATTTTATTTATTTTTTTCTCAATGAATTTGAGCCATTGTTTTCGAGGTCGTATAATCAGCACTAGATTGTATCTAAGTTTTGTTGCAAGGGATCCCGCTTAGGAAACTGCGGTTTGAGCTAGACCGGGCACCTAAACGTGATCTATCACGTTACCTACACGGGCTTTCGTGTCGACGCGACTTGTCAACTGAATAACGCTGTCTTTCAGACATACTTTCAACTTTCATCGAAATTTATCGTGATGTCAAATTTAGATTAACATAACAAATTATTGGTGTTTTATTTAATGTTTCCGAAATAATAAGACAAATGAGCTTTTTTATTTAATGGGCACAAGTACTATCCGGCTTCTGAATTTAGGTAATAAGTTTAATTTGATTTAAAAAATAACACTGAGATTACAAAATCACCGTTTATTACAATATTTCAAAATAGTATTCATGATTTTAAATAGAAAGACAATGATTCCACAATTAATGAGATAACCATTAAACAAAACACCAATTACAGTAAAATAAAGCGAACTCACTCGATTACACAACGACAATTACACAATTGAAACTACTACAAGTCGCGCCGAACACGTCTGCACTCTCCGAGAGCTGTCAAGCAAATGCCTGACAAATGCAACTCGCCGGTTTCATATAGGCATCTGGAGGGTATCTCCTAACTATATTATATATTAATTACACCTTGCTCTGAGATCTCAACTCTTTTTTCGTAGGTGAGTTAGTATCTTTTAAAGAGGATCAGATCTTATAACTTTTTATAATTTATATTTTATTTTTTAAGTTTACTAGCGATCCGCCCCGGCCCCGCCCGGGTGTGATAAATGAAGAACCGCTCGACCGATTTTGTGCAAACTTCACATAAACCATCTACTAAATAGCCCGAACAAAGCCTAAACATTTGGTTTGGATAGGTGAGCCCGTTCTTGAGTTATAAAATAACAACGAAAAGTGCCATTGAATTTTATATATATAGATTATTATATGTTCATATATATATTTTGCCCTGATTTGAAACCTCAACACTTCTTGGTTAGTGTGTAAGAAAATTAAAAGTTAGTATATGTTATAACTATTTATAATGAGTATTTACTAATTTGAGTTTATCATTATTCACATATTATGCTATATTCATAACTGAAATACGAAAGAAACAAATTATAACACTGAGCCGATGTTTGGATAGACCCTGCCTGGAACAAAATAATGCCTACCAAACAATTCTATATTTACAATGGAATGCAAGGCTGGATTTTTATATTAAAAGAACATAAGTGAAATGAAATAGTAAAAAATATACTATTATTATTAATGGTTATTTAATAAAAAAAATAATGTTTATTTTATTATATTCACTGTTATAATTTAGATGGATATTTATAAATATATTACAGACTAAACAAAATGGCTGGTCACTTATTATTACAATTCGTCAATACAGTGGTTGGCCTTTTAACTGGGCTATACATACAATTGCAAAATTTGTATGTACTATGTCGTAAGTCCTTATATACGTCACAAGTCCTCATTGCACACAACTGTCTATTATTGATATTATAACTTCTTACGCTGCTAGAATATATAGCTTATAGTATTATTGAATTTATAGCTTATAGTAAGCTTCTCCTTAAATCTTGAAGTTAATGTAACCATAGAGCCTAGAAACCTAGAACCATAATATTGCAGATCAGGCGACATCCTTCTCGGTTGAATTGTCTATTCCTTACCTAATTGTGATGCCTCAGGCCGTCTCCGGATTGATCGCATCTGTGGATAAAAAGGAAACATTGACGGGCATAACCGCCTAAACTTTTCTTGGGGTCTCTTAGGGCAAACAACCATCATCATAAAACAATAAAAATGACAGTGACTGTTTGCACTCCGAGTAAACAGGACGTGAATTCAATTAGCGCTGCGCTCAGTAACAATAACAACGTTATCTTGATCGGTGCATCGGGCGGCCGTAGGTTTCTACCTACTCCTGGCCGGTTGCCGGGCGGCTACTAACAATGGAATCTCAAATTAATGAAGATAAAGATAAGGCGCAGTTTGTAGTAGACGTATATGGGAATGTTTTGAAGGAGAAGACCAACCAAGAAGACCGTACACAATTAGAAGATATGGAGTTAGAATGTACCAGCGGGTTGCGAAAGAGAAAAGGAGAATCGAAAAGCGATAATTCGTCAGAAGAGGAGTGGAAAACTTCGCGCCGTCGTAAGGCAGGAAGAAGAGAGCGGGAAGAAGAAGAAAACATTCAAGTCTGTGTTACTAGCCAGAAAGCATTACCCAAGCAGTTCGCATTAGCTAAGTTATTCAAAGAACACAGCATTGAGAATATACTTAAAGTTAAATACGTCAGCAGTTCGAAAATATTAATCACATTCGATAAAGAATCCAGCGCCGATAAATTTATAGGAACGACAGCGTTGTCTGACTTAGAATGGAGATTTTACAAAACGTCTGAAGTTTGTCTATCCAACGGGGTGATAAAAAATATAGAAATTGGCCTTACCGAAGAAGAACTATTAAAATACCTATCGAGCCCAGTCAGTCTGTCCTATAACAGCTATTGTATCTGCGAAACGGTTAAGTAAACGAAATCCCGAGACCAAGGGCGACGCCTGGGTACCTAGTGAATCGATTAGACTAGGATTTGATGGATCGACAGTTCCGGCGCATGTTTACCTTTACAATATGCGTATAAAGGTGGATCCCTATATTTTTCCCGTGACACAATGCGGCAAATGCTGGAAGTACGGGCACACCTCTAAATTCTGCCCGTTCAAAAATGTTGTTTGCCCAAAATGCACCAAAAAACACGAAAACTGTGAAACCAACACCTTTAAATGTGTTAACTGTTACGGGGCTCATATGGCTATGAACAAGTTATGTCCAGTATTTAAAAAAGAGCGTAGAATCCGAGAGATTATGTCAGAGAGCAACACAACGTACAGAAAAGCCCTAGCCATGTATAAACCACCGCTAGTATCGGAACGCCTGACACGTAGTTTCCACGCCGAGGTAGATGACATGGGTCTCCCAGACATGGAGGCACCAAGGCCAATGATGACGGAAGAACCTGTTGGTACGTCGTATGTTGACATAGTCAAGAAGTCGAGCGTAAGTAAACCTCAGCATCTTGATCGCGGGCAGCAAGACGAACACTGTAAACAGGGACACGAACCAGCGCCGAAAAAAGAAAGGAGACAGGATGAAGAACAGATAGGTCTACAAGTAGAAAAAGGAAGAAAAAATCAAAAGAAACGAAAACAGAGCCAAGGCCAACCGCAATCCAACACCTTCAGTTTCGGCAGGGAGGCTTCCGAATATTCGGAAGAAGAAGTACCCGAACCTGTGCATGTAAGAGCGCAATCTAAGAAGTTTGATCAAGCAGAAAGTGATAGTACATTTTCGCACCTAATAAGTAAGCTTAGTAATTTAATTTTTAGTAACCAATCACTTGAAAAAAAGATGGAGTTGTGTATTAAGACCATTATGGACTGGGTTGTATTTAAAGTACTAGGACGTATTACGGCCGGATCTTTTTTCAGTTCTGACCTCAATTATGGATCGTAAGCCCCCTAATAATTCTTTTGTAAACCTTATCCAGTGGAACTCCCAAAGTTTAAGACCAAAATCAGCAGCATTTGAATTATTGCTTTCGCAGGAGAAGGTAAGTGTAGCATGTGTAAGTGAAACTTGGTTTGAGCCTGAGAGTAATTTCAATATAAATAGTTATATATGATATAGATTAGATAGAGATGACTCATATGGGGGTGTAGCCATCTTAGTACATAAATCCATAAATTCAACTCTAATTTCCAATGCTGGTATTGAACTAGTTAATATTAAATTGTCAACATATCGAAAACATTATTGCTATTTATTGCCCATCAACAGTCCACACTAGTCAGAGTGACTGGGACTCCGTATTTACAATTAGTCAATCAAAGACTTTGATTCTAGGAGATTTTAATGCTCATCACAACGATTGGTCGTATAAAACTGATACTAGGGGTGACCAAATCAATGAGTCCATCTTAGACTCTAATTTTACATATTTAAATGATGGTAGCCCTACCAGAATAAAACTAGTTAATGGAAATTTACACCAGTCGTCACCGGATATCTCTTTTATTTCTTTAGACCTCGCTTTAGACTTTTCATGGAAGACTATTAACGAGACTCTTGGAAGTGACCATTTAATTATTAAATTGTCTTGTGTTCAACAATATAGTAGCGATATCAAAAAGAAAAGAAACTTTAAAAAAAGTGACTGGAGCTCGTATTCTGTTTTTATGGAAAACTGCCTACATAACTTTATCATCCCCGAAAATCTACAATTATTCTATGACAAATTTACCGAAATTTTGAATAGTGCCGCTGATGCACACATTCCTTGCATTAAAATTCCAGTGACAGCATGTAACAAGTTTACTCCGAAACCATACTGGACCCCAGAGCTATCTAAAGCAGTAGCAGAACGTCGCGTCGTCTCGCTTTAGCAAATTTAAGATACTGCCCGTTTCCACAAAACCTTATCAATCTCAAAAAGAAAATAGCGGAGGTACAAAGATCAATACGTGCCGCGAGATGTACTTCATGGCGTAAATTCTGCTCAGCGGTAGATGAAACATCTTCAGCTTCAGAAATGTGGCAAAAAATGAGATGGATAAAAAATCGACCTACATATAGACAATGCATAAACAAGGAAAAGGCAGAAAAGTTACTTAATGATGTAACACCTGATTTCGTGAGCCCACCTCTTCCAGTCTTTCGGTCTGGTAACACTATGTTAGAGTCTAATATTTCTATGCAAGAATTAACAAATAGTATAAAGAAAAAGAAAGATTCTGCTCCTGGTTGTGACGATATTTCATTTTCTATGATAGAAAATTTACCTCTAAATGCCTAATTAATCTTGCTTAATTTTTACAATAACTGTTATTTATCAGGTTTTGTTCCACTACAATGGCGTAAAATCAACATTATTCCTATTCCAAAACATGGCGATCCTCAATCTTTTCGGCCTATATCTTTAATATCATGTATATGTAAAATATTCCATTCAATTCTTCATAAAAGACTTGAATGGTATTTTGAAAAACAAAACTTGTTTCCCGAAGTTATGGTTGGTTTTCGAAAAGCACGATCTTGTGTAGAGAACCTTACTTGTTTGACCGCCCATATCCAATCAGGGTTCTCTAAGAACCTGGTTACCGTTGGCTGTTTCATTGACATCACCAATGCCTATAACAACGTAGATGTCACGAGTATGATTAGAATCCTTGAAAATTTCCAAGTAGGAACTAAAATTTGTTCGTATTTATGGTCATTCTTAAGTCACAGAATTTTGAGTATTTCTACGGATGATAAGTGTGTTTTGACACGATGGACAGGACGCGGACTTCGTCAAGGGGATCCATTGTCTCCCCTGTTATTCAACATTCTGACAATAAGTATATGCAACAGTGTAAACAATGTAGAGGTATCTCAATATGCTGACGATTTTGTCATGTATACTACTAATAAACAAGTAAGTGATGCGTTCATAGAGTTACAGTCTCTTTACTATTCGAGTTACAATCTATTACTTACTCTCTCAGTACTCTTTACTATTTGAAATGGGCCTTGATATTTCGCCTTCAAAAAGTAAAATTTGTGTTTTTAAGAAAGGTATTTATAGAGGTGTAGTAAAATTGAAAATTAATGATAATGAAATAGAAAGATGTAACTCCGTTAAATATCTAGGTTTGTGGCTTGATTGTTCTTTAAGATGGGGCAAACATATTAATGAGACTATATTGAAAGTGCAGAAATATATCAGACTTTTGAAAGTACTCTCAGGTTCTAGTTGGGGCTTACACCAAAAGCATTTAAGACGATTGTATATATCTATAATTTGCAGTAGGATTGATTATGCTAGCTTTCTGTATGATAATAGTTGTAAAACAAATTTGATTAAGTTAGATAGAGTCCAAAATCAATCAATGCGCGTAATTGGAGGTTTTATTCGTAGCACACCTATACATACAATGGAAAATGAATTGTGCCTACCTCCTCTTTTCGTTCGACGACGATTCTTAGCAGGAAAATTCTGGTTAAAATCAAAGTCATTAGGCAACAGTAGGGCGATGAAGCATATAGAAAGCCTCACATCTCAAATTCAATCCAGATACTGGACTCGCAAGAGACTGCCTATACTTACCATCATTAATTCATTGTTAGAACCTCTACCTATTCATTCTAGCTACCAGCTTGAAATGTTCTCACTACAAACATGGGTAAGCAACATTAATGTAGAAAAAGCGTAAGCGTAATGTACAAAAATTAAGATAAAAAGTAGTCTATGTGTTAATCCTGGGTATAAACTGTCAGTTTTAAATTTCTCAAAACACCCGTTAGAGCAGAAAACTACCTTACACACAAACTTTCGCATTTATTATATAAGTGTGAAGTGTGATAGTGTGATGAGTGTAAAGTATTAACTAGCATTACATAATTTTATATTTATAAATATAAGCTTATGTTATGCGACTAGTGGTGTTTACGATGATGCGAATTACATATAATAAAATATAAATTTAACATTTATTACTTATATTGGTAAATTTAATATATAACAATATCCAATGTCATCATTCGATCCATCTAGCAATTGCCGCCAACCACCGGCCGCCAGGGCTAATTTCTACCAAAAGCGAATGCTGCAACATGCATACCATTCACTTGCCTGCCAACAGTATCAGTCATTGTAATGTCATAGGTGACTTCAGTTATAAGTTGAAACACACCTAAATGTAATGCAGTAAGGTTGTTTTTTGCATGGGAGAGTGACATAGATAAAGATGTATATCTAAAATAATAAAATGTTAGATGAGCTGGATTTTCATTGTGCGATGATTGCAGGCTAGGTTGGTTGAAGTTACGCTACTTGGGTATAGAATTTGATGGGGGGAGTAATTCACAGCATCATGCTGAGCCCATACCTATTCTGACAGTACCATACATGACAGCAATATAAATACACCTTCTAGTCTACTACATTTTGGTACTAGGACAAAACCATATTTTTGTTGATACCTATGTAGTTGTGATGTGTCAATAAAACTATTTCTTCCATTTCTATTTCTTGGACTATTCATCTATTGAACAATCTCGGTCAGAGTGTCGTAAAGGGGGCAGAAAAGTTTTTTTTTTTTTTTTTCTCTTTATAACTGCTATATTTAATGATGCTTGGAGTCAGAAACCTTCATATCGAGGTCATTGACCTTGACCTTAACTGATTTTGCCCATAACTTGGTAGGGGTAGGTTTAAGTTTTTAGACAAACATTTATCCAGAAAGGTTGTTCCACATGATGGCATCAAAAAATTACAGGGTCATTTTGGCACAAAAAATTTCAAAATTTTTCTAAGTCCTAAAACTGCAGCATGTGTCGTGAAGGGGGCAGACACTTAGAAAAATTACAGACCATGTTGACTCCCCATTAAGCATATGTTTTTATTCGCGGATTCGATAGATCTATCCAAGACAATCTTCTTTAGTTAGAACAACATATAATTTAAAACACTCACAGCCCCGCAATATACAATATACAGAAAGTTTTTCTGGCGCTTCGCCGGCCGCTGCCGCGGCACTGTAAAATCATGTAATTAGTGAACCTCAAGACGCTCACTAACAATTTTGTCAACGTTTATTAGTTTGATTAATAAACGTCATTCAAAGTAATTAATTATAGCAGATGATGCTTGATTTTGTGTTGCTTTCTGGTAACTTTTGGGAATGGTTTACCTCAGTGTAAAAATCGTCGAATGACTCGCCCGCTGCTGCTGTTGATGCCATTTTCAATTTCCAATATCGTTTCACGTAAACGCTGCGCGCTGTACGTGCATAACAAACAGTGTAAATAAATGTGCTTCACTAATTCACCACCCACTTCATCGCCATGCGCAAGCCAACGAAAAAAGCAAAACACAATTCAGTGATTTTTGTATTCCGTCTCCGTGAAATTCCTTGACACAACCCTCTCTAGTCAATTTGACATTGATATGAAAACAACCTTTGACTATTTAACGCATGTCTGGTTTCAGCTCAAAATGCTCTTTGGTTCGGCTAGCTAAGTACGTATATTTATTCAACTGCTACCGCTGCGATAGCAAAATAGCCACTACCTAATTACAGATCTCGCGATAGACGTGAGACAGGCGTAAATCTCGCGATAACTGCTGTAATATGATTTTTTAAATTAGCGTTTATAGAGCAGACAGGAATCAAACACTAGTGCGCCCAAACGGAGTGATTACATTATCTATGAGTATCCTTAAACACGCCTTAAACTAAAAAAAGTGCATTCTTTTCAAAGACGAACTAGCAAAATATTTTCACTAGTCCTATTCACATCATAGTCAACATCAAGTAAGACATTCATGGTCTAGTCAAGTCATAATCTAGGCTCTTAAAATAGATTACAAAACAATACCATCTTTAACCTTTCTTTTTATAACTTGTATCTTATTAATTGTATATAAAAATAGATAGCTCGAGTAAAACAAACCTGTTCTTATTTTTTTCCTATCTCTAAAAATAACTGAGCTATTAACGTTAAAGCACGACCTCCGCGGAAAAATCCGACTAAGTGACCGGTTGCATGCAATATGAAAAAAATAATTTAAATATTAATATGTAATTTAAATACTAAGTTTACAAACAAATAAATATAATAATATATAAATAGTGGATAACAATATGTAAATGATAAATATTATATATCTGTTATTAATATTAATACAATACGCATACTTAATGAAATGTGAATAAACGTACCTCCATAATATATTTATTGATACATTTACAAATAGATAATTATAATTTATTGTTTATAATATATAAATATACAATTTATATAATCGTTTCAACAAATTTTGAATTTTGAAGATAGTTTTGGCGTTTCTTATAATTACGAGCAAAGCATTACACAGTCGAACAGCTTGTACTATGAAAGAACTTCCATGATAAGATACTGTGTTTTGAGGAAGTTTTAGTGAGAGTGTTTGAAGAACAAAGGGAAATGGAATGAGATAAATGAAGATATTAAAAACGTTTTTTTAAGATAAGGAAGAGTCATAGGGCTAAATAGAATACTATGTTAATTATTCATTATATTAATTTTGATACATGTTAATATAATAATAGTAATAGTAACCACTAAAACAAGCACTTAAAATAATATGCACATACTAAAAATAATAATATTATGTGCAATCCACTTTACAAATCAAATTTACGAACGTAAACATCCCGCATCGCCCGCAATTGGACATGACACTTGCGGCGTGATATCATCGCAGTAGCACGCGAATAAACGCAAATTAAAAAAAGCGTTGAATCTTTACAACGCTGTAATTTTGGAAAGCCTGGCCCGATTTCGATATTATCATTTGCACGAGTACGCGCATTAAATGCAGATCCTAAAATTTTGATCAAAGATTGATCCTAAAATAGATAATTGTATTATTATTTTCTTATTGATTTGATACTGCTGTGCTCTGGTAGAGTATATTTACTTCTGTGGTTCTAACTATCTTATTATCTGACAGTGCCAGCACTTCCAGCTCAGCTGTCACTGTCAAGTGTCAGGCTCGCAGCTGGAATTCTCGGTAGGAAGTACTGGAATTTTGTGTCTCCGGTAATTTGCCTATTTTTTCTAATTATCAGTGTTGCCAATTTGGCATTTTTTATGCTAAATTTGGCACATTATTGCCTAGATTAGCATTAAAAATAATCATCTAGCATGTAGCATATTCTTTAGCATATTATTTTGGGCTTAAATATGGTAGCTGTAAGTATATCCTATGCTTCATTGAAAGAAGACAGAAATCGTTTATGCTAAAAGTGATTGTTCACAGGTGTATCGAACCATGGAAATAAAACTCGATTATTCCGGAACGCTTAGACAATTTAATTTGTTCATGTTACATTGGTACATAGATCGTCGGAAAATCTCACCACCGCGATCTAACTCGACGCCTAACGCCATCTAGTTATCTTCACTTGAACTTTTATAATTAACAGTTTGGACATACCACCCACCAAGGACTTATGGTCCTTCAAAATACAACAAAATCAAACAAAATTTATTAATTAATGAGAAATATAACCTTTTTATATAATACTACCTTCTGTGGACTGTAAACACAAAATAATTAACTTACCGAAACATGTAAAACAAGCTACTAATATTAATCTCGGCAACTAAGAAAATCTAAAACATAAACGCAAACGCTTTCTACAAGAACAAATACTTTCTTTAAAACTAAAACTTAATATACAACAAATAATTTTAAACTCTACTCGTTTTTGCTAACAGGTAAGGGACAAAGCTTATAAGTTGGTCGCTGAATAAGAGAGCCTTTGTATCGCAACGTCACTACTCGCGTTATTTTATCCTTTCCCGGATGCAACTCTACGACTAAACCATATAGCCATTTAGCAGGAGGTAAGTTGTCCTCTCTGACCAACACAACGTCACCTATCCTCAATTCTGGAGACTTGGTTTTCCATTTATATCTCTGGAAGAAATGCGTCAAATATTCTTGTGACCAACGCCTCCAAAACTGTTGAACCATTCTTTGTGTAACTTGCCAACGACGTAAGCTACATGTCTGCAATTGCTCATAATTGTGATCTGGAGCAGTCAGCAAAGGTTCACCTACCAAAAAGTGACCTGGGGTCAAAGGCACGAGGTCGTCGGGATCCGTACTGATCTGAGATAGTGGCCGTGAATTAAGACAAGCTTCAATTTGTGCTAAGACCGTAGCGAGCTCTTCGTAGGTTAGAGTTGATTCACCGATGACACGACGCAGGTGGTGTTTTGTGCTTTTTATTCCTGACTCCCATATTCCACCAAAATTTGGAGCATGAGGAGGAATAAATCGTCATTCTGTCCCATTATTGGCTAACGAGGACGCTACTTCACTACAAAATGAAGATCGTTCGCTGGCCAACAAGATTTTTAACTCCCTAGCGGCGCCTACAAAATTTGTACCATTGTCGCTCCACAACTGAATACAGCGGCCTCTTCTTGCAACAAAGCGTTTAAACGCGGACAGGAATCCCACAGAGGTAAGGTCTGTCACGGCCTCGATGTGCACAGATCTTGTGGACATACAGATAAACAAACAGATATAACCTTTATAAGATCTCTGGCCCCGACCTTTTGATACTCTTATATTAATGGGCCCAGCGTAGTCCACGCCTGAAATCAGAAAAGGTTTATTCGGGGTCACCCGACATGATGGCAGTTGGCCCATCAATTGTGTGCTTGTCTTAGCTGCGTTACGAATGCAAGGAGCGAATAATATGGGAACGAACTAAATTCTTTAAATTTGCGTTTGGTTCCAATCCCAAGTCCGATTCACCAAGCTTCGCGTTGTCTCCGTCAGGTGGCGCCACTGTCGTTGGATGCACTCGTAGCGTTGCTCCTGTACTATGTGGCGCCCGCTATAGCCAACGCAAAACACTGCTAATTTCGAGCGCTGATGAAAGCCGTAGCCTTCTTAAATCGCTCCGACTCGTAGGGACCCTGTTCACAGGTGTATCGAACCATGGAAATAAAACTCGATTATTCCGGAACGCTTAGACAATTTAATATGTTCATGTTACATTGGTACATAGATCGTCGGAAAATCTCACCACCGCGATCTAACTCGACGCCTAACGCCATCTAGTTATCTTCACTTGAACTTTTATAATTAACAGTTTGGACAGTGATCATCATCATCATCATCATCAATATTCTATGGGCATCTTTTGGCAGGCAAGTGAAAAAGTAGCGTTCTCAATTTTGTATTATTTTCCAAAACTTGTGTTTCTTCGAGTATTAATGAGTAATAATGGTGGGTTATTAATCGTTAATTATAATTGTTCGTGAAAGTGCATGAGTGTGGGCAAATCATACAGAGTTGTAAAAACGTGATTTTCGTTTTCGATCCAAAACTTCATAGAAACTTGTAGTAAAATTTCCACTACTTTACTAGAGGGTATGACTTTACTATGACTTTTGTCCTCGACTTTGACAAGGACTGTTTACTTGTTTAATAAAGAGGACAGAAAAAGCCTTAAGAGGACAGAAAAATGTTGCTATTCATATGTTGTCCCAGACGACGTGTTGCGCTCTATTGGGTCTAAAGAAAATTATGATTTTCAACAGCCCTCGACATCTACAATGGCTGTTGACGATGAGAACGAAGATGTCGATATCTTATTTCAATAAAAAATTAAGGACATAAATTAAGCTTATTAATAATTTTTTTATGTAAGTATCTGGCATTTTTATTTAGCATTTTTCTGAGTAGCAAGATTTTCTTTGGCATATATTTGGCATTTTTTAAGGAGTAACTTAGCATATTATTCACTAAAGAGTTGGCAGCACTGCTAATTATACTGTTTCGCTGATTTCTGATATCTCTGCATTCTGATTTCTGATCGCCTGCCGGCAACAATAGGGTACGTTCTTAAAATTTAATATATTCTGATTGCTTACATGGTCCGTCCATGAAAAGTTTGTCGTTATTCTGGTGTCCGTGCTTACGGCGAGTGCCGCATAATTAAATATGATTCTGCGTAATTTTTTTATGAAAACTATCGCGATTGATATTCATTGTGATACTAAACGGCTGTTAATAGCTTGATTTTTGTGCCGAATGTTGGGTGCCTAGCGGGACAGTCCAAATAAAAGAAGATGCATGATTAAATGTCTATTCTTGTGTTCGATAATTTATACAGAACTAGCCGTGCCCCGCGGCTTCGCCCGCTATTATCAAGCTAAAAAGTAGCCTATGTGTTAATCCTAGGTATAATCTATGTACGTTCCAAATTTCATCCAAATCCGTTCAGCCGTTAAGGCGTGAAGAGGGAACAAACATACTTACACACTTACACACAAACTTTCGGATTTATAATATTAGTAGGATTACGTAATAAGGTCATAAGATAGGTACTAGTTAGCTAACACATGAACACGGAACGAAAGTGTAGAGACGACTGGCAGGCCAGGGGCGAGCGCAGGGCATGCATTCATTTAGCTAACATTGCATTCTTATCCTCGCCACTGTCCCCACACCAAATAATATTCCTACATTCATACGATTAATAGCCGGTTAGTACCACAATGATTCTGTGTAAATATCGTGGTGTATTACTGCAATCACTATTACACGATACTTTAGGGACGACTTCAGAGCCTAAAACTTCCGTTACATATTATCGTCGCTCGAAGGCGAACGATATAGCGCCATGGAATATTTAATTGTATAATAATATAATAAGACTGACAATTTCATTCCAAAAATTTTATCTTAAACTGATGTCAGAGTGTTTTATCACCATCTTCAGGTAGTTGTTTGGTTGTGATTTACTGAATGCAGTGAACATTCTAAACAAACCTCTAAACAATGTAGTGGTTACAACCAGAGAATGCACACCAGAAACTGGGTGCTTTAAGGTGAAGTTAGGTAGGTAAATACATTTTTGTACTCCTTAAATTCAACCTCAGTCTGAGAATCGTAAAGTGGGCAGAGTAGATTATTTTTCTATATCTGCTGTCTTCTCTTATATATAAAAATGAATTGCTGTTGGTTAGTCTCGCTAAAACTCGAGAATGGCTGGACCGATTTGGCTAATTTTGATCTTGAAATATTTGTGGAAGTTCAGGGAAGGTTTAAAAGGTGAGAAAATATAATGAAATTGCAATAAAATTAGTAAAAAGTAGTATTTTATTTTCCCATACAAACTGTTCGTACCTGTCAAACAGGAGATGTTTCTGAATATTTGACCACAGACAATAGGTGGTATGAAGTTCGCCGGGTCAACTAGTATTTAATAATTCTTGGGGACACTAATCTTCATATTGAGGTCATTGATCTTGACTTTTACAGTGATTTTTCCCTTCTCGGTAGGGATAGGTCTGAGGAAAAAATAATTGCTGGGTACAAAGTTAGGCTAACTAAGTAATTAAACATACTATACCTATTAATTAAATTTTCCATAAAATTTCTGCTTGTTTGAATCATCATACTTATAAATCCGAAAATAAGTAAGTTTGAGTGTGTCTAAATCTAAAAGTTAAACAGAAATCTCAGTTTTTTTTTAAAAACAAAAATAAGCTTAGCTAAATACTAGCTACTTTACCTATTTTGATTTGTTTTTTGATGAGAATGTTCTGGTTGCCAACGTTTATATTAGATAGTAACCTAAATATAAGGTTATTTTCATTATCATCATCTTCAAAGGCCACCCCCTTTACCTAGTATTATATGTATAACTAGCCAATCCTAGGTATAAGCTATGTACATTCCAAATTTCATCCAAATCCATTCAGCCGTTACAATGTGGAGAGAAAACAAACATACTATAACACAAACTATCGGATACATAATAAGCCATTTACAGAATACTTGTACATTATGTAAGCAATATAGAATTGAGTAATAAAAAAATTTAGATTGTAAAAAATTTAAGATTGAATTTAAGTGATTTTTGTGTAGAATATGACATTCACCTCCATAACACCTCGAATTATTAAAACATTTTTTATTATGATGTTCTTTAAAACAGTGGAAGAACTGCTGTCTAAACATCAGTTTTTTCATCAGTATCTACATACTGATGTTAATCAAATGTTTTGGTATTTTTTTTGTGCATGGACAGTGAAGTTATTTCTTATAGTTTTGTTACCAGTTTTAGATGAAACTCATTCCTGGATACTTTTTCTAATTATGAATATTTTTTTCATGCACTTAGCGAAAAGCGCTTATTATTAGTTACCAAATAAAAAGAGATAAAATGGCAATCTTATTGTAGGGCCATTAATTACCAAATCTGACAAATATTTTTAATTAGCCAGTGGAAATTGTTTATTTTAATCCTTATTTAAAGAGCTTAATCAACACGATGTCACTCTATAAGCAAACACAAGATATAAATAATATGCTATTAATTTTATGTAATTAACACATAAAAAAATAGTTAAATGATATTATTTAAGAGTTGACAATGAGCCCCATGATCAATTGACACTCAGCCTTTTGGCTTCCTCCGAGAGAGGATTGGACAAAATGCTGTTACATTCACCAAGCCTTCTAAGATCTGTTAGGATGCTTCTCCGAACAGCCCAACCGCATATACATTCCGTGAGGATGTGTATAACATCCTCCAGAAACCCGTAGTCAGGGCAGTCAAAACTTATTTGCCACATTTTGGTCATATACTCTACCTTGTGATCACAGTAGCTAAATATTCACATTCAATGCTAATTTTCTGGGTTCGATTCACGTCCAGTGCACAATTTTCCACCCCAAAGGATATATTGTGCTTATGGTTCTGTGTGTGATTGTGCGTGTGATTTCAATGCAAATGCATTTACACCACTCAAGATACAAGTCTTTAAACATGTGTGGTCTTTGAATGAGAATGTGTGTATGTATTTGTCGTTGTCTGTGTGATTTTGCTGCAAAGATTTCTCCTAAACTAACATTAAACCTATCATTAAGTACTAACACATCTAATAATCATGTGCATGATATTAAAAAAAAATACAATGCGAGTATGTTATTTGAATGTTCTATGTTTTGTCAATCAGGTACACGCAAGGTTTAAGATGTTTTCCGGTAAAGTTATTATAATCACTGGTGCCAGTTCAGGTATCGGAGCTGCAACTGCTGTCGAATTCGCCAAGCTTAATGCAAACCTGGTCATCACTGGTAGAAATAAGGCAAATCTTGATAATGTCGCTGAGCAATGCAAGAAAATATCTCCAGACAAGCAAGACCCCTTAATAGTTATAGCAGATATGAATGTTGAAACAGACGTGGAAAATATTGTCAAGTCTACAATTGGCAAATACGGGAAGATAGATGTACTGGTTAATAACGCAGGAATATTAGAATCTGGAAGTATAGAAACAACATCTTTAGAGCAATATGACCGAGTTATGAACACGAATGTCCGTGGGCCGTACCAATTAACGATGTTGGCAGCACCATACCTTATCGAAACGAAAGGAAACATCATTAATGTTTCAAGTATTGTGGGCATCAGATCTTTCCCGAATATTCTTGCTTATTGCATGTCCAAATCTGCCCTTGATCAGTTGACAAGATGCGTGTCTCTGGAGCTTGGACCTAAGGGAGTCAGAGTGAATGCCGTTAATCCTGGACTCATAACAACAGGGATTCATATGAAATCTAGCATGAATGAGGAACAATATGCAGAGTTTTTGTTGAAATGTGCTGATACTCATGCTATTGGCCGGGCTGGAGAACCGAATGAAGTCTCGTCTGTGATTTCTTTCTTGGCTAGCGATGGCGCCAGCAATATCACGGGAGCAACTTTGCCAGTTGATGGAGGACGCCATGCAATGTGTCCACGATAAATTTATAATTTCTTCTTCCTGTACACAATTTAAATATTATTGCTACTTATAACACTTATATATTAGATCATTAACTGTTGAATGTTGGCAGCAGCTTATATAATGCTGGTATATTAGATATTAACTCTCTGGAGACAGCAAATTTGCAATAATACCAAGTAATATTAAAATGTTATAATTTTGTTATTGAGAAAAATATATTAATTACACTTGTTGCTTTTCAATTTTATTGTTTTCCTTTGCATAGGCTTTCGTTTGCATTCCTACACGACATCACTTGATAAAATATTTAACCAACTTTTTACAATAGTTTCGAAGAGTTCATAAAATAATAAGATATAAGCTATAAATATTACTAAATTGCTGCCATAAAGTGAGTGGTTATTTCATATTAATATTTTATCACTATCATTTAGGTACATTTACAAAGGTTTGACTTAATCCCTACTATTTTTATACATACTTATCTTGAGTAGGTCGTAGTAGTATCGGTGAAATTTAAGAAGGCTATGAGATAGTAGACACCTACGTAACGTAGGAGCATAAGGATTTAAAGTCATAAATATTTGTTAAGAAACATAATAATACTGCACTGATATGACCTGGTACTGCATTAACCAATTCCACCTTTAAACTTTCCAAATGTAGTAGTGGAGTAGGACTCCTTAATCTGTTCAGAAATTGTTTGCTCCTTGGAATGAAATTCAAATCGATCATACAGTTGACACGTCACACGATTCCAATTTCTCTATAGGTAGGAAGACAACAATCTAAAGAAAACGAAAAGAAATGATGAAATATAATGTGAAGTGTTTACTAACACGCCATATTAACTTGCTTGATGCATAACCCAATGAAGTTAAGTGCATTTTGTGTGCTATTTGGCCAATGTTGCTGCAAGCAATATAACTGCATATTTAACTTTGTGATTTTATTGATTTAGATATTAATTTATTTTGATTCTTAATATTTCTTTCTATTATATTTCTCATTATCTGGCATTGTTGGGTTGATTGGCAGTTGTTATTGATACAGGGTATGTGGCGTGTCCGTTCTGATATCTGGTTTGCAGTCATGTTCGTCTTATCTTAATATAATATATTATCATAGCATTAATTGTAATCACTTACTCTTACATAACCCTTAGGTATTTAATATTACCTAATAGTGATTTTTTTTTATAATCAGGTCAAAAATGTTCGCGAATAAAGTTGTACTTATCACTGGAGCGAGTGCAGGCATTGGCGCTGAGACTGCTTCAGACTTCTCTAAGCTCGGAGCTAACCTTGTTCTAACAGGAAGAAACGAGGATAACCTAAAAAAAGTTGCAAAGCAATGTGAAGAAGTCTCTCCAAGTAATTCTAAGCCACTAGCCCTTGTCTCCGATGTGAACAAGCCTGATGATAACGAAAACCTCATTAAACAAACTATTGATCATTGGAAGCAACTTGATGTCCTAGTGAACAATGCTGGTATCTTAGAAGCTGGCACTGTTGAAACGACGAGCTTGGAACAGTACGATAGGATAATGAATACTAACGTACGAGCTGTCTACCATTTGACCATGTTGGCGACTCCTCATCTCGTCAAATCGAAGGGAAATATCGTGAACTTGTCAAGCGTAGCAGGATCAAGATCATTCCCTAACATGCTGACTTACTGCATTTCGAAAGCGGCCATCGACCAACTAACGAAATGCGTGGCTCTTGAGTTGGGTCCGAAGGGGGTGCGAGTAAATGCAGTTAACCCTGGAGCGATTGTAACCGGTATCCATTTAAAAGGAGCTATGAATGAGCAACAATACGAAGCGTATTTGGAGAAGTGTAAGTTGACTCATGCTATTGGAAGGCCAGGTTACAATAACGAAGTTTCTTCGGCCATTGTATTTTTAGCTGGTGATGGGGCTACTAACATTACTGGAATTAGTTTGCCTGTGGATGGTGGCCGTCATGCTATGTGTCCTCGATAATCTAAAAATTAGCATTAAGCAGTAAACAGTTACCAGAGATAGCAATAATATTGATGATTTAATTTTGAGATTACATTATATACATTTTTTTTTAGTTACGTATAATAACTATGTATTTACTATGTGTTATAAGATTTACTATTGTTATATTTTTGTACAGTTTAGTGACACTCGCTTTTTGGCACATGATATAATTACTTACGTATAATTTAATGAAATAAATGTTTACAGCTATGCTTTGTTTTTTCCTTCCTTTTTTTCCTTTAAATACCTTAAACTTAATGATACATTGGTAACAGTCTTTGTGCAAATTTAAAAGCACAAATTGCCCTAAAATATTATTTTATTAGGGATCCGTACCACAAAAGCATCCTATGTAAGATTACTTCGCTGTTGGGTATTTCAAGGCCAAGGGCCTTTTCGCGAACGTGGAACGCTTAGGAATCAAGGCTTATCAAGGAATAATAATTCTCTTCGGTCAATTATGCCGCACTTTTGACACTTGGAAATAAATCAAACTCTATGGGATTCTCTTTGATCCAGAATCACGAATTTCGCTAAAATTAAGGTCTTAAACAAGTATACAAGTATTACAAGTATTGGGGAAAAAACAAATTAACATATTATAAAAAATTACGGAACCCTCAGTCTCGCATTTGTTCGGTTTATTTCAGAGGTACTAGAAAGGCTGAAGTTTGGCTAGTTTTGAAATAGTTTGTCCCATCTGTCCTTCATCATGGTAATACGATTGAATCGTGATTTCGAAACATAGATTATAGGTAGGTAGGTACTTATCGGTAAACACACTCGGATAAGAATTTTCACTAGTGTCCCAGGTATGCGTTACAAAGGCAGAATACCTATTCCACAAACAAATGCCTTATTTCTAAAAAAAATTGTGAAAATATATTTTAGGGTAGGTGTCACAGAATCGATGCCAGTAATATTGTTTTCCTTACTTTATAGGTGATATACTTGACTAAGAAAAAAAATGTTTACGAATAAAGTTGTACTTGTTACTGGAGCAAGTGCAGGCATTGGTGCTAAAACTGCTATGGACTTCTCAAAGCACGGTGCTAGCCTAGTAATAACAGGAAGAAATGAAGTCAACCTAAACAAAGTTGCAAAGCAATGTGAAGATGCTTCTCCTAGCAAATCCAAACCTCTAGCTCTTATTTCAGATATTATCAAAACAGAGGATAATGAAAAACTAATAAAATTGACTATAGATCACTGGAAACAACTTAATGTCCTGACAAACAATGCTGGGATATTTGAAGCTGGCTCTATTGAATCGGCGAATTTGGAACAATTCGACAGAGTAATGAGCACCAACACACGAGGCGTCTATCATTTAACGATGTTGGCAACGCCACATTTAATAAACTCGAAAGGAAATATTGTTAACGTGTCGAGTATATCCGGATTGAAATCATTTCCTAATACGTTAGCCTACTGTATATCTAAAGCTGCAATCGACCAGTTTACAAAATGTGTAGCGCTCGAGTTAGCTCTTAAAGGGGTTCGTGTGAATGCTGTTAACCCTGGTACCATTGTCACTGGTATCCATTTAAAAGGAGCAATGGATGAGCAACAATATAAAGTATATTTAGAGAAATGCAAGCAAACTCATGCTATTGGAAGACCTGGTTATGCGAACGAAGTTTCCTCTGCTATTCTATTTTTAGCTAGTGAAGAGGCTTCTAACGTTACTGGAGTCACTTTGCCAGTTGACGGTGGTCGGCATGCTATGTGTCCTAGATAAAAACAATATTATCTATCTATCGCCTGTATAAGTTGTGAGAAAAATATTACATTAAAGATTGTTGGTAAGGCATAGGTTATTTATTGTGATATGTAATAGTTAATATTCAAAATTCCAAAATTCTTGTCATATAATATCTTACAACTTAATTTCTTACAAGTCATTAAAAGTTTGGGAGACGTACATAGTTAAATTTCCTTAGTCGGTACTTTCTTCTTCTTCTTTTACATCCTCTTTCGCTTCTAAAACACACTTAGCAATCTCTAGCATTTCGGTTGAGATAAGATTGCTTGCGTCTATCAAGTTATTAAGAGAACACGTTACTAGAGTTCCCTTCACGTCGTCTACTATGTTTCTTGAGTAAAAATGCTGAAACAATGGTACATGACATTAATTTTCAAGTAGGTATATACAGGGTAATTTATAAAATAAGAAACCTTTTGGGACACGAAACATCGAGTCTAACGTCTTTCTTGGTACGGCTATTGCAAAATCTGTTTTGTGATTTTGGAAATAAACCTTATTATTTATCTTCTCTGTTAAGTCTAAGGTGCCAAGTATTTATTGCCTTTTGTTTGCATATTAAGAGACGCGGAGGCGCAGCGATGCCGTTCTTTGCGAGACAGTATAGTTTAAATAACCTATAATTATAGATTGTATAGATTACATCATCTTTATTATTACGGAAAATATAGCATTCAGAAGAATGTCGTAGAACTAAATGAGCTACGGGTAGAACAAAAATCAAGGTATGAGAGCTTTCTGGTATTTTGCAAATTACCTTGTATATATTATTATTATATATTATATTTATCTGATTATGTGATATCATAGCCTACAAACCTAGTAGCATTAATAAATTTTCAAGTGGTCAACGTAAATAATATCAATACAGCATGGTACTCATATGACTAATGGTAGATAACCGGTAACGGTTGGGTACTGTTTAGATTCAGCAATCTTGGTTTACACCAAGGGCTGTAAACCATCTATAACACCCCGAGATATGTGAGCCCTCGAGCAAGTAATGGCGCTTATAATTCAAGGGTGTAATAGATGCTTACTCCCAAGATGAACATCATCACACAATTCAAACATGTAAGGAAATAACAATAAAGCAAGTACCAAATAAAATAATGAGTACATCGGCGCGCCTTGTCTTTTCTCTTCGCTATTTTTTTTCTATTTGCCAGTTTGTTTTTAATACAAAGTCGATTTACTATATAAAACGTTGAACTCATGATAATTTTAGGCTTGCTACCTATATCAAGCCACGTTCGATATTTCATAGTACTTAGATTCATGTTTTAAAATCGAACGAGCGGGAAATGCTGATTTACAATGAGTGCACTTTTCGAGTGATTTTTGACCTATTTTCCGAGCATGTGTGATGAATACAAATTTATCACCATATCCTGAGTACTCCTGACGCAAAAGATGATTGAGTGTTTAAAATACTATAATATAACAACTGCACTGTACGATAACTGCGTTTTTTTGTACGTACCTTTTCTAGAAGTTCGTTCTCCATGTTTGTGAAGTCATCAAAGATATCCTCTCTGACTTTGGCAAGGCATTCTTGAACGTTTTGCATATCTTGTTCGCATACTTCGACTTTATCATCTAACTTTTTGATTAACATCGTCTCGTTCATGGAGGGCTGATATTTGTCAAGATTTATTAACGTTAATTTGTTGATTTCTTCTGCTATGCATTTCCCCATTTGTGCTATTATTTCCTTTAGTATGGCTTCCATGTTTTCTTGTTCCTTCTGCAAAACATTATTAATTCAAAAATTATAATTTACTTAAGGTACGTCCTGCGAAATCACTATACCTACTATACTACGATAACTTACTTTGGCACATTGTTTGACCAGTTCTCCAGTACCGTAAAGATCGCTAATGATATTATTAACTCGATTTTTTAGCTCATCAACCTTATTTTCAAACTTATTTTTGATATCAATCGCATGCTCTTTAATGTTTTCGATAAATTTGGATATTTTTTCCTTTGTCTTCTCTGCCACTGATTTCACGTAATTCCACGAAGTGATTGCGCCTTGTTTTATTTTAACCCACAATTCTTTTATATCTCGAAGATCCTGTTCTGTCTTTACCAAGGCATTTGTATAATATAATTGTTTTTCGAAGCTATCATCTTGGTTGTCGATGTTTTTGGTTTCTACGCTTTGCTGCTGTAAACAATGTAGTAAATTATTTACGTTCTCATAAATAATATTTGTTTCGAATACTTACCTACATATTATATAGTGAAGTAGGTAGTTATGTATCCCCCTTTTTGTATTAGGTGAGAGAGGGCTTGCTCAGAACAACCGATTTAATTTCACTAGGGCTGAGTAAGAACTCTAGTAATGTTAACGTAGTATTTAAATCTTCGTGTGAAGAACTAGCGTTAAAACATTCATTAATGCAAAAGTCTCCAAATCACACCAATCAGTGCAATACCATGCACATCTTCACCACTGGAACAATTGTACCAGCGACCCAAAGCCGCACTGCGATATATAAATGAGTTGGGGTGGCTGGGCTAACTGCTGGCAGGGGAAAATGCACAATACACCCCAGCGGGACGTCAGTGCAGGCCTTATCGCCCCCAGTCAGAATTAGAATAAGAAGTCTCAAAATCGGCTACGCGTAGTTTTAATTTAGAATAATTAGTTGAAAAAAATGTAAAGTAAAAGCTCCCAAAGTTTGAATAGACCAGGTATTAAAGTCAATAAAAAGGCTAACATTTATAAAAATTGGAGTAGTGATGCTAAATTATCATTAGTATCCATACATACCTGCGCGCACAATAATATCACCAACAGGACAATAATATTCAAATATTTAGTAAGCTTCATTGTGTAGTTCTGTATCATTTCTGAATCATATTTTGATTAGTAACCCTTATATATAGATACTTGTTAGATTATCTAAAGTGTTTAATTAAATAACAATTAAGAATTAATCTATTTCATATTAATTATCGTTCGTTAAACTCATCTTATGAGATCTCAACATGCAGTAGATATGTATTGTGTGGGTAAATATGTTATTTATAAATTGTAAGTCTCTTGCCTAATACTTGATACTTCATGTTTATAGTCTTAAATAGCAGCTAATTTCTAAGTTACGGCACATTTGATTATGAGTTGTGATATCGTGTGTGTGTGTGAATGTTTCTGGCACCCACGACACAAGTTATTTAATTTAGTGTAGGACTGTGAGTGTGAAAGCGTTTATGTTTATAAGTTATAATTATGCATGATAATATTTCTAACTAAAATGCTTCACCGCCTTTCTCATAAGTGTTAAGTATATAATATTATGGAAAATTATAAAGGGCCTTCAGTTTTATTTTGGAAAATCTGTAGTTTCAAATAATTTTAGCTATCTTCATTGATACAAAATTATTTTCACGTTAAAAACTTTAATCGGTCTTGATGGTTAGAGAGAAGGATTCACTCTCGAACGTCGGGTTCCCACCACGCCGCGCTTACTTTCGATTTATTCCCAAGACGCGCCGCGCCTCGAATTACTGATATTTCCAGTCGCTCGCTAGTTCCCTGCATCCCAAGAATCAAGCAATCTTCTAAAATAAATGTTAGTAAATCGATGGCAGGTGTTAAAATAAAATGCAAAATTGCATCAGAAAACTTTATTTTCTTTATGATACATAATGGAAGAAAAGGTCGGTTGTACATGGCAAATTGTAAAAATATTGTAATGAAAGAAAAAAATATCATAATACAAAGCAACTATAATAGGTACTTATCGATAGTGATACATTGATTTACAAATTGATAAGTATAAAACGTAAGGAGTCGTGTAGACAGTGAAAGGAAATTGGAAGACATAAAAATTCAATAAATGTGGGTAATGATTTTGGATGATAGAGCAACATATCTTAACATTTTTTAAAAGTTATCGGTCTGAAACTCAGTGTTGCCAGTCATAGTGGTGTAAATGGAGGTAGCAGAGCATGTACCAATTTCCATTAGGATTCTTGCTGTCGACATCCCAGTGTCTATAAGGCGGGAACCAGCGCAGACTTCGAGGGTAGCCGGGAGCGTTGCAATGGCGAGATTGGTGTTAGCGATCTAAAGAATAAATCAACAAGGACATTTTTATATATTTTGCGATGTGTTGGAATGGAAAACGTTATTATTTTAAGATGCCTAGACGTTCCTTGTTAGTACCTAGGTTCAGCGTTTTGGGAAACGTAGGTAGTTTAATCCGACTACGACGCAACATTTCCGGCACTTTTCATCCGATTTAATAATGATGATAAATATTTATCAGTTTTTTAAATAGTGAACAAAGTCGCTCCAAAATCGATCGATCGATGTTTTGCGTGGTGCTCGAACAAACAGACAGCTTATATGTATAGTAAGAAATGTAAAAGATGTCATTCGTACCTCAAGTCCACTCTGGGTGACAAAGACAAGCGCCCTCAATTCTGCTTGCACTGCAATAGACCCTAAGCACGACCCAGTTACTAGAAGGTTTCCACCTTCATCTGTGCATTGCTTCATGTCTTCCAGCGCTCTGTTTCCAAAAGCCATGGCGTTGTCTGCTAAAGTCCTCAGGCCAGAGATCCGGTCCCCGACTTCAGTGATTCGGTCGTCGACACAGATCATTGTTTTAGTAAGGGTATCGTTGAAAAGAGCATTTGCATCTCCAGTGTGAGACTAGAATTGAAAAAAAATGAATACGTACAGAATTATTTGTAAAATACCAAAATGCTCTCAGAACCTGATTCTTGTCCTAGCCCTTAACTCATATAGTTTCTCTACTTTCTTCTGAATGCTATATTTTCCATAATAATAATGAAGATGATGTATTCTATACAATCAATATTTGATAGTTGTATTAGGTACACTGCCCCGCAAAGAACGGCATTGCCGCACCTCGTTTATATGCACGCCGATGCTAGTTTAGACTTAACAGAATTGATAAATACCATATTATTTTAAAATTTATTTAAAACATCATAAAACAGAATTTGCAATAGCCGTACCACGAAAGACGTTGGTCCTACTGGTCCAAGACGTGTCTGATATTTTGTAAATTACCCTGTGAAATAGTACTATATAATTTGAATTGTTCAAAGGAATGTATAAATTGCTAAACATTTTGTCATAAGTAGGTATACCTTAAATTAAAATTAAGACCAGAATTAGCGTGACTTACTCGTTGTCTAGATCGACAATTGTAGGTTTACATATAAATAATTATTTTACGAAATATTGATATTATTCAAAGTGGGGTCAAGGTTTTCTGATTGCTTCTTATCCAAAATTGATTAAGTATGAACATATTTATGGCAACTTGATTATTTTCAATTGTAGGTACTCTGTACCTATGTTTAAGTTACATAACAATTTATGATATTATGATTTTACGACTAAGTTAGCGGAGTGGGTAGATCTCTGCCCTTTGCCGTCGTACTGGGTTCGGCAGGAGCACAATTTTTCCCGGAGGACATTTGTGCTTCTGGTTTAAAATTGTCAAAATCAACATTTAAAAAAAAACCCCGACGCTCTATCTGCAAAATGGCTGCACCGATTTTTACCAAACATAGCTAAGAAAACTCGATCACGTCAGAAAAATAACGGTCCAGCCGGAGCTATTATACCACAGATATATACACATATTCACACTACAAACTAAGACTTATAACTCGTCTCTTTTTTTTCGAAGTCAAAATGAAAGAACATAGGTGTTAAAGATTTGCTCACCGCTATACAGTCAATAACAGCGACCCCCGAATCAATAAGTCTATTCCTCATAGCGTCGATGGCACTGGTCACACGCTTCTTCAACTCCTGGATGTCATTGACGACCCTCTCTCTCACAGACTTGGCTTCCTCTTGAATAGTAGCGCCGAATCTCGCGACGGCATCGTAGGCCTCTCTGGCAGCTCTGCGTAGAGTCTCTATTAGCTCCTCGATTAGTTTCCTGTTAGAAGAGAACAAAGGAATTAATGAATTAAATCATTTATTATTATGGTCACCGGTGTCGTCAACGCTACGACACATCTGCGACGCTCCATCCAAGGTGTTTGTTCTTTCTTTTGTTGCAATTAGACCGCTTTTTTGGCAGCTTTTTAGGTATATTTCGTTATCACAATAAATTTCTTCTATTATAAACACAATAATTGTTTATTTCATTTATTTATTCAAACGTTGTAAGGTAATTTAAATGAGATATCATTCAGTAACTTTGGGATTTGAGATTATTGAGATAGGTTTAATGGTCATAAAACATCGAGATATCCTATAATAGTAGATTACCTACTACCAAGTACCTACTCTACTTTTTTGCCTGACCTCGTCACTCGTCAGTCATGGCAAAAGCAGCGTACCTAATACGTTTTAAGTGTTTCTGTGAATGCTAGAAAATGACATAGAATAGCATCGCAAGGAAATTGATTTGTCCAAAAACAATAAATGAAATTAAACAAATATATGTAACGCTTTGCTGGGCCTGCTGGTCTGATAGAAGACCCTTCGTAATAATAAATTAATTAATCAAATAACCCAACTGCTAAAAACAAATAAAATATATTCTAATGCGGCATATAGAGTGAGCTTCATATACGGGACTCTTAAATCGGCTAATCAAATCTTCCAATTAAATAATATTGATAGTAGGCAGTAGATGATAGGTAGGTAAGTAGTAGACCTACTACTTACCTAGAATTTGCGTATAAATCAAACTGTTGGCGAACAATGGGCACAAGTGAGTTCTGGGCGTCAAGTCCTCTATTCCAATTGTTTAAAATTGTTAATGGTTTGTACAATTATTGTCATTTTTGACACTATTGGTAGTCTGTTAACAATTGCTATCGTTCGATTGCATTGCAATTGCGACCATTGACAAACAATAACAAAATCCGTAGTCTGCAAAGCAAATTGTTTATCAACTGCATTGCGCGCCATTACAATTGGTAGTCTACTAACTTTTTGACAGTTCTTTCAATTGTATCATGTCTATGGAAAGACAATTTTTCGACAATAGCTTTTAAATGAATTGTTTGACTGTTGTGTATGTAAAAGTAAACGGAGTAATTACATTATTTTTGTGTAAAAGTATCTAAGACGAGCTTAAAGTTAAGAATATAACAATGAGTGCGATATTACAATTGCAAATGTTGGAGCTAGCCGACAACATCGATGCGCGACGAAGAAATAGGAGACGGCGCGGCGCCGGGCTCGAGCGATCCTAAGAAGCGCCACAGACTCCTTCGGCGATCTTACCAACGCAGAGTTTGTCAAGACTTTTCGCCTTGACAAAAAAACAGTAAAGGATCTGGCGAAGGACCTCGTACGATGAAGGTAAAAATATAACTCATTATAACCTCAAAATCTTGTATACCTATATATATTCACATACTTGCTTCCACCAAAATTACTATTTATTTCCAGATCCTGAACGCTCTTGCATTCTATGCCACGGGGTCTTATCAGACATTGGTAGGACAAAGTGCCATACACAATGTGTTCCAAAAGTCTGTGTCCCGGGCAATTAATGAAGTGACAGAGCCAATCAATAAGATATAGGAACAAATATGTGAGATGGCCTTTACTTCATGAGGAAAGAAATCTTATTAAGGCAAAGTAAGTTTGTATTAGTAGTTGCAATAATGTTTATGAAGTGTTGGTCGACTCTTATTGATTCTGGGGAGCAACTACTAATAGGCCACTATACCTAGCCATTCATAAGTTCTTTACTTACTGCTTACATTCACGTTCTAAACTATTTCATTCCTACTTGCCACCCATTTATGTAATGTCTTTTAAACTTATATTTTATCTGTATAATATTATTCAAATTTAGGTTCTATCAGAAATATAAATTTCCTGGGATGCTGGGATGCATTGATGGGACTCATATGTCAATTTTAAGACTCCATATACACGAGGAACCCTATTTTAACATTTTTATTGCCACTTTATCTATTATAACTGTCACTTTAATTTTACAGATTTGCGATTCAGATCTTAACCTCCTTTGTGTTGATCCCAGTAACCCAGGGTCAGCTCATGACTCCAGTGTATGGAGGAGTCACCCCTCAAATTCCCACTTGAGCGAATTAACAAGCAATGAGGAACAAGTGTTTTGGTTGGGTAAGAAATTGTTTATAATGAATCACAAACAAATCACAAAGTACAAGAACAGTAATGATAAACATGTTTAAAATTACAGGGGATAGTGGTTAGTCAGATATTTGCTTGCAGCGCGGGCATTGCACTATGAGCCAATCAAAGCTGCTAATTTTGTAAACACTTGCTGTGTGCTGCACAACTTAGCTGTTAAAGCCTTTGGTACGCCAATTATGGCATTGGCACCTGAAGGAAGTCAAGCTGAAGCTGAGCTCAATCTTCAACAGCTCCATGTAATATTATACATAAATGGTTTATAAAACATTGACTACTTTTTGTTATCCATATAATTTAATTTCATTTTAAGTCTTGAATTAATCTCTATTCATTGTAAAACTGGAAACAAAATTAAAAGAAACTTTTGAATTGTACAATTTTCTGCATTTTAGGTTGAAGAAGACATTCAATTGAGAGACAGCCATTTATTGGATGGATTTAAGAATTACTTTTTTTTTTATTAATTTTAAAAAATGCGCCGCAGAGTTTCTTGCCACGTTTTTTTAGAGATGGCGGTAATTTTGCTAATCTGGCGGCAGAGCATTAACTTTCATGAGTGCCTCTTTTGGGCCCATGTAATAAATAAACGATTTTGATATTGATTTTGATGTTAACACTCAACCATTACACTCGAATAATCCCAAGTTTTCGAAAATAATACAAAAGAAATGTTTTTACTTTCGTGCCAAAAAAATAATATAAAGTTATATGAAAATCTGAAGGGACCTAATTTCTTTAGCAACTCAGAATTCTTTACCATTTTTAAATCTGTATTACTTATTCGATCAGCGTTCAATGTATTTCTAAGTCAACATAATTATTATGTTAACTAATTAAATAAACGGGACATCGCCATCGAGCCTATAGGCACAGGTGTTTCGGTTTCCAAAATAAAAAGATACTTTAATTTCTTCCAATGCTAACGATTACCTACTTCCAAAGTACTTATTCGCTTACTGTAACGTGAGCCGCGGGATCAAAATACATTGGTTATTGATACATTACCTTGTCGACAACATCACAATGGATGGAAAGAGACTAATAAATGTATGTATTCTTATACATGTGCCTAAATATTTTTATAATCATCAGGTGTTATTATAAAGTATTTATTATATTTTGTTGTTTAAGATGCTTGCTTGACCAACATCGGACTGAAGAGGCTGTGCCAGCAACACTATTAATACTACTTATACAAAATGCCAACCTTAATTTTCAATTATTGTATTTTATAAAAATGGAAACAAAATTTTTGGTTTTAATCATTATATTCACCTAGTAATACAGCCTTTAAAAACACAAATTTTCATTTTGCATGTAAACACAGCAGGCAAATCAGTCTTCATGAATCAAGTCTTTCAATTCTGAAACAAAAATAAAATAAACTCAATGGAAGTATAGTTAAGTAGTTTTAATCTAATAATAAATTCTTACCTGTGGCACTCTGTTCAGCTTTTCGAGCTTTAATTTCATTTTAAGTCTTGAATTAATCTCTATTCATTGTAAAACTGGAAACAAAATTAAAAGAAACTTTTGAATTGTTAGGAAATGATGTTACTTTTAGTATTTTTTAAATATCATAATAAAGTTCTTACCGTTCTACACTCATCTGCTGTTTTTGTTGGGCAGTTAGCAGATACTGCGTTTAATATACGGGCGCAGTCTGCCCAGTATCGTCTACTCAAACTTGGCAGAAGTTTGAGTAGACGATACTCTTTACTTTTATTAAAATGACCAAGGGCCAGCTCTGGTTTGCCTTCTAAATAATCCAGAAGCGCCTCAATTTGCTCCATTATAACCATGTTTGAGTTAGAAAGTTTTGTTCCTCGAAAATTGAACTTCGGGTTTCGTTTCATTCTCGGCTTTTTAAATTTTTTCACGATTCGATTGACTTGTGTGACATTTGACGTTGATATATTTTGAAGATGTGTCTATGTCCATAATGCCTAGTCCACACTTATTTGCGTGGTAGTTGTAATTTTTATTATAATGGCTACATTAATTACAATTCTACTAACAAGAGGAAAACGAGACAAGAGCAATGCAAGAGAAAGTTAATTGTTGGTTTAACAGACTACCGATTTTAGCGTAAATTGTCATTGAATTGCTATTGCATGGTTTATCATTGGTTTTTCTTGACTAATACCGGACTTGACGCCCAGGGAGCTCTTCTGTTCTGGTGTTATAAAAGCTGATGACATAGAGCAACTCTGAAAGAAAATGTAAGAGAATTTAATAAAAAAAATTAAGAACGATGTCGTGTACAAAATAGCAACATTTAACAAATGATGAGGTTAAGTGGCAGAAAAACTTGACTTGATGTATAATGCACCACCACGAAATAAAGAGTTTTCTGTCATTCATGACCATAATAACATGTACCTAATAGGTAGCCCTTTTTGGTACTTGGGGACAGATGTTTCTATTTGTGGGTAGCATGCTGTGATATAAATAGTATAAATACGAATGTATCAAGCGACACACGATTTACCACTGGCTTACTACTGTTAGCCTTAAAGCTTTAATTTATACATAATAAAGGCCCAAAAGAGGCACTCATGAAAGTTAATGCTCTGCCGCCAGATTAGCAAAATTACCGCCATCTCTAAAAAAACGTGGCAAGAAACTCTGCGGCGCATTTTTTAAAATTAATAAAAAAAAAGTAATTCTTAACTACTAATACATAATTATATTAACCTAAGTATATCTATATTATGTAGTCACTAGAAAGCGCTTGTGCAGTTTGCCTCCATGCATCCTTGTCATTTTAAAGTAGTCAATCGTTTTATAATAAGCATTCTTAATTAGTCAGGTTAGATATTGGTCAAATGCTTGCCTATCTAGCATTATAACAAATCTCTACCTGTTAACTATTAACTACCAATGTACATCAATCTCAAGGTTTGTTTTCGAGGAACTCATATTTTTTATATCAAATGCTAAATTGACCGTCACAATTTCACACAATTTTGTAAAGTTTAAGCTATACTATTATCGATATAAATATAACGTAAGTAAGTTTATTTGTTGAAATCATTCACACGAGTAGGTAATGGTCATTGCTCATGATATTTTCTTAGTGCGTTAAGATTCTATGTAAAAAAGGTCACAGCTAAGGCTAAAGTAACCATTACTCCACCTAGATCTCGTAATATTGTTAGACGAAATTTACTGATTCCTACGTGAGGAAAATGTTAAGTTTTGTTACCCAAATCTTGTACAGTTAGTAACAAAAGTGACAATTATTGAATATAACTGAACATTAGGTGTACCAAACTTAGAAATTAGGTATAATATCTATGAATAAGAATAAGAATTGTATATAAGAATAAGTATTTTTACGTTTTCAAGTCGTCTGCGCCATTTTGAAAATAATCTATAAAATTGAATCGCTTGAGAAATGCGACGATGTAAGAAGAAATATGAAATCATTTTTGCCCAAGCTTTCAGCGGAGACGCTTTGCTCCCGGTTCGCACGCGCTCGGTCAATAAGCTCGAAAAAAATGAGATTCTCCAATCGATTTATCGTCTCTCTATACTTATTGAACATTTGAAATTGCTGGTCTGGCAAAGTGGTCTGCTATGTGTCTAGTAAGTTTTTTTTGTTTGCATGCCAAAATACTACTGTACCCTGAAGATGCTTCGATTCATTCGCTATGTTAATTCTCCATGTATTTGTGTGCCAAATTTTTACCACCTAGTGTTTCAGGACTCCAAACACTTTAATTTTTAAATATAATACAAACAGGGCTGCATTATTTGCAGTTAAATCTAATGGAAACTAAGCTACCGGTCGACAAATTTGAGTTGGCCTGTGGCAGAGAATGGAACCTCTTTCTTACCATTCATTTAACTTTTTTTACTAACTAGTTTTTTTATCCGAGCAAAATAACACGTCATTTTATTATTGTAAACAAGTCTATATATAGATATATCGTCTGTTTGACGCAATATTGAATTTGATTATTGACATGTCTTCTTTTTCTTAGTTATGGCTTCGCAATCTTGTGCATTTAGCCAGTGTCAAGTGATAATATAATATTTCAAGTGTATTTCATATTATAAGTCCTAGTCACAATTCACAGTCAAAGACAAGTAATAGAGTCAAGGTCCAGTCATAATAAAGTCATGCCCTAGTAAAGTGGTAGAAACTTTACTAGAACTTCCATTGGAGTTTTGGAGCGAAGGTGAAAATCACGTTCTTCAACTTTGTATGATTTGCCTACACTTATGCACGTTCACTAAGTATTAACGGTTAATAATCCACCATTATTACACATTAACACTCGAAGAATCACAGGTTTTGGAAAATTTTACAAAATCAACAACGCCATTTTTTCACTTTCAATCAAAAAGCCCTATTGACATGTCTTTAGTGACACTCGCAAGATGAAGACAAATCGATTGACGTAAGAATCTCTAGAGCGCCACAAAGGAACAAACAAACATACAGGCTGATAAACACATTACTCTAAAACCAGGTCTATAAAGAGTATAAAGTATTGCATTTTTTGTCTATGGTTGCATGTCAATGATTACGGAACTTCATAGGCGTATGCCAAAAGTAAAATAAATGGTCAGAAATAGTTACAACACCGATAACCCCAGCGAAACTACTGAACTATCAAGTTCAATCAACTTTTCTTTAGCTATCAACGCCTTCCCAAAATTTCATTTTGGGCCAACTCAAGTTAGTCGATGTGAATATAGGAAGAGTAAAGTAAGATTATCTACTCTCTGGTTTGGGTTTCGGCGGTTTGAAGCCGAGGATTTTCTTCTTCTTCTTTTCTTTGCTGCTGCCTGATTGGAAGGTTTTCCAGCTGTCCACGCGGTTTTGTCGAGATTCCTGAAATAAGACAATGACAATGAGACAAAAGTAAGTAAAAAAATATTTATTGCCAAAAAGTTTTAAGATTTACAAAATACAACATTTATGGTGTGTTTTATTAGTTTGTATGCCCCGTGGCTTTGCCCGTGTTAATTGTTTTTCTACAGCCCCTTACTAAGTTCGATGAATTGTGTCGTGGTTGCCAGAAACACAAACATCACACACACAATCATAAACTGAACATCAATTTTCCTTGGGGAGAAAACATGTGTTCCCGCCGAGAATCGAACCTGCCAATGGGCAGTTCAAACAAAACAAACGCATTCACACTCACAGCCCCACACTAAGTTCAAAGACTTGTATCGTGGGTGCCGGAAACATTCACATCACACACACATTACACAGAAGCACAAATATCCCTTGCGAAGGAATTTGTGCTCCTGCAGTTCAAAATTGGATAAAACATGAATAAATTTCTCACAGGCTCGTGATCTTTGATCTCTAGGCGGATAGATAAAACTCCCCAGGGTATGCTGAAAAATAAAATAGCTCCCGCGGTCCACAAGTCGCTTACCATCTGGCGAGCGTCTTGCTTGTCTTCTTTTTTAATAGTAAGTATATAACAATGTGTCTTATTCCATCTAGATTCCATACTCTACGTACCAAATTTCATCAATTTACTTCCAGTAGCGTAAAGAAAGTAAGACGGAAAGCGGACCCTGGCACAAACTAAGAAAACGCTAAGCAGAAGAAGAGTGTTTACCACAACCACTTTTAGTCACACAAAAAGGTTGCGGATCAGAATTTCAAAGCTGTCCCATAAGAAGTTTCACAACGTAAGCAAACTTTAAAAAACCAACTTCGCCGCTTATACTTTGGTTTTGGCTTGATTGATTTTGATCAAATTTATATCGGACCATGTAGGCAACTCGACGCCGAAATAATATTATTGTTATACGCGCGCAGCGCTGTGTGCTGTGTGGTGCGATGCGGGGAAGAGGTGTACGCGCGGGGAGGGTGCGCGAGCGGCGGTCGCTTGCCGGTAGCGGCCGTCAGCCAGTCAGTGTCGTCGAGAGCCGGACCCAAGCGGACGCGTTGACAGTTTCCCCGCACTCCCCGCGTCGTGCCACACGCTGGCCGCGTGCTTGCTTTTTCTTAGCTGATGAGCTATTGTGCCGGTTGTGGTAATAAAAGTGCTTCTTATATTGACATTCCCCGTGTCTTAATGTGAACCCCGCACCTAAAACTCAACATTAATGGTCCTTTGAGCCTGATAAAGAATGGAGACACGGAGCCGATCGAAATCTCAACAAGATAAACCCGAAGAGCTAGCCGGAGCAACGTCGAGGCCTGGCACGGTGAGTCTGGAGGAACACCACCACCGCCGCCGACCTGAAAGTATCGCGTCGGAAACTCGATCGAGATCGAGTCGGGCTAGCCGAGATACGCTTCGGTGTAGAGCTGAGTACGAGGCTGAGGTACAACTGGCAGAAATCAAAGCAAGCCTAGTGAAAAAGAAGTTGGCTCTCGACATCGCCGAGATCGAAGATGAGTCTCACGAGTTGTATGAGTGTGAGATTCCAGTTGAACATACAAGAACCGTCGAGGAGTGGATCAGAGACACTGAAAACCCGACGCACGAACACGTGGCGCGGGCGCCTACATCCCGCCCGCTACACCCCGCAACGACCGAGCGCGACCGGAGCGCGACCGCGGCGGCGCCATTAGCGCCGCCGCCCACCGCGGCGCAGCCGCCGCCTACACCGTATTTCTCGCCATTTGCGCGTGTTCCCTACACTGCTATCCACATGAAACACTACGATTTACCATCCTTCGGAGGAAATGCAGCTGATTGGTTGTTATTCAAACGAATGTTCGAGATGACGACAGCCACCTACAAATTCAGCGAACTCGAAAACATCACTCGTATTCAAGCGGCATTGTACGGTGAAGCTAAACGTTCCATGGAAGATCTATTACGTTCAGGGACGGATTCAAAAAGTATTATGAACGCGCTGGAACAAGATTTCGGTCACCCGAACTTATTATTAGAGTGTGCGATACATAAAATTAAGTGTCTTCCCCGTGTATCGGAAAGTGGCCGGGAATTAGCGAAGTTCACATCAGTCGTCAGAAACAGCGTATCGCTTTTGAAGAATATTCAAGCACACGGCTATATTAATAACCCACAATTAGTAAACGAATTGCTGAGTAAATTAACACCGATTCAGAGATCGCAGTACGGAGATTATATTATGAAGCAAGAAGGTAAATATAGTGCTGACTTTGCGGCCCGCGCGCCTGGTTTGAGGGCCCGAATTCGTGATCAGCACCCCCGAATGCCCCCAGATATCGATTTTGAGCCGGATCGGTGAACCTCGATTTTGACAATGTTCGGCCGCCATCTTTAAAAAATGTCAAAAATTGCTTTTCAGTTTTAAGAGTGTCGCCTAGTCTCGTGATTTTGGTCGATTTTCTCAACCATTTATCAAAAGCGTCCTCTTATTACGTCCCAATAAACGCCGTGCAAACTACGACTACAACATCGCATAATAATGTTAACACTTCGAACGCCAACATTCGCCGAGTTAACCCTGCGAATGCCGGAGCGTCTGCGAGATGGCATCAGCGTTCGCCGATAAAGCAGCGTGATCGAGTACATACGAGTGTTGAAGTACAGTCGCCGACAGAAATAAAGTGTATTTTGTGCGCGGAAGGTCATGAACTGTCGGACTGTGATTTGTTTCGTAATAAAAGTAGTGATGAAAAATGGGACTTTATTAAAGAAAATAAGCTATGTTTTAAGTGTTTGGTGAAAAAGCATTCGCGATATCAGTGTCACGAAAAACGTTGCGATAAATGTCGGGCGCCGCACCATACGTTGCATCACACGTCGCGCACATCGAGCGACGTGGGCGCGCAACCGTCCCGGCCGCGGCCGGCAACGGTAAGCGCGCGGGAGGGCGCACCTGCACTAAGGGTAATGGACACTGAGTCAGTGACGAACATTGGTGAGCGATTTTCAAAAACATTACTTAAAGTGATTCCTATCGTTGTATATGATAATGATAATAATGAATGTGTTACCTATGCTTTATTAGACGACGGAGCAACCGTTTCTTTGATAGATGAATCTATTTCATGTAATTTAAGTGGCCCAACTAATGCATTAAAGATTGTTAGTGCGCGTGGCCAAAGTGTAACGGACGAAAGCTCGCGTAGGGTGACCACACTTATTAGCGGGCCTAACGGTGAATGTCATGACGTCAGTCTCCGCACTATTAGGGACTTAGACCTTCCTCTTTAGAGCATACCCGCCAGTGTCATTAAGAATAATGCCCATTTACGCGATTTAGATTTATCCGTGTACGAGAATGCTAAACCGATGGTACTAATAGGACAAGATAATTGGGAAATTATTGTAAACCAAAGTATTAGGCGAGGTAAATCCGGACAACCCGTGGCTTCCTATACTAAGTTAGGGTGGGTGGTACACGGCCCTATGGGATCTGTTGATGGCTTTAGTATTGAGTGTGTGAATTTTATGTCTGAGCGAGATGAGTTACACGAATATGTCAAACAGCAATTCGAGTTGGAAGCGATAGGTATTACTGAAGTATCTAGGAAAAACGTTGAAACCGAGCGGGCTCTCGAGATCCTAAACAACACCAGCCGTCGTATACAAGGTGGCTGGGAGGTAGGGCTCCTCTGGGCGCGAGATACAGTAAATTTGCCGGACAATTATAATCACGCGCTTAAACGGTTGCAAGGGATAGAGACTAAGATGAGACGGGACACGGTTTTCGCAGAAGCGTATACTAAGCAGATTGATAGGCTTTTGGAGGAAAAGTACGCTAGGTTAGTCGAAAGAATACCCGATAAGCCCATATGGTACTTACCTCATTTTTCTGTTACAAATGTGAATAAACCCGGCAAGCTGAGGCTGGTGTATGATGCAGTCGCAGCTCATTGTGGAACTTCGTTGAACGATAACTTGTTGACTGGCCCGGATTTGATGAATTCCTTGTTAAGTGTGCTTTTCAAGTTTAGGCTTGGACCTATTGCGTATACGGCTGACATTGCCGATATGTTTATGCGTGTGAAAATTCGAGCAGAGGACCAAGGAGCTCAATTGTTTTTGTGGCGAGGGCAGGATCGCGAAAAAGACCCTGATGTTTACGCCATGACCTCAATAATATTTGGGGCTAAGTCTTCGCCCACCTCTGCCATATTTATTTTAAATAAAAATGCATGTGAATTTGAGCACATTAAGCCTGATGCGGTTCGTGCTATTCGTGAAAATCATTATGTTGATGATTATTTAGACAGTGTTTAGTCTGTAGAAGAGGCGCGTCAGCTGATCAAAGATGTATCTACAATCCACGCCGCTGGTGGTTTTGTGATAAGGGGGTGGATCACCAACTCCCCTGAGTTACGTGCTGAGTTGCCTGCTGTCGGGCCGGGTAAGGTAAGTTTAGATCGATCACCATGTGATACGGAACGAACCTTAGGAATGATCTGGATACCCGAAGACGACATTCTCAAATTTGACTTGTCATTCAAGAAGTTGACAAGTGATGTCAAAAATGGTAAAGTGGTACCAACGAAACGTCAGTACCTCAAATTTATAATGAGTATATTTGACCCATTAGGATTACTGTATCCATATACCATAAGGTCGAAAATCCTTTTGCAGAGAATATGGAGATCAGGTATAGGCTGGGACGAGGTACTTCAAACGTCAGAAGTGAGTGAGTGGGAGCGCTGGCTGTATGAGGTAAGTCGATTAGATGCCGTGCAAGTACCACGTTGGTATGGATTAGTCGTGCCTAGCGATCTAGAGCTTCACGTGTTCGGAGACGCAAGCGAGCAAGCATATGCTGCAGTTGCGTACCTGGTAGGTCGAAATGCACAGGGAAGTTTGAAGGCAACGATGATCGTAGGTATGGCACGTGTAGCGCCATTGAAAGTAATTTCAATCCCAAGGCTCGAGCTACAAGCCGCAGTCTTAGCATGTAGATTGGCGCGCACTGTTATTGAAGAACTCGGGTCGCGAATAACGGGTAAGTATTTGTGGACCGATTCTAAAACGGTTCTGAAATGGATCAGATCAGACCCTCGTGATTTCCAAAAGTTCGTGTCACATCGGCTTGCAGAGATCGACAGGAAATCGAACAGGAATGATTGGAGATGGGTTCCATCAGCGGAAAATCCTGCTGATGAGGCGACGAAACTTCACTGGCCAACCGATACCAAACTGTGGTTCACAGGCCCTGCTTTCATCGTTTGCTCAAAAGATAAGTGGCCTGAAAATGAGGATGAAGATGATGAGTGTAATGACGAAGAGAGAGTTGAACGAGTTTGTGTTGTCCAAGAACACACACCACTAATAGACGTAAGTAGATTTTCTTCCTGGACACGTGCAGTAAGAGCAGCTGCACGAGTACTTCAGTTCGTGCGCTTATGTCAAAGAAAACAACTACAAGTGTTGTCTCCTGATCTCATCCGAGAAGCAGAGATGTTGCTGATCAAGCAAGCTCAGGATGAGTCATTTTCGAATGAACTCAAAGCAATGATAACTGGAAAGCCGCTGCCATCTGGAAGTAAGTTACGTGACCTTGATCCTTTCGTGTATGAAAATGATGGACTGCTTAGAGTGAGAGGGCGTCTGAGTGCAGCAGAGCATCTTAGCTTCGATGAAAAGCACCCGATCATTTTGGATGGACATAATTCCACCACGCGGTTGTTGATACACCATTTTCATAAAAGGGCGTTGCATGCAAATACGAATACAGTAATAAATTGTATCAGGGAAAGATTTTGGGTAACTAACCTTATAGGGGCTGTAAAATCTGTAGCCTTGAAGTGTCAGTTCTGTCGCATAAAATATGCTCAGCCGTCGGAACCAAAAATGGGTGACTTACCCCCGCTGAGACTGGAAAACACCAGAAGAGCATTTGTGCACTGTGGCATCGATTACTTCGGTCCAATGGAAGTAGCAATCGGAAGGCGTAGAGAGAAAAGATGGGGCGTACTTTTTACGTGTCTTGTTTCTAGAAGTGTGCACTTGGAGTTAGCTTCATCACTTTCAGTTGATTCTGCCATAATGGCTCTGCGTCGTTTAATAGCTCGACGTGGTCAGCCTTTAGTTATTCTCAGTGACCGAGGAACAAATTTTGTGGGAGCAAACGCAGAGTTAAGAGCTGCTATACGCTCCTTGGATCATAAAAAGTTACAGGAAGATGCAGTCACGCGTGGCATCACATGGCAGTTCAACCCTCCAGCTGCTCCACACATGGGTGGGTGCTGGGAGCGATTAGTAAGGTCAGTCAAAACTGCGTTGAAAGCCACACTTACTGAGCGTGCACCTAAAGAGGAAGTGCTCTATACTCTATTAGCAGAGGTAGAGTTATTAATAAATAGTAGGCCGCTCACGTATGTTGCAACAGATCCCGCTGCGCCAGTGGTACTTACGCCAAATCATTTGTTGTTAGGTACAGCATCAGGGGCATCCACGCTAGGAACATTTGATGCGTTAGATCTAGATGCTAGGAAATCTTGGCGTAAAGCACAAGCACTGGCGGATATGTTCTGGAGTAGATGGTTAACCCTTTGACCGCCAGGCTATGTAACGACTAGGCGCCATCCACACGCCACGCTATAAATTACCTTGAACAAAGCAAGGATTTCAATGCACTATCGATATTGTCCGGAATGTTTTTATATTTAGTCTGAAATACTATGTTAATTTACAAATTATGTATAAATACTGCTCAAACACCAGTAAGGCACACGTGATCTGTTATAAAACTTACAAATAATACGAAATATGACAAAATAATCATATTTGATTATCAGTAATTGGAACACGTAGTAATGAATAGTCACAACCCTACACAGAGGTGTGCGTCGGATACAGCCGTCATGGGCGTTCGTAGCACTGCTTTTACACGATATTTATGAACGTTCATAGTGATGGGATCTTGCGCCTGGCATGGTCGATAAATTTTTGGTTCTATATAACTAGCCAAAGATAAATAGTAACTTTAATTCTGTTTTAGTTTAATTAAAAAATAAAACAATACGATCGTTTTAGTAAAATAAAACAATTCGATCGAATAAAGGATTTTAATACAGGTTATAGATTCACAAGTTAAGCAGGCACCTAATGCGAATAAAAATCAAATAAATCAACAATACAAAAGACATTCTAATTAAAAAAAAAACAAATTACTTACAGACTAATTAACTAAATATATATTGCGGCTCATGGGGTCCTATTACAAATTAGCGAACTCAAACAATTTGAATCGGGAATCCTACTATTAGGTTTTTCCCACGCAACCAACGCCTTCCCTCAGAAAGTGCCGCTTTTATCCTATTGTTTCAAGTCGGCAGATTAGGTTAAATTGAAAAATAAATTGTCAGCAACATCTAAAAAAGACTTGGCGGGCGTTCAAAGTAAAAAGCAACCGCGTCCTAATCCTATTGTGTCAAATAACAAGGCAAGTATGTGTCCATAAGTTATTTTTAAATCAGCGGCCTGTTGCAGTAAGTTGGTTAAGTACCTAATTTGTGGGAGATTGAGTAAAAAATTTACAGCGTGACTTTGCACGTGTTTTATGACCTACTTTACTGAACGAGTTAAAACTTTTGTAAATATTACAAAGAAAGCAGGCGGCTTACTTTAAAATGAATACAATGGTGGATTACCGACAAGGTCATAAATTAAGTGTTCGCATTAGACTAAGTAAAATTATACTCAAAACTTTGTCAAAACAAGTATATTATTTAGTAGGTACCTAAATCAAATAATGAAATTAGTGTTTTTAAAATAAGTATAAGTAATTATTCAGTCAACAAACTACAAAAAAGTAATGTTGCTGCAAACAATAATCAAACTTACATACCAATTTTACAAGTAACGTATTTTTTTTAATAATAAAAAAATTGTCATCTGTCACTATAATAAAATAATTAACATTTTTCTTTTACTTCTAAAAATAATTAAATTTAAATCACAGACAAAAATCAACAATAAAATAATAAAAATAGGGCACTTGTTTAGACAATTTACACTGTCGACACATAAATTATATTAAATATCAATATAAACCTCATTTCAAACATAATCACACATTCACAAACAAACTTGGATTGATGATATTAGTTAAAAATGAAACTTACACTTGACCACTATCTCACCTGATGGAAAGTGATGATGCGGCCGAAGATGTAGCACGCTTGCCTAGAAGATACCTATTCACTCTTGACTTGAAGACTCCCAGATTATACCGTTCAGGGAACAAAGACGCGAGCAATGAATTCCACTCCTTCGCAGTACGGATGACAAATGTAGAAGCAAAACGCTTTGAGCGAACCGGAGGAATGTCTACCATAAATGGATGACGTTTGCCAGTTTGTCTTGTTGTTAGATGGTAAAACGGGCATGGGGGTATTAATTCGTGTAATTCCTGCGCACATTCGCCGATTCTCCATCAGAAAAGTTGATATCGTTCTCCTCAACACCTTCCAATATATTAAGCAATTCACTAGTACTTATTACGTTAGTATTCATCTTATCGACGACGCGCAACGTTACAGCCTTCACTAGCGCGATGCGCCTGCGCATGTGACGTCACAACGACGACGGCAGCAGGCGACATTGGCGTGGGGGTACGGAATAGATTACGTTTTTTAGGGATGTACTAATCGCAACAGAAATATTGTTTGAACCGTCATAATATAATGATTAATTCTGATAGTTCTGTATTTAAAACAAGAGTGGTTGCTTCTATTCTGTTTTTTATGATTGAGTTCAATCTTATCTATTCAAATATTTTGAAATAAATGTCTTTAAACACTATTGTAGGCAGTGAAAAACTTATGCCTATCAGTGTTTGTCACATCACTAGTGGTCGGCCCACGCCGACTTGGACGTGTGAGGCCCGTAATATTTGCAGAGTTAAAATAGCCACATGAATAATGTATCTTTTCACTTAAGTAAAATCAAGATATATTATTGTCATTGTTTTTAAGTTAAAGTTAAAGGTGTATACTTGTAAAATAAAAATAAAAACTACGGTTTTGTGAACAAGATTATATATTTTTTTAATGTACAATCCTTTGTCGGCTGTGGCAGTCTTTGGCGTTGAGGGCACGATTTGCTGTTGTCGGCTGTGGCCGTCTTTGGCGCTCAAAAGGTTAAGAGAGTACGTGCCGACATTACAGAAACGTCAAAAATGGGTTAATGTGTCGCGTCCAGTAAAAATAGGAGACGTTGTACTTATTTTTGATAAGCAACAACCCAGGAATACATGGCCAAGAGGCGTAATAAGTGAGGTACCCTGGGCGAGACGGCCAAATTAGAGTTGTTGATGTAAACATTTGTAATAAAATTGTAAAACGACCTGTCGTTAAAGTAGTCGTGCTGCCTACCGACGGCAGTGTTATCGGCTAGCCGTAGCCTCAAACAAGGGGGTGGAATGTAGGCAACTCGACGCCGAAATAATATTATTGTTATACGCGCGCAGCGCTGTGTGCTGTGTGGTGCGATGCGGGGAAGAGGTGTACGCGCGGGGAGGGTGCGCGAGCGGCGGTCGCTTGCCGGTAGCGGCCGTCAGCCAGTCAGTGTCGTCGAGAGCCGGACCCAAGCGGACGCGTTGACAGTTTCCCCGCACTCCCCGCGTCGTGCCACACGCTGGCCGCGTGCTTGCTTTTTCTTAGCTGATGAGCTATTGTGCCGGTTGTGGTAATAAAAGTGCTTCTTATATTGACATTCCCCGTGTCTTAATGTGAACCCCGCACCTAAAACTCAACAGACCACCTCTGAGGTATAATCTATCAAACAAAAAAATAATGTTGAGTATCGGTCCACAAATGGGGGAGAAATCGGTGAAAATACTAACAAAAAATACATACAGTCGAACATCTACCTCCTCCTTTTTTTGAAGTCGGTAAAAATTCAGAAAATTTTAATATTTTTCGTACCTCAAAGTTCTTCGCCCATTCTTTCTCAAGCGAACGTTGTTCCTCCTGCTCTATTTCCGCCTCACGCTTCCGTTTCCGCTCCTCCATATCGCGAGTCTCGAGATGCTGCCGCTTGCGTTCCATATCCGCGAATAACTGAAAAATAAAAGGATTTTAAGGCTAATCCTTCGAGGTCGATTGCTCTCTACGCCGGTCCTGGGGGAGATGCCCGGCAGGAGCCAATTTAATTTAAACATTGAGAGTTGGCAAATTTCCTAAAAATATAAAGCAAGTTGCGTCTATTTTTTTATGCCCGATAGGCAAGCATTGGACCACAATCTCACCTGATGAAAAGTGATGATGCGGCCGAAGATGAAGCATGCTTGCCTAGAAGGTCCTATTCACTCTTAGACTATTAGAAGCCTCCCAAATTATACCGTTCAAAGAACAAAGACGAGGGCAATGAGTTCCACTTCTTTGCAGTACGGGTGATAAACGTAGATGTGAAACGCTTCCAGCGAACTGGAGGTATGTCAATCATATATGGATGATGATGACATTTGACAGTTTATTTTGTTGTTAGATGGTAAAACGGGCATCGGGGAATTAACTCGTGTAATTCCTATTGAGTGACAGCTATTGCATCACATTATGTTATATTCATTATCATTTAAAAAAAAAACACTTTTCGTCCAAATCTGTTTTGGAATATTATGACATTTGTAGTGAAGATTATTTGGAAATTGTATTTTTTTTAATCAATAAATTATGATTAATATTGATACTTTTGAGTAATATAAGCGTGGTTTCTGTTTATGATTTGGTATTCGGTATTCGGTGGAGTACCGCGTATCTTCAGCCTGATGCCGAATCGGCCGGAAGCCGAATAGTAGCCGATTCTTGACATCTGTAATATTTTATGATCATGGTTTACGGTCTAAAAACTTTCCCTAAACCATTGCAAAACTTTCGTTCGACACCTATATGCTAAATCATACTAACCTTCATAGTCATTACGTAAATAGAATGTTTGTACTTCACAGGGTCATCTTCGGGAATGCCTTCATCCAGTCGATTTTCTTTCTTAAGCTTTTTCCGCTTCTGTTCTATCTGAAATGTTCAATTACAAGTCAGGAAATGGTCTGATGAGCAATTTTTGTAAAAAAATATTGATAGATGAGAAATCGTTAAATTTATTTGAAGATAAAACTAAGTAACAGTAAGGTCACAGACTAAGTAACAGTTACTGCATAATCCGGCATACTTCTAAGTTTTAAACCGACTTGCATAAGAAGGAGGACATAAATTCGATTGTTTTTTTTTTATTTTGCCGGTTATAACTTATCTTTGAACTTTGAACTGCCCGCTGGCATAGTTAGAGGTGCGCGTTTGCCTTTAAAGACTGGGTTCTTTTTCCTGTGGGAGCACAAGTTTTCTCCCCACGGGAAATTTCGTGTTCCTGGTTCTGAACATGATGTGAATGCGTGTAACTTGGATGTCTACGGCCCCACGAAACAAATTATTGAACTTAGTGTGGGGCTGTAAATGTGAAAGTGTTTATGTGTATATTTTAAAACAGGCGACGCGCCGGGCGGACCGTCTTTGAACTTTGAACTGGCTGCTGGCATAGATGGATGCGCGTTCTCCTTGAAAGCAAAATATTCTAATCCCTGTGCGCACACAAGTTTACTCCCCATGGGAAATTTGTGTTTCTGGTTCTGGGTATGACGTAAATGTTGTGTGTGTGGTGTAAATGTCTACAGCCCAACGACACAAGTCATAGAACTTTTAGTGTGGGGCTGTGTTTTTTTACCCAGGCGATGCCAAGTGGGTCAGTTGGTATTATATAAAGACATGCCTTACTACTACTAATAACAAACAATACCCACCATATGATCAGTGCGTTCTTTGGCCTCTTCAACAATATCCAAGCATTTCTTCCTGGTCTCATCATTTTCCAACGTTTTCCACGATCGGTTCACAATCTCAAAAGCCTGTTGCGCTCTCTCTGCATCATCCTGCAATACAATTATCAATAATGTCAATGTGTATAATATTAAAAGTAAATACTGATTTTAGAGATGCTATTTTATTTAAAACCAATGAGTCTTCATGTAGAAATCTAGTCTTCCAAACTGCACAAAATTATTATTATAACTGCAACATTTTCATACATATTTGACAGTAAAACAACATCTTTGATGACATCTGAGAAAATTCGTGGTAGGTGCTAGAACCAGTTGTTCGCCCTGAACTGAGACCTAACCACATCTTTTTCATAATTTTTTATACGAATCTGTTTGGTTGAGTAAAAACTTTTAAAATTGATAGATCTTAAAACTTATTATGATGTATATTTATTTTTAAAGTTTATTAATATATTCTTATGCACCTTGCTCTGAGATCTCAACTCTTTTTTCGTAGGTGAGTTAGTATCTTTTAAAGAGGATCAGATCTTATAACTTTTTATAATTTATATTTTATTTTTTAAGTTTACTAGCGATCCGCCCCGGCCCCGCCCGGGTGTGATAAATGAAGAACCGCTCGACCGATTTTGTGCAAACTTCACATAAACCATCTACTAAATAGCCCGAACAAAGCCTAAACATTTGGTTTGGATAGGTGAGCCCGTTCTTGAGTTATAAAATAACAACGAAAAGTGCCATTGATTTTTATATATATATATAGATTATTATATGTTCATATATATTTTTTGCCCTGATTTGAAACCTCAACACTTCTTGGTTAGTGTGTAAGAAAATTAAAAGTTAGTATATGTTATAACTATTTATAATGAGTATTTACTAATTTGAGTTTATCATTATTCACATATTATGCTATATTCATAACTGAAATACGAAAGAAACAAATTATAACACTGAGCCGATGTTTGGATAGACCCTGCCTGGAACAAAATAATGCCTACCAAACAATTCTATATTTACAATGGAATGCAAGGCTGGATTTTTATATTAAAAGGACATAAGTGAAATGAAATAGTAAAAAATATACTATTATTATTAATGGTTATTTAATAAAAAAAATAATGTTTATTTTATTATATTCACTGTTATAATTTAGATGGATATTTATAAATATATTACAGACTAAACAAAATGGCTGGTCACTTATTATTACAATTCGTCAATACAGTGGTTGGCCTTTTAACTGGGCTATACATACAATTGCAAAATTTGTATGTACTATGTCGTAAGTCCTTATATACGTCACAAGTCCTCATTGCACACAACTGTCTATTATTGATATTATAACTTCTTACGCTGCTAGAATATATAGCTTATAGTATTATTGAATTTATAGCTTATAGTAAGCTTCTCCTTAAATCTTGAAGTTAATGTAACCATAGAGCCTAGAAACCTAGAACCATAATATTGCAGATCAGGCGACATCCTTCTCGGTTGAATTGTCTATTCCTTACCTAATTGTGATGCCTCAGGCCGTCTCCGGATTGATCGCATCTGTGGATAAAAAGGAAACATTGACGGGCATAACCGCCTAAACTTTTCTTGGGGTCTCTTAGGGCAAACAACCATCATCATAAAACAATAAAAATGACAGTGACTGTTTGCACTCCGAGTAAACAGGACGTGAATTCAATTAGCGCTGCGCTCAGTAACAATAACAACGTTATCTTGATCGGTGCATCGGGCGGCCGTAGGTTTCTACCTACTCCTGGCCGGTTGCCGGGCGGCTACTAACAATGGAATCTCAACTTAATGAAGATAGAGATAAGGCGCAGTTTGTAGTAGACGTATATGGGAATGTTTTGAAGGAGAAGACCAACCAAGAAGACCGTACACAATTAGAAGATATGGAGTTAGAATGTACCAGCGGGTTGCGAAAGAGAAAAGGAGAATCGAAAAGCGATAATTCGTCAGAAGAGGAGTGGAAAACTTCGCGCCGTCGTAAGGCAGGAAGAAGAGAGCGGGAAGAAGAAGAAAACATTCAAGTCTGTGTTACTAGCCAGAAAGCATTACCCAAGCAGTTCGCATTAGCTAAGTTATTCAAAGAACACAGCATTGAGAATATACTTAAAGTTAAATACGTCAGCAGTTCGAAAATATTAATCACATTCGATAAAGAATCCAGCGCCGATAAATTTATAGGAACGACAGCGTTGTCTGACTTAGAATGGAGATTTTACAAAACGTCTGAAGTTTGTCTATCCAACGGGGTGATAAAAAATATAGAAATTGGCCTTACCGAAGAAGAACTATTAAAATACCTATCGAGCCCAGTCAGTCCTATAACAGCTATTGTATCTGCGAAACGGTTAAGTAAACGAAATCCCGAGACCAAGGGCGACGCCTGGGTACCTAGTGAATCGATTAGACTAGGATTTGATGGATCGACAGTTCCGGCGCATGTTTACCTTTACAATATGCGTATAAAGGTGGATCCCTATATTTTTCCCGTGACACAATGCGGCAAATGCTGGAAGTACGGGCACACCTCTAAATTCTGCCCGTTCAAAAATGTTGTTTGCCCAAAATGCACCAAAAAACACGAAAACTGTGAAACCAACACCTTTAAATGTGTTAACTGTTACGGGGCTCATATGGCTATGAACAAGTTATGTCCAGTATTTAAAAAAGAGCGTAGAATCCGAGAGATTATGTCAGAGAGCAACACAACGTACAGAAAAGCCCTAGCCATGTATAAACCACCGCTAGTATCGGAACGCCTGACACGTAGTTTCCACGCCGAGGTAGATGACATGGGTCTCCCAGACATGGAGGCACCAAGGCCAATGATGACGGAAGAACCTGTTGGTACGTCGTATGTTGACATAGTCAAGAAGTCGAGCGTAAGTAAACCTCAGCATCTTGATCGCGGGCAGCAAGACGAACACTGTAAACAGGGACACGAACCAGCGCCGAAAAAAGAAAGGAGACAGGATGAAGAACAGATAGGTCTACAAGTAGAAAAAGGAAGAAAAAATCAAAAGAAACGAAAACAGAGCCAAGGCCAACCGCAATCCAACACCTTCAGTTTCGGCAGGGAGGCTTCCGAATATTCGGAAGAAGAAGTACCCGAACCTGTGCATGTAAGAGCGCAATCTAAGAAGTTTGATCAAGCAGAAAGTGATAGTACATTTTCGCACCTAATAAGTAAGCTTAGTAATTTAATTTTTAGTAACCAATCACTTGAAAAAAAGATGGAGTTGTGTATTAAGACCATTATGGACTGGGATGTATTTAAAGTACTAGGACGTATTACGGCCGGATCTTTTTTCAGTTCTGACCTCAATTATGGATCGTAAGCCCCCTAATAATTCTTTTGTAAACCTTATCCAGTGGAACTCCCAAAGTTTAAGACCAAAATCAGCAGCATTTGAATTATTGCTTTCGCAGGAGAAGGTAAGTGTAGCATGTGTAAGTGAAACTTGGTTTGAGCCTGAGAGTAATTTCAATATAAATAGTTATATATGATATAGATTAGATAGAGATGACTCATATGGGGGTGTAGCCATCTTAGTACATAAATCCATAAATTCAACTCTAATTTCCAATGCTGGTATTGAACTAGTTAATATTAAATTGTCAACATATCGAAAACATTATTGCTATTTATTGCCCATCAACAGTCCACACTAGTCAGAGTGACTGGGACTCCATATTTACAATTAGTCAATCAAAGACTTTGATTCTAGGAGATTTTAATGCTCATCACAACGATTGGTCGTATAAAACTGATACTAGGGGTGACCAAATCAATGAGTCCATCTTAGACTCTAATTTTACATATTTAAATGATGGTAGCCCTACCAGAATAAAACTAGTTAATGGAAATTTACACCAGTCGTCACCGGATATCTCTTTTATTTCTTTAGACCTCGCTTTAGACTTTTCATGGAAGACTATTAACGAGACTCTTGGAAGTGACCATTTAATTATTAAATTGTCTTGTGTTCAACAATATAGTAGCGATATCAAAAAGAAAAGAAACTTTAAAAAAAGTGACTGGAGCTCGTATTCTGTTTTTATGGAAAACTGCCTACATAACTTTATCATCCCCGAAAATCTACAATTATTCTATGACAAATTTACCGAAATTTTGAAAAGTGCCGCTGATGCACACATTCCTTGCATTAAAATTCCAGTGACAGCATGTAACAAGTTTACTCCGAAACCATACTGGACCCCAGAGCTATCTAAAGCAGTAGCAGAACGTCGTCTCGCTTTAGCAAATTTAAGATACTGCCCGTTTCCACAAAACCTTATCAATCTCAAAAAGAAAATAGCGGAGGTACAAAGATCAATACGTGCCGCGAGATGTACTTCATGGCGTAAATTCTGCTCAGCGGTAGATGAAACAACTTCAGCTTCAGAAATGTGGCAAAAAATGAGATGGATAAAAAATCGACCTACATATAGACAATGCATAAACAAGGAAAAGGCAGAAAAGTTACTTAATGATCTAACACCTGATTTCGTGAGCCCACCTCTTCCAGTCTTTCGGTCTGGTAACACTATGTTAGAGTCTAATATTTCTATGCAAGAATTAACATAGTATAAAGAAAAAGAAAGATTCTGCTCCTGGTTGTGACGATATTTCATTTTCTATGATAGAAAATTTACCTCTAAATGCCTAATTAATCTTGCTTAATTTTTACAATAGCTGTTATTTATCAGGTTTTGTTCCACTACAATGGCGTAAAATCAACATTATTCCTATTCCAAAACATGGCGATCCTCAATCTTTTCGGCCTATATCTTTAATATCATGTATATGTAAAATATTCCATTCAATTCTTCATAAAAGACTTGAATGGTATTTTGAAAAACAAAACTTGTTTCCCGAAGTTATGGTTGGTTTTCGAAAAGCACGATCTTGTGTAGAGAACCTTACTTGTTTGACCGCCCATATCCAATCAGGGTTCTCTGAGAACCTGGTTACCGTTGGCTGTTTCATTGACATCACCAATGCCTATAACAACGTAGATGTCACGAGTATGATTAGAATCCTTGAAAATTTCCAAGTAGGAACTAAAATTTGTTCGTATTTATGGTCATTCTTAAGTCACAGAATTTTGAGTATTTCTACGGATGATAAGTGTGTTTTGACACGATGGACAGGACGCGGACTTCGTCAAGGGGATCCATTGTCTCCCCTGTTATTCAACATTCTGACAATAAGTATATGCAACAGTGTAAACAATGTAGAGGTATCTCAATATGCTGACGATTTTGTCATGTATACTACTAATAAACAAGTAAGTGATGCGTTCATAGAGTTACAGTCTGCTTTACAAGAGATAAGCTCTTTACTATTTGAAATGGGCCTTGATATTTCGCCTTCAAAAAGTAAAATTTGTGTTTTTAAGAAAGGTATTTATAGAGGTGTAGTAAAATTGAAAATTAATGATAATGAAATAGAAAGATGTAACTCCGTTAAATATCTAGGTTTGTGGCTTGATTGTTCTTTAAGATGGGGCAAACATATTAATGAGACTATATTGAAAGTGCAGAAATATATCAGACTTTTGAAAGTACTCTCAGGTTCTAGTTGGGGCTTACACCAAAAGCATTTAAGACGATTGTATATATCTATAATTCGCAGTAGGATTGATTATGCTAGCTTTCTGTATGATAATAGTTGTAAAACAAATTTGATTAAGTTAGATAGAGTCCAAAATCAATCAATGCGCGTAATTGGAGGTTTTATTCGTAGCACACCTATACATACAATGGAAAATGAATTGTGCCTACCTCCTCTTTTCGTTCGACGACGATTCTTAGCAGGAAAATTCTGGTTAAAATCAAAGTCATTAGGCAACAGTAGGGCGATGAAGCATATAGAAAGCCTCACATCTCAAATTCAATCCAGATACTGGACTCGCAAGAAACTGCCTATACTTACCATCATTAATTCATTGTTAGAACCTCTACCTATTCATTCTAGCTACCAGCTTGAAATGTTCTCACTACAAACATGGGTAAGCAACATTAATGTAGAAAAAGCGTAAGCGTAATGTACAAAAATTAAGATAAAAAGTAGTCTATGTGTTAATCCTGGGTATAAACTGTCAGTTTTAAATTTCTCAAAACACCCGTTAGAGCAGAAAACTACCTTACACACAAACTTTCGCATTTATTATATAAGTGTGAAGTGTGATAGTGTGATGAGTGTAAAGTATTAACTAGCATTACATAATTTTATATTTATAAATATAAGCTTATGTTATGCGACTAGTGGTGTTTACGATGATGCGAATTACATATAATAAAATATATATGGTATACAATTTTACATTTATTACTTATATTGGTAAATTTAATATATAACAATATCCAATGTCATCATTCGATCCATCTAGCAATTGCCGCCAACCACCGGCCGCCGGGGCTAATTTCTACCAAAAGCGAATGCTGCAACATGCATACCATTCGCTTGCCTGCCAACAGTATCAGTCATTGTAATGTCATAGGTGACTTCAGTTATAAGTTGAAACACACCTAAATGTAATGCAGTAAGGTTGTTTTTTGCATGGGAGAGTGACATAGATAAAGATGTATATCTAAAATAATAAAATGTTAGATGAGCTGGATTTTCATTGTGCGATGATTGCAGGCTAGGTTGGTTGAAGTTACGCTACTTGGGTATAGAATTTGATGGGGGGAGTAATTCACAGCATCATGCTGAGCCCATACCTATTCTGACAGTACCATACATGACAGCAATATAAATACACCTTCTAGTCTACTACATTTTGGTACTAGGACAAAACCATATTTTTGTTGATACCTATGTAGTTGTGATGTGTCAATAAAACTATTTCTTCCATTTCTATTTCTTGGACTATTCATCTATTGAACAATCTCGGTCAGAGTGTCGTAAAGGGGGCAGAAAAGTTTTTTTTTTTTTTTCTCTTTATAACTGCTATATTTAATGCTTGGAGTCAGAAACCTTCATATCGAGGTCATTGACCTTGACCTTAACTGATTTTGCCCATAACTTGGTAGGGGTAGGTTTAAGTTTTTAGACAAACATTTATCCAGAAAGGTTGTTCCACATGATGGCATCAAAAAATTACAGGGTCATTTTGGCACAAAAAATTTCAAAATTTTTCTAAGTCCTAAAACTGCAGCATGTGTCGTGAAGGGGGCAGACACTTAGAAAAATTACAGACCATGTTGACTCCCCATTAAGCATATGTTTTTATTCGCGGATTCGATAGATCTATCCAAGACAATCTTCTTTAGTTAGAACAACATATAATTTAAAACACTCACAGCCCCGCAATATACAATATACAGAAAGTTTTTCTGGCGCTTCGCCGTAAAATCATGTAATTAGTGAACCTCAAGACGCTCACTAACAATTTTGTCAACGTTTATTAGTTTGATTAATAAACGTCATTCAAAGTAATTAATTATAGCAGATGATGCTTGATTTTGTGTTGCTTTCTGGTAACTTTTGGGAATGGTTTACCTCAGTGTAAAAATCGTCGAATGACTCGCCCGCTGCTGCTGTTGATGCCATTTTCAATTTCCAATATCGTTTCACGTAAACGCTGCGCGCTGTACGTGCAATAACAAACAGTGTAAATAAATGTGCTTCACTAATTCACCACCCACTTCATCGCCATGCGCAAGCCAACGAAAAAAGCAAAACACAATTCAGTGATTTTTGTATTCCGTCTCCGTGAAATTCCTTGACACAACCCTCTCTAGTCAATTTGACATTGATATGAAAACAACCTTTGACTATTTAACGCATGTCTGGTTTCAGCTCAAAATGCTCTTTGGTTCGGCTAGCTAAGTACGTATATTTATTCAACTGCTACCGCTGCGATAGCAAAATAGCCACTACCTAATTACAGATCTCGCGATAGACGTGAGACAGGCGTAAATCTCGCGATAACTGCTGTAATATGATTTTTTAAATTAGCGTTTATAGAGCAGACAGGAATCAAACACTAGTGCGCCCAAACGGAGTGATTACATTATCTATGAGTATCCTTAAACACGCCTTAAACTAAAAAAAGTGCATTCTTTTCAAAGACGAACTAGCAAAATATTTTCACTAGTCCTATTCACATCATAGTCAACATCAAGTAAGACATTCATGGTCTAGTCAAGTCATAATCTAGGCTCTTAAAATAGATTACAAAACAATACCATCTTTAACCTTTCTTTTTATAACTTGTATCTTATTAATTGTATATAAAAATAGATAGCTCGAGTAAAACAAACCTGTTCTTATTTTTTTCCTATCTCTAAAAATAACTGAGCTATTAACGTTAAAGCACGACCTCCGCGGAAAAATCCGACTAAGTGACCGGTTGCATGCAATATGAAAAAAATAATTTAAATATTAATATGTAATTTAAATACTAAGTTTACAAACAAATAAATATAATAATATATAAATAGTGGATAACAATATGTAAATGATAAATATTATATATCTGTTAATACAATACGCATACTTAATGAAATGTGAATAAACGTACCTCCATAATATATTTATTGATACATTTACAAATAGATAATTATAATTTATTGTTTATAATATATAAATATACAATTTATATAATCGTTTCAACAAATTTTGAATTTTGAAGATAGTTTTGGCGTTTCTTATAATTACGAGCAAAGCATTACACAGTCGAACAGCTTGTACTATGAAAGAACTTCCATGATAAGATACTGTGTTTTGAGGAAGTTTTAGTGAGAGTGTTTGAAGAACAAAGGGAAATGGAATGAGATAAATGAAGATATTAAAAACGTTTTTTTAAGATAAGGAAGAGTCATAGGGCTAAATAGAATACTATGTTAATTATTTGATTTTGATGAGTTTCGACATAACCTCTCGTTAATCTCGCCTTCGGACATTTTTTCAAATTAACTTGAGTTTTTTGTATCAAACTAGCCGTATCCTCCAATAAATTAAGTAATTCCATAGTATTTGCCATCGCGCTAAAACGTAATAATCCTTATCTGCGCTGGAATGCGGTCCTCTATTGTTCTCGTCAGCCGGCCGGTCGACACTCGGCGATCGCTTCGATAGTTCGTTGTAAGTCCGGCTCGAAATCGACCATGTAGTAATTGTTATAAGGTCGAGTTTATTTACGGGAAGATGCTTAAGAAAACACTGTCGGTACGTGTACTCTCTCGAGTGGTTTATTGCAACTAAAAAAGTTTTGACATTAGCAGGCGCTTATATAAAGTAAATTACGCTCTAAATAAAAAACATATAATTTGGTTTAACACCTATTTTGATTTGTTTTTTGATGAGAATGTTCTGGTTGCCAATGTTTATATTAGATAGTAACCTAAATATAAGGTAATTTTCATTATCATCATCTTCAAAGGCCACCCCCTTTACCTAGTATTATATGTATAACTAGCCAATCCTAGGTATAAGCTATGTACATTCCAAATTTCATCCAAATCCATTCAGCCATTACAATGTGGAGAGAAAACAAACATACTATAACACAAACTATCGGATACATAATAAGCCATTTACAGAATACTTGTACATTATGTAAGCAATATAGAATTGAGTAATAAAAAAATTTAGATTGTAAAAAATTTAAGATTGAATTTAAGTGATTTTTGTGTAGAATATGACATTCACCTCCATAACACCTCGAATTATTAAAACATTTTTTATTATGATGTTCTTTAAAACAGTGGAAGAACTGCTGTCTAAACATCAGTTTTTTCATCAGTATCTACATACTGATGTTAATCAAATGTTTTGGTATTTTTTTTGTGCATGGACAGTGAAGTTATTTCTTATAGTTTTGTTACCAGTTTTAGATGAAACTCATTCCTGGATACTTTTTCTAATTATGAATATTTTTTTCATGCACTTAGCGAAAAGCGCTTATTATTAGTTACCAAATAAAAAGAGATAAAATGGCAATCTTATTGTAGGGCCATTAATTACCAAATCTGACAAATATTTTTAATTAGCCAGTGGAAATTGTTTATTTTAATCCTTATTTAAAGAGCTTAATCAACACGATGTCACTCTATAAGCAAACACAAGATATAAATAATATGCTATTAATTTTATGTAATTAACACATAAAAAAATAGTTAAATGATATTATTTAAGAGTTGACAATGAGCCCCATGATCAATTGACACTCAGCCTTTTGGCTTCCTCCGAGAGAGGATTGGACAAAATGCTGTTACATTCACCAAGCCTTCTAAGATCTGTTAGGATGCTTCTCCGAACAGCCCAACCGCATATACATTCCGTGAGGATGTGTATAACATCCTCCAGAAACCCGTAGTCAGGGCAGTCAAAACTTATTTGCCACATTTTGGTCATATACTCTACCTTGTAATCACAGTAGCTAAATATTCACATTCAATGCAAATTTTTTGGGTTCGATTTACGTCCAGTGCACAATTTTCCACCCCAAACGATATATTGTGCTTATGGTTCTGTGTGTGATTGTGCGTGTGATTTCAATGCAAATGCATTTACACCACTCAAGATACAAGTCTTTAAACATGTGTGGTCTTTGAATGAGAATGTGTGTATGTATTTGTCGTTGTCTGTGTGATTTTGCTGCAAAGATTTCTCCTAAACTAACATTAAACCTATCATTAAGTACTAACACATCTAATAATCATGTGCATGATATTAAAAAAAAATACAATGCGAGTATGTTATTTGAATGTTCTATGTTTTGTCAATCAGGTACACGCAAGGTTTAAGATGTTTTCCGGTAAAGTTATTATAATCACTGGTGCCAGTTCAGGTATCGGAGCTGCAACTGCTGTCGAATTCGCCAAGCTTAATGCAAACCTGGTCATCACTGGTAGAAATAAGGCAAATCTTGATAATGTCGCTGAGCAATGCAAGAAAATATCTCCAGACAAGCAAGACCCCTTAATAGTTATAGCAGATATGAATGTTGAAACAGACGTGGAAAATATTGTCAAGTCTACAATTGGCAAATACGGGAAGATAGATGTACTGGTTAATAACGCAGGAATATTAGAATCTGGAAGTATAGAAACAACATCTTTAGAGCAATATGACCGAGTTATGAACACGAATGTCCGTGGGCCGTACCAATTAACGATGTTGGCAGCACCATACCTTATCGAAACGAAAGGAAACATCATTAATGTTTCAAGTATTGTGGGCATCAGATCTTTCCCGAATATTCTTGCTTATTGCATGTCCAAATCTGCCCTTGATCAGTTGACAAGATGCGTGTCTCTGGAGCTTGGACCTAAGGGAGTCAGAGTGAATGCCGTTAATCCTGGACTCATAACAACAGGGATTCATATGAAATCTAGCATGAATGAGGAACAATATGCAGAGTTTTTGTTGAAATGTGCTGATACTCATGCTATTGGCCGGGCTGGAGAACCGAATGAAGTCTCGTCTGTGATTTCTTTCTTGGCTAGCGATGGCGCCAGCAATATCACGGGAGCAACTTTGCCAGTTGATGGAGGACGCCATGCAATGTGTCCACGATAAATTTATAATTTCTTCTTCCTGTACACAATTTAAATATTATTGCTACTTATAACACTTATATATTAGATCATTAACTGTTGAATGTTGGCAGCAGCTTATATAATGCTGGTATATTAGATATTAACTCTCTGGAGACAGCAAATTTGCAATAATACCAAGTAATATTAAAATGTTATAATTTTGTTATTGAGAAAAATATATTAATTACACTTGTTGCTTTTCAATTTTATTGTTTTCCTTTGCATAGGCTTTCGTTTGCATTCCTACACGACATCACTTGATAAAATATTTAACCAACTTTTTACAATAGTTTCGAAGAGTTCATAAAATAATAAGATATAAGCTATAAATATTACTAAATTGCTGCCATAAAGTGAGTGGTTATTTCATATTAATATTTTATCACTATCATTTAGGTACATTTACAAAGGTTTGACTTAATCCCTACTATTTTTATACATACTTATCTTGAGTAGGTCGTAGTAGTATCGGTGAAATTTAAGAAGGCTATGAGATAGTAGACACCTACGTAACGTAGGAGCATAAGGATTTAAAGTCATAAATATTTGTTAAGAAACATAATAATACTGCACTGATATGACCTGGTACTGCATTAACCAATTCCACCTTTAAACTTTCCAAATGTAGTAGTGGAGTAGGACTCCTTAATCTGTTCAGAAATTGTTTGCTCCTTGGAATGAAATTCAAATCGATCATACAGTTGACACGTCACACGATTCCAATTTCTCTATAGGTAGGAAGACAACAATCTAAAGAAAACGAAAAGAAATGATGAAATATAATGTGAAGTGTTTACTAACACGCCATATTAACTTGCTTGATGCATAACCCAATGAAGTTAAGTGCATTTTGTGTGCTATTTGGCCAATGTTGCTGCAAGCAATATAACTGCATATTTAACTTTGTGATTTTATTGATTTAGATATTAATTTATTTTGATTCTTAATATTTCTTTCTATTATATTTCTCATTATCTGGCATTGTTGGGTTGATTGGCAGTTGTTATTGATACAGGGTATGTGGCGTGTCCGTTCTGATATCTGGTTTGCAGTCATGTTCGTCTTATCTTAATATAATATATTATCATAGCATTAATTGTAATCACTTACTCTTACATAACCCTTAGGTATTTAATATTACCTAATAGTGATTTTTTTTTATAATCAGGTCAAAAATGTTCGCGAATAAAGTTGTACTTATCACTGGAGCGAGTGCAGGCATTGGCGCTGAGACTGCTTCAGACTTCTCTAAGCTCGGAGCTAACCTTGTTCTAACAGGAAGAAACGAGGATAACCTAAAAAAAGTTGCAAAGCAATGTGAAGAAGTCTCTCCAAGTAATTCTAAGCCACTAGCCCTTGTCTCCGATGTGAACAAGCCTGATGATAACGAAAACCTCATTAAACAAACTATTGATCATTGGAAGCAACTTGATGTCCTAGTGAACAATGCTGGTATCTTAGAAGCTGGCACTATTGAAACGACGAGCTTGGAACAGTACGATAGGATAATGAATACTAACGTACGAGCTGTCTACCATTTGACCATGTTGGCGAATCCTCATCTCGTTAAATCGAAGGGAAACATCGTGAACTTGTCCAGCGTAGCAGGATCAAGATCATTCCCTAACATGCTGACTTACTGCATTTCTAAAGCGGCCATCGACCAATTAACGAAATGCGTGGCTCTTGAGTTGGGTCCGAAGGGGGTGCGAGTGAATTCAGTTAACCCTGGAGCGATTGTAACCGGTATCCATTTAAAAGGAGCTATGAATGAGCAACAATACGAAGAGTATTTGGAGAAGTGTAAGTTGACTCATGCTATTGGAAGGCCAGGTTACGCTAACGAAGTTTCTTCGGCCATTGTATTTTTAGCTGGTGATGGGGCTACTAACATTACTGGAATTAGTTTGCCTGTGGATGGTGGCCGTCATGCTATGTGTCCTCGATAATCTAAAAATTAGCATTAAGCAGTAAACAGTTACCAGAGATAGCAATAATATTGATGATTTAATTTTGAGATTACATTATTTACAATTTTTTTAGTTACGTATAATAACTATGTATTTACGATGTGTTATAAGATTTACAATTGTTATATTTTTGTACAGTTTAGTGACACTCGCTTTTTGGCACGTGATATAATTACATAGGTACGTATAATTTCATGAAATAAATGTTTACAGCTATGCTTTGTTATTTCCCTTTCATCTTAAATACCTAAAACTTAATGATACATTGGTCAACAGTCTTTGTGCAAAGTTAGAAGCACAAAACTCCCTATTTATTTTTATCAGGGTTCCGTACCACTAAAGTTTCCCTTGTAAAATTACTTCGCTGTTGAGTATTTTAAGGCCAAGGCCCTTCTCGCGAACGTGGAACGCTTAGAGGTATCAAGGAATAATAATTCCCTTAAAACAGAACAAAACCCCTGGCTCTTAAGTCAATGATAAAAAAAACACGGTCAAGTATGCCGCACATTTGACACTGGGAAATAAATCAAACTCTATGGGGGTTCTCTTTGCTCCAGAATCACGAAATTGGCTAAAAGTAAGGTCTTAAACAAGTATACAAGTATGGGGGAAAAATCAAATTAACATATATAATATTTTTTTACGAAACCCCTCACCCTCGCATTTGTTCGGTTTATTTCAGAGGTAGGTACTAGAAAGGCTGACGTTTAGCTAGTTTTGAAATAGTTTGTCCTTCATCATGGTAATACGATTGAATCGTGATTTAAAAACATTGATTATAGGTAGGTAGGTACTTATCGGTAAACACACTCGGATAATTATTTTCACTTGTGTCCGAGGTATGCGTTACAAATGCAGAAGAACTATTCCCCAAACAAAGGCCTTATTTAAAAAAAAATGTGATAGTATATTTTAGGGTAGGTGTCACAGAATCGATGCTAATAATATGGTTATCCTTACTTTATAGGTGATATACTTGACTAAGGAAAAAAATGTTTACGAATAAAGTTGTACTTATTACTGGAGCAAGTGCAGGCATTGGTGCTAAAACTGCTATGGACTTCTCAAAGCACGGTGCTAGCCTAGTAATAACAGGAAGAAATGAAGTCAACCTAAACAAAGTTGCAAAGCAATGTGAAGATGCTTCTCCTAGCAAATCCAAACCTCTAGCTCTTATTTCAGATATTATCAAAACTGAGGATAATGAAAAACTAATAAAATTGACTATAGATCACTGGAAACAACTTAATGTCCTGACAAACAATGCTGGGATATTTGAAGCTGGCTCTATTGAATCGACGAATTTGGAACAATTCGACAGAGTAATGAACACCAACACACGAGGCGTCTATCATTTAACGATGTTGGCAACGCCACATTTAATAAACTCGAAAGGAAATATTGTTAACGTGTCGAGTATATCCGGATTGAGATCATTTCCTAATATGTTAGCCTACTGTATATCTAAAGCTGCAATCGACCAGTTTACAAAATGTGTAGCGCTCGAGTTAGCTCTTAAAGGAGTTCGTGTGAATGCTGTTAACCCTGGTACCATTGTCACTGGTATCCATTTAAAAGGAGCAATGGATGAGCAACAATATAAAGTATATTTAGAGAAATGCAAGCAAACTCATGCTATTGGAAGACCTGGTTATGCGAACGAAGTTTCCTCTGCTATTCTATTTTTAGCTAGTGAAGAGGCTTCTAACGTTACTGGAGTCACTTTGCCAGTTGACGGTGGTCGGCATGCTATGTGTCCTCGATAAAAACAATAATATCTATCTATCGTCTGTACAAGTTGTGAGAAAAATATTACATTAAAGATTGTTGGTAAGGCATAGGTTATTTATTGTGATATGTAATAGTTAATATTCAAAATTCCAAAATTCTTGTCAATATCTTACAACTTAATTTCTTACAAGTCATTAAAAGTTTGGGAGACGTACATAGTTAAATTTCCTTAGTCGGTACTTTCTTCTTCTTCTTTTACATCCTCTTTCGCTTCTAAAACACACTTAGCAATCTCTAGCATTTCGGTTGAGATAAGATTGCTTGCGTCTATCAAGTTATTAAGAGAACACGTTACTAGAGTTCCCTTCACGTCGTCTACTATGTTTCTTGAGTAAAAATGCTGAAACAATGGTACATGACATTAATTTTCAAGTAGGTATATACACGGTAATTTATAAAATAAGAAACCTTTTGGGACACGAAACATCGAGTCTAACGTCTTACTTGGTACGGCTATTGCAAATTCTGTTTTATGATTTTGGAAATAAACCTTATTATTTATCTTCTCTGTTAAGTCTAAGGTGCCAAGTATTTACTGCCTTTTTTGTGCATATTAAGAGACGCGGCGGCGCGGCGCAGCGATGCCGTTCTTTGCGAGACAGTATAGTTTAAACAACCATTAATTTTATAGATTGTATAGATAACATCATCTTAATTATTACGGAAAATATAGCATTCAGAAGAATGTCGTAGAACTAAATGAGCTAAGGGTAGAACAAAAATCAAGGTATGAGAGCTTTCTGGTATTTTGCAAATTATCCTGTATATATTATTATTATTAGATATTATATTTATCTGATTATCTGATATAGCCTACATACCTAGTAGCATTAATAAATGTTCAAGTGGTCAACGTAAATAATATCAATACAGCATGGTACTCATATGACTAATGGTAGATAACCGGTAACGGTTGGGTACTGTTTAGATTTAGCAATCTTGGTTTACACCAATGGCTGTAAACCATCTATAACACCCCGAGATATGTAACCCCTTGAGCGAATAATGGCGCTTATAATTCAAGGGTGTAATAGATGCTTACTCCCAAGATGAACATATCTACAATTTCTCATCACACAATTCAAACATGTAAGGAAATAACAATAAATCAAGTACCCAATAAAATAATCAGTACATCGGCGGCGCGCCTTGTCTTTTCTCTTCGCTATTTTTTTTAGAAAAGTCGATTTAGTATATAAAATTTTGAACTCATGATTATTTTAGGCTAGCTATATCAAGCCACGTTCGATATTTCATATTAGGTACTTAGATTCATGTTTTAAACTCGAACGATCGGGAAATGCTGCTCTAAAATGAGTGCACTTTTCGAGTGATTATTGACCTATTTGCCGAGCATGTGTGATAAATACAAATTTAACACCATAGGTACAATATACTGAGGGTGTCCTATTCATTCGCATAATATTTTTAGTCCTTAAGTTGTTCTGCATTCATATCTTGTCTCATCTTCTACTGAGTACTCCTGACGCAAAAGATGATTGAGTGTTTAAAATACTATAACAACTACACTGTACAATAACTGCGTTTTCTTGTACGTACCTTTTCTAGAAGTTCGTTCTCCATGTTTGTGAAGTCATCGAAGATATCCTCTCTGACTTTGGCAAGGCATTCTTGAACGTTTTGCATATCTTTTTCGCATAATTCGACTTTATCATCTAACTTTTTGATAAACATTGTCTCGTTCATGGAGGGCTGATATTTGTCAAGATTTATTAACGTTAATTTGTTGATTTCTTCTGCTATGCATTTCCCCATTTGTGCTATTATTTCCTTTAGTATGGCTTCCATGTTTTCTTGTTCCTTCTGCAAAATTAATTTAAAAAGTATAATTTACTTAAGATACGTTCTGCGAAATCACTATACCTTCTATATTACAATAACTTACTTTGGCACATTGTTTGACCAGTTCTCCAGTACCGTAAAGATCGCTAATGATATTATTAACTCGATTTTTTAGCTCATCAACCTTATTTTCAAACTTATTTTTGAGATCAACCGCATGCTCTTTAATGTTTTCGATAAATATGGAAATTTTTTCCTTTGTCTTCTCTGCCACTGATTTCACGTAATTCCACGAAGTGATCGCGCCTTGTTTTATTTTAGTCCACAATTCTTTTATATCTCGAAGATCCTGTTCTGTCTTTACCAAGGCATTTGTATCATATAATTGTTTTTCAAAGCTATCATCTTGGTTGTTGACGTTTTTGGTTTCTACGCTTTGCTGCTGTAAACAATGTACTAAATTATTTACGTTCTCATAAATAATATTTGTTTCGAATACTTACCTACATATTATATAATGAAGTAGGTAGTTATGTAACCCCCTTTTTAAATTAGGTGAGAGAGGGCTTGCTCAGAACAACCGATTTAATTTCACTACAGCTGAGTAAGAACTCTAGTAATGTTAACGTAGTATTTAAATCTCCGTGTGAAGAACTAGCGTTAAAACATTCATTAAAGCAAAAGTCTCCAAATCACACCAATCAGTGCAATACCATGCACATCTTCACCACTGGAACAATTGTGCCAGCGACCCAAAGCCGCACTGCGATATATAAATGAGTTGGGGTGGCTGGGCTAACTGCTGGCAGGGGAAAATGCACAATACAACCCAGCGGGACGTCAGTGCAGGCCTTATCGCCCCCAGTTAGAATTAGAATAAGAAGTCTCAAAATCGGCTACGCGTAGTTTTAATTTAGAATAATTAGTTGAAAAAAATGTAAAGTAAAAGCTCCCAAAGTTTGAATAGACCAGGTTTAAAGTCAATAAAAAGGCTTACATTTATAAAAATTGGAGTAGTGATGCTAAATTATCATTAGTATCCATACATACCTGCGCGCACAATAATATCACCATCAGGACAATAATATTCAAATATTTAGTTAGCTTCATTGTGTAGTTCTGTATCATTTCTGAATCATATTTTGATTAGTAACCCTTATATATAGATACTTGTTAGATTATCTAAAGTGTTTAATTAAATAACAATTAAGAATTAATCTATTTCATATTAATAATCGTTCGTTAAACTCATCTTATGAGATCTCAACATGCAGTAGATATGTGTGGGTAAATATGTTATTTAAAAATTGTAAGTCTCTTGCCTAATACTTATACTTCATGTTTATAGTCTTAAATAGCAGCTAATTTCTAAGTTACGGCACATTTGATTATGAGTTGTGATATCGTGTGTGTGTGTGAATGTTTCTGGCACCCACGACACAAGTCATTTAATTAAGTGTAGGACTGTGAGTGTGAAAGCGTTTATGTTTATAAGTAATATGCATGATAATATTTCTAACTAAAATGCTTCACCGCCTTTCTCATAAGTGTTAAGTATATAATATTATGGAAAATTATGAAGGGCCTTCAGTTTTAGTTTGGAAAATCTGTAGTTTCAAATAATTTTATCTATCTACATTAGTACAAACATTTTTTTACGTTAAAAACTTCAATAGATCTTGGTGCTTGGAATGGAGAGAAAGATTCATTCTCGAACGTCGGGTTCCCACCACGCCGCGCTAACTTTCGATTTATTCCCAAGACGCGCCGCGCCTCGAATTACTGATATTTCCAGTCGCTCGCTAGGTCCCTGCATCCCAAGAATCAAGCAATCTTCTAAAATAAATGTTAGTAAATTGATGGCAGGTGTTAAAATAAAATGCAAAATTGCATCAGAAAACTTTATTTTCTTTATGATAAATAATGGAAGAAAAGGTCGGTTGTACATGGCAAATTGAAAAATTGTAATGAAAGAAAAAAATATCATAATACAAAGCAACTATAATAGGTACTTATCGATAGTGATACATTGATTTACAAATTGATAAGTATAAAACGTAAGGAGTCGTGTAGACAGTGAAAGAAAATTGGAAGACATAAAAAATCAATAAATGTGGGTAATGATTTTGGATGATAGAGCAAAATATCTTAAGATTTTTTAAAAGTTATCGGTCTGAAACTCGGTGTTGCCAGTCATAGTGGTGTAAATGGAGGTAGCAGAGCATGTACCAATTTCCATTAGGATTCTTGCTGTCGACATCCCAGTGTCTATAAGGCGGGAACCAGCGCAGACTTCGAGGGTAGCCGGGAGCGTTGCAATGGCGAGATTGGTGTTAGCGATCTGAAGAATAAATCAACAAGGACATTTTCATATATTTTGCGATGTGTTGGAATGGAAAACGTTATTATTTTAAGATGCCTAGACGTTCCTTATTAGTACCTAGGTATCAGCGTTTTGGGAAACGTAGGTAGTTTAATCCGACTACGACGCAACATCTCCGGCACTTTTCATTCGATTTAATTTAATTATATTAAATAAAAAAATTGATAATAAGGACCTTAAAAACAGTTCTGAATTTCCTAAGCTATAGTTTTTTAGAACTGGTGATGATGACGATGATAAGTATTTATTAGTTTTTTAAATGTAGGTAGTCATAGGCTCAAATAGTCATCGAAGTCGCTCTAAAATCGAGATGTTTTGCATGGTGCTAGAACAAACACTCATCACATATCTACAGCTTTATATATATATAGTAAGAGATGTAAAAGATGTCATTCGTACCTCAAGTCCACTCTGGGTGGCAAAGACAAGCGCCCTCAATTCTGCTTGCACTGCAATAGACCCTAAGCATGACCCAGTTACTAGAAGGTTTCCACCTTCATCTGTGCATTGCTTCATGTCTTCCAGCGCTCTGTTTCCAAAAGCCATGGCGTTGTCTGCTAAAGTCCTCAGGCCAGAGATCCGGTTCCCGACTTCAGTGATTCGGTCGTCGACACAGGTCATTGTTTTAGTAAGGGTATCATTGAAAAGAGCATTTGCATCTCCAGTGTGAGACTAGAATTGAAAAAAAAATGTATACATACGGGATTATTTATAAAATACCAGAATGCTCTCAGAAATTGATTGTTGTCCTAACCCTTAACTCATACAGTTTCACTACTTTCTTCTGAATGCTATATTTTTCCGTAATAATTAAGATGATGTATTCTATAGTGATAAATTTAGAAAGGAAAAATTATCGCTTGAGGCGGGATTTGAACCCGTGGCCATAGGGTCTCATGCCCTATTGCTCTAACCGCTGAGCTACTCAAGCCCCGCCTGAAGCGACGAAATTAACCTTTCCTTATTATTAACGTCTTACGGGGACAGCGGTTAGAGCAATAGGGCATGAGACCCTATGGCCGCGGGTTCAAATCCCGCCTCAAGCGATAATTTTTCCTTTCTAAATTTATCACTATAGTTCTGCCTAGCATGGCTAATGCTATATAAATAAAATCAATTGATTTGGGTAGACGTTATCAACACAACGTTGAGCTAACTGCAATGTTAGACTCGTTGGCCGTAGTAGTTTCTATAAACTGTATCGGTAGATGACGTCACACGTCCCCGTAAGACGTTAATAATAAGGAAAGGTTCATTTCGTCGCTTGAGGCGGGGCTTGAGTAGCTCAGCGGTTAGAGCAATAGGGCATGAGACCCTATGGCCGCGGGTTCAAATCCCGCCTCAAGCGATAATTTTTCCTTTCTAAATTTATCACTATAGTTCTGCCTAGCATGGCTAATGCTATATAAATAAAATCAAATGATGTATTCTATACAATCAATATTTAATAGTTGTTTAAAGTTAAAACTACAATGCCCTGCAAAGAACATTGCCGCGCCGCAGTTCGTACGCACATTGCACGCCAGCGCTTGTTTAGACTTAACAGCGAAGATAAATACCATATTATTTTAAAATTTATTCGTAAAATCATAAAACAGAATTTGCAATAGCCACGTAAAATAGTACCACGAAAGACGTTGGTCCTAATGGTTGGAATGATATCTCAAGACGTGTCTGATATTTTGCAAATTACCCTTGTTGTATATTAATTGTGTAATAGTACTATAATTTAACTTTTTCAAAGGAATGTATAAATTGCTAAACATTTTGTCACAAGTAGCTATACCTTAAATTAAAATTGAGACGAAAATTAGCGTGACTTACTCGTTGTCGATGTCTAGATCGACAATTGTAGGTATACCTTTAAATAATTATTTTACGTAATATTGCTATTATTCAAAGTGTGGTCAAGGTTTTCTGATTGCTTCTTATCCAGAATTGATTAAGTACGAACATATTTATGGCAACATGATAATTTTCAATTGTACTCTGTAGTTACATAACAATTCATGATATTATGATTTTACGACCAAGTTAGCGGAGTGGGTAGATCTCTGTCCTTTGCCGTCGTACTGGGTTCGGCAGGAGCACAATTTTTCCCGGAGGACATTTGTGCTTCTGGTTTAAAATTGTCAAAATCAACATTTAAAAAATACCCCCGACGCTCTATCTGCAAAATGGCTGCACCGATTTTCACCAAACATAGCTAAGAAAACTCGATCATGTCAAAAAAATAACAGTCCAGCCGGAGCTATTATACACATTTTCACACTACAAACTAAGACTTATAACTCGTCTCTTTTTTTTCGAAAGTCAAAATGAAAGAACATTGGTGTTAAAGATTTGCTCACCGCTATACAGTCAATAACAGCGACCCCCGAATCAATAAGTCTATTCCTCATAGCGTCGATGGCACTGGTCACTCGCTTCCTCAACTCCTGGATGTCATTGACGACTCTCTCTCTCACTGACTTGGCTTCCTCTTGAATAGTAGCGCCGAATCTCGCGACGGCATCGTAGGCCTCTCTGGCAGCTCTGCGTAGAGTCTCTATTAGCTCCTCGATTAGTTTCCTGTTAGAAGAGAACAAAGGAATGAATGAATTAAATCATTTATTATTATGGTCACCGGTGTCGCCAACGCTACGACACATCTACGACGCTCCATCCAAGGTGTTTGTTCTTTCTTTTGTTGCAATTAGACTGCTTTTTTGGCAGCTTTTTAGGTATATTTCGTTATGACAATTAATTTCTTCTATTATAAACACAATAATTGTTTGATATCATTAAGTAACTTTGGAATTTGACATGATTGAGATAGGTTTAATGGTCATAAAACTTCGAGATATCTTATAATAGTAGATTACCTACTACCAAGTACCTACTCTACTTTTTTGCCTGACCTCTTCAGTCATGGCAGAAGCAGCGTACCTAATACGTTTTAAGTGTTTCTGTGAATGCTAGAAAATGAGGTAGAATAGCATCGTAAGGAAATCGATTTGTCCAAAAACAATAATATACAAAAAAAAAACCAAACGCATTCACACTCACAGCCCCTTACTAAGTTCAAAGACTTGTATTGTGGGTGCCGGAAACATATACATCACACACAACACCCAGAATCAGAAGCACAAATATCCTTTGGGAAGGAATTTGTGCTCCTGCCGGGAATCGAACCCAGGACCCACGGCGTAGAGGGCGGAGACCTGTCCACTGCACCAACTGGGTAATAAATGAAATTAAACAAATACATGTAACATCACCCGCTCTGCTGGGCGTGCTGGTATGATAGAAGACCCTTCGTAATAATTAATTAATTTATCAAATAACCCAAAAGCAAAAAACAAATAAAATATATGCCAATGCGGCGTATATAATCTTCTAATGAAATAATATTGATAGTAGGTAGTAGACCTACTACTTACCTAGAATTTGCGTATAAATCAAACTGTTGGCGAACAATGGGCACAAGTGAGTTCTGGGAGCTCTTCTGTTCTGGTGTTATAAAAGCTGATGACATAGAGCAACTCTGAAAGAAAATGTAAGAGAATTTCATAAAATAAATTAAGAACGATGTCGTGTACAAAATAGCAACATTTAACAAATGATGAGGTTAAGTGGAAGAAAAACTTGACTTGATGTATAATGCACCACCACGAAATAAAGAGTTTTCTGTCATTCATGACCATAATAACATGTACCTAATAGGTAGCCCTTTTTGGTACTTGGGGACAGATGTTTCTATTTGTGGGTAGCATAAATAGGTAGATAGAAGATAGAAGGTAGATATAATAAAAAATATAAATAGTATAAATACGAATGTATCAAGCGACACATTTACCACTGGCTTACTACTGTTAGCCTTAAAGCTTTAATTTATACATAATAAACGCTTTACACAGCCCCACACTAAGTTCGATTACTTGTGTCCTGGGTGCCGAAAACATTCACATCACATAATCACAACCAGAACCAGAAACACAAATTTCCCTCGGGGAGAAAACTGGTGTTTCCACCGGGAATCTAATTCGATACCCAATGCTTAGAATTTGAATGCGCACCCAATTAAACCAAAGCGCAGTTCAATGCCCGGGTTAATAACTTACCACGACTGCGAGGAAAAGGAGGAATGGGAGAGTCTCCATTTTTCTGCAACTGTTCACTTACACTGATGCTGCCCACAGGAGCCTATGGTTTTATAGTATCCTGTGCATCTTATATCAGTAGTTTTAGTGTTTGAATAAATAGATTTATCTTATCGGAGCTATGGGAAACTGGGTGAATTTGGTAAGTTGATAAATCTATGGTAAATAAATGAATATAAATTTGTTTACGAGTACGTTACGAAATTTTTTGTAAATACCTTACGTATAATACGATAAATAAGTGTGTTTGAGTTCGTTCGTTATTTTTAACCCCCGCCAAAAAGAGGGGTGTTGTAAACTTGTAAGTTTGTGGAGTGTATCTGTGGGTCTGTCTGTGGCATCGTAGCTCCCAAACGGCTGGACTGATTTGATATAGTTTTTTCGAAAGTTGACTTGAGCTTCTTAGCTGTTTGGTGAAAATCGGTGCAGCCGCTTTACATGTGTATTGTATGTGTGTATTTTTTACCGACTTGTATTTTTTTTTATTTGTGTTACCTCATTACTTCTCTCCACGTGAGCCGATTTCGAAAATTTTGTTTTAGTTTGAAATATGTTGCTTTCTAATGGGTCCCATTCAAATTTGATCAAGATCTGATCAGTAGTTCTTGAAATGTCGTCATTAATGCTTATTTTGTGAGGAATAATGCGTACTTTGACGATGTTCTCGTTTACCCGACTTCAAAAGTTACCTCATAATTTCTTTCGTTGTGAGCCGATTTTGATGATTCTTTTTTTATTTGAAAGCTGGTGCTTTTTATGTAGTCCCATTGAAATTTGATCAAGGTCTGATCTCTCGTTTTTGAGTTATAGTCAATTATGCGTGTTTATACATTAAATCTGATCAAGGTTCCGATGATAAATCGGTGAAGTCGGTTTATTTTAAGCTTTGGTTGCGTTTAATTATATAAATTGTGATTTTCATTTACGAGTTATGATGTTTATTTTATGTTTAATTGTTATTTCGTGCCATGTGAATGTTTCCGGCACCAGCGATTCAAGTCAACGAATTCAGTTCGCTCGAATCGTTTCGCTTTTAGGTACGTTTATCATCTGTACAGCGAAGGAGTGGAACTCATTGCCTGCGTCATTACTCCCTGAACGGTACAAACTGGATGTTTTCAAGTCTAGAGTGAATATGTAGTGCCTTCTAGGCTGGAACATGGAACATGCTTATGTTCCATCTTCGGTCGCATCGTCACTTTCCATAAGGTGAGATAGTGGTCAATATCCAGTATAAAAAAAGACAGGGCGAAATAGTTATTCAACAACTTACACATGTTTTATCAGCTCGTTATGTTCTAATTTTTTTACTCATACATCGTGATGAAACTGATAAAAGGTTATCTCTATAGTTCTCAAGGTCTACCAATAAAATGTAATTCGTTTTGTAAATATTGCTTTGTAACTGAATGTTTAACAAGAGGATAGGTATGTACTTACTAAAATATTGCCTAGGCTAAAACTAGGCGTTGTAAATGTTTGCGATACAAGTCTTTGAACTTGAGTTGTGATGTGAGTGTGAAAGCATTTGTAAGATTAGGCATTGTGACTCAACGTCGGAAATGCTACAAACTTTTTAAATCCTACTTTTGCTTTTTGTACTTGAAATCGAATACCTTTAAACGAACAATTCTTGTATATATATATATATATATATATATATATATATATATATATATATATATATATATATATATATATATATATATATATATATATACAATGTGTAATCAGGATCTCGGAAACGGCTCCAACGATTTTTATGAAATGTTGTATGCAGGGGGTTTCGGGGGCGATATCTAATACTTTTAAATTAGCAATTCTTGTATATATATATATATATATATTATATGTCATCAGGATCTCGGAAACGGCTCCAACGGTTTTCATGAAATTTTGTATGCTGGGGGTTTCGGGGGCGATAAATCGATCTAGCTAGGTTAAAATTTTAGAAAACGTCGTTTTATCCGTGTTTTCAGCCGAGCAAAGCTCGGTCATCCGGTTACTAGGTATATAATGTACTCTAACAAGCAATTTGATAATGACGACCCAGTTGGCGCAGTGAACAGACCCCCTATTACGTATCTTTGTTGCACGCGGTTTCTATTTGAATTAAGCAAAAATGAAGCTTATTTCTTAGGAGTTTTGTCAATTTGTAGTATTTGTAGTATTGGAACCGTTTGCAACAAAGATAGGTAATCGGGGGGCTGGTCTCCGCCCTCTGCGCCGCACAGTGGATCGAAATTGGGCTCTCGAAGACATAGACACTTACATTTCATTGTGTCGTTTTTTTTGCTTTAAATAGCTTCTATTAATCAATATCATGCGTAAATATATCATAGGATACAATTTAGTAGGCAAATAGGCAAGTAATATTTTTTTTACAAAAAAAATGTATGGAGCTGATATAATTTTTTTAAATCTTTTTGTATTTTTCGTATTCTTCTTAGTAAATTCTAAAGTTTTTAATAGACACGTTATTTCGTTTCAGTGTATATCTGAATGAATGAATGAAGTTTTGAATGAATGAATGAAGTTTTGAATGAATTAATGAAGTTTATTGAATTTCCACAGACATCGGTAAATCATGATACAATCTTAAGTATTCATAAAGGATTGAAATCTATTCCTGAAAGGAACACATTGGTACCCAAACTAGGAAAACCTGCGATATGGTATACCAATGCCCTCCGCCAAAAAAATCATAGTTTACATGCGTTTTTAAATAATAGGAAAATGTATACAATACAAACAATAGTTATGTATGTACAATAACATATTTTTTAAACTTACAACTATCATAAAATATTTGACAGGGTGAGTATATTATACATTGCGATTATAAGGATCAGAATATAGGTAAACAACGATTTTGATATATTTTTTAAAATTAGTAACAGCTAACTTAAATATACCACAATTAAAAAGTACAGTAAAAATAGCACATATAGTAATAAATAATAATAAACGGATAAAAAGTACAGTAAAAAAAATGAAACTTCTTAATTTTGTATATCGCTCTCTTCGGATTCCAATTCAGAATCAGTTTCTAAGTTGTGTACGTCTACAAACTCGATGTGATCTTCTTGAAAGTTTAATATTTCTATAGTTTCAGCGAACAATGCATGTCGTTTTTTTGTATCCAACTTAGGTCTCCTTGCACTGATAAAGGGATCTGAAGAAATAATGAGCATGTTGAGAATATCCTCGTTACTATCTTGCCTGCTCTTTGGTCTTGAGGTTTCGGGAACATCATTCCCGAAACCTCCTAAAATCTTTGTTGCGGGCCTCCGAAGCTTCTTCCGAGAGACTTCCAATTGGCACGATATCTGCTCCATGGATAAGAAGCTTATGTACAGTAGATGACATGTAGTACCAATTGTACAACTCTACGTACTTTTCAGCTGTTTTTAAAGCATAATCTTTAAATTTGTTAATATCAATAAGTTCCCCTGACGTTATTGCCTGCAGAATCACAGCAAATCTGCGAACCAATTCTTCATCTAGCCCAGTAATGGCTGCTGTTTTGTCGGGAAACTCAAAAAATCTTCTTGCTGTGTTCCCGTCATTAGTGGTTCCTGACCCTTGCTTTACTATGTCAACCAGAAGATTAAGCTCATTTTTAAATCTGTCCTGGATATGTTTTTTCCTTGTTTCTAACATCTGTTTATGCTCATTTCCTCTCGCAGCCCACTTCTTAAAATCAATTCTATATGATATATGGAGAAGGCATTCCATAGTATTAATACGAGCATGTAGCGATGATAATCCAAATTCTAATGCACCGGAAGATACAGTTTTTAATACAACTGAACTTATATGGTTCATTTCGGTAGGTTTAGCTAAACACAGGTAGCACGCAGCGTTTGACTTAGCTTCCGAAAGATAAGTACAGATTTTGGCATCGATCATCGTCATCATCAGTTTATGACTCACCGTATTCATATGACACTCGGTGGGGATAAGAGCCTTAATTTCGTCATCTAGGTTCGCTTTCTTTTCTATGACTAAAGCTTCGTTTTCCTTCACAAAACTAAATTCCACTGGACGACAATATGATGTTGAGCAAGGTTAAGGATTCTTCCATAGAGTTTCATCTCCATCAATCAGCTTTAGTGGTACAAGAGAGGTCATAAATATGCTGGAGTCATCTTCCTCACTGTCAATTTTCTGCTTGTACATGCAATATCCTCACGACCATCTTCTTTTAAAAGTACTGCTGCTGAATAAGCCAACTCATTTGCATCCACGTCTCTATGCTCCTCAGATCTTCTTTTTTTCTGCTTGTTTCCCAGATCTTTAAAGGGTTTTCGAGGTCTTTTGGTCATCGTTGCTACCGATGACGAAGGTTTTGGAGTGGTAAAATCTTCTGTAGATCTCTCGTTGCTTGATTCTTGTATAAGAGAATAAGTTTGAACGCAGCTTGGCCAATCAACATTCGCTTGAAGCCAATTCTCGTAGTTCTTTCTGAATGTCTGAACATTACGATGGGATTTTTGCCACCTCTGTAACGCAGCTCGTGTAAATCTTCGACAAAATTCCTTAAGGGTAACACTGTCTTCATCAGAAAGGTGATCACCTAGACCAGTCACTACTGCATCGAATAACATTTCATGGTTAAACGAACTATTCTCATTTTGCAAAATAACATACAAGTCCAAATTGGTATTCAAACTTTCCATTATTAGTGACACTTAACTCAAGGATGTTAACAAGTAAAAAGTTCAGTATAAACTAAACCTAAAAATATGTTTTACGTCTATTTATGGTCAAAATTTGCGGTCAGGTAGGCAACAGTAACTAAGCAAGCCTTCTGTTTACTACATTATTACTTAATTATCTTTCTAATCTCTTTATGTACGTAATTAGTCCTTCAAATAATAATCTATATTTTGATTAGCAACTGGAAAATTCGATCTAAAGCCGTATATCAGGTATATATCAGGTACACGTAATTAGTATGCATTTTGTTACCTGCCGCTCATTGTTATATAATTTCTTGAGATTTTAACAATGAGAAATCTACACAAAGGGCCTGACCTTGCACCTATAAATGATTATTTATTGTACTTTTGTTTATTTGGTATTTTTAAGTTAGCTAGACACTGAAACGAAATAATGGGTCTACTAAAAACTTCAGCGTCTACTAAGAAGTATACGAAAAATACAAAAAGATTTAAAAAAAAAAAACGCAGTAGGTCGCGCAATATGAAGTACGTCTAAAAATCACAAATAATTAGTACTATAACCATATGCAAGGATATTACGGTTATTTTTGCGGTTCCTTATATCTTCATAAGCATTTTCTATATCAGCTCCATACATTTTTTTTGTAAAAAAAATATTACTTGCCTATTTGCCTACTAAATTGTACCCTATGATATATTTACGCATGATATTGATTAATAGAAGCTATTTAAAGCAAAAAAAACGACACAATGAAATGTAAGTGTCTATGTCTTCGAGAGCCCATTTTCGATCCACTGTGCGCCGTGGGTCCTGGGTTCGATTCCCGGCTGGAGCACAAATTCCTCCCCAATGGATATTTGTGCTTCTAGTTCTGGGTGTATTTATGTAAATGTGATATGTAAATGTTTCCGGCACCCACGATACAAGTCTTTGAACTTAGTGTGGGGCTGTGAGTGTGAATGCGTACGTTTTGTTTTTTTGACTACCAACTCGACCCTAGTACCAAAGATCTAGTAATCTTTACATATATACTCTAATTCTTCGGTACGTATGTACGTGACTGCCTCCTAAACGGCTGGACCGATTTTGAAATAAAACGGGTGAACGGCCTAGGTTTTACAAATTTCGTGTTGTCTTGTCATAACGCGAGCTACACGCACAGAAATACGTCAGAGATCCGACAATCGTCGCCAATTCAAAGCAATTTGGCTGTGACAGTTTGCTTCGTAAGACCATAGTAGAAATATATAAGTAAGTTGTCTTCATAGAGTGGTACCAAACGCGGCTTGTATGTGTGCACGGCCGTACGCACGTGCCTCAGCACGCACACTATGATAGCAAACAGAACGGCGAAGACGACACGAGCCGGGGTCGCCCCCGCGCTCGTCGACGACATTTCGCCGTATTCGAGCCATCCGCCACGGGCCTTTCCGCGCAGACGGATGTCGCGTGCCGCGTGCTGAGTTGCGTGCGCGCGTTTATATTTTGTAAACAGATAGTTAAAGTTCATTTACCTACTTATAGTGTAACCTACTTTACGTGTTTATTCAATTTATGTAGGTTTTTAAAGTGAAAACTTCTATAGGCGCGTTGAGCACTTTTTGGGTGAACAAAAATCATGGAACTCGCGTTATCGTCACCGACGGCCAATATTATTGATTTATTGAAGCCTACTTAGCTATATTAGTTTTCCTTTTAACTTCGTTATATGTACTACTACCGTGATTTCTTTTCACATATGCAAAACAATATTTTTGTCAAGATTTTTTTTGACTCTGTCGGCGGCTAATATGCAAATGAAGTTATATGTACTACTACCGTGATTTCTTTTCACATATGCAAAACAATATTTTTGTCAAGATTTTTTTTGACTCTGTCGGCGGCAATATGCAAATGAAATCGTATCTATTTTACCACCACATTTTATACTATTTTATTGTACCTAACTTGTTGGTTTGTTAAAATATACATTTTACCTATAGGTACCTTTTAAAGTCGGAGATAGTGACAACCCTGCGTATTCGGCTAGAGTAGGCACTTGAATCTCCTACGGGCCTCGAGTCATCTTACTTATATATTTCTACTATGGTAAGACGGAGGAAGTGTAGACCGCATGAATTTTATGACTAACCAACTGCCTGACCTTTCTTGAAAATGATTCTTGTGAGTCATTGGAGTCTCCTTAGTTAGTCAGCAGGGGCACCACGTGCAGTATAAGTTCTATCTGTTATATTTAAAGTTCACAAATAACTCCTACACAAAAATAAAGAGCAATGTTTACTTGCAATTTGCGCGTACAATTCTACTCCAGACTCCAGAATAAAGAGCAGATTAGTTTACTGAAACTAAGGTGGGTCTTCAGTTAAAAAGTCCCCCATATCCTACATATTTAGGACTTTTTTAGGCCTTTTTCAGATCTAAGTCCAATAGTGCACTGCTATATTTGATGTTTTGATATAGAAAGTTTTCGGAAGTTTTAGACATTACCTATAATATTATTAAAATACGGCCTTTTATTACGGCGTAGACAGTATAATATTGAAATACGACATTTTATCAAGGCGTAAATTCTTCCTGAAAAAGAACATCGTACATTTGATCGAAATTGTCGACCTAGATTCAAAATCTAGGTCGACAATTTCGATCAAATGTACGATGCTCTTCTATCTAGGTCGACAATTTCGATCAAAAATACGGGTTTCACTCAGTCAGGTAATGTCAGGTACATTACCTGACTGAGTGAAACCCGTATTTTTAACCGACTTCAAAAAAGGAGGAGGTTATATGTTCGACTGTATGTATTTTTTATGTATTAATGATTTCTCCATTTGTGGACTGAATCTTAAATATTTTTTTATTTGTTAGATTATACTTCAGAGGTGGTCTCATATAAATTTTATCGTAATTGATTAAGCCAAAACCAAAATATAAGCAGTGAAGTCGGTTTTTTAATAATTTGCTTACGATTAAATTATAGTAATATTATGATTTTTTTAAATCTCTGATATGTTATTGTTTTACCATTATCTTTGGTGTTGATATGTGCTGATGAATTGTGGTCGAGGGTGGCAAGCACGCTAAACTGAGAGTCCGACAGTCTCTCAAGAATACCAGTTAAAACACTACTTAGGTACAGCTTGGTGACACATTGTATGCTTGACAGTGGATAACATGTGTAACCTAGGACAATATTTCAGTATGAGGTAAGTAAGTATAATATAGCTAGCCAGCGAACGCGCGAAAATGCCCTGATAATAATGTAATGGCTGCCTCACACTGAACGCATTTGTTTCAAAGGATCAGCGTCAAGCGTGCGTTGCCGTACGGGAGGCGACCGCACCCGCCGCCCGGCACGCTATCCGTTCGAACCATTCATATTCACATACTTACACTCAATCTATAATTTTATGGTGTTATAAAACTCTGTATCGGTCAATGTTATATCATGTTTACAAGCGCGGACGTATACAAATATTAATGTCCTTACATTTATAATTACGATCGGTTACGCTATTGACTTTGTTACTTGACAAGGTAATGTATCAATAACCAATGTATTTTGATCCCGCGGCTCACGTTACAGTAAGCGAATAAGTACTTTGTAAGTAGGTAATCGTTAGCATTGGAAGAAATTAAAGTATCTTTTTATTTTGGAAACCGAAACACCTGTGCCTATAGGCTCGATGGCGATGTCCCGTTTATTTAATTAGTTAACATAATAATTATGTTGACTTAGAAATACATTGAACGCTGATCGAATAAGTAATACAGATTTAAAAGTGGTAAAGAATTCTGAGTTGCTAAAGAAATTAGGTCCCTTCAGATTTTCATATAACTTTATATTATTTTTTTGGCACGAAAGTAAAAACATTTCTTTTGTATTATTTTCGAAAACTTGGGATTATTCGAGTGTAATGGTTGAGTGTTAACATCAAAATCAATATCAAAATCGTTTATTTATTACATGGGCCCAAAAGAGGCACTCATGAAAGTTAATGCTCTGCCGCCAGATTAGCAAAATTACCGCCATCTCTAAAAAAACGTGGCAAGAAACTCAGCGGCGCATTTTTTAAAATTAATAAAAAAAAAGTAATTCTTAACTACTAATACATAATTATATTAACCTAGGTATATCTATATTATGTAGTCACTAGAAAGCGCTTGTGCAGTTTGCCTCCATGCATCCTTGTCATTTTAAAGTAGTCAATCGTTTTATAATAAGCATTCTTAATTAGTCAGGTTAGATATTGGTCAAATGCTTGCCTATCTAGCATAATATAACAAATATCTACCTGTTAACTATTAACTACCAATGTACATCAATCTCAAGGTTTGTTTTCGAAGAACCCATATTTTTTATTTCAAATGCTAAACTGACCGTCACAATTTCACACAATTTTGTAAAGTTTAAAGCTATATTATTATCGATATAAATATAACGTAAGTAAGTTTATTTGTTGAAATCATTCACACGAGTAATGGTCATTGCTCATGATATTTTCTTAGTGCGTAAAGATTCTATGTAAAAAAGGTCACAGCTAAGGCTAAAGTAACCATTACTCCACCTAGATCTCGTAATATTGTTAGACGAAACTTACTGATTCCTACGTGAGGAAAATGTTAAGTTTTGTTACACAATTCTTGTACAGTTAGTAACAAAAGAGCCAATTATTGAATATAACTGAACATTAGGTGTACCAAACTTAGAAATTAGTTATAATGGTGCTAATTCTGTTGAGCACCGAACTAAACTAAACTAAAAATAAACTAATTTTAGTCAAAGAATACCTAAACGCTATTCTAATTTTACGTTGAAATTAATTTAAAAGTTTAAATGACAGGACTAAAACTAATTTTAGGCTAGTTTAGTCTAATTCTGGACAACAGAATCGGCACCAATATCTATGAATAAGAATAAGAATTGCATTTATTGTAAAACTGTGTACAAATATAGTTCTTACATAATAAAATAGTTCCAACAGCTTTGTTCATTTCGAACATACAATAATAAAAATGTTATAGGTACAATATGTACATAGATCAATGTAATAAACAATGTAATAGGTACATAGATCGTACACAAACATTTTAGTTTTAGTAATCAACAATTTAATTACAATACTAGTTAATTATATGACATTAAAAAAAATTAAACGCTCTGTATCTTATGTGTCGAAATACTTCTTAAGGTTATAATAAGCTTTGCAGATTAGCCAGTGTTTCAAGCCATCCTTAAATTTAGTGCCATGTAAAACTTTAAACTCCGTAGGCAAATTATTATAGACTTTGATTGCGTTTATTAAAGTATACTCTTATGAAAGGTTGTATTGTTTATTTTCGGGATACACATATTATATATGTACTTAATTCTAAATGAATAATCTTAAAGATGTATTGCAATAATTTCTGGTTTTTTTTTCCAAATAATATAATATGTCAGATTTTTTATTGAGCTGGGACTCTGTAAAATATTGCTTCATGTAAAATTGTATTATTCTGGACCTACGATTACCCTATACTATAGTAATTAATTTATTGGCGCGTGTTAAAAAAAACCAGACAGTAGAAAATATGCGATGTTCTTAAAAAAACGACCGTATATATTAAATGTTTAACTTAGAATTTTGAATTTTTTTACTGCTCTTAAAGACTACTTCATATTAATTTTAACTTGATATCGCCACGAAAAAAAAGCAAAAATGGTCTTGACAGACAGTTCCTTTTTATGCTTTTGGGGTAACCTTAACAAACAGGATATGCGATATACACGATAGAAGTGAAACTTTTTTATTACAGGGAAACATTTGAATTATTCAAGGTCAAGTGTGTTTACCAGCTTCGATCACATCGTCACTTACCATCGGGTGAGATAGTGGTCAAACACTAGCCTGTCGCATATAAAAAAAAATAAAAAAAATATTATAGTGTTGACCCTTACCACTTTTTGGCACACAAATAGGTTGCAGATCAGAATTTCAAAGTTCACCCATGAAAAGCTTCACTTCAACTATCAATGTTTAGCTAGTTATGTTGCTGACTGTACGTAGTTGTATCTGCAGATTTCATTTACTGACGTGAAACTGTAGGAGGTTCTTGCCTCGAATGCATTTGGAATAATATTGTTTTTAAGTATATATTTGTTCTAGACAGAGTACACAATTAAATGATTTTGATGACATTTTGCCTCGATGTTAAGTTTTCTTAAATTTTCCATTTTTAATTTTCTTAATTATTTTTTCCTTATGAACGTTCTACAAAGTATTAGAAAACTTACAAAATAAGATGAATACTTAGGTAAACTCTTTCTCAAGTTATGTTATAACCAAGGTAAATAAATACACTGAGAAAAATGTCTCGTTGCTGTTACTAACATTTTAGTGCTACTTATTTATGTCACAACTATAATTACGTATCTAGTAACGTATTCCTTTCTAATACCTTACCCAAAAACTAATGCCAATGATATTTGTACATTGAAAACAAAAACAACTTTTTACCGAAGATGTGCACTACCATATCAAAATATCCTCGATACACCCAGGTTAACAGGAAGAAAATGCTTTGTAGCATTAAGTTCGCCTATGTACCTACAATACTGTTTGTGCAATAAAGAATTTGCTATCTATCTATCTACATTGTCCTAAGACATTTTCTATTCCTAACGAATACTAAATTCTAAATATTTAAATGAAGTACACAATCTATACCCAACGAAACTCAAACGAAACCCAAGTTTTGGTACAGTCACAGAAACAATTAGTCGAATAATTTGCCTTCCACTTCTTTAGAAACACCGGACGATTGATATTTAGAAAGAGAAATGGTGGTTTGGTGCTGTTGAGACCTGGTAACCAATATGCAAATAAAAGAGAAAATAAATATCCATGGAAACATTGGAGATAAGTGAAGATTAAAGAGTGCAGGGGGATCTTTGGAATGAAAGGTATATGTTACCAACCACATAAATACAAAATGTATTTTTTATACAATTCCAATAATCCGCAAGTTGCAGCAATCCGGCATAGGCGGAAAAATTCGGGTGCCGGATAACTGAGCGCCTACTGTACTTAAGTTATTATTTTTCGTTCAGTCAGTCTGTATTTTTTGGTCCCCGCAGGATGGCAATATTTCCTATGAGAATTATCGTAGCGCTGATTGCTGATTTATGTATAACTAAAGAATAAAAAGAAGATTTTTTTTTAAACAAGAACATTCCTGGATCCGTCGAAATTTTTACATGCATTGCAAAAGTATTTTCATTACCGACTGTATCTCATACCATTTAACTTGTTTTGGGATTAGTTTATGAGAGTTATTCGTTAGAAAATAAATCACGATGGTAAACAAATACCATTGGTATTAGTTTTTGGTATTAGAAAGGAATATACCGTAGTAACAATCACAATATTATTTGGTATTACTATCTTATTTTGTAAAAAGAACTTAATTAATAATCGAATTTTGACTGGAAAATTTGTTTTTGATAACTTTAGTAGTCTAGTTTCATTATTATATAATTAGGTATTTAGGTAGTAAGTAAAGTAAAATATTAGTAAAATACTCCTAAAAAACGTGGATGCTACATAATTCTACTATTATTATATTTATTTTTATTTTTTATTTGTGACAGGCTAGTGTTTGACCACTATCTCACCTGATGGTAAGTGACGATGTGATCGAAGCTGGTAAACACACTAGACCTGGAATACGCAGGCTCTCAAGGATAACTGCCGGAACACCGTATTTGGCTTGGCGGCAGACTTTCAACTTGATGGTGGTAAGCTACTTTGGTAGCAAGCCAGGCGAGCAACTCACAAAAAGCTCTACCACCTCTCAAATGTCACCTGATTAGCACCACCCGGGGACCACGTGTAGGGAGTCAGACTTAAGGGGTATCCTCCTACGGACGTGGGTGACTCAGCCCCCAAATCAGAAAGTTTGTGTGTGGGTGTGTACCTCTTTACGTTTTAACGGCTGAACGAATTTGGATGAAATTTGGAATGTACATAGCTTATACCTAGGATTAACGCATAGGCTAATTTGATAATAGCGGGCAAAGCATCGGGGCACGGCTAGTACTACATATAGTATCTATAAAGTAAACAAGAAATCGCGTCTCATCTAGAAGCCTCGAATCCTGCAACCTTGCCCGTTCCTTTCAAACGGCACGAGCATGCTAGATTATTGAACTCACATGACCTCCATTACACCGATTTAATGTGACTAGTTACATACAATACAACATACATGCTATAGTATATATGTTAGCAATGTAATAGCTACTACTCGTACATGTAGGTACACATATGCTGTTTGGGCCAAAGACTATATCACTGGCTGCAATTTTGCGGATCTTGCAGTAGTCATTAACTTTCATGAGTGCCTCTTTGGGGCCCAAGTGAATAAACGATTTTGATTTGAAATCAGAGCTATAAGCGATAAGACCGCTGATTGTATTACCATTAAAATCTATAATTTCTAAAAATTGTTTAGTTGTATACTTTGTAAACTGGTCAATTAAGAGTTTTGTATTGTTTTTTATTGTATCAGAGTAGAGGGATACCAGCTCTTTTAAAACCAATTAAAAAGGGAAGGTAGTCCGTTATAGTATACTTCCCCCATTCAAAAATTTTGAGGTAAGTTTGTGCTGAAAATATTTAAAATGTTTGAGTTTCATATCGGCAGAACATAAAAATAATAAAAATAGTTTCTCATACGTAGTGCATGTTTCTGTTTTTTTAGGTTTAATTCTACCTAAATCGAAGATCACAAATCTTATTTTGCGTACAGATCTTCTAAAAAAACGAATTGTATAGCTAATACTTATTTTATGTTTATCCAATTTTTTTTTGTATGAAACCATATTCTAACATTGTGTTGTCGACACAGATCTTTTTTCAAACGACTTAAAAAAAGGATGTTCTCAATTCAACTGTATCTTTTATTTGCATGTTTGTTACGCGATGTACTTCCGAGTCCCTTATATATTTTATAGAAATCGATCAAGCCAAAACCAAAATATTAGTGGTGAAGTCGGTTTTTTTAAGGTTTGCTTGCGTTTTATTATTCTTAGATTTTTTAATTAGTTGTTCTAGTACACATTTTGTTTGTTAGATTCTTAGTTGGTGACAAATAAAATTATATCTTTAGTGCAGGATATAACGGTTATTATACGTAAGTTTCAGCTTTAATGTGTAGTCGTTTTTGAGATAGACCTCGGGACAAAATAGGTCTAAGAACAGTGACTTTGATGTTCCACTAAATTTTAATTTTCAGACATGATGGAAAAATGGTTTCTTGCAAAGTTCTTTTTAAAGTCCGTGAGGGGTACGGGCAGAATATATAATAAAGATTGTTTTGTTGCAGGCAAAACGCTTTGTCCGCCTTATTATATTTTAATTACTATTTTTGGCTTTGGGCCATAGTTTTATAATAATGTATGTATGTAATAATGTTAGAAATGGAAACTTCTGTTGACTATTTATTAATTTCTATATTTACCATCCGTGCATCGTAAGAGTAGAAGTCGTAGAACACTTTGCCTGCGACTGTTTCCCGAACATTTCCTGTGAAACTTGAAAGCAAACAATAATCTTAATAAAACATAACACATAAATCATAAACGCTTTCACACTCACAGCCCAAACTAAGTTCGATGACTTGTGTCGTGGTTGCCGAAAACATTCAAATCGCACAAACAATCACAGCCAGAACCAGAAACACAAATTTTCCTTGGGGAGAAAACCTGTATTTCAGCTGGGAATCAAACCCAATTAGAAGGCAAATGCCACCCAACTAAGCCAACGCGCAGTTCAAATAAGATAGATAGATAGTTAACGCTTTATTGTTACACCCTACATAATCTGAATCTCGGAATCGGCACCAACGATTTTCATGAAATTTTGTATGCAGGGGGTTTCGGGGGCGATAAATCGATATAGCTAGGTTTCATTTTTAGAAAACGTCCTTTTAACGAGCAAAACTCGGTCATCCAGGTACTTTTATTTATGCATGTAGTCATCACCGAATTTAGATTGATTGCCAAACTAAATTGTCAAATGGCGACTCTACAACCGAATAATTCCAACAAATGGCACATGGAGAACAAACATCGATGCATGTGACTTGGTCATGTGACGATAACAGCTGATCACGACCTCTGAACTCAACCCCTTTTATCGAGATGAGGATGTGCGAAATGGATGTAATAGCTCACTTATCTCTGGGTGGGGATCGTTATCTCTATCTGTTCCTTGTTCAGAAGTACCTACGTGATATTTATAGATGTGAATTGTTTGACGAGGCAGGAGAAGCGTCTTTCTTTTACTGTTTTAAATAAGAGTTTCATTTAGAGAACTTTTGTTGAGAGATGTTTGATCAACGAACGAAGTGAATTGCTTTAGCACGTGGCTTATCCAACCATCCGTCCGTCAGTCTGCAATTCTGTCAGAGGATTATAGTTTTAAAACTTATGAAACTATGAACCTTATGTATGTAATACCCTTACAATGCCAAAAATGCTGATATTTTTTGTTATAATATAATAAAAAAAATAAGGGGTCATTGACGCTTGGGGGTATTATTTTTTATTGTTTAGGATATTGTTGAGATGACCTTGTAATAATTTAAATCCAAGCAAAGCTGAAAAAAAAACCGATTTCACCACTATATCTTTGGAACCCATGATCAGATTAAATTAATGAAATACGCAATTTTTCAAATAAAAAAAAAATACCATTAAAATTGATTCACCCAGAAAGAAGTTATGAGGATACACATATAAAATACAGTCGAACTGAGAACCGCCTCCTTTTTTGTGAAGTCGGTTATAAAATAAAATAAAAAACGAAGCCATTACAAAAAATTCTACAATTTTTACTAGCAATTAGGACGATAAATTCGTCATATTTTTAACCTACATTATCTCCGATCTGTCTCTAAAATTAATTACTGACTTACTTGTTATTTCAATCACATGATATAAACATAGAATTAAAGTATAAAAAGTTGCAAGTATTCCCCTTAAAAAAATGGCCTCTAGGAAACACAACAAACTTTTTCATTCATCGATAGCTTGAGGGGGCCAACTTTTTAAAGATAAGGTCATCTTACTAGCTTTTGGAAAGCGTTGATGATGAAAATAAAACAAATTTTACCTTATCATAATATTAGTGTTGATTATACTTGAGGTGATGAATTTGTAAACAACTCCTCTAGATAAAATTCTTAGAAGGTAAATAATCCCACTTCAAGGTAAGTGTGTAAGTGACCAAAGACAATGCTCCTGGCAAATAAACATTCATCTCAATAGGAAGGTTATAAACCTTCAGCTATCGATAAATACGTGTACAAACAATATTGTTTAAACACCGGTTATATTATTATAATATATATAGATATGTAGATTTTATTTATTATTAGGTAAAGCTGTACTTACATTTTCAAAGGATTGCAAAAATAGGAGGATTGGTTCTTAATCTGACTGTATTTTTTTTTTGTTTTTTACCTTCATAACTTCTTTCTGGGTGAACCAATTTTGATGATTTTTTCAAAACATGGTCTTCACATGTGGTCCAATTTAAATTTGGTCAATATCATTGGATAAAGAACAGTAAGTGAATTGCTGCAATTATTTTGAGATATAAATATCTTAAACCATTTTATATTTGACTGTCAATCATATTTGATAAATTTAAAGATCTAAATTAAACGAACATACCTAATTATATCAAGTCTAAAGGTGGTTCACCAAGGAGGAATAAGGTGGTATAATGGCTGCGAAACATGGCTCGCACTAGGGTAGAGCGGATGGCGTGCTGGGACGCGGGTGCGGGGGCCTTCCGTACAGCCATACCTGCGCCCGCGTCGCCGTACGCTGATCTGTTCCAGCCAAATGCTTCCTGTATGGCGCTTCCTCAACAACTAGCCATCCAAGCAGACCTCACCCACACTTAATGACCTCACCCACAAGTAACTTGCAAAATCTTTTTACACCATGGATTCATCATTAAGTTTACATTGAGCCAACTCCTCTCTGTAGGAGAGTGACAAAAAGACAAATACTATCAATTAGTGTGCCTACTGTACATATATATCTATATAACTACCTATACATCTACTGGACAAGATAAATGGACTGCTTGAAAGACAAGCAAAGTGTTCGCTCGAGGTGATCCTTGTGACCTAGCCAAGTCCTGTATAGAGCTATTGTTGTGTGTTCGCTAACTAAAGAATCATTAGAAGGTCGAAAATCTGTACACGTTTATTATTGAATTATATTCTACCGGATATTGTATGAATGTGTCAATAACACTTATCGTATTTGAATGATGAAAAAGTTCCTATTGCCTTTTTCTATTTATTTGATTCAAACACTACTTTAAAAATATGATGAAAAATGTCTGTGCATTTTGTTTAAGAATAAATGTGCATTCATGCTAATATTTAACATTCTCATTAATGTATATGTACTCATTGCTCCCGTCAATGTTCCCTGAACGGTATACCTACCTAATCTTGGTGTCTTAAGGTCTAGTGAATAGGTACAACTTCAGCCGCATCATCACTTTTCATCGAGTGATAAACAAATGGAGTAATCACACTAATATTATAAAGGCGAGAGTTTTTGAGTGTGTTTGTATATATTTGTTACTTCTTCACGCTCCTACCACGATCTAATTTTCCTTTCTTACAAAGTTCGTCCTCCAAAACTTAAACCTAAAATTCTCTTGCAATGCAACTTTGGTAAAATTAATTTAGAATGCCTTTGTGATGATGTTCAAAGGGTGGAATGGTCCGCAGTTATAAACTTAGACTCTACTGATGACAAGGTTAATTCTTTCAACTCCATACTACTGCAGCTTTACGATGTCCACGCTCCAATAAAGTCTGTTAAAATTAAACACCTGCCTGCGCCTTGGTTAACACCAGATATAAAGCTGATAATTCGCAGAAAATCTGCTGCCACAACTAAAAACGGATGCTTTCCTAACGATTTCAATAAACCTAAGTACTTTTTTAAACTAATGAATCGCTAAAATAGTGTGTGTAGACACGCGCAACACCGGCACATCTTTAGGCGTTGGCAAATCTAAACAAAACTGTATCCCTCAGAATCTAGATTTAGACTTTCTAAACAAACAATTTTCAGCAACATCAAATATCAATGCCTTAGATAAAGCGACTACTGTTAGTCTCCTCTCCAATTTGCCAACTTCTACTTCCTCTTCGCTCAGTTTCACTCCATTCTCAGACGGTGTGGTTAAGAAGAGCGTATTATCGATTGCATCCAATGCTATTCATTAAGTGTTTCAAAGAATTGAAACAAAATTTCAAGTTATTCAGAAACGATTTAAATAATAGCCATACAAACTTATTCATCCCCTTACTTTTTTGGGGTTGAATTTTCAAATGTGTATCACCTAATTACGTTAAGAAAGATGACTAATCGCCATTAAGGTTTACTACCCCTTTTTGTCCTCATAGAGTTCGATTTTTGAAAAACGAACTAATTGATTCGAAGAATATGAATCCGAAATTTCAAGTCATTTAGAAAAATTAACCATACAAAATTATTATTCACCCTCTAACTTCCCTTAGGGGTTGATTTTTGAAAAACGCTGAAACACGTGTCTTCTTAATTGTGTTGAGAAACATGAAACCTAAATTTAAAATTTATCCAATATTTCTTTTTACATGATCGTTTACTACCCCTTTTCTCCTCTTTGGGGTTGATTTTTCAAAAAAGCTCATATATGTATTTCATTGTTTGTAAAAAGAAGTATATGTGGCAAATTTCAAGAAAATCTAATCAGAGTTTTTGAAATTTAATTCACACTTTGCTACCCCCTTCGATCGACTACCGACTTAAAAAATTCGACATTGTATGAATATGAACTGCTTAGTTAGCTTAGTTGGGAGCCTGTTCGCCTTTTAAGTGATGTTCTATCTGGTTCGATTCCTAGCAGGAACACAAGTATTCTCTCTAAGGAAAATGAGTGTTTCTGGTTCTGGTGGTAATTGTGTGTGTGATGTGAATGTTTCCGGCACCTACGACTAGTGTGGACTGTGAGTGTGAAAGCGTTTAAGTTTTTTTTATGTTTTATATAGTTGATATTACTGACATTTCACTGTTATCTGGAAAACTAGAATCAGGAAACAAAAACTTGACTAGAATAATTAATGTGTCGCAATAGGCATACAATAACATTAATTCACTTTATATTTTCCTACGAGACAAAGGTACAGGAAAATTGTCTTTAGTACGACAGACAGCTGTCTAGGCAACCTAGTAATTTAGGTTTCTCACGTCCACAAACGGTTTTTAAGTTGCTCAAGTTTCCTTATTTCAACGTAGATTTATCGGATTGTAAAATGATTAGTAACTTAGTGTTTAAGTTTTTTAACGTATATCTAGCCACATTCTAAGATCAAGCCCAAATTCATTAAAACGTTCGCGTTTAAACAGCTGTTTTTTTTTTAATCTCATTCTACGGAACAATTGCTTATCTATATATAAAAATCAATGCCACTTTTCGATGTTATTTTATAACTCAAGAACGGGCTCACCTATTCAAACCAAATGTTTAGGCTTTGTGCGGACTATTTAGTAGATGGTTTATGTGTAGTTTGCACAAAATCAGTCGAGCGGGTCTTCATTTATCACACCCGGGCGAAGCCGGGGCGGATCGCTAGTATTTCCTAAAACAGTGGTATATTGAGATTAAGAAACAAGTTGACAGTTGCATAAACAGTCGATTCTCGTAAGAATCATCAAAATCGACCCACGCGTTTGGTCTCTAGAAAGCCACAAAGGAACAAGCATACATAGACTGCAAAACACATTACCATCCTTTGCGTTACGCAGTCGGGTAAAATCCTGAACAAGTTTAAGAATAGCAATATCTAACTCTATTTATTTATATCTTATATATTTTGATTCTCTTAGTTATGTAAATAGTATATTGTATTTAAATATATATATTTTTATTCTTTATTTATTTTTCAAATTATTTGATCTAGTTTATTCTAATCCCATATTTTTTATATACGCGTATCTTTTAGCTGCACGCCCAAACACTTTTCTTAGGTGATAATGCTTCACAGCATTAAGCTATTCCTTGTACACTGTTTTGTGCTAAACTATTAAATAAATAAAAAGGTCTTGGTTATACCCCTATATAAAAATATTCTGGTCCATCATTATAGCCTCTTCAAACTAGTATCCATATGACATATTTAATAGTCCATAGAGTAGGTAAACGACGAATTTGCAAAGTCATTGTTAACATGCAGTAAGTAGTTATCTTAATTTTTAAATCATAATTGAATGAAATTTCAGTCTCGAGCATATTTACTTCAGATTTCGGCTAAGTTAATAAACAGAACGTTATCAAAACCGAAAATGAAAGTACATTACGTTGTATATCAGTGAAAGTGTTCAGAATTATTATTTTCACTTCATTGTTATGTATTCGATGTGGAATGTCGTTAATTGTTGTTTAAAATTCATTTCAAAAGCTAATACATTCTGCAATGTGATATTATTTTTATGTACCTATTATGTAATTGTACTCAGAATGGAATAAATAACTTTCTACATATTTTTACGCGACTTGTTTGAAGATTTATTTGATTGAATTATTTATCAGCTCACACTACGCATAATTATATGAGGAGGTGTTAACAGATTGGTGGTTGTGCTTTGAAATAAAAATAAGTAATTTGATACAAACTTTTTTAAAGACAAGCTTTTAGAAGTCCGCCATATTGGATTTAAAGTGACGTCACTTTATTTTTCATTTGATACCTATATTGTAGGAGTGCATTAAAAATTATTAGACCGCCATTTTGGGTGTTCCGCCTTGTTGCATTTAGAATGACGTCACACAGCTAACCATGCTTTGTCATCCAAACTAAACGTAGATACAAAATTTCAGCTCAAACGGTTGAAGATATCTGCTTCAAAATTGAGTTGCAGGATTAAACCCGGACAAACATACCTACATACATTGCAAGTTAAATAAAAGCTTGTAAAATAATTGATTCGTTAACCTGTATTGGTTGAACTTGTTTACAAAGTCCGCCTGGGGCAGTACGACACCATTGCCAGACATTCAACCGGTAACAGTAGTGTGCAAACATACTGTATTTCGTTTTGAATGGCAATTGATCTGCTCGTTGCCTTAGGTGGCTGGCGTTTGCCTTCTAAGCAGGGGTGTCGGGTTCGATTCCCGACTGAAGCACAAGTTTTCTCCCCAAGAAAAATTTCTGGTTCTGATTGTGATTGTGTGTGTGATGTGAATGTTTTTGGCACCCACGACACATATCATGAAGAACGTAGTGTGGGGCTGTGAGTGTGAAAGATTTTGTGTTATGTTTTAATCTTTCCAGTGAAATTACAGGATATAAAGAGAATTAACATCAAATGTGACGAGCTCAGTGTTATTTCGCTCTGGATTTCTAGCTATTGGGTCGGACTGACCTAAAGGGCAAGTTTTACAATCAGGCGATTGACTTTCTAGTCTTTCAGTTACAAAATGAACGGGATTGGATTCAAAAGAGATAGCTGTCGTATGTATTTGGTTGAACAATCACACTACTTAATATTAAAAAAGCGATGGTATAAAGGGTAACATTCGGATTGGTCTGTCTATTTCCTAATCCTTTAAAGTTAAGCAATGGCTTAGCCGCTAGATTGGTATTTAAGGAATTTGACGCAGATATTTAAAAAGTATAAAACTTTTAAGACATGGGAACACCAATGTCTTGCCTTTTTTATCTCCGATAGGATTTTTATTGATAATATATTGTCTGGCCATTATCTCATCTATTGATAGGTAGTGTTATAGATATAGGCAAGGCTGGTGAACACATTAGGATGATTAGCTCTCAAGGGTAGCTGCTGCTAGAAGCAAATCGCGATCTTCTTAGCGATTTTGACGAAATCTTGATCTGATGTTAACAAAGGAATGACGGTGTTTCGTTACAGTTAAAATGCCTTTCCACAACACTAATTTCATCACGATTGGCCTAAAGCTTAAACCTGTCGTAGGATTAAAAACTGGAACCATCCGATTGGGAGGCGTGCTTATTACGCCATCACGGGTGGAATCGTCTTTATGGGTAGGTATGTAGGTATTTCACGGAAGCAGACCCGCTGCGCGGTTGAAAACAATTTACGGCTTCGAGAAAGCTCATATATCCTGCTTCTCTTCCTAGATTTAACCTTAAATTATCTGTTGGTAGGAAATTAAGAAATGCATTTATTAATTTTTGCACAACTGTTTAAAATAAATAATAAATATCAAAAGCAATAAATTACTTATTCCTTTGTTATAAACTTCGTTATGCTATAACTTTTTGTCTCTTGCTGTTGTTTTGCGTCATCATCAGTATTCATCTATGATGGAACCATATCGCAGTGCTACATGTCAAAAATGATTTGTAACTGCAGGTTTTCTTATAATCTTTAGTTAGTATAGTAGACAGAATCATATAGAGCAAAGAAAAGCGACCACGAGTGGATATGGTATAGGTACTGGGAATAAGGACGGTAAACAGTATAACAATTAAACCCACCAACCTATATCTGTCTCATATTTACTTGGTGCCTAACCGATCAACGAAAAGGCTTCCGAAGAATAACCAAAGATAGTTAACGTCAGGAACTCAAGGATAGTTACTGGCAGGTGTCCGGTCAAAACTCATTCGGAATCCTTTTATGCTGTAAAACGGATTCACAAGAAGCTACTTAATAAATTGAAAATTCAAATGCAGCTTCTGTTGAGGTTAAGTATCAGCTGGACCTGCGGGTCTATATAGGTACAAAATAAACAAACGCATTCACACTTACAGTTCTACACTAAGTTAAAAAAAAAACGTGGGTTCCAAAAACATATACATCACGCACGTAATCAGTCCCAGAACTCTCCACTTAAATCTTAATACAATGGGCAGCCTTATTTCATACAACCAAGTTTTTTTTTATTATTTGGTCAATATTATATATTGTAGGTAAGTAGTAAGGTAAAGCAATTCCTATCAATACATTTTCAGATATCGAAATCCTCAAAGATGTTCATAGAACCATGGATATTAGATTAAACAACAAATATCTATACACCATTAAGGGCAACAGATAAGTCCTAATCTACTATTAAATCTCCGATTTGCATGTAAAACCTAGATAATATAATCATATAATTCATCAGTTGCGCAACCTGTCCAATTACCCACATTACGTTATCACATGAGAGATATAAATCAATGTTAGTGTGTCAAGGGTCTAAGTCTAAGCTCACGAGCTTGACGACATGCCTTGTTTTAATATTTTACGATTTTAACATGCGTTTATTTCATAGATACAATACAATGCAATACAATACAACACACTTTATTGCACCAAATAAAACTACATAAAAAACAATCATATTATTTATATCTAATTACAATGGGCGGACTTATCGCTAAAAGCGATCTCTTCCAGTCAACCTTTGGATGGAAAAAGAGAAAAAGAATTTATAAGAACGTAGGTCGGTGTTGTAATTAAATTAACTAAATATATTTATAATAATATATATACATATAACATATAAATAAATAAATACAGAATACAATAACATAACATATTTGAAAAACAATTCTGAATAAATAATAATAGGTACCTATACAGTATTTGTATATATACAGTTTTAATTACCTATACAGTATTTGTATGTATACAGTTTTAATTAGATGTGACAGCGTCTTTCATACGTTCTGAAACGAGTTACGTACTATATCTCTTTTAGACAAACATAGTACTGTTGCTGTTAATAAATAACAGCAAGGTTACTTATTTCATTCGAATTTTTGTAGTTCGAACGTAAGGAATCAGGCCTCTGCTCGTGCTTTCTGCTCTTTGTTTAGAGATACGAAACAGTAAACAGAGTATTGTAGAGCCGAGAGCTGAGCTGATCAACGAGTCAAGTACAGCACAGAGGTACAAACGGAGCACAGAATAATATAAACAAACTAAAACATTCACACTCACAGCCCCATATTAAGTTCAATGCCTTATATCGTATGTGCCGGAAACACAGAATCACATCCATAACCAAAATGAAAATAGTGCTCCTAACGGGATTCGAGCCCAGGACCCATGGCGTATATGTATAGCAGACTTGTCCGCTGCATCACTAGGGTCGTGAAAAAATATAAACTTTTCTTGATGACAATATATGAACATACAATGTAGAGTATATGAGTATATCTGTGGGCCACATATTCAGACAACCTTCCGCTTCAAACTCTATCTACAGAGTAGTAGTATCTTCTATGTTGTTCCCTCAGCTCTACTTTGATCTCCAATCTCCAGTAGGCTCTGTTAGAGAACAGACAGCAAAAAGTAGAATAGAGACTCTACTTTCTGTTCTCTAAATTACTTGCTCGGAAAATTTTCTTATAATAACCTAATATATTATTGCCTCAATATAACGCGTTTCGTTGGACTGATACGTAGGCTTAACCATGCTACTTACATAGTATAATCAGGGAGTATTTAAGTCACGAGTGAACAGGTATAACTTCTAACAAGCTCCATTGTCGATCACATCGTTCGTTACTTATCATCAGATGAGATAGTGGTCAAATGTTTGCCCATTCAGAATACAAGAAATAAAACTATTTTCCATACTAAACTTCAAGGTTTTTCGTCATGTCACTATTTGATAAATTTGGGTTAGATATTCGTGACTGGATGTAAAAGATAAAGTATTTTTGTTTGTAACTTATAAGCTGGTGTAGTAAGAGTTGCTAAGTAGACTAAAGTGCAAATAGGTGTCTCAATGTGTTACAAGGTAAGCGAACTTACATAGACAACATGTCAATTAGGTGAACTGCAAAACGCCATTTAAATGTATACAAAGACTTATAGGTAACTTAATTTTAATTACTATCAGGTGAGATGGTGGTCAAAAATAAGCCTAGCTTTTTTTTTATGCCCGATAGTCAAGCATTTGACCACAATCTCACTTGATGGAAAGTGAAGATGCAGCCGAAGATGTAGCATGCTTGCCTAGAAGATACCTAATAGACTTGAAGACACCCAGATTGAACAATTCGGGGATCAAATACGCAGGCAATGAGTTCCACTCCTTCACTGTACGAATAATAACTAGAAGCGAACGAATCGAAAACGAGCCAACTGGAGCAGTGTTAACAATGAGTTGACGTTTCAAAGTTTGTCTTGTTGCTTTAAGTTTAATTTGTTAGGCTTGTTTTCTGTAACACTAGTAATTCATTGAACATTGTTGTTGATGCTAATGACTTAAAAAAGCATGTGGAACTTAAGCTGAATAATTTAAGTTATTTATATCGATTTTATAGAAAAAAAAATTACAGTTTGTATTTACATTTATTTTTTTTATTTATCGAGTGAAGCGAAATCTCTAAGTTGACTTAGGTGATTCGGCACTTTGTCCGTTCGTCCATCCGTCTATCAGAGGCATCTAGCGTCTAAGCCGTACAAGTTAATAACTTCGAATTCTCAGAGAATATTTAAAACTATAGCCCAAAGTCAGATATGACAATTAAAATGATATAAATGAAAATATTAAGGGGGCACTCATATGTGTAAGTGGGGAGCAAAATAATTTTTATTTTTTTTATATACCCTTGTGGGGTATCGTTGAAAAAGCTTTTCAAGTAGAGTACGAAACCAGTTTTAGAAAAAAATCTATGTTTTTTTTTTTTTTTTTTTTTATTTGTGACAGGCTAGTGTTTGACCACTATCTCACCTGATGGTAAGTGACGATGTGATCGAAGCTGGTAAACACACTAGACCTGGAATACGCAGGCTCTCAAGGATAACTGCCGGAACACCGTATTTGGCTTGGCGGCAGACTTTCAACTTGATGGTGGTAAGCTACTTTGGTAGCAAGCCAGGCGAGCAACTCACAAAATGCTCTACCACCTCTGATGTTGGAAAATAACAATTTGGTAGGCCACCAAAGTCACTGTTTTAGACCTATTTTGTCCCGGGGTTTATCTCAAAAACGGCTTCACATTTAAAGCTGAAACTTACGTACATTATCCGTAATATCCTGTACTTGAACAACAAATACAGAAATCAAACAATTATTATAAAAAAAAGTTAGAAGCAACCTCAAAAGTTTTTCTCTATTAGGCAAAATGTAGGCGCGAGATCTCAGTTTGGCGCGAACGAGTAGTTTTGCCAATACAATTCTTTAACCGAGTAGAAAAAGCGGCAAATCAAAAAGAAACAAAGCTAAAGTGTACATTTTAACATTTATCAGGTACAGGTATTAATTACCTTTAACAACTAATTACTTTTTAAATAAGGTTAATTTTTAAGGCCATTGGCTCGCCGACGATCCGTCCGATACATCGGCGAAAGTAGGTAGCTTAAAGGTGCATTGCAATTAATGGATGCGCGCTAAGAATTTTGAATAACACAGCTTTATACCAAATAAATCATAAAAGCAGACTTCTTACATATTCGACTGTTAGATGGTGTTCAAATATGAGTATTTTAATAATAACATAGAGTATTCAAAAGCAAACATTTTAATTTTTATTATGTATGTTTAAGATCTGTTTTCTTGTTTTTTTGTATAAAACGTTTACTTTGTAAATGTAAAAACTTTTTTTTGGCAATATTTTTTTTTTAACTTTTACTTTAAAAAGGATACATTTTATTATAGATGAAATGAATACACTTTTTTTTTGGTGTGATTGCGTAGGAGATGAGTATGTTGCCGGCATCCATGACACAAGTCATTGAACTAAGTGTGGGGCTTTGAGTTAAAAACATTTCTTTTATTATTATTAACCACTAGTTGAGCCTCGCGGCTTCACCCGCTGATGATGATTCCAAAATTGCATTAAAATCGGTTAAGTAGTTACCGACACACCCGATAAACCATACACAAATCATGTAATTAGCATTACAGATTGACGTAATTGCGCTACTAATGAGAGAAGAAACACAGTTTTTAACTACATCAGGGGCCACACCAACAGACTTCATAAACATGAATAAGAGCAACAGAAGCAAAAACAATTTTTTATATAATTTTTGTCTGACTGTCTGTGCACGTATCACGCAAAACTACTGCATGGAATTGAATGTAGTTTTCACCGATGTCTCGCGCGTCTCACGCGGCCAAAGTCGCGGGTCAATCCAGTCCTTTCGGCGCGCCACACCTAGCTCTAATAATGACGTCTTTTGAAGCTGAATAACGTGAAATTAGATCCGCTTAAAACCATACTAAATTTACATAAAAGTATTCTGTTATCCACAACATAGGAACAATGTGTTGAAAACATTTCAATAACATGTAATTCATCCACAGCAGACCGATTCTAAATGCCTGTTAGTATAACAGCCTAAGATAACAGCATGGCCTTGAAATCACAATAAAAACAATGCATACTTATGAAGGTTCAGTAATGTTGTAATTGTACCAATTACCTACATGAACATATTTAAGAATGAACCAAGTGCGATATAAGGTATCCTTCTATTCCATCCTTCTATCCCAATTTAAGTTTTGATAAAAAAAATGGTTGCTGAGAGTCAACCGTCATATAGAAATATGCCATCGCGGAATTTTCCTTAGGATTTTAGAAGAAGTAAAATAATCTATTTCACCATTTTTATTTATCTGTTGAGGTTTAGCATACATAAGCCATGTACATTTATTTGTCGGCAATTTGAGTGCTTGCATTGTTTTTTCTACTTTCATAAAACCTTAATGAGGTTTTATTATATAGTGAAAACCGCATCAAAATCCAGACAGACAAGCGTGGAAAGCGAATTTGTTTAATACTATGTAGAGATTTAACCTCACTTAAATTGTTTAATTAATACTTGTATTCATTTTCCGGACTGACGAATAAAATCCCTGTATTAAACAGTCATCTATACCTATAGTTAAAAATTATGATTAGAAATATCCCAAGCATGTTGCCTTTTTTTACAAGTTTTTGTCCAATAGTTATTCTACGAGTATATTATTATGTGTGTGTGGACCACGTGCATAAATATTCAAGTCCCATTAATATTAGTTGTTTTTCTAGTTTTTGCCATAGATTTTTTGTAGTGCAATTTCTGCCTGCCAATTCTGATAATATTTATTTAATTATTTAATTCTTTATTGCACATAAAGTACAAAAGGTGAACTTAATGCTAGGGGCATTCTCTACCAGTCAACCACACATGGTAGACGAGAAGAGAGGTGTAGACATGCATCAATAAGGTATATAGAGGCATATAGAGACATTACATAATTATGTTCATAAAATACATATTTATTAATAAATATACACAAATGATTACATACATACATATCGGTACTTATAATATAATAAAATAATAATTCATACCAAATATGTATCGTAAAAATAAACAGACAAATAAAATAATGAACAGAAAAGACAAAAAAAAATAATACTTTAGATACAAACAGATCCAGTCTGATCAGTTACCAGTCCAGAAACATCTGGACAAGATGTAACTACATCTTGCCGCGTCTAGTAGTAACAAATTCATCATTGCTCTGAGATTAGCTACTTACATTTACACTTATACCTACATTTCCATTCGCTTCAAGAAACAATGCGCTGGTATATGACGTTCACTGTTTTCCAAATACACTTAGGAAATATTTGCATTGAGTATTCCTTCGTGAAAGAAAGCGTCTGCTTCAAATATGCTTTCTATTGACATGTTTGCGGATGTTTTTAGCGTTGAAATTTAGAGAAATCACTTACCTACTGTGTCGTAAAGTGGAGTCTGTAGACATATGTCTATAGAAATAAATTAATGTTTTTACCTATGCCCGATTTTTAGCGTTCAACGTAGGCTCAACAATGATTCAATACCTTTTGTCATGTATTGAATAGCTCATATTATGTTATATGTAGTGAAGGCAGCATGCAGCCTGCAGCAAGCATGCTACATCTTCGGCATATCTTCTATCATACTTTATATAAGTTGAAATAGTGGTCAAATGTTTACATATCGAGATTAAAACAAAAAAAAATGGGTAATGTAAGATGTGATAAGGTTATTGTAATTGTGATAGAAAATGAAATTAAAATATAAATTTATTTATATACCTACATAACGTAAAATTATTGAAAAAAAATATTTAAACGCAAACAAAGTTTGAAATACCAACTTCAACGAACCTTTCATCAGATTAAATTAATAATACGCATTATTAAAGATAACTCAGAAATTACTGGAAAGATTTTGGTCAAATTTAAATAAAACCACATGGAAAGTATTAACTTTTAAATAAAAAAAATATCAAAATCGGTTCACCCAGAAAGGAGTGATGAGGTAACACAGATAAAAAAACAGACGAATTGAGAACTTCCTCCTTTTTTTGAAGTCGGTTAAAAAGGCAAAAATTTAATACCTTTTTCAGTTTATAAAGTAAAGTTGACTCGTTTCTTATGATACCTGAAAAATGCTGTTGTTCAGCTTGTTACGTTAGTTGTATCAGTTGCGTTGTCCAACTTGTCCAGTAACGTATAATATTATCGGCTATAAGCCTGCTATAACAGATGTCTACGTCAGTCATGTCGCATTCACTACATAATATAACATCTGTTTAGCAACTGTGTATGAATTTTCATTATTACCTAAGGTTATAGTATACGTCATAACTCTAAAGAACATCACCGACTTTAAACTCTCCTCCCCATACACACTATCTATGCATATATTTAACCTACGACGCTAAAAGAGGGTGTTATAAGTTTAGGGGTGTATCTGTGTATGTGTATCGGTCCGTGATTTCGTAGCTCCCAAAGGGCGGACCTTTTTCAACCGACTTCAAAAAAGGAGGTTCTCAATTCGACTGCACGATTTTTTTCTGTATGTTACGCGATATCTCCACCATTAATGAATCGATTTTGATGATTTTTTTGTTTGTTTGGTAGAGTATACTTCAGAGGTGGTCCCATGTACATTTTATCGAAATCGGTCATGCCAAAACCAAAATACAAGCGATGAAGTCGGGTTTTTCTACATACTTCACAAAAAACGAGGAGGTATTAAGTCGAATGTACTTCTTTTTTATGTGTGCTACCTCTTTTATCTTCTTTGCGTGAACCGATTTTGATTTTTTTTTTGTTTGAGAGATGTTGCTTTCCAATTGGTCCCATTTAAATTTGATCAAGATCTGATTAGTAGTTCTTGAAATATCGCCAATAATGCGTGTTTAGTACATCTAATCCGATCAATGTTTCGAAGATAAAGCGGTGAAGTTGGTTTTCTTAAGCTTTGCTTGCGTTTAATTAATAAGCGTTGCTTGCATTTCAATTATTGATTTTTGGTTTGAAAGGTAACTTGATCGAGAGTATTCTTGGATTGAATCGGTGCAAACGTATTTCAGATTGATTTTGCCACTTGATTTTTTCTTCTTTTTATTAGTCAGAAGTCAAAGTCATATAAAAGAGTCCAGTCATAGTCAAGTCATGCCCTAGTAAAGTGGTAGAAACTTTACCAGAACTTCTATAGGACTTTTGGAGCGAGGGTGAAAATCACGTTTTTCAGCTTTGTATGATTTGTTTTCACTTATGCACGTTTGACGAACCAGTTGGCGCGGTGGGCAAGTGTCTGCCCTCTGTGCCGTGGGTCCTGGGTTCGATTCCCGGCAGGAGCACACTTTTCCTTCCCAAGGGAGATTTGTGCTTCTGGTTCTGGGTGAGATGTGTGTATGATATGTAAATGTTTCCGGCAACCCACGATACAAGTCTTTGAACTTAGTGATGGGCTGTGAGTGTGAATGCGTTGGTTTGCGTTTGTTGTTTACTAAGTATTAACGGTTAGTAATCCACCATTACTACACATTAACGCTCGAAGAATCACAAATTCGAAATTCGGTTTTAGAAATTTATACGAAATCAACAACGCCATTTTTTCACTTTCGCGGCAAAACTCCTTTGCCACTTGTTATTACTATAGACTTGTCCAGTGTCTTAGTAGACAGTGTCTAGTCCTAATCAGCTGTCATTGTCACTGTTGTTCCAGTTGCTGTTGCTGCTGCTGTTGCTATTGCTGTTGCTGTTGTTGTCGCCGTTGCCGTTGCCGTTGCAGTTGCCGTTACCGTTACCGCTACTGCTGTTGCTACAGTGTCTGTTCCTGTTTATGTTTTATTCAATTTCTATTCGTAGATTGTCTATATTCACCAAAGATTTCGAGACGGAACTTTGTATTTTCACGGACATTATCAACAATCGCGTATACCTTAGAAAGTAGCGATGACAAACGAACGTAAGTCTAGGGATACGACGACAGCCCTATGGGTCCGTAAATTGAGTCCAATGGGTGCCTTTCCCATCATTTCCATTGCTGTACGCGACCGACTCTCTCTGGAGCCTGCTTTCTTTACTTGGCATACTCAGGAGAAATGGTTAAAATGTGTCAATTTTCTAAAGAGCCTATCGCGTGACACTTTGCTAATGCGGAGTAATGTCTACTGCTTACCTAAGTTTCTATTATACGCCTATTATTCTAACAAATCTATGGCTTTAGTTTTGAAATCGTTAACAACGCTGTATATCCTTTTTAAGTGTTATTTGTGCTTTAGTTCTGGTTGTGTGTGTATGTAATGTGAATATTTCCAGCATCGACGATACAAGCCTTTGTAATTCGTGTAAAAAATACAAATGTGTTTATTTGGTAATAAATAAACATGTGATTGAGGGTGGTGAACTACTTCATCACAATACATATCATTAGTTTTAATAGTGGCCAGCTAGCCCATTAGAGATGAAGACAAGTTGCAATATAAAATACCCCAGAGCCAGACGCTCTGCCTGGAAAATGAAGAACACTTTCAAACAAAAACACTAAATCAAAATCGTTACATCCAAACGGCTGGAACGATTTTGTCTACAATTTGATGATATGATTTAAGCTGTGATGCCACAGACAAACACACAGATACACATGTAAACCCGTTTAAATGATTACACCACTTTTTCTACGTCGGGGTTAAAAAGAACTCTACACAAAAATAATAGTTTCTTTTTTAACATAAGGTTAAGAGAGGAAACATCTCAGTAGACCCTAATGCGCAGAAATATGTGTATTAACTTACTGTAGTTTCAAGTAAGATCCTGTGACAAGATCAGAATTAGATGCTAAACTGCGTTCGATTGCCGAATTTTAATCCTTACTACATTGCAACAAGTTAAAGTATTATAAATAGCAAAAGCTGAATTGAATGATGTTCCCATGTAACAAAGACCTACCAATCGAGTCAAACACCACCGACCACCTTATTTAAAGATAATATGACGATTGTTAAAAAGCCCAAGAACAAAGTGGCGATCCAAAGACCAGCGGCAAATATAATTGCATATTTTCTCAAACAAGTATACGTTCAGAATTGGGCAGTCGTCGATCAACGTTAACGACCACGCATCTTTAAAGGTGCTCATGGTGATTTAATAAAATTTCGTCGTAGCATCATGATACCTATTTACATACACATATGGGTTCAAAATGTATTCAACAATTTTGTTAATAGATATACCGAACTCACCATTCACAAGTGGTTGCATTTTATTTCAGGGTATTTTTAAATGAAAACAACATTCAACTGATTCTCAATAAGTAATTTTTTAAATCAAACTTTTACCAGCTATAAATTAAAAAAGACTAAAAAGTTATAAAACCAGAAAACTTTTCAAGACAAATCAAACGAGCCTAAACTCGATGGATTTATCTTGTTTAGTTCCTATGGCTATATTACGTCTTTATCATAAGACCAGCTCCATGGTACCATATCAATGTATTGTCACCGAAAAAACATAAATACCTACACCAAATTTGAGTCCAATCAGATATCCGGCAGTGGGTCTCATTTAGCTTGCTAGATTTGAAACATCATCTGTAGGTACTATTGAACTAAAGAAAATTATAACTAAAAATTGTGGAACACAACACAAAACATAAAAATTGTTTAATTGATTTTCTAAATAATTTACTACAGTCAATTGTAGATAAAGGTAGATTGTATTAAAAATGTAGGTACAAATATAGTAATATTTAATAGTTTTAATTTACTTTTTATTCATAGATGAAAAATGAATGAATAATATGGAATACTACAGGCTGACACGGGTAAACGGGATACCTGAAGGTACAGCTAGGTTTACATATTACACAATAAAAGTTTTTAATATTGAGGTTTTCATTTGTTATATTATTACTTTTAAACGAAATGAGTTCAAGAATTTGATACAAAACTCTACAGATAATAAATTTTCGCCGTTGGTTTTCAGATTAATAAATTAACCATTGCGCAAACTAAGTACGTAATTTATTAAAGCAGACAATTCATATTGCCAAATAACACCTGCTCGTATTTTGCCAACACATTTCTATACTTTACAAGCTAAGGTTGTCGACCCAACATCGGTCAAATGCGATTTAATTGAAACTCCATAAAAGCACAGCCGCACCTGCAATATACACCATCACTATCATCTCAATTCTATACCATATCAATTTTTAACCGTGTTACCTCGTTATAGAGCTCATTCTAAGATAACTCATTTCATAGGGTTTGTTATAAAATACGCACGTAATTGAAGTTTGCGATATTGAGTACTAGTACCAAATACTCGGTACTAGTGAGTAAATACTCACTAGTACCGAGTATTTGGTACTAGTCGGCGCCTGAGAGAATTGGTGAACATAATTTACGCATAGAGATGAATTTGTGTTTGAAATATTACAAAGTAACCGAGATAGAAATAAAGTTGATTTTCTAAATACGAAATCTTAATGGACAATGTTAGAGAGTATGTATAAATAACTGAATTTATTGACACTGTATTCAGCAGATTATGATGACACCTAGACATTAAGCATATTTCAGATAAATTGTGTACATGATTAGTCGATGCTTTTTCTCAATTATATATATAATTTTAATCTACATTGCACTCATTTATATAATTCTAGCTGTGCGCCGCGGTTTTACCCGCGAAGTCCCGGATCCGCGGGAATTCTGGGATAAAATTTTCTTTCATAAGAACCTTCTCCTGAAAATAATGAACACAACAAAACAAGAATGAGCGCAATTGTTTCATCCGTTCACGCGTGATGCGATGACCAAGGGAAATAGAGATTCATTTTTATGTACATATATAGATTAATGTTTGGACAAAATTAATGTTTTATACATATGTATATTTAAATAATACAAATTATATAAAAGTAATAACGCGGCTATCACCACGCTGGTTTTATACGAACGTGATAAAAACCAACCACATAGCATAAAGACGTGAAAAGGTTTGTATGAGTCCAAAATGCTCACCTATCTGCCTTAAAAAAACAGATTCACGTGAAATTTTTTGAGCAGGATTTTTAGTCGATTTTTTTTTTCAAAATGGCGGAAATACGGGTATTAATTATGCAAAGAAAAATTCACGAAGTCTGCAGTTCACACAGCTACTAGTATTAAATTAGTTACTTCGTTCCTAAATTAGAAAAGCAACTATTTTTACTAATCGTTAAATAAAGAATACTGTTACAGTATTTGATACAAAATAATAGTTAATACGGTATCAGATATATCACTCTCAATTAAATGAATACTCAGGTATTCAAGGTATCGTTGGCAATCTAGATGCCTTTCCACAAGATCGTAAAGCAATAGTAATGTTACTTGCTATCGCGGTTTTATTGCGAGAGAACTGATGAAGTCGAAGAGCCGCTGATCTTGAAACGTTTGAAGTTTAGTTTCGTTTTCTAGGACTTTTAGGTTTGTTCCAGAAATCCCTGTATAGTTCATTTAGATTCAGTGTATAAACACTCAACTGCAGGGCTATATAAAAATACTTCTGTGGTTATTGGTGACAAACTTCGAATGACGCGCGGTTTTAAATTGCGCCGTGCTTCGCTCTTAAATCTTAAATAAGTATAATTTTAACGATATATTAGTCATTCACATTAGTATATATGTATCATTGATCTATTGTTTGAATGTATTATTGATTTATGTACGTGTATGTATATTGAATTATAGGTTTTTGCATATAAATGTTTTGTTTTTTAATACATTTTTGTTTTCTTAACCTTGTTTTTACGACATCACAAAAAAGGAGGAGGATTTTTTTTTTCTATGTGTTACCTTCCACGTGAACCGATTTGAAAACATTTTTTTTTGTTTAAAAGTTGGTGCTTTCCCTATGGTCCCATTTAAATTTGACTAAGATCTGATCAGTAGTTTTTGAGTTTCGGCAATAATGCGCGTTTAATACATTTAATATGATCAAGGTTCCGAAGATAAAGCGGTGAAGACGGTTTTTTAAGCTTTGCTTGCGTTTAATTATCATTGTAAAGCTTCATATTTACACGCCGATACATATTTCCTAAAATAGGAGGATGATTGGTAAAAAAAGCTGTAGAATTAAGTCCTCGTATGTACACAGTATTTGTGCATGACATTTTATTTGAATAAATAAATTAATATTTATGTGATAAATAATATTATTGTGATAAAATCATGTGATAAAAATAATAAAACTTTTGAAACAAAAAAAAACTCGTAAATTTGGTCTAGTTTGAGACTCTACATTGGCAAAAAACACCTATGCTTATAAAGTTTTCAGTAAAATATATTTGTTAAATATTGTGAATAAATATTCCTTTTCTTTTCTAACCATTTTCTTTTTCTTTCATGACTTAAAGTTAAACCGTTAAAAAATACTTGTCATATCCTCGCAATGAACTTACAAAGCTCCAGTTTGAACCAAAATACTTATTCAAGTCAGTACTATCGAGGTACAGATTGAAAATACCCACGAGACCTGTATAACAGCTGCAAATATAAACATTCAGGTAGGCGACCTTCCATTACATCTACACAAGGAAGCTGAGACCGCAATAATATTTAAAGATTGTTGTCAAGACATTACTGCTAATAGGTGATATATTAATTAATAACAAGGATAATTCATAAGTATTTAGAGGCGTGGAATACATAAACAATTCATTCTCAACATCCGATAATGACGTAGGAGTTGTTAAGTTATTGCATACAATAGGATATAACATAATCAATATCCTAAATGTAGTTTTTAGAAGTCATATAAACCCACTGATTTACGAGACCAACCTTCTAATATTTCGAATTAAAATTTCAGAACTATTACCAAATAATTGACACCACTATCCAAGGATTTCTCAATCATACGTATAACAGGTTTAACTAACGTAGTCATGTACCATAAATTATCATTTGAAGACCTGAACGACGAATCTTTTCATCGGGCAGTAGAATCCAGAGCAAGGTCAACGATCGAGACATTATGTCAGTCACTCATTAGGATTGTAATTGAACAGGTATAAATTGTCAATAAATCACTAAAAGTGTGGGCCTTGTAACTGTTAAGTCCTGCGACTGAACCAAGAATTTAAGTGAAGTCATCAATTAGAACGTTAAAAAATATAATCGGGCGTTCAAGTTACGGTCATTGTAAAATAATAACTTTGCATTGGCTAAAGAAAAAACGTTAAACAACAGTGATGATAGGTGATTTCATAATAAAGCCAACCTCTTGATTGTGATGAAAATCTTTTTAAAACAGTAAACTATCCATGATGACATTGATGAGTCTAATTTCTACAATAACATCAACAAGAAAAAGTGTTCGCTACTTGTACTCATCCATAAACGAAGTTGTTTCGATAGTGCGTTTACCGAACGTCATAACAATAAGACGAAGTGTTTGCACATATATCGTATCTTGAAAGTATACAGCCGCTCACGGCGATCAAGTACCGACCTTGGAACCTACTGCGGATATTTTACTTGTTGGTTTTTTCCCTTTTTCCGCAAATCTACACTTTGCCATTTAATTGCGAATCTTATCATTATCAGCGTATTGTGCTGCTTACCTGCGCATGTTTCTGGTAGTTCATTGTTTACTATTGCTACAGTGTATTGCATTTAATTTTTTTTTCCACCGAGCTAATGAGGTATGTCAAGATTATTAACCTCAACGTTATTATCTTCGTTATGTTAATAAAGTTCATCAATATGCTAATATTCAGTAACAGCAACGGTGTCGATTGAGCTATGCAATCGCATGTTAACGTTTAATAAACTATTTGATTTGTTTATCTTTCGATTGACAATGTTAAGTTTCAAATGGTAAATCAATAAAGATGGCGTTGTTTTTAAGGCGTGTATTTCGACGCATACGATGATAATAAAGATAGGCATTGAACAAGGCATTATCCTTGTGAGGGCAATAGGTGTCTCGAGTTGATAGCCAGGGGCTCGAGCGGTCGAGGCCGGGAGCCGAGTCGCGCGGCCGGGAGGTGGCACCGCAACCGGCGCCGACGCACTCACTCAGTGTACAATCGCGCGCCGCAAGTGCTGCGCGCCCGCAGACGTTCACTGCATTGCCTATCGACCACCTTATCGATCGCGCCGGAATTCCGAAATGAATGTAACGTCTCCGCAACATTAGCAAGATTGAACCGTGAACACGTGATGCCCTGAGCCGCGGGCGCCGTCAGTCACAGACCGACCGGCGCCGTTCCCGACTGACCATTCCCATGTGTGTTTGTGCCGGTGTGCCCGAGATAACGTGATGTGACAGCGATACGTGTTGGTGCCAGTGGAATAGTTTTGTGAAAGTGTGCACAGAGCGTGAGCGCGGCTGAAGTCCGTGACAATGTTGAACTGCACTGATCTGGAATGCATCCTGCATCACCACCATTATTATGCGCACCTGCATCACATACACCATTTGCAAAATGCGCAGGACACAGGTATGTCGAAATCTTTTTAGGAAGTCCATTGAATGTTAATGAATTTCTTCTCCCTCTAGGAACAATGAACACAATGAGATTGTTTAAGAACAATCGGTGAGTGTTAACGATAACAAACGAGAACGTAATGAGCGAACGTCTTGGAATCTTTCGCGTTCGAGAGTGGACTCGCTGTACCTATGATATAAACGATTTTTTTGCGATGAGCGTTGAGGTAGCTTGAAACGATCTTGACCTTTGTGAACAATCAAAATAATTCGGCACAATAACAAACACTTCACTTAGAAGCAATAATAGTTCGGCACACAAGGTTTGCAGCAATAAACAGGTGTTTGTTATCACGCAACGCGCTACAGCAGGCTGTTTTCACTCTGTTAACTTGGACCGACAACTTCAAAACCTGTACGAGCGACTAAGACGTCGTGAAATGGACGAAATATTTAAAAAATATGTTATTCGTTTTCTCTTTCAACACAGAGATGTTGAATAACCGAATAGTCTGCGAGAGTAGTCTGCGAACAGCAAAATTTAAGAACATCATTTATATATTTGCTTCTTTTGCCATTTCGAAAATAAATATCTTCGAAATCTTACAACGTGTCTTCCACTTGCGCAAATAATGTTAGCAACGTCATATAATAACTATTAAATGCCATTGTAGTTTACCTAATTACCATAGGCATTACTAAAGTCGTCTATCTTACCATGTTGTCATGTAAATTTTACACCCTTGGTGCTCTATTATGATGATAATATTAACCTCAGTTTTAAAATGTGATTATGTATCGAATTACGGTTGTATATTGGTATCTTTTATAGTTACTGTATAATTTAGCAAGGTATTATAGGCCGAGTCATGTTTACGCTCTACTTGACGTTAAATTCTTATGCTACACGGTCGATGTTTTTAATATTTTCGTTCATACACGATAGAACAATGATCATTGAATACCCGGTAGTATTATTTATATACATAAGAAGACATAAACGTCGTTTAATAACATCAACATACCATCTAGTATGTTGACTGCGGTTCAGTTTATTCGGCGATAATTTCATCTAAATTTTATCGTAAGAGTGCATGTGACTGGTAGAGAATGCTTTTAGCATTCTCTACTACCAGTCACAGTCCTCCTTTTGTACACTTTTTACTGTGCAATAAAGTATTAAATATTTTATTGCATTAATCGAGCAATAGCAGTATGTATCGTATAGTTCCTTTAACAAACTGCTTAATCAGATTTTGATCACATAAAGGATTTATTGACAAACAAGAAAAGCTAAACAAATCCTATGTATCTTCATCCTGTGGCCATATGTAAGTAATGATGCTGTATGGATGTCAAGGTTTCTGCAATATAACAAAATTTTGCCGTCGCGGTGTTTATCCAGGGTGTCAGGAGCCTATGCGTTAATCCAGGGTGTTAGCTACCCCCATACCAAATTCCATTAAAATTGGTCCAGACGTTTAAGCGTGCAGAAATAACAAACACACTCACAAACTTTCGCCTTTATAATATTAGTGTTATAACCGACTCGTAACTCGTCCTAATTTCTCATATAATATTTTTTCTTAATTAATCATCGCTATAACCAAAACATTCTATAAAATTTGCGCGCCGAGCACATGCTTGTCGAAAGATAGAGTTAAATAAAATTCAATAAGATTTTAATATTTTCTAATTATAATACTGTTACGTTACTGTAGAGAAACGGAACACATCAATTGTTTTCGTAAAGTAAAAATTGGCCAGTTAGTAAAACAAGTTTACCCAACTATTTCCTAATGAAACCTAATTTTTTGTTCATAAAACTATTAAACGATTCAAGAAATAAGTTACATGATACGATTACATAACTTTTCTTTAGTTGATTATATATTATGATAAATTGCCAAATTAGGGTGTTAATTTAATTCATTTTTAAGTAATCACTAATCACCCTATTACGGTACGAGGTTTAACCGCTTTGGTGTTACAACATTTTTAAGGAGACGTGATTAGACTGCAATGTTTAGTGTTTTAAAATGCATCGTTCTTGTCGTTGCTAATATACCAATCACAATAGCGTAGCCAAATCATCGATATTTTCATTATCGCTAGTTGACCTTGAAAATCGGTTATTAAATACAATCGATCGGATTATCGACCCTATTGATAAAATCGGTTAGTGTCATATACAACAATACTATCGATTTATAGCAATTCTATCGAGACTATTGATATTATTGGGCATCGATAGTGATCAAAATATCGATAATTTCGGTGCTATCGATAGTTTCGACTTTTCGAGAATTCGTTCTATCGATAAAAGCCTACATTTCAAAATATCAGCCACATATAATATAATATGGCTATATATATAGTTATACTATTGACAACATCGATATAATCGATGGTAAGTTCAATATCGATGCCCAGTAATAGAAATACTGTCGACAGTATTGCCACAAAACATGCTATAATTTTTTCGATACTATCGACAATGTCGATACCAATGATTTATTGTGGACTCAATAGGTTTACAAAGAATATCGATAATCGACTATCGATCGGCACCACCAGTTTACATTCCAAAAATAAAATCTTCGTCTTCTTGTAGGTCAATGCCGAAACTATCACAATTATAACAGATTCTTGCATGTTTCTTATCTGGATATTCTTCATCCTTGCCTTGCTTTCCATTCCTTTTTATAATGTTTTCGATTAAGCTCTGATCACATTTTATTGTGGCATCATAATTCCAATAAAATACTTATACTCCAATAGTTATCAGCATTATGGTGCCTTTAATTTAACCCTTACTTGGATGAACTATTGTTTCTCCCGAGCTTGTTTTAGAACTTAGTTAGTTTATCCGTGCAGCTAGCTAGGTTTTGCATTGGCGTGAAATTGAACATACAACAGTCGTTTCGTGAAGAATAACAATTATGCTCCTACAACATTCCTTTGATAGTATGCTATTGCTAGACCAATGAAAATCAATTTACTTAGTACATTAAACAATTTGACACCCCTATCATTAAGCCTTACGATTGTAAATTCACCGGTATAGGTAGTAGTAATTTCCAAGAGCCCATTGGCGTAGTTGGATGCACACCTACCTTCTAAGTAGCAGGTATTGGGTTCGATTCCCGTTGGAAAAACAAGTTTTTGTAAGTGATGTTATTGTTTTCAGTACAAGTCATTGAAATCAGTGTGGGGATGTGATTGTTAAAGCGTTAAAAATATAGCAAATCTGGCATACTTCTTTTTTTTACCTCATAAATAGGTATGTATATTTTTGAAATGTGCCTGTCCAAGGTACGTTTGTCCTTCTGTCTCTGGGTGTGATTGTGTGTATGATATGTAAATGTTTTCGGCACCCACGATATCTGTCTTTGAATTTAGTGTGGGTCTGTGAATGTGAATACGTCTTTTCGTCTGATGACCCAGTTGGCTCAGTGGACAGGTCTCCGCCCTATGCGCCGTGGGTCCTGGGTTCGATTCCCGGCAGGAGTGCAAATTCCTTTCCAAGGGAAATTTATACTTCTGGTTCTGGGTGTAATGTGTGTGTGATGTATTTTCGGTACCCACGATACAAGTCTTTGAACTTAGTGTGGGGCCGTGAGTGTGAATGCGTTTAATGCATTTTATTTAAAAAACTGCTCTTTGGCGAAGTTTGATTCGCGTTTACGGCAGCGGCAGGTATGGGGTTCGATTCCTGGTGAACACACAAGTTTTCTAACCCAAGAGAAATTTGTGTTTCTGTATCACGTTCTCCGAAATGTATCTTGTAAAACACGCACAAATCTTTTGTGAAAATTGTCTTACTGATAGTGAAAACTGTATAAATATCGTGGTTACGTGGTTTTGGAGGACTTATACAGACAGACAGACACGGAAAACGACTTTGTATTATACCTACTATGTAACAGACTCGCAAAACGACTCTCTTCTATGAAAATTAATATGAAAATTAAAACTATCGTGAGTATTAAACATAATTGATGTTGTGTACGGCTTGAAACACGTCTAAATTTCGACTTACTTTGTAGTCGACTAGTTTCGGACAAATCTGTTGTCCTTCATCAGGATGAGTCAGACGCGCGATACGCAGAGGCGAGCGGCTCGAGCCTCGGCGCGTGACTACAAAGTAAGTCGAAATTTAGACGTGTTTCAAGCCGTACACAACATCAATAACGACTCTATTCTGTTCTATGTAGAGATACTAATATTTAATTATCCGCGTATAAAATTATCTTCCAAAGGCAACTCTGTTATACTTTAACCTCCAAATTACTAAATTAATTAAATAGTCCATAAATAAATTAATAATCTCATTAAGAGCTTTGACCTCTCCTTTTAAATTTTAACTATGCATTCAAGGCTCTTGATAACTGTATCTATAAGATGCTTATATTTGTTTACTGCTAATGTATTTATTAACACAACAGTGTTATCAGTTGTTTTCGTTAACTGTACGAGCTACGTGTATAAGTCATAAATCTGTGTCATTTTGAATGATTTAAACCGCTTAAATGTATCTTCGTAAGATGTGGTTGAAAATAAATTCAGTCATCGACGTAAGGAAGCTAGCCTGTAGGAGTTCTATCGCTTGAATTTCGGAGAGTGAGCACTCGAATTACACCAGTTGATTCCCCCTTGCCCTTTCTATAATCGGACCACAAGACGAATAGACGATATACTAGTTTTACTATTAAAGTTTTCGTGAGAATTAATCATTATAATATTATTGAAATATTATTTTAAACTCATCCCGAAGAAGAGCATCGTATATGCTCGAAACCTAGGTCGACAATATCGATCAAATGACGTGAGTGATAGCCGTGTTTTCAATGATATACTAGTTAATTTTATTTATTTAAGTATAACATTACTTTACATAAACGCTTCACATTCACACTAAATTTTATAGTTAGATGATTGTTTTTTGTCCCCTGATACTAATATATATGGGCCAATTGCCTATATTTCCTAAACTAGACTAAAACTATATACAGCAAAGACCTAATAGTTTAATTAAATGTGTCGTGGTTGCCGGAAACATTCAAATCACACACGCCATGTACCTACCATATTGTTTGTGCAATAAATAAATTTCCATCTATCTATATTATCAAACCCAGACCTAGAAATAAAAATTTACTTGTGTTCCCACCGGGAATCGAACCCGATAACCGCTATTTATATGGCGTACGCTAACTAAGCCAACGTCAGTAAGTAAGCATAAAACTAAGTCAAATACTTGATCAAAATTGTTTAGCCTAAAAATTACGTAAGTACAGAATAACCTGTATGCATATCTGCCGATACACGAACTGCCCGTTGGCTTAGTTGAGCGGCGTTCGCCTTCTAAGCAGGAGTATCGGGTTTGATTCCTGGCAAAAACACAAGATTTTTCCTCATGGAAAAATTGTGTTTCTGGTTCTGGTTGTGATTGTGTGTGTGATGTGATTGTTTCCGGCACCCACAACACAAGTCATCAAACTTAATGTGGGGCTGTGAGTGTGAAAGCGTTTATGTTTATGTTATGTTATGTTTATTTATCTATACTAGGTATCTATACCAATATTATAAAGAGTTAAAGTTTGTAAAAGGTAATCTCTGAAACTACTCATCCGATTCTGAATTTTTTTTTACTAATAGATAGCAAGACTATTCCTAAGTATCAAAGGCTATGTTTAATTGGGGTAGATATAGTTTTCAGTTTGACATAAGTGACAACAATGTATAGCGAAAACTAGAAACAAAAAGTCGCGTCAGCATTATATATAACCCAGGAAAAATGCTTCTTTTGTTGGCTTTTTCAGGCATTTAATATTAATTCTTATCAAAACAAACTATTCCATCTTCCATCCAGCCTTAGGTCGTTTATGTAGATATAATGATCACTTTAATGTATATAATTTGGACAAATATTCTAAAAGACATTTTTAGATTTATCTTAGTGCGGGGGCGTCGGGTCATAGTTTGAGTTACTGCGTAATACCGACACATTATGATAATAGTAAAACTTAATGCTAAAACTGGGACGTCGCGTCGCCCAGAATTCACTCGCATACTTATCTACAACACCGTAACAAAATTGTCAAATTGCTGAATACTTCCTTTAATTTGCAAATAATGCAAATGGTTGATTTCCTACCCAAAATTGGTCCCAGGAAGTCAAGAATTGAGAAGTTGTTAGTCGAATGCTTGTGGCGATGATCTGTAAATGGGTCATCATTTTTACTGCGTCCTGCAAACTAGCGCAAATTTTTGCGTGAATCATGTATCATTAGTCTATTGTAATTACCTTTTTTGTTTTGTCTAATTTAGATATGACATGTAAGCCAGTCATTATATGCGGTAGCATTGATATTGTTGGAACATCAATCATAAAAGTTCTGTTCGTTGCTTGCCTCCTTTCTGATTTTGTCTATTATTCAAATTGTGGATTTTTCCCACTTTTTGTAATCCTGTTCTTTTTATGCCAAAAATATAGAAGAGTGGGCACTCATCTCGCCTGTCTTCTCTTAATAAAAATATCTTCCTTATTTTTACCACATTTTAAACGTTTACATTATAAGTAGAACAAATCAAAGTCTACCTTCTTGGCTAAATGAACATAGCTTGCGGAGCCGAAAAAAAAAGCAGGCGTGCGTTACCAAAACAATTATATAACTGCAGGCGCTAAAATGATCTCAAATCGTGTCTACCATTTGCGACTACAACTCTACCTCTACTATACTACCAAATGGTCCACTTCCGAGCGCGTATAAAGGAAATCATTACGTAAGCGTAAATCTGAGCCTGGACAGCACCTTTTTGCTCGTTCGCTGCTTCCATAGTTGTTTTGGCAGTACTTTGACCGGTTCAGTTAGCAATGTTTGTAACAAGGTGCGTAATGTAAATGACGAAATATCAATGTAATATCACAAACATTAATAATCATTTAATAATAATTTATTCAGAAAACACATAAATTAAAACATCTCGTTGTTGAGAGGTAATGCATACGAATGCTATTATACTTTTATGTTAATATTACAACAATTTTTAGTCACATCTAGATACATATTATTAACTAGCCGTGCGCTGCGGTTTCGCCCGCTATTATCAAATTAAAAAGTAACTTATGTACTAATCCTAGGTATAATCTATGTACATTCCAAATCCGTTCAGCCGTTAAAGCGTGAAGGGAACAAACATACTTACACACTTACACACAAACTTTCGGATTTATAATATTAGTAGGATTTAAGCACAGAACCTAAGTATCGCTGCTTGTGCTGTAGGTAGGTATTTCCTTCCAAGGGGAACTGATAAATGGTTTTCACAATATTTCCTCTATCTGCGTGTCATATTATGCTATGTATAGCTGTTTGTGAGAGTGTATGTGTGTAACACACTGAGATTGGATAAAAATTCGAAGTGACGGTCTGATCCTAATCTTAATTTAAACTATCTATAGAGTCCTAGTCTTATGCCTGTCGTGATGAAGTCGTAGGTGGTAAATACACTATTAGTGTGTATACCTATCACACAGGTGAGATAGTGGTCAAACGCAAGCCTATCAAAGAAAAAATGGCTGAAATTAAATTAATTACATCCATGATTCAGAGTCTATTATCACAATATTTATTTAATCTCACGGGTCTGTGCCCGGACCTTTGTAAGGCATTAGCGGAGCCGTAGCCAACGCTAAGAGGTATAATTACAGTTCAATAATAACATATCAGGCGTGTCCAAACATACGACGCGACATCTCTTACGTTAGAAGTTGATGCCATTTTATGCTTGCACACGCCTTTGCAATAAATATATATTATTAACTATGGTCTAGGGGATGATATTGGGTTGACAAGAACTATGACAAATGCGAGTAAAAACTTACAGTATTGCATTGTATATTTGATGGTTTATAAAATATCTGTTATCACAATTATTATTATGTGCCCAATTTAGGATTTTAGCGCTCTATAATACGTATATGTTATTGGAGTAATTATCATGTATAATTTTAAGGCATTGATATTGTAATCTTCGCATTTGATGTTGTATTAATTATTTTATGATTTATCAAGTAATCACACTATAATATAAAGTATGTCACTACGCATGCAATAAGTCTATCCCTGTAGGTACATACTACATATATATGGCTTATTTAGTGTTACATACATCTATAAGAAGTCTAATAAAAATATATATTTATAAAAAAATAGGTTCAGAAATTATCGTTTTAGACTATCTAAAAACTAATTCGACAGTATTCTGTTAAAAAAAAAGAATCAAATAATGTTAAACTATGTAATTATATTTATTAAAGGAAAATCGTGGAAATATATGTTGTCTTGCTTATAAGCCGTGACGCAAAACACATATTATTAGTAACATAGAACATGGTTAAATAAGCCGTATTATAAAATTATTTTCCATCACGTATTGAGCAATACATTAAATAATAATAAGAAACTGGCTAAAGACGAGTTTACGTCAGAATTGCAAATGATGGTCATTTTCGCGATCACAATAAGGAAGTGCGCAGGATCTCGGTTGAGAGTGGTTCAGAAGGGTTCTAGAACCGGTCGGTAACAACTATATATAAGGGCAGATAAAGTAGTTAGGTACTTATCTACTAATTGACGTCTAAAATGTAGACTGTCCGTAGTTTAGTTGGGTGTGCGTTCGCCTTCTAAGCAGGGATATCGGGTTCGATTCCTGGCTAGAACACAAGTTTTTTCTCCAAGAGAAATTTGTGTTCCTGGTTCTGGTTGTGATTGTGATTGTTTACGGCACCCACGACACAAGTTATCGAACTTAGTGTTGGGCTGTGAGTACGAAAGCGTTTATGTTTATGTTTTATAATTGATATAAATAAAGACATATTGCCTGAGTCGGGATGAGACTCTTGGTTCAGTGCGTCTATAGATCTCCTCTTTACTTCTAGCATTGTCTCTGTTCTGATAGTCAGTAGAAATAGCACAGAATTAGATGAGAAAGCCTTTAACGAACATGTAAATGTTTCACAGAAATATGAGATACACAGTTATATTGTACGATCACAAGAATGAGAACTGATTAATTATTGTCAGATAATTAATAAAAGTATTTGAAATGTTCAAATTGTTATAATTTCCAACAATATCTAATCAAGATCTCTTAGTTGATGGTTAAGCACTGCCCGTCCGTCTGTCAGATCATTTAGCATCTATACCATACAAGCGAACAACTTCTAATTCTAAGAGAATAAGTAAAGCTGAAAACGCTAAAAGTGGCATTTAAAATTATATAAATGAAAATATTATGGGTATGTATTATGTAATACGTACACGTAAGTCCCCACTTACGTGTACGTATTAATGTTAATATTTTATTGTGCCTTAATAAGGCACCTTGTTGGAAACACTAAAATCTTCAAGTTTATTGAGAATAAGTATGTACTTATTCACGCTAGACTTTAAGACTCCCAGACTATACCGTTCATGGAACATTGGTGCGGGTATTGAGAAACTATAATAATAATAATAACCTCTCCTTCGTCGTACTGATGATAAATGTGGAAGAAACTGGAGGCATATCAGCTATAAATGACGTTTTTGGATTATTGATGGTAAAAGGGACATGAGGGAAGTAACTCATGTAACTCCTCAACTTTTTATAAAAAGACCAACCCTAATTCCTAATTGAAACTTTGGCGGTTGGTGTTTGTTTAATTATGAAGCAATTTCAATCAATTTGTGTCATTCTATGCCAAATGTATATTTATTTCCTGTATGTGTATTCATCTCCTTCCATTTTTTACACCTAATTAAACTACCCATTAAACTTTGTCCTTTATCAGCCAATTTGCTAAACAACAGGCTCATTACGAATTCGATTGGATCACGCGTGACTCTCCCATGACCTAGTTTGGACACTAATATGGCCTTAAGTTCAACAACCGATTTGTATTGGCCTCAGAACCTTTCTTGTATGGCGCTTTATGGTCTTGAGGCCTTAGAATCTAATGTACCTGTTACTTAGTGATAATAAGAAATAATCATAGCTAGAATTACAGTTTACAAGAATATAAGTAAAGCTTATAAGTAAAGTTTATATACAATTAAAAATTCCTGCAATTTTAACACATACAGACTCACACTAAGTTTAAAGACTATTGTGGGTGCAGTAAACCATTTACATCACACACAATCGCAACAAGAACCTTATTTATATCTCTGTAGTAAAGTTGTGCTGCCCAGACCCGCGGCGTATAAAGCCTATAGACTTTTTACTATTAAAATTTTCGTGAGAATCAGACATTCTTTTAATATTAAAATATGGCTTTCCCTTGAATCAAATGACGTGAAAGCCGTATTTTAATCCTACTAATATTATAAACGCGAAAGTTTGTAAGAATGTATGTTTGTTACTCTTTCACACAAAAACTACTGAATGGATTTTGATGAAACTTTACAATAATATAGCTTAAACATCAGAATAACACATAGGCTATAATTTATAAAGATATAGTGTTAATTATCTAAAATATAACGATAAGTGTCAAGTAAGTAGGAAAAAAATCTGCCATCTTCGAGCTGTTCTGGCGTGCGCCGCAAAAACCGTTGGAGTTACACGTATATAATGCATAATGGGAATGTTTATCTTAAATAGTCCTACAAAAAACCCGCGACAGCATATATAAGTACTAGTACTAGTAAATAATATAAAGCATAGACTTGCCTACAGAACCATTAGGGTCGTGAATTTTACTATTGTTAAATAGTGTAAAAGTCATAAAATATTAAAACATAACTATACCCATGCTAAGTGTCGTCCGTACTGTTGTCAATAAAGTGTTAATTTGTCAATAAAGTGGTATTTCACCTGATGGTGAGTGAAGATGATGAAGATGGTAACTACGCTCGACCTGGAATGACTTGCTCTCAAGGATAGCTGCCGGACATATACTATTTGTTAGTGATTAGGGCTACATGTTTTATTTCTTGAGGGTGGTGATTTCACTGTGTATCGGTACAGGGTAGCAAGCCAGGAGAGTATGGGTCCTACCACCATGGATTTCTTCCCGATGTTACCTTCACTCAAAGCACAAGCCCGTCGTAGGATTCGAAACCGCGACTCCCAATTAGAAGGCAGGCGTCACTTTTAAAATGCCAGTGGTTTTCAAGCAAATATAATGTAGGTATACCAATTAACAACAACATTAATCACGGCCCATTTTTATGCTATTTACCGGTAACTCTACTTGTTACCGAACAAGTAAATTTACAAGAAGTAAAGACCCAAGTCTATCGTTTTAAAATTATAGAAGAATCACAGTTCGCAATAAATTAGATTCGACGAAAAAACATCTAGTATCGAAAAATTTATAAGAAGGACTTTATTAGAATCTCAAATACTTAAAATACCCTGATATTTTTACGTACCGAAAATTGCTATCAAGTTATATCAAGTTACAAAAAGTTGATTGCATAAACATTAGAATCAATTTAAAACTGGAACTCAGATATTTTATGCCGGGAGTTCATGATTATCAGATTCAAATGTCAAAGATTAGTTTTATGCATTTTAAATCACCGTTGTTTATAAAGGCGTAGCGAAAAATATTTTCACCTACAACGAACTTGATCTGAACACTTTTGTAAACTGTTTGTAGGTAACTGAACTCGCTGGATATTTGTTTTTTTATCAATAAGTCACAAAGACCACAGTGCCGTAAGGTTAACTGTCAAAAGATGACACTGGCAATTATGGCAATTGGCAACAATATGGCAACAAAGTGGGTGAAATACTATCTTAATGGTATTGAAAAAGTTTATTTGTAATAAAAGAACCACCAGAACACGCTAATAGAAGTAATGGTTATATACCGATATATAGGTATGTATATATAATAAAACTAATAAATTTAGTTTAGCTTTAATAGGGCCATTGGACCGTATCTAGTCTCAAAGTGTCAATTATTATGAGTAAAGGTTATTATTACACATTCTAATTACATTAGTAAGAGTAAGATTACAATTAGTAAGATGGTGCTACAGCTGAACTTATTTATTACTTGTACGGCTACGTTTACCATCTTCATAAATAGCCTTGTTGTACGATGGGAGAATGGAATAACTTAGTCCTTACGCCAAGCATACCGAATGGCTAAAAACCACATGTCAATAGCCCGTTTATTATTTTCACTTATTAAAAATATACCAAAGAAGTGAAGGTAAAGTAAGGAGGCTTAATTCCTATGGGACTTACTTATTCAAGTGACCATCGGTTCCACTTTTAACATGGCAATATAATATTGCCACCCACTTTCTAGATCACCAGCTTTATCAATCTCGGCCAGACATCACGAGGGAAAACAATTCCAGCTATAGCCATTAAAGTGAATGTACGCCGATAACAATATCAAAAGAACCGCTTATAAATCCATTGATTTTTCTTCGCGTTCTTGCGCTCTGTCTAATTAAGTCGGAGTGGTTTTAATCAACGAATCAACAGACCGGACCGTTCGGAGTTTCTCCGCCTACGATTCAATTAGAGATGAATTAGATGTAATTCGCGTCAAAGTCATGTCGGGTCACGCGACTTGAACTTTGAAATAACTCGATTATCTCACATAGTATTTTATATTATAGATCGTGCGTTCTAGACTTTAATATCTATCTTAATGTATAGATAGGCCCCATCTACCAGGTATATTAACTCGTAAAATATAATGCTTCCTTACAATGATATTTTAAATTATAAATATTGGTATCTATATCACATTGTGTATATCTACTTAAGTAAATACTATTTCTAACAAAAGACTCAAGTAGGTATGACACTTTAGCCTTAGAGATATCAAAAGCTGACGCAGTCGGTGGATTAATAGAGTAACTTTTACCATCGGACATCCAGACAATCAGCCACGCGACATCGGTTTATGGTCGATATTCCAAGGGTGCTTACAAAGCGTTTTGCTTCCATATTTATTATACGTACTGCTAAGGAATGGAATTCTTTGCCCGAGTCTGTGTTTCCCGTTAAGTACAATCTAGGAGTCTTTAAATCTCGAGTGAACAGGTATCTTCTAGGCAAGCATGCTCCATCTTCGACCGCATCGTCACTTTCCATCGGGTGAGATGGTGGTCAAATGCTTGCCTATCGAGAATAAAAAAAAATAAAAAAATAGTAACTTAGCGAAGTTACTCTATTATTCCACCGGCCAATAATTAGCGACTTAAGGCTTGAGTTATACATACATCCAATCATAATCTAGTCATTCACCCATATTGTTCATCTATGGTCAAATCCCCTGAATCTATCTATCTGGTAGAATGGCAAAATTCTCAATTCGAAAAGTCACTATTGTATGGAGCAAAATAAAAGAAATTTAACTTCTAAACAAAAAAAAAAACAAAGATAGATTCAAAATTCATTACCTACTTGATTTAAAATTATATGTGGAGCATGTGCGTCATTTGATCACTAATTAATGTGTTGCTAAGTGATGATGCGGACAAAGGTGGTGAATAGTCTAGAACATGTCTTCTTAGTATTTCTATGCGTAGTGATGAATTTTTCACGAATATAATCAATATAATAATATTAATATATAGAATGAAAATAAAATTCTCAGATATCTTTAATAGAGTAACGTAAGCAACTAGATAAAATTCATCCGAAAAATATCAAATTTACGTAATTAGATATATAAAAGCGATATTACTACTGACATATTATACAATATTGTCGACTGCCAAAATGTTATCTTTACAAAGAATATCGTTGCGTCATGTTTAAAAAACATTTCTAATAGCCTTCTGTAGGTCATTATTATAATAATACTACAAGTCCCAGCGACTTTGTCCGACTTACTCTAATAGGTACCTCATTAGAATGTTAGCAATTTCATATTGACCAGTGCACGTGGAAAGCTATAGGTCATTATGTAATCATAGATGACGATGATAATATGGTATTTCGTATTTCTCAACATAATGACCATAGTTTACATGAAACGTCTTGAACAAAGCATTAAGATGAGAATAATAGACACCTATTATTGCTTAACAATAACGGATATAAATATTATTTATATAGCGATTTCATAACACATACGATCAGGGGATTTACTTATGTACTTAACAAGATAAAATTAAGGATAACCACTATAACGATATTTTATTTATTACTTGAAATAACTGTCCATTGGCTAAGTTGGGTGCGCAGTCGCCTTCTAAGCAGGGGTACCCGGTTCGATTCCCGGAGGGAACATAAAATTTCTCCCTGAGGATAATTTGTGTTTCTGGTTCTGTTTGTGATCGTGTGATGTGAATATTTCCGGCACCCACGACACAATTCATCGTACTTAGTGTGGAGCTATTAGTGTGGAAGTGGTAATATTTAATGTCTAAAACCTAGTAAATCTTTGTATATATACGCTTTATGTATATAGGTAATTGACGTGACACAGATAGATAATATACATGTATGCATTATCGCATTGTGACATAATTATGTAGGTGTATTAAATAACATTAATTTATCCTTAATTTGACGCCGAAATCATGAACTACAATGGGCGGTCTTATAGCTAAGAGCGATATCTTCCAGACAACCTTTGGTCAAACTTTAGTGGTCAAACGCTAGACTATCATATCAAACAATATTTTTTTCGACTTGAGGGTGGTGAACTACGACTGTATTTCTGTGCAGAATAACAACATGGATTATTTACGTCCTCACAGTATGAGAAAATGCTATACCACCAAATTATAGGTTTCATTGCGACGTTACCTTCATTGGAAGCTTAAGCCCATTGTGTCATATATTTTCGACCTGATTAGAGGCTTTTGAATTTGGCACCTAAACCGACTTGGAATAAAAAATCGATTTTTTTGTCGTGGTACGTTTACTCTGTACCTTTTTTATCCATGCCTTTTTTATTACAACGTAATTTAAACGCAAGCAAAGCTTCAAAATTCGACATCACCGCTTTAGCTTCGGAACCATTGATCATATAAAAAAAAAAAACGCAATATAGAGGATAACTCAAAAACTACTTGACAGAATCAGATCTTGATAAAATTTTAATGGGACCACGCGGGAAGCACCAGCTATCAAATAAAAATAATCATCAAAATCTGTACACCTAGAAAAAAGTTCTGAGGTAACACGCATAAAAATACAGTAGAATAGAGAACCTCATTTCTTTGAAGTCAGTTAAAAATAGGGCTTCGTTGTTTTACAAAACTCTTAATAATATTGCTTCACAAGAACGGCTCTGTTTTAATTCTGCATGAGTCATTGACACCAGCTTAGACAATAAATGTTTTAATTCTGAGACTTAAGTGAAAGGCAATTTATCAAGCGCTTTCTATGCTGCCACCCTGCCACCGTCAGGTTACAACGCCTCAAAATATATCACAGAAGATAATTTTGTTTTCTACAATGTAACCGGAACAGATAAAACAGCCAATGAAATTTAAGTAGGTGCATAATAATGACACTTTGTCAGGTTAGCATGCTAAGACAATTTCTTGGCCACTGAGGCTACTCATTTCCGGTTCACACATATAGCCAGATATTTAAAAAAAGTTAATGGCGCTCGCGATTCTACATAAGTGACAAATAAATAATACTAAAATCATTAAGGTAAAAGCTAATATCAAATGAAGCTCCAAAAATATTTTTAAATGTGTATAACACATGTGACAAAGCATATCGTAAAACATTTTTATTTTGGATAATTATAAGAAGCCATTCAGTCACAATCTTTTTCTTTTCCGTTGTTGAGAAAACTTGCGTTCCCCGATGGAATCGAACCCTATAAACCTGCTTAGAAAACGACCTAAGTCAATGGCAGTTTAGTAAATACAGCCACTATAATTTCTACAGAACATGCATCTTTATAAATAAATATAATATATACATCATCAATAATACATCGCTTTATATGCATAATAATGTATTAAAAGTGGGTCACTGGAGTATTTAAAAAAGTTAAGTACTACTCACTTTCAATAATTTAGTGATTGGTGTTGCATTGCATAAGCTTGATCTCTACATTGACAAATTTAGATCTCTACACTGACAAATTTATATCTCTCAATTCACTGTCATCTTCCATTCGTTTGGTTTTATAGAGTCTTACACATTAAATGTAACAATACAATACAAATACTCTTTATTGCACACCAGTGCAATCGGCGGCCTTCCATCGCCGGCCAATCGCTAAGCAGCGATCTCGTCCAGACAACCTTAGGATGGAAAGGAAAATTAAGTTTAATAAAAAGTGATTGGTGATGCGGCAATGATCATTGTACTTGCACTCTTTATAAACATACATATAATTATTAATGTAATTAAACCTTCGATGTAACTTTAATGATAATCATTTTACTATAGCATTATGAAGTCGAAATGTATCTAGACAAATACAAATAATAAATCACTGTTAATTTTGCACACGTGTAAAATCTTTTTTGCAATTATATTTTTATGTATTATAGTAATACACATTTGGAATAATTTGTTATTATTAGAATTATCTCATTTATCAAGATAAAATGTTATCCCCACGTGTATTTCATAAACACAATTTATTAAACCTGTGTCCTATTTTTATCACCGTGGAACTATTATTTTGTAAGGTTCACTCATGTAAAAAATAATTGTTCACTCTTGACTTGGTAAAGTCTCTTTTATTTTATAGTGTCCACTCGTAAAGAAATCTGCGATTTTAGGCTACGCGTATGCTTCAATTACGTGTAATACGGCTATCAATTGAAAGTAAAGCACCTAAAAGTATGTTCTGTTGAATATAGGCCATAAAATTTTACGCGAAAAAGCAGTATGCTAATCCAAGTGCTGGCCATAGTTATATTATTATGATTAAATACAAACGTTTGATTAGCTTAAACGCTTTGGCCTACGTTTTATGAAATACCTAAATAACTTGACTGTAAATCTTCATGAACTTTGCCGTCATTAATCTAACAACAAAGGTATTTATTGTCTGTGATTGCAGAGACAAAGTTCAAGAAGATTTACAGTCAAGTTATTTAGGTATTTCTTATTTCTTACAACAAGTCCTATAGTCACAGTCAAAGTCAGATATGAGAGTCATCTTCCAGTCAAGTCATGCCATAGTAAGGAGGCTATTATTTTATTATAACTTTTATTGGAATTTTGGAGTGACAACGAAAATCAAATTTTCAACTTTATCAACAAGTTATGATTTACCTTTACTTATGCACATTCAAGAACTATTAGCGATTAATAATCCACCATTATAACCCATTTGAGTATATAATAAAAAATTGACAAAGACGGGTATTTACTTTCGCGGCAAAACTCCAAAACAGATTAATTAATTCTGTACTAAAAATCTTACATATCAATTTATTTTCTAAAAAGATAAGAAATTAATTGCTGATTTCGATTCTGTATTTGTTTATGGCAAATTTCGTAACGTTGTAGGCTTGGTTTTGGTTAAAATGTCAACTTGCCGTAGACAGCTGGATGAAGCAAGATTGTTTATGATTGTATTAGTTAAGAAATTTGTCTGGCTCTAGATTACGCCGACAAATTATTGACCGAACAAAGCGACTCCTCTATGTTGACTCAGGTTTTTCTCCTCTCCGAAATGTAGCAGATATTTTATTCACATTATCTTTACCAGCATTTTTGGTGATGGGGATGATAATCAAGATTAGACAACAAACAAACGCTTAACACGGAAAACGCTGCACTTATTTCGAAGACTTGCCAGAAATATTCATCACACAAACAATCAAAGCCAAAACTAGAAACATAAATTGCCCTTGGGAAGAAAACTTAAACATATACACTTTCCATACTGGCATGCATTCATACAAAAACACACATTAGGTTCACAGTCCACGGACAACTTTACATAATATTTTCTATTGTTTCGAAGCACGCTAACACTCAGCTGAGAATCCCACTATACGGTCACCCATCCAAGCACTTGCCTTTTTTTTGTAGGTAGAAAAATGTTTACCACTTCCCTCTTTCCCAAGAATCAACGAAAGGTGTGTGTGGGGCTCGAACCCACTGAAACTAATTGTCTTATGGTTGTCTTGGTATTTATAAAAAAAAAACGGAAAGCTCATCGGAAATGCACCCGTGCAAAGCCGATGCCGTTGCGCTAATGATATAATTATATATACAAACAAACAGTCTTCTATATTAAATTGTACTAGTTCAAATCCTATCTTTTCCAGTAATACGACAACGTACAACTGTATACTTATAGCTTTCTTAGTTATCCATTGCTTTTCTAGAAAGATCTTACCACATTGATTCGTATTAACTCATTTATGACAACTGGATAATTACTACTCTTCCGAAACTGGTTTTGTGCTTGGATTAGTCTAACATTTATTCAAATTCATTTTAGATTTAAATCTGAAGAGATGTTTTATTCTGTATGTAATCTCCAAGAAATAATTGCACCAAGAAATGTTGTAGACATTTATGTTTTAATTTTATGAAATAGTAAGCGCTTGTGTACATAATGTAAAGCGTCACGGTACTAACCCACAAGCCCCTAATAAGTTTTTTATATGATAAGAAATCTAACTGCCGAGAATATAGGTATATGGATAAAAAGACTTGTCAGTCCCAATGTTTATAGTCGTATATTATATTTGTCGCAGATGTTGGTTAAGAGATCCTTAAGAAATCTAAGTAAAAATATTGCCATTCATATACGAAGAGGAGATGGATTATTGTTCCAGTATTTGGAACATAAAAACAAGCGTACACACAGTACGTAAAAACAGGCATAATAATTGCTATGCAGTAAAAATTGCCTACTTAAAACCATAATTATGTTGGTAATTGTCATAATAATATATTATTAGTTCGCTTGCCTAATAGAGAAAAACATTTGAGGTTAATTGCTTACAACTTTTTTTCTATTAAATAATGGTAAGACTTGTTATTTGATCTTAAAGTCCAGAACATAATGGATATTCTACATACGTTTTAGCTTTATATGTATCACCATTTTTTAGATAGATTCCTTGGCTTAATAGGTCTAAAAACAGTGATTTTAGTGTTCAACAAATTTTTTTTGCCCGTAGATTTTACTTATCTGGGAACTTATCCGATGGCGGTGACTTGACGATGATTTTTTTCATAACGGTTTCTTACTGTACTTGCAAACTATTTTCAACGATATACACATATGAAGAAATAATATTTTTTCTTCAACTTACGTGTTTGGGTGCCCCCTTAATATTTTAATTGTATTTTTGGTTTTGGCTTTATAATATTATTATATTCTCTGAGAATTTGTTATCTGAATGACTCTAAGAGTTAGACGGATGGGCGGACAAAGCGCTGAAAAACCTAAGTCAACATAGAGGAATCGCTTTGTTCGGTCAATAATTTATCGGCGTAATCTAGAGCCAGACAAATTTCTTAATCTGCTAAAAAAAGCATATACAGCGACACCGGTGTATGGCAGATATTCCACATAAAATATGCGGACAAAGCGTTTTGTTTTTAAATTTATTGTGCGAACCGCTAAGGAATGGAACAACCTGACGGTATTTCCTGTGGGAGTCTTTAAGTCGCGAGTGAATAGGTATTTTCTAGGCAAGCGTACTCCACCTTCGACCGCATCATCGCTTACCATCAGATGAGATAGTGGTCAAATGTATATAGAATAAAAAAATTGTTCATAAACGATGTAAATAAATATAAAAAAAATATCACAGTATACCTATTCTTTCAACAAGGCACGGTTCATAATTGACTTTTGAACTTTATCGCCTTGTAATAAGGACGAAAGGTGGTCAGGTGACATTGAAACATTTCTCGTAACTACGTGCAATGTGCATTTAATGATCTTTATCTTGCTCGTTATAACAGCTGGTTATACTGTTGAAAACATTGGTAGTTAATACCTAATATGCTTATAAATATTGATAATGAGACACTTGTGAAATAGATCATGACAACATGGAAATAAGTCCTGTATTTAAAATCATATAAGTAAATACAATTCCCGTAATACATCGTTGTCGATGCAGTTTGAACGAAACTTAGAGATTGATTAAAATAATCCTATCCAGTGTCCCAATCAATAAAATAAGAGTTGCTATCCTATCCTATTTCCTATACTACTAATATTATAAATGCGAAAGTTTGTGTGTGTGTGAATGTTTGTTACCACGTTCCTATCACCGTAACGAGTTTACCGATTTTGATGAAATTTGGAATGTAAGTAGATTAGGTTCTAAATAACACAAAGGCTTTTTACCTTTTTAACGCGGGAGAAGCCGCGGGGTAAGGCTAGTATTGTTAAAATTTTGTTCAAAAACTTAAATTATTCACGAATAATGTGAGTAAATCCCGTTATGATTTCAGTAAAGACCACATAACTTTGGCATAATCGCCATTCATTATTAAAATTTTAATTTAGAAACTTAAAAAAAATATTTTTTATGTATTTAATTGAGAGACTAGACGAGTAAGTTATTCGCTGGATGGTAAGCGTCACCCTTATTCATTACAGTTTAATGCCACCTAGAGTTTCGAACCTATGTCAAAATCCTGCGCGGCAGGCACTATGCTCGTCACCCAGAGATAATATTAGATGTTTTATGTCTTTATGCCCTGTAATTTCATGGGAACATTTCCCTTCAGTACAAAATATAAAAGTTAACTATAAATAATCACAATTTATTAAAATTAATTTTGTTATTTATTTCCCTCACACTCACCCACACCCACAACCTATTAATAAATATTGTTTACGCAAAATTAATGTTAGGTACATTAATTATTCAAACATTTGTGACGTAATAAGATACAATAAGATTAATAATTGGGAGAAGCCACTGGCACCTAAAACACAGTGAAACACTAGTTCAGGAGCCTGAAACACTAGTTCAGGAGCCTATGGATTCATAAAATTTTATGTAAAAACTTATGCCAATAAATGTTTATTATAATTATATATTATTATTATAAATAAATTATACGTTTTATATAGGATGTTGTAGCTAAAGTAATAGTTCCTATCTCGATGGTTTTATATATACGAAATTGTATTAAACCGGTAGCGGTCAGTAATAACAAAACAATGTGATGTTACATTAATCTAGAAATCCTACTCATATTATAAATCCGAAAGTTTGTGTGTAAGTATGTTTGTTCCCTCTTCACGCTTTAACGGCTAAACGGATTTGGATGAAATTTGGAATGTACATAGATTATACCTAGTATTAACACATAGGCTACTTTTTAACTAGATAAAAGCGGGCGATGCCGCGGGGAACGGCTAGTAGTAAATAAATGGTACAATAAAAATAGTTTTATTTGTGTGTCTAACAGAACGATACTAGTCTATAAGTGTGTACACTTAGTTGTAGACACAGTTAACATTATTTATATATAAAGAATGATAATAAGTGCATGTACAAAATGGCCGACTTATTGTTTGCTGCCTTTTAATATTAACTTGTTTATTACAAAGATGTGGGTAAATCCACTCAGAGTTTACTTTGTAGGCTCAATTACACTTATCAAATGTAAGTTCTATTGTACAATTGGTACAAGTTTTTATCAATAAATAAAAATGAATATAATGATATAAATGTCTGTTTGTGAACAACGTCAGAATTTCTATACTATTCATTTTACATATTGAACTTTGTGAGTTGTAAAGTAAATGCAGAAGATATCTTTTTCAAACTCTGTTTATACTCTAATCTAACACTGTTTCGTTTTAACCCTTTTTTTAACATACCAAATATTACATAATACTTTAGTACGTACTCTATTGTACGAATAAATTCGTGGACGGCGAATGACTGTTACCCATTGCCCATTGTTTTTGAACGGTATAGTCTGAAAACCTCCAAGTATAGAGTGAACCGGTTACTTTCCATCAGGTGAGATAAAGGTTAATAATGCCGAACAAAAAATAATTTGGTCAATATAATATTTTAAAAGATTGCTACTAGAACTGATTATTCAATGTAGATGTGTGCATCGTACATGATTTTCACACGGGTTGCTCGCCTTAGATAGGTACTTGTCTTGCAGATTCTTCATCAACAAGCTCTTTAGTTGTCAGCTTTGTAGAATGGATAAATGTGCGCAAGACCTACATGAGTTATTTCCCTCTTGCCCCTTTTACCATTTAACAACAAGGTAAACTGTCAACTTCATCCTTTATTGTTGACATATGCTTGCTCGAACCTTTTTGCCTCTACGTTCAATGAGTACGTCAAATGAGTATATAATCTGTGAGTAAAACTCATTGCCCGCGCCTATATTTCTTGAACGGTATAGTCTGAGAGTCTTCAAGTCTAGAGTGAACAGGTATCTTCTAGGCAAGCGTATTCAGCCGCATCATTACCTTACATAAGGTGAGATAGTGGTCAAATGCTTGCCAATATAATATTTTAAAAGATTGGTCCTATATCTAGTCGTTCAGTGTAGATGTGTGCATCGTACATGAATTAAGCGTTGGATCTCGCCTTGATACTTGCCTTCCAGATTCTGCATCAACAAGCTGTTAAGTCATCAAATTTTTACTATATATATACACATGTATGAAATCAAAACAAGATAATTGCGATCTTCGCCGTAAAGTACAATATTTGAGCATAACTTTACGCATGACAAACATCATCATATTGTTATGCCCGACGCTTCCTTGTGTTTATAAAACAACCGTGGGAAATAGCGAGAGAACGACCGATTTCCATCCGAACATGAAGAATGTACTACACCGTTTTTTAGATTAGTAAATAGCAAAAAAATGCTATTTATAATATTTAAATTGTTAATAGCATACCATTTGAGTTCGTCGAAAATCTTACTATCTTATTATATTTTATAATTGCAAAATTATGTGACCGAACTAACCGAACTATCAATTCCTATGTTTTAGCGTATAAAAATAATACTGTTTATTGTATGTATAAATGAGCAACTGTTGCTACTCTATGATTATTTTATAACATCATTTCTCACACAGTATTTACGATGAAATATTTTTGATTTTGATTATAAAGCTTATGCCAAGAGAGGAATTTACGTTAGATCTAGACTCTAAAGACTATATACGGTAGTATTACTATACACGGTAGTTATTGCAAATTTTCTACATTTTATCTCCATTGGTGACATTTGAAATTATCGTCACATATTGCTGAGTACAACGTCAACCATCGTCACTTGCCGAGATATTATTATTATTGCTTAGTCAAATGATTGGCTATTCTGTATAATAAAATAAAAATTGTGTTTTTATTTTAAACTCTTACAAAACTAAAGTATTATTTCATGGTTCTTAAAAAGTCCTAATACATTTTTGCACTTACGCATCATACAGTTTTTTACTATATTTTTGAAGAAACCTTTAAGAATCTAAGAGTAATATATTTTCTGTGACTTTCCATATAGGGAATTTATAAAATTCCAGAAAGCTCTCAGATCCTCATTCCTATTCTAGCCTTTAGCTCATTTAGTTCCACAACTTTCTTCTGGATGCTACATTTGTCGTAATAATTAAGGTGATATATTCTATATCAATCTATAATTATTAGTTGTTGAGCTTGAGGTGACGGTAAAACTGCTATGGAATCCACGTTATTGGTTTGCCTACCCCGTACTAGTGACCATACTAAAATCCTCCTAATCCTCCTAAAATGATGTTCCGTCGGCTTGAGAGCCGGTTATGTTTTAAGCCTAGCGTGTCAATCTCCCTCGATCATCATCTATCTAATCGCATTATCACTTGCCAACATGTGAGGTGAGGAGGTCATACATTGTAATCATTTCAGAAAACTTCTTCTTCGATACATAGAGGAGTCAAGATGGCTTTGAGGCGGATATGCACAAAGCACTCCAAGCCGGACAACATCTAGGATTAAATGCAGGTTTAACAAAATTTAATTCAATTAAAAAAAATATAAGAAACGTATATGTGCCTAGCACATACGTAATCACTCCACTATGGTCTAGCAGACTCCCCAACAGATTTCCTTAACTTCAAATAAAGCTTCCAAATATTATACTATAGATACTGTAGCTGTGTTCGTACGTAGTAGAACGTACTCACCGTGTACAAACGCAAAATATGCGAAGTATTTTGAGAATGCTTTAGGACCACATTTATATTTTGTTCTTTTTGTTTGTCATATATTTTCTGTATAGTATGTACACCGGGATAAACATATACATAGTACACCACAAGCTCAGTGCATTTTTAGAATGTTGTGAGTTTACCGGCCGGAATTCCGGTCACAATTTTGTCAGTGTGGTAGGAGAGTTGCGAAATGCCATCCGGCATTTTGGTCGGTTTATATCTCTGATCCGTGATATATTTATCGTGATATTTAAAATGTACAGCTCTTAAAATAAGTACATTCATATGTAACTTATAGTAAAACTAACGAGTTTTTTTTAGCTTATTCATTTCGTAAAAAAATTACAATCACTTTTAAACATAAACGCTTTCACACTCCAGCCCCACACTAAGTTCGATGACTTGTGTCGTGGGTGCCGGAAACATTCACATCACACACACTATCACAACCAGAACAAGAAACATAAATTATCTATGGGGAGAAAACTTGTGTTCCCGCCGGGAATCGAACCCTAAGACATACAGGTTCGGAAAAAATATTACTTATAACCAAACAATTTCACTACCTGTAAAGCCCTGAGTAATCAGTGGGTTTGTATGTATGAGTATATACATAGAGTTAAATTTGTCCGATTCTATGATATGTTACTATAGTATGTAATCAAAGTATTTTGGTAGTTCTGTGTAGGTGTAGTAGGTGCTACTATTATAAATAACTATTTCAGTTATTTAAGGATGTCGATTGAGGGAGTCAGTGTGCTATGTTGCGATAGGAAGAGACGTGTTAAATTTTAAAAACAAGATGCACGCATGGATATTTGAACCCTGTTTTGACACGATTTTATCGATACGTTATTTCCGTACGATTTAAAGTAGATTGAATCAATGAAATCAGTTTTCCTAAATCAGTAATACTAATACGAAACGCTAACTGAAACTAAGACAAAATAAATTAACATTTCTGTTCCACTGTTTTACAAGAACCTTTTATTTTTTGCCTTTTTTTATACCCGATAGGCCAGCATTTGACCACTATCTCACCTGATGGAAAGTGAAGATGCGGCCGAAAATCTAGCACGCTTGCCTAGAAGATACATATTCACTCTTCTTGAAGACTCCCAGATTATACCGTTCGGGGAACAAAGACGCAGGTAATGAGTTCCACTCCTTCGCAGTACGGATGATAAACGTAGAAGCGAATCGCTTCGAGCGAACTGGAGGTATGTCAACTATATACGGATGACGTTTGACAGTTTATCTTAAACAATAAGCTTACAGAAAAGGAAGTGTCATTACTAACATTGTCCAATCAGATGACGTCACCGATGATGTTCGACCAATTGCGTCAGGCTACACAATAGCTGTGAAAGTACGTTAGAAAGTGCAAGTCTTGTCTCACGTACACATTATATCAGACTATTTACATAACAACTATACGGTTTTGTGGGTAACTGGAACGGCTATGGTATATGCAACGTTACCAATAGTTATGAAGGTCAGGTAACGTAATCACCATAATTGTATTAAAGGTGTAGAGATGTAAATATGAGATATCAGGGGTTATTATGACAGGTACTATTATCATATTAAACGTCTTGATATTTATCAGAGCGACTAAAGTATGCCGTTCAGAGAAGGAGTACAGCGAAGGAGTGGAATTCATTGCCTGCGACTTTGTTTTCCGAGTTTCTTGCCAGGTTCTTCTCGAGATGGCTGTAATTTTGCGAATCTGGCAGTAGAATGATTAACTTTCATGAATGCCTCTTTGGGGCCCATGTGAATAAACGATTTTTATTTTGATTTTGGTGCAATCTTGCTGTGTTAAAGTCTTAAAATAATAGGTATCTTGCCAAGGCAACATCATTTCATCAACATGCTTGCCTAGGCAAGTATGTTCCATCTTCAGCAGCATCATCACTTTCCTTCAGTGAATAGTCAAATGATTGCCTATCGAGCATAAAAAAAAACATGCGGGGTAGTCTTTGGGGACTGTCGATAATGAAAACTAAGTAAATTGTGAATTGTATCGTCGAAAATAATTCAAAAATATTGGATTATTATTTTTGAATTATTTTTGGTTTTTAAAGAAGTATTAATGACCAATTTAAACTATAATCTTGATACGCCTTGGTTCTCTTTATATACTGTGGAAAAAAGTAGATACATATATAGAGTATAAAACTAGAATGAGACAGATGCCAGTAGCCAGTATACTACTCATGGGAAGCGAGTCACCCACGTCCGTAGGAGGATACCCCTTAAGTCTGACTCCCTACACGTGGTCCCCGGGTGGTGCTAATCAGGTGACATTTGATAGGTGGTAGAGCATTTTGTGAGTTGCTCGCCTGGCTTGCTACCAAAGTAGCTTACCACCATCAAGTTGAAAGTCTGCCGCCAAGCCAAATACGGTGTTCCGGCAGTTATCCTTGAGAGCCTGCGTATTCCAGGTCTAGTGTGTTTACCAGCTTCGATCACATTGTCACTTACCATCAGGTGAGATAGTGGTCAAACACTAGCCTGTCACAAATAAAAAAAAAAAAAAGCGTGCGGTGACAATGACGCGTGTTTCACGCTTTTTGTTCACCCAAAAAGAACACATATATACACAGTATACATGTAGCTCATGGAAAGCGTGCGGTGACTATGACACGAGTACCATGATATTTGTTCACCCAAAAAGTGCTCAACGCGCCTAAAGAAGTTTTAACTTCAAAAACTGATAGCGAAGTATGATCATGGGTGTTTATACAAAGAGGTATGACGCCTATACTACCTATAATGCACACACTTCACTTTACGAATCTAATTCAAAATATATCTCATCTGCCCGTATACTATTCTAACGTTTATGGTTCTACTGCCCTCTTTGTAACTTGCCCAGGGATATTAGAAATGCTACAGCAGCTAGGAACAACCATAGCACGTCGAGAATAAGATAACCTATGGTATGATGTTGATGATAGATGTTGTTATGACCTACGTGTGTTAATTGTCTACGCATTTTAACTTCTATAAATTTATAATTAGAAGGTAATAACAGGCTAAATAATGACCTTTCCAATCTTGTTAGATAAAGATAACATTCATTATGTCAAATTGCAGCCTACGTGTAATACCTACTTAGTTACCTACTTAAACCGTAAAGAGTTGCGCGCTAAATCTAGCCTGTTAAAATATTTTTGTTTCGGGCTTCCAAGATACAGGTCTAGCCGAGTTTGGAGCCCTCAAGAAAATGGTTACATGAACCTAAAGTGCTTATATTTTCACACGCTCTACCTAGTTTCTAAGAGTGATCTAAATGAAAATGAATAAATATATTTTCGCTACTCTCAAATACTTCGAGCTTATGGAAAACTGAGCACCCCTTTAGAGGACTCATATTAAACTCATATTAGGTTTTATTGAGAAAGATCACACGTTGAAATTGCCTGTTATTCTATTGAAAGCACGAGTGTTTCGACTCAGTGAAACGTCGTCACTGAATTAAACGTCACTGTCCGTCTTTCCGTTCGTATGTCTAGTGTGGGCTTATATCTGTTAATCAAAGCTCAGTAAAAATGGATACTTCAAATTCATCCTACTAATCCTACTAATATTATAAATCCGAAAGTTTGTGTGTAAATGTGTGTGTAAGTATGTAAGTATGTTTGTAACCTCTTTACGTTTCAATATGTAAGATTCCGTTTTATACTCGTACATATGAATATCTAGTTAGAGATTTTGATTAGTTTAAATTTAGTTTTTTGTTTAATTTATTTTTATAAAAGTAAAAGGTTATTTAAGTATTGATTTTTCACTACCTGTGTCCACGTTCTGCCAGCAGATCCAAAATTATATACTTATTTCCTTGTATTGAGTAAATACTACGACATAACAGAAAATCAAAGCTCAGTAAAAAAAAGTATTCTGCAATATAATATTATGTGAAATGTTTAGTTAGCCATAGCCAACAAATGCATTTGAATATAATGGTTTTGTTAAAAAGAAATTTCGTTGAGTATGAAATCTTATATATAAAATTCTCGTGTCGCGGTGTTTGTTACCAAACACCTCCGAAACGGCTCGACCGATTTTTATTAAATTTTGTGTGCATATCAAGTAGGTCTGAGAATCGGTCAACATCTATTATTCATACCCATAAATGTTAAGGGTGGTCCAACCCAATTTTTTTTATGATTCAGCATGAAATAATGTATATGGAAAAACAACGTTTGCCAGGTCAACTAGTAGTTTTATACATTTTCTTTAACATGTCAATTTTGTGAGACATCAAATATATTGACCCGGGATCTATTTAAAAATTTATATATCTTATACTTGGATATCAAATTTTAATAATGGAAGCAAACAATTCTGAATATAACAATATTTATAAGCATATTAACAGGAAAAATTTCAAATCACTTGCCAAATTCTGGTCGTGGGGTCTCAGTTCGAATAAAACCGAATAACTAGTTTATTGGTACCTACCAGCATCGTCATGACAATGATCGAGACTTGAGATAATATTTGAATGTCTACGGTTGACCGAGTTTGCTTTATATTTCTTTTAAAAAGAAAGCCAACCATTAAATTTTTTGGAGCTGGTAGTCATCTCGTCCGCGAAATTTTCAACCACGTGGTCGAGTTGCATCCTTAAATTTTTATTGTTATTAACTCGGCCACTCATACAAAGTACAGTCGGAAGAAAAAATGGTGTAAACCAAATTTTTTTTCATCTTCCGTCACACGACAAGGCTATGAAGCTTGAAGAAGCTGCCCTAAAGTAAAAGGTCAATGTGAGAAAAGTAACAGAAATATAAATAAACAAACCATAAACGCTCTCACATTCACATCCTTATATTAATTTCGAATACTTGTATCAATGCTGTAAATATTCACATCACTCAGACCCAGAAACACAAACTTCCCTTGGAGAGAAAACTTATGTTCCCACTAGGAAACGAACCCGACACCCGCTGCTTAGAAGGCAGACGCGTAGCCAAGTTCGCCAGCGAGCAGTTCATAAATGGTAATATTAAATTGAGTTACGTCATTACATTCAGTTGTATCGATTTACATAACAATCATAGCGTAGTGGGTTAATGGAACGATCTATAGGAAAAAATAAATCGTCGATATCAACAGGTATCAAGGCCAGTCAGTGGTTTTGGTGATGCTGGTTTTACTGGCTATGTTTTTTGTTTATAATAAATACTAGTAGTGTTAGATATATAATCGAATCAACTCGTAATAGGTCGTGAGCACATTATACGATACCCCATCTTAAAAGAATAATGAGTAAAACGAGATTGTAGGGTTTACATTTAGTAGCTTCAATAAAATTTATTGGCCTGAGCGCGACTTTGAACGTTTTGTAGTATAGGTTAAAAAGTGCGTCAATTTATACCCTAACATTATTGTTGGTATTATTTAATGAAATCGTTACATAAAGATGAAATAACTTAGTGCCAAAAAAGGCAAAAAATTACACATTGTTGTAATGGATGAGAATAACAGAAGATTACGTATATTCTAAATTCTATATACGGTGATAAAAATATTTTTAAAGGTAATGAACTGACTCTTCTGTACATTTCCTTGCAGCTACAACTATGTATATATAACTCTTTTAGATGGATCTGTCCTGAGCCATCTGTCAATAAGAGTTGAATCATTTTAAGGGTAGGTAATATAATTAATTATTCTACGCAATTAATTAATCACTAACAGTTTAAGAGAAGACATCAGGTAATCTTTCTCTTATTTAAGAAGTAAACGGGAACTGCAAATAATGTTATTATGCGGTTGTTTTTCTTGATGACATTTTTCTAAAGCAAACTCTGATATCAGAGATTAGATACCTAAGTAGTAATAATATTGCAATAAAGATAAAGTTGGTATAATTATGAGACACGGTATTTAACTATTTATCGGAGTCAGAAATCACAAAGCAATCAATAAATTCTCATAATTTATTGAGTATGTGTTTGAATTATAAAGATTTCAGATGAGCTATTTAAAATACATCCACGAAAAAAAAATAGATACTCCACTAAATATTTTCGTGTAGAGTTCATCCTTATATAATAATTAGTATTATAATCGAATTCGTGAATAACACACACCCAGTCCATAGCGTAACGTTTTTATTCCACCAAAATGTTAATAAGGTATTCAATTTATTCGAGCAGAAAAATTCATTTTTTACTTCTGCATCTGCTATCTAATCATTTATTATTATTATTCTCCGTGGGTATAGGTTAAAAAAGCCTGAATGATGTCTGTCATGCTTTGTTGATCTTAGCAACAGCGGGTCACACAGGTGGTTAGGTGAGACAGCATAATAATAATAAAGAAAACATATTATATTTCTTATTATATTGTTCTTCAAACAACTAAAAGCTTATAATATGTCATTTAGTCGAGTTCGGTATTTTTAATCCTACTAATATTATAAATCTGAAAGTTTGTGTGTAAGTATGTTTGTTCCCTCATCACGCTTTAGCGGCTGAACGGATTTGGATGAAATTTGGAGTATACATAGATTATACCTAGGATTAACACATAGGCTACTTTTTAACTTGATAATAGCAGGCGAAGCCTAGTGGCATGGCTAGTTTCTAATAACATAATCTAGACTTAGGTTAAATGAACGGCACCAAAGCCAATCTTGGAAATACAATAGAATATAGTTTGTCGCACTTGAAGAATTGATTCTTTACGATACTTTATAAGCAAGTGTAGCTCAAGCTTTTATAGGTAGCAGTCATTACATACCTATTTGTATGATTGGTCGTTGTTGAGTAATCAAGAACTGCCCGTTGGCTTAGTTGGGTGGCGTTCGCCTTCTAAGCAGGGGTACCGGGTTCGATTCCCGGCGGGAACACAGGTTTTCTCCTTAAGGAAAATTTGTGTTTCTGGTTCTGGTTGTGATTGTGTGTGTGATGTGAATGTTTCCGGCACCCACAACACAAGTCATCGAACTTAGTGTGGGGCTGTGAGTGTAAAAGCGTTTAATTCAAAGTAATTTAAAGGCAACCAGCCCGTTAACCTTTCTACAGGATCTATGAATATCTATCTATAAAAATTAAGCACCTATGATTGTCGCTTACTAGATGTGGACAAGAATTTGGCCCTCGCTCTCCCGCTTTCTAGTATACATACTAAGGAAAAAAAATGTTGACAATGACAGTCGATCTCTTTTAAGTTGTATATTTTTTTAAATAAATTTTACAAAAAGTCCTAAAGCTATCTACGGGCCAATTGCCTATATTTCCTAAAACTAAACTAAAATTATACACATCTAAAGACCCAAGTTACCTACCTCACAAGTCATCGAGCTCAAAGCTGGTTTGGTGGTGACCAGCTGGAGTGGCGTTCCCATCATGCTGGCGGCAAATATAAGTTTTCTCAACGCTTTGGAGAGTTTCTAAAAGTTCAAATATATAATAATATCGTCAAAAAATGTGAAACAAATATAAAATAATTGTCATTGCGTCAAGCTAAAACACATGTTAAAGAATGGTTATTATCACTAAATTACGAAGACACTGAAAAACTGTTAGTTATTCTAAAATAAATGGGATAATACGTTAAGTTATAACTTTATAAGAATGTATTTAAACATTATAATTGTATGTTTATTAAATAAGTAGCTATATTAAGTTGTTAATGGTAAAAATAGTAATAAGCTGTAAACCGAGGTATAAATATCACTTTGTGTAAATATTAAACAGGTCATCACGATACAGGCGTTGCCTAGTGTGAGGGCCACCAGGTACATCTTGTTTTGAACTATTGATTCATCTCTGCATAAAACCTATTGTTTTTACGCATGTTAGTTACTAACATAGGGAAATAGTCGTAAGTTGTTTTTTTATGCAGCAAATAAATATTTTTGTTTTTTTTTTTTCTCCTTAATGCAAATTTGAGTTTCTGGTTCTAGCTGTGATTGTGAGTGTGATGTGAATGTTCTGGCACCCACGATACAAGTCATCAAACTTAATGTGGCTGTGAGTGTGAAAGCGTGTATCATTATTACTTACATGAATATTCGTTAACTTTTTTATTCGTGTGTATCTTCACGCTCCCAGTAAAAACTTACAATAGAATTACGTAACGCCCACTCGATACGAATCCGATAGCAATTTAGGCGCTTGTCACGGTATTCTGCAACAGATATATTGAATGATTTTTATCTCATATCTTTCTCTGTTATCTGCTAAGTTATAGCATTTTTTTCACTGATTGTCTACCGTTATACAGTCTCACTTGTTGGTAAATGATGATGTGGTAGAAATTGGTAAACATGCTGAGCCTAGAACGCGACTCAAGGTTAGCTGTCAAAACGCAATAACAATTGGAGACATATAAATTTTTCTACTTGAATTGGCAAATCACTTGTAGATTACTTAATTGAATAAATAAATAAAAAAAAAAAAAAAAAAATCAATTTATTGCCAGAAATAACACATAACAACATTAAACACATTTACATCAAAATTTTTCTATAAGTGATAGACAGACCGCCTCAGTCTGTAATTGGTAAAGGTGTGCTACGTAAGTAGGCTAACATGAGGTCCCTTCTTAAAGTCATGTAACGATAGCAATATTGAAGTGAAACTTCTTATAGGATGGCTAGGAGGGGATCTATTGAAATTCTGTTCCGTAACCGTTTTGTGTGACGAAAAATGATGAGGGTAAATATTGTGATGAATAATTAAAATGATTCCATAAACTTCTATCGTGTGTCTTCACGAAACACACTGTTTTTTAGGGTTCCGTACCCAAAGGGTAAAAACGGGAACCTATTGATAATAGACATCGCTGTCCGTCCGTCCGTCCGTCCATCCGTTGTACGGCTGTATCTCAAGAACGGTGATAGCTAGACAGTTGAAATTTTCACAGATGATGTATTTATATTGCCGCTATAAAAACAAATACTAAAAATAAAATAAATATTTAAGTGCTTCGTGCGCGAGTTTGACTCGCACTTTTTTATTATTTTAGGATTAATATCCTAAAATAATAAAAAAACCGGAGATCCCAGTTCGGCGCGAACGACTAATGTCGTTCGCGCCGAACTGGGATCTCGCGCCTACATTTTGCCTCATAGCGAAAAACTTTTGACGTTATTTGCTTATAACTTTTTTTATATTTCATAATTATTTGATTTCTGTATTTGTTGGTCAAGTACAGGATATAACAGATACTGTACGTAAGTTTCAGCGATCAGTGTGAAGCCGTTTTTGAGATAGATCCCGAGGCAAAATTGGTTTAAAAACAGTGACTTTGGTGGCCTACCAAATCGTTATTTTTTATTAGTGTTTTTTAAGACCGGTTTCATACTCTGCTAATCAAGCCCTTTTCAACGATACCCCACAAGGGTAGATAAAAAAATAAAAAATAAATGACTTCCCACTTACATGTATGGAGGCCCTCTTAATATTTTCATTTATATAATTTTAAATGTTATTTTTAGCTTTGGGCCGTAGTTTCACATATTATATGAGAATTTGAAGTCATTCGCTTATATGGTTTAGACGCTAGATGCCTCTGACAGACGGACGGATGGACGGGCGGACGTACGGACAAAATGCTGAACGATTCAAGTCAACTTAGAGATCTCGTTTCGATCGATCAATTATCAACTTTGTAAATGCTAGTTTTTTATACTTGATAGGCAAGCATTTCTCCACAATATCACCAAATGGAAAGCGATGATGCGGCCGAAGTTGCAGCGTACTTGCCTAAAGATTCACTTTGATTTAAAGACTTATTCACTCTTAACTTAAAGACTTCCAGATAATCTATTTTGGCCCCCGTCTTTGTTTCTTTCGGGGAACAAAGACGGGGGCAAAAAATAAAAATAAAGTAATAAATCTATTTGTATGTAGCATTTTACATAGACAAATTATTTTGATATAAACGATCCGTCAACCAACATAACTAATCGTAACTCCTGTTGAACTTGACATTGAGTTATTACGATGTGAATGACGTGGTTAAATAATAATAGAATAATGATAATTATTATGTAGGTACCTACTCGGGGGAAGAAAGTTTTTGTTATGTAATACTTGGCAATTTATTTTGACTTCCTCTGTCTCGAATTTGCAATCATTACTCATTGCATCACACAATAATTATTTAAATGTTTGGACTGTAGATGTTTTAGGTATTAGCATATATACTTACTAGAATTGAAAGGTGTTTTTTAAGAGTCAAATTTGTATCTGAATTTTGAGATATTTGAAGAAACAAAACAAACAACAAACGCATTCAAACTCACAGCCCCACACTAAGTTCAAAGACTTGTATCGTGGGTGCCGGAAACATTAATAAACAGTTAAATAGTGTACGGCAATCGGTATGTGTTATGCTTAAAGACGAATCTATTGAACGTGTATACGAAGCGCGGAATCTAGGTTTGCATATGGATTGCGAACTTAGATTTGAAAAACATATCGCAAGCTCGATACAAAATTGTTTTTATAGATTAAAAGTTTTGTACAAAATGAAACCTTTTTTAAAGGAAGATTTGCGTATTCAATTAGTTAAGTCGCTCATTTTATCTAAATTGAATTATATGGACGTAGTTTTTGGCCCACGTCTGCTTGTAAGAACACAAAAACTTGTACAACGTGTTCAGAATGCCTGTGCCCGTTTTTGTTTTGATATTCCGTTAAGAGCTCATGTAACACCTTACATAAATAAACATTTTATACTCAAAATGACACACCGTAGAAAGCTTCACCTAGCCTGTCTTCTATTTGGCGTTTTAAAGCATAAAGCGCCCGCATATCTGTACGAAAAGTTGACATGGATGTCAAGCCAGAGGCCTCACGGGTCCCGGCAGTGCGCAATACAGCTTTCTTTACAGCGGCATGCTTCTGCCGCTTTTAGAGGTAGTTTCCGTTATGCTGCAACTAAATGTTGGAACAATATACCACCGCCACTGAGGAACCTGCAATATTTTCATGCGTTTAAAATTCACTCAGAAATTATTAAAGAACTCAGAAATTATTAGAAAATATTTAAAGAATTCAAATCAGAAGAGTCAGGAAACTCTCAAACATGATACCAGTGTGTTATAAAATGTTATCAAATATTATAAATTGTAATAACGTTTATACCATTATTTGTATGTATATATATATGTATATATATATATATAATTATAATTATTTATTATTTATTATAGAACGAATAGTAAATGTAGTAGTTATTAATGTATTTGTTTTTGTTTTTTGTTGTAATATTGTTACTCAAATTATTATTATTATTGTTTTATTGTGAGTCGTTTGTGTTGTTGTAGGTAGTCCGTGTCGTCACAACAAATCCGGTCCCAACGGAAGACCAGCGCTGATCTTTTGATCAACATTTATGCTGAGTTGGAACCGATTTGTGGCAATGGCACCAATTATTTTTTATGTTTAACTATTTATTTTATTTTCTTTTTTATTGTTGTTAGGTGTTTATTGTCACAAATAAATATATTTTCTTTCAAATATATTTTCTTTCTTCTTTCTAATATCACATACACATTACACCCAGAGCCAGAAGCACAAATATCCCTTGGGAAGGAATTTATGCTCCTGCCGGGAAGTGCAGAGGGCGGACACCTGTCCACTGCGCCAACTGGGTCGTCTAAGAGTTAAATTTGATTGTATCTTCTATTGGGATAGTTATATTATCCCTATTATATTTTAATATTATAAATACGAAAGTAACTCTGTCTGTTAATCTCTCACGCCTAAGCCACTGAATCAATTTTGATGAAATTTGGTACAGAGATAGAATAGAGCTTGGGAAAGGACATACGCTACTTTTTAACCCGTCATTCCCGCGGGTGCAGACTTACGCGGGTAAAACCGCGAGGCGCAGCTAGTAATATATAAAAGAAGCCATTTTATTTTTATTATAATCGTTGTGGGACTCAACGTTGGTTTCGGAAATCAACGTTTATATATTTTTTTAATTTAAGAATCTCCTTTCGCTTGTTTTTCTATCCATCAGCGTTCTTTTTCTCCGTAGTTTCTATGGAAGTAAAGATAATAGAATAACGTTGATCCAACATGATCCATTATCAACATCCAGCCCAACTTACAATCTGCCGTCTGAAATCGCAAGCAATTGAGGTTTCCTGACGATACGTTTAGCGATTACATCATCGACTCATTAAAGTAGACGTTCCGTTGGTTTTAATTGCATACCTGAGATTGCTTTGGCATTCCACACTCCTGTGATAAACCTTTGTCATATCATATGTATTACAATAAGCAGGCTTTTTGACACTAAAACGTAAATATAAACATAACAACATAAAGGCTTTCACACTCACAACCCCTTGACTAAGTTTTATGACTTGCGTGCCGTGAGGACCGGAAACATTCACATCACACACATAATCACAACCAAAAACAGAAATTTTCCTTGGGGAGAAAACTGTGTTCTCGCCGGGAAGCGAGCCAGATACCCCTGCTTGGAAGGCGAACGCTCACTCAACTGAACCACGGGCAGTTCATAAACTTAACTGTAGGTTACTGTTATTAACATTTTATTATCTTCTTCCATCGATCTACTAAAAATGCAGATGCAACATTCGGAACATGAAAGTGAAGCCAATAGAGCAGATACTACTTGCACTGACAGCGTTTTCTTATACCAGTTTTAATGATGGTCTTACGAATCGTTACTTAATGACATTTGTTTGGAGTTTGTCCACATGTGACGAATAGTAAACAAAACTGTTAATTTTACTGACTAATTGCCAACGAATTTAAATCGAAATTTGCATGTCCCTATTATTATTAACAAGTATGTGAACTATTGATCAACTAAGTCCTAAATCTGTTACCCATATACCTACACTTGAATCAAATTAATGCATTATATTCCATTTATAAACATAGGCTTTTAAACTTCTTTTTTTATACGAATAGGCTATCAGTGGCTACTTTTATTGAGTAAAATGAACGGTAATTAACACATTAATATTACAATTATAATTTATTTATTTGTGTTATAAAATCCACAGATCTTAAACATGGTTAAGTATTTTATGACTATACATATATCTTATTACGGATTTAATTTATATGTTACTAGTCGTGCCCCGCGGCTTCGCCCGCTATTATCAAGTTACAAAGCAGACTATGTGTTAATTCTAGGTATAATCTATGTACATTCCAAATTTCATCCAAATCCGTTCAGCCGTTAAATCGTGAAGAGGGAACGAACATACTTACACACACACTAACGCACTTACACACAAACTTTCGTATTTATAATATTAGTAGGATTAACTAAGAGAGCAACATAAATTCAAAAATATAAAACTTATCTATATATTACATTGTGACAAGTGATAGATTCCTCAAAAATTTAAAGTAATTCGTGTGAAAAATCACGACTTTTGAAAGTGCTAACAAACTTGGTATTTTATACTTTCAACATTAGGTATCATTATCTACATCTCAATTCAAGGTTGGAAATCTACATACGCCTTATTAGGTCAAGGTAGATAGGTAGGTAGATCTTGTAGATGTATCTAGAAAGCATTTTTTGTTAGTAAACAGGTTCTCTACACAATCGTAGTCGATAATACAAATAACATTAAAGGGAACAATGTAGTTGGATGTCTGACAAATTACAATTGTAGTATAGTGGTAATTTTATTTTAAAAGACAGTTTATTATTGTAGAGTTGTAAGATTTGTCAAACATGACTTAGGAGGATCGTTATTGTATCAGCTGCTTGTATTTGATTTGCATTTGTGACCTTTAGTTATAACGCGTAGTCTGACTTATAATATTTTAGTTGTTCACCTTCTAAGACTTTAGTGATGATTTTCAACGAACTTTTTATAGCTGACACGCTGTTGCCCGTGACTTCGCATGCGTTGGATTGACTTCTAGCGTGTGAATTCATAACATTCCTTTTTTTAAGCTCCATTACCAAAGTAAGCAATCTTGAAAATTTCACATCTCTATCACCTCTGAATTAGGCTGCGCGCCTTGAATACCATTCAGCCAGTTATTGAAACGTTGGTTTTTTATATATAAATGACAAATAAGTAAGCATTTGGCCGCTATTTCACCTGATGGAAAGTGATGATGCGATCCAATATGAAGCATGCTTACCTAGAAGATACCTATCTACTATAGACTTGAAGACTCGCACAAAAAAAAACGTTCATTCCATTATATTCATATATACAAGATATGAATATACTATCGCACAGTAAGTGATAATGTGGTCGAGGGTGGTCAACGCGCTTGGCCTAGAATAATTGTTACTCAAGGATAGCTGCCAAAACATTGTTTTTTCTTTAATGAAAAAAATTTTTTCATACTACGCTTCTACAGTAATGTATACATTCGCTTTTTAATATAATATAATATGGAAATCCTTACCTGAAACCATACGCGTTGCTCTGAAACCAGCCCAAGATTGGCTCTGTGCCAACTGTATGCTGTAAACTATTTTCCACGTTCAGTCTTATAATGCAATGTAATGTTGCAAGCACCTAAAGCATGGAGATGCAATATCCTTGAAACTAATCTTGTGGTTGGTAAAAGTAACGATTTGGAATCACGTGAGCAATTTGTACGGTTAGTATTTGAGTAGCCTGAGAAAAAAGTCTGGCTAACTTATTGAAGTGTTTGAATGTTGTATGGAGAGGTATCTCCAATATACTTTATTATGAAAATTAAAAATCAGATCTTTGATTTTGTTTTGTATATTTCCATCTTTTAGTAATGTGTGACTTTTATAACTATTATAAACACATTACCTATAAAAAAACTAAAAGATACGATAGACAAAAAAAAATATAAGATTTAAACAGCCATTACATTTTAGTTTAAAATAAATGTCCTACAGCAATATTCAAATATCATATACATTTAGAAAATACAATAGAAAGAAGCGATATTTTTTAGATTTGACTTCAGTAACATACACACGTACAGAATAATTATACATCCTACTAATATTATAAATCCAAAACTTTGTGTGTGAGTGTGTATGTAAGTGTGTAAGTATGTTTGTTTCCTCTTCACGCAATAACGGCTCAACGGATTTGGATGAAATTTGGAATGTACATAGGTTATACCTAGGATTAACACATGAGCTACTTTTTAACTCGATTACAGCGGGCAAAGCTGGGGCACGGCTAGTTGTATTATAAATGTGTAATAGTAAAAATTTACGTAGAGCATTTTTTTTTTGTTTTAAACTATTCGAAGACAATTCGTATTAGTTCGGCTGGGTTTAGTTTTTGAACTTTTTGTTGTTTTTGTTAATTTTATTAACTAGGTAATTAAAACAGCACGCAGAACTCTATCATGCCTTGGTAGGTAAAACATAGTTCTGGTGTCAATATTTTTCAGGACCTTCTTGCGTTGTTATTACTCCTGTTGTCTTACGACAACCAGCCTTAACCGACGTGTAAGATGGAATCTTGCTTAAAGCATGCTAGTGACCGCCCGGTCCTTCGGAGGTAGGCGCGGCGGCGGTTTGGTTCGCTGACCTTCCTACGTGCACCAAATCGCGAGACGGGAGCCGACCCCGGCCTGCCACGAATGTGGGGGGCTGGAGGACACGGCGCTTCATACGCTGGAGGTGTGTGCCCCCACATGGTGCCCACTGCGGCATACGCTTACAGCAATTATAGGCGATCTCTCCCTGCCGAGCATGGTAGACGCCATGCTGGGCAGCGAGAGATCGTGGCAGGCAGTGGTCTCCTTCTGCGAAACGGTGACGGCGCAGAAGGAGGCTGCGGAGCGGGCCAGAGAGGTTGACCCCCAATCTGACCCGCTCCGATACAGACGCCCCGTATGTCTGGGAAGAGGAGGCAGTTTGGCCGCCTACTCTCTCCTCCTCTGTATTGGGATCACTGGTGGAGAGCCAGGGGTTTCTCACTGGTCTCACTGGCTTGCACGGCCCCACACATCTGGATGACCTTGGTGAGCAAGGTTACCCCTCCATGGGAGCAGTGGCCCGGTTTGCTACCGGGCCTACAGCCAGGGCAAAATAGTGACTGCTAGCGCGACCCTATCTTCTCCACCTCGGCGAGGGACTGCTCACGGGAGGTTTTTAGTGGGTTCGAGCCCCACACACCCCTTTCCTTTTCCCCTGGCATATGCATTTTCCCTCCACATAAAATAAATAAAAATTCTAGTGACAGAAGACTAAACTTGCTTGAAGCATGCTCAGTTGAAATCCTATCAAAAGGTCAAAATGAACTCTAATGACCGTTCTGAACGATGCTTAGCTTTCTCAGCCAAGCTAAATAAGTTCATGTATGAATTAATCCATATTTAGTAAAGTAAAGTAGACTATGCTCGTCTTGTCTATCAATTACATATTATACGAATCAGCTTTATAAAAACATCCATCCCTTGAACAACAAAGGATATACATGGGCGTGTTCTACATACTCTTTCAATGTAAATTTTCGAAAGGTATGGGCCATTCCTAAAGGTATTCAGGTACAGTGTATCTATAGAAGTGTTCCGGATTGAAAGTAGAATGTTTCGCTTCATGTTCTTGGTGATCAAGGTAATTATGTAAATTGTAATTGTTTAAAAGTTTGATTTTGTATTACCGGCATAAATGCAGGAACTGTTGCGCAAGAAAATGCTGTTTATAGACACAATTGTAAAAGTAACTCGTGAATTAATTAAGTACCTACCTAATAATACCTTACACTTTTAAACAGATATAAACGCATTTTATGAAACTTTTGAGCTAGAAAATTACGTAATCTGAGAATATTAAAACCAAAATTAACAAGTAACTGGGGACAAGTTGAATATACTTTTGGGTTTTAATAAGATATTAAATGAGTGTGTAAGTCATATTTTGAGTTCAATTACGTATACGTGAAGAGTTTACCACTATTTAATATACCAGAAATTATCATTTTTACAATAGAGCAAAAACAAAAAGCTCTGGAATAGTATTTTGTTTTGTATCGTATCCTCCTTTAATCTTTACTTTTTGATATATTTTATGTGTTAAACTATTCGTCATAAAAACAAAATTAAATATTTTGTGATAACTTCTTTGTATGTTAAGACAGAAGACATAAGCACAGTAATAGGTTCTCTTTGTGTACGGAATTCTATAACATAAAAGTTAAAAATTACATAAACTTAGTAAAATTATATTTACCTACGTCCTTTTCTGTCACATGAATGCGAAACGAAGCGCCCATCGCACCAATTCAAAATACTTGCTTGACTCATTCAAATCGCACATTACAATTTTATTACTAGTTTATTTTAGAGTCGTACTTATGTACATTACGATAATATATACTCAAGTATGACTCATAGGTCAGGTATTGCTATAAAGTGGAACACAATGTACCTAAACTGTTTAACTGATATTATTTCTACTTGTTTTAAGACAAGGAAGCGTGAAAATACTTTATCCGTCCAATAATACATTTTGCATAAAATCGCTATCATACTTACATAAAATGTTCAAAAATTTGTATCGACGGCACCGCTGGATGGAAGAAGTCAAATCAAATAAGATCGAAGTAGTCAAATAATTTAATAACCCAAACCTGAATCGCAAATGTTCCTTGGGGAGAACAATTTTAATACAGTTGCCTGCGATTAATTTCTTTATATATAAAAATCAATGCCACTTTTCGTTGTAATTTTATAACTCAAGAACGGGCTCACCTATCCAAACCAAATGTTTAGGCTTTGTTCGGACTATTAAGTGAAGTTTGTACAAAATCGGTCGAGCGGTTCTTCATTTATCACACCCGGGCGAAGCCGGGACGGATTGCTAGTGATTCATAATGATGATGACAATACTATGACAGGAACATTAACTGGTATGCACACAACAACTCACCAAAGTTTTATTTCTGTGGGATGAATGGTATAGGCGTTCCTTTACCATTCATCTCATAGCGATGGTCCCATGATAAAACCAACAAACATATAAATAAATGATGTTGCCGACAATGTAGCATGCTTGCCTAGAACACCTATTCACTCTTGACTTGAAGACGTTGTGTAGCGGTAAAGACGCTCGGAATGTACCAGGTTTTCAAGGATTGATGCCTAAACAATATTTAACTTCATTCGAGCTTGGACAGATTTCTCTGCTTGATGGTGCTAAATTAAGACAAAATTTTGGTACAGAATAGCTATAGACGTACAATAAAAAATGTCCTACTATATTGTACTATATTTTCCTTTACCGGAAGCAGAAGGCCGTTGTAGCCTCGTTGGTCGTAGGATTTGAGTCCTTGCACATACCACCCCATCGCAGGCCGTGTTCACTACGATTGATATATCATGGCTGGACTGTCCTTGGTTTAAAATACATATAGTTTTAATTATATAATATACTCTGTTTCAAAATTGAACTGCCCGCTGGCTAAGTTGGGTGAGCGTTCGCCTTTTATCCCCACGGAAATTTTGTATTTCTGGTTCTAGTTGTGATTGTGTGCGTGATGTGAATATTTCCAGCACCCACGACACAAGTCATATAACTTAGTGTGGGGCTGTGAGTGTGAAATCGTTTATGTTTGTGTAAAAAGGTACAGCTATTCATCCATAAAAGAATTGAAATGAAAATAGTGGCACCATCCCACGCAATAAGCGTGGTTGCCTCACTTGTATTAATAGTGTCTTTAAATAGACTATTAGCGCGTGGATAGGTACGCCTCGGCTTAATGACATTATAAATGACATTAGATGTAGGCGTGGACTGAATGTCAGAGAGTAAGTAATGTTCCACGGCATTTCACTAAAACTGAAATGCATGAAATTTTAAAAAATGAGTACCGTCTAAGAAATAAGGAAGGGAGCTCTTATCACGAGCGTCTTAAGAAGCATCGAAATACTTTGGCTGTTCAACTAACTATACAAGGCTCAAAATGTATAATTTTCAGTTTTGTATTATGAATGTCATAGTGTGATTAAAATATATGCAAAAATTAACACCCAGTACAATTATATTCTGTAAACATATGTACACTATAGGCTAAGTCCTTAATCACAATGCATTTATTTCCTAATATTATTTCATAATTTTCAAAGACATGTTTATATTTGGCGACAGTACCGATTCGAAGGTTAAAGTAAATAACACAAGCCTTTTATACAACTTCTACGTCTTTCTATAACAATAGCTTAACAAAACATTCAATAAATCAACCACTACATTCTTTTACAGCACGAATTTATTGTATTTATTGAGAATATTATTTTTATAATATACCCAGGTGTCATTACGGAAGTACAAACATGTTTTTGATTTGTGTAATATTTATTGGTATCTATATGGAACTTGCTAAGATCATTTCTCACACAGTTTTTACAAAATGACAAAATGAAAAATGCTGGTAAATATTTTGGACAGAGATTGAGTATTGCCATTCAACGTGGCAATGCTGCCAGCATTTTGGGTACTTTGCCTACTGGTAGCGGTCTATTAGATTAAGTTTTGTACATATTTATATCTAATTATAGTTTTTTTGTTTAATTTTAATTTAGTTTTTAGTTTAATGTAATAATATTAATTATTTATTTATATAGATTAAATAATTTTGAGTTTTTACAAATGAATATATTTTAATTAAGATATTTTGGTTATTACACATATTATTATAATAATATATTATTATAACACAATTACACATATTATTATAGCAATATGATCAAAAGAAAATTATTATGTATGTATACACAACATATCAATGGTGTCCACTTAGTATGGTTTTAGAGACCGTACATTCGTTTTACCACGTTAAAATATGTTACCGAGCAGGAAACGATGTTCCGGCAACTACGTTTCAGTGCCGGTTCTCATTCTAGGTATACCGTGCATACCTCTGTCTACTGCATCATCACTTACTTATATTACTTATTATGAGGTAAGATCATACACTTGTCTATCAGATATCTAAATTACAACATGATTTCCAAAGACTTTTGTTATTTATCATTACATTAGTTTGTTTTTCCGATGTCTATAAAGGAGTGCAAAGTAAATGCAAGTTGGAGAAAATTACAACATGATTTCCAAAGACTTTTGTTATTTATCATTACATTAGTTTGTTTTTCCGATGTCTATAAAGGAGTGCAAAGTAAATGCAAGTTGGAGAAGACATAAACGCAAAGAAAACAGGTGTTGCTTTATTTTTGGATCTTACTAAAGCGTTCGATTCTGTAATTCATAGTACATTATTAACAAAATTAGAACATGTTGGTATTAGAGGCCAGGCCTTATTACTTATTAAATCCTACTTAGAAAATAGAACTCAATCAGTTGCATTAGATGTCTTTAACAAGTCTAATAAAACTATTGAAAAAGTGTTTTCCAAACGTGAAGATATATTATTAGGTGTGCCACAAGGAAGTATCCTTGGGCCACTTTTGTTCCTAATTTATGTGAACGAATTATCTTTAGTTAGTAATCATTTATGCATTATGTTCGCTGATGATGCTACTATATACATTCCAAAACGAAACTTACAGGATGAAGAATATGAAAAGATAGTCAATGATACATTTCAAACTGTTGTTCTCTGGTTAAAACAAAATAATTTAACAGTAAATATAAATAAAACGCACCTAATTCAGTTCAAAAATTACAAACAAACTCATATAAAACTTGATGTACTACATGAAAACATTAAAGTAGGTTTAGTTAACGAGACAAATTTTTTAGGGATCATAGTTGATACAAATTTAAGCTGGAAATCTCATATAAGAAAAATAAATAGTAAACTTTCTCAATACTGTTATACATTATCGACCTTAACTGACATCTCTTCCAAAAAAATTGCGATCAATGCTTATTACGGATATGTTTATCCTCATTTAAGTTACGGAGTTATATTTTGGGGTAACTCCGTTGACATAAATTCTTGTTTTCTTTTACAAAAAAGGTGTCTGCGAGCTATATATAAATTAAGTAGTACCGATACTCTACGTAATGTTTTTAAAAACTATTCTTTTCTTACATTAACCGGTATTTATGTACATGAAATTTGTATGTTTGTCAAGTCTAATGAATGTTTATTTTTTGAAGTTAAATCTAATCGTGCCGAGTCGCTAAGACCTAAATATAAATATAATATATGTATACCACAGATTAATAATAGCATGTTTTATAATTCTGCATTTGTGATGGCCATAAAAATATATAACAGATTACCATTAGAATTGAAAATGCTACCTAGAATTATATTTAAACGTAAATTAAAAACTTGGCTAATTTCCAAAGTCACTATAGCCTTAAAGAGTATTTTGATACCGAATCTTAAACTTTTTAAAATCTTATTTAAACTTAGCTTTAAACTTGTTTTTGTATTATCTTTATATGTTATATGTTTCAAATTCTAATACATTAAGATAATACTTTTAATATTTTTATGAAAATATTGTACGCTCGAAATGGGCAAGCTGTTGAAACTGTATATATTTTATATAAGATCTTTTGTAACCACAGTCTGACAATAAACGATATTCTGATTCTGATTCTGATTCTGAGTTTCTCAATTCGTGAATATATATTTTTTTGACTATAAGTACTTGTGTATATTTTTTCACTGTAGGTTTTTTTATTTAATGATGAATGTTTATGACTTTAGTGTCTAGTCGAGGTTTGATAAAGAGGTTATTGAATAAATTAGTACTATTATAAAATATACTGTAAAAATGGCGGGTAAATTGACTATGGAAGTCTGTTTTTGACAAAAATCGTCATAGAGTCTGACTCGCTAACCAATGGTTCCGTAGACATTTTATTCGTTTTTAAAAAAGTATTGTAGCCGGTTTTCATGTTTTTTTAAACTACTATTTTTCCATTAAACTTATACTTTGTGGTTTTGCTCTTGCAAAAGTTTGATTTATTAGTGAGTGTCAAAATTTACGGTTCCAAGGGAGCATAGACCTAAGTAATTTTTATTTGAACTTCTTACCACGCGTTCCTTATAAAAAGGGCATTGACAGACAGACGGACAGCGATGTCCTATAAGAGTTCCTATCGAGGTACGTAACCTTTAAAAACAGGTCTCTGTTCTCTTTATTATTCCATTAACCGATTATGGATAATCTTATCGATTGCAATTAATATAAAAGCTTACCTATAAAACAACTTGGGATTTCCAGAACAAGAGAAAGTCCACAGCTCGAGTGTTTTAAGGATGCCTTTAATTACAACGCAAACAAAAACCGGTGTTATTTTATCAGTAGGTAACTCGAACGGATCCCAAAAGTAGGTACACACATGACATTTACTCAGTAGGTAATTATTTTTAATGAAATTAGTGTTTACAACTTCACACCCTGTTGCTCGGAGTAATTGTAGTAAGCAATAATAATACACCCACCGTACAACGTATAGATTCTTACAAGCCTTAAACGGGTTCGGAATAATCGAGTGTTTTGCGAAATTACCGTTTTTGACCGTAAAATAACGGAATACCCAGGGCGACCTTTATCTTCCATTTAATGCATAACTCGTAAGGTATTGTCTGAATAATTCCATGTATTTAATAACGTTTTGCTTGTCTACAGGTAATGAAACACGCAGTGGAGCAGAGTTGGGTCTTCGCATAAAAAAAGGAATTAATGAAAGACCATTGGTTGAATTATTTCCGTGAATGTATGATACGAGGGTCTTTATTTAAAATATTTTTTTTAAAAACCTTACTTAGGTTTAATGTATGAACCTTCTTAGTTAATTCATGGTTTAATGTTTTAAGTATGCATAAGAAAAGAATAATACGATTTCAAAGAATGAATCAAGCAAACCAGTTGATGACCCAGTTGGCGCTGTGGGCAAGACTCTGTTCTCTCCGCCATGGGTGCTGGTTTCGATTCCCGGCTGTTGCACATCTTTTCTCCTTAGGGTCATTCGCTTCAGGTTCTAGGAGTGATAATATGTGTGATATGTAAATGTTTCCATTGTACAAATCTTTGAGCTTAGAATGAGTAAAAAGAAAAAAGCGCATAGATGGGCTGAGAACTAATATTCTTAGCAGTAACTATACTACATTTAGGTAGTAAAACAAAATCATTCTATTTACTCAGCGATCGAGAACCAAAATGTGAACATAACATAACGTCATATATACTCAGAATATGATGTTGGTAAATTAAAAACTATTTTTAAGGAAATAAATGGACTTACAAGTCCTTAGCCAGTAGCACTCTCATCTGCAGAACTTCTGTATCTGTTACGATTTAAACATGTTACATATAGTAACTTCCTAATTCTTGATTGACCGTAATTTTTTTTTGTTCGATGGCAACCTTGGACCCCTATCTCACCTGATGCTTGCCTAGAAGAGATACCTGTTCACTCTTGACTTAAAGACTCCCAGATTATACTGTTCTGGGGGGAATAAAGACGCGGTCAATGAGTTCCACTTCTTTGCAGTACGGATAACAAACGTAGAAGCGAAACGCTTTCAGCGAACAGGAGGTATGTCAACCATAAATGGATGACGTTTGCCAGTTTGAAAAATATTCCATGCGGCACAAAGACACAAGAAACAATTGACGTACGTAAACGTACGAAACGCTATTGTACTTTTTTATGATCGTATGCATGCAAGAGTTTTTAAGTCTTAAACTCTTGGTTATTTTGTCAGTTTTGTTTTACATCGGTTATGAAAATCCGAGCTATCCGACCTTTTATTTGCCCCATGATCCCAGATAGAGAGGTGAGGATTTTCATTGCAGTGCAGTGCGAAAGGTATCAATTTATTCATAATAATTTAATACGTATTTATCATCTGTAGCATTCCTTTACATCCCGATGTTTATAAACAAGCATTAATACGCTTGTAAGTTGGCAATAATAATCTGACACACATTTATAAACAGCTTCTCGGTATGACATTTAGTAAGATCACTGAACGGGAAGGGTCAAGGGTCCATGACGTCAGCTTTATTTCCGACAGTGGAAGTTCCATATTCGATGATTATAGATCGTATATTTTTGTATTATATCTGATGTAAAAATATAACTCTGTCATCAAAAAAATAATCAATAAAAATCAAAAATAATAAATCAACCTTGAATTTTTTACACTAAAACTGAATGCCCCTTTATATATTCTTCTTTCGTACGTTTTACAATTTGATCTTTACTAAATTTCTCTCAAATCTATGGACGTGATTTCAGTTTTACTTAAGACAATCTCTACATAATTACCCTAAACACTCGGAAATGTGTACAAGAATTCGGTTGAGTAAATAATAGGTGAAAGAGATTTTGTTAAAAAGCATATTGCACGAAAGGCGTTGGTCCACCAAGCTATCCGTGCCACAATCAGAATGACTATTTTATACATCGTGAAATTATTTGGTCAGCTCTGTTTGGTGTAAGGTTTCAGTAAGAGACAGATTATTGATTACCATGGGATATCTGTGGTTTCTGAATGTAATTATTTATGCAATAATTTTTCCGACTCATAAACTTTACTGTGGCGTTGAGAGTGTCAAAGCGCTTGTTGGTGAATACGTTGTTAAGCTACTTAGTTATCTCTAGCTTACTGAAATTTTTAGGTTTATGGTTGCCTCGTACTTGAATACCATACTAAAAACTTTTTGGATATTGTACATACAGTAATACTAAAATCGCGATATAAAAATGGGGGTAGGAGCGTGGAATATACTTTACGACCTATTATCATACCTACCAAATATTTAAAAAAAAAACAAAAACATCAGTCAAGTCCTTTCGGAGTAGTGTGAACACAAACATCGTAAGTCCGAAATATTTATATATTCGATTTGATACTTGACTTAGCATGTACATTTTAATGTTAGCGCACCATGATCACTAAAGCTGAAGTCTCTGCGGGTAGATGTTATTTTTTATGCTTGATAGGTAAGCATTTGGCCGCTATCTCGCCTGATGGAAAGTGATGATGCGGCCAAAGATGTAGCATGCTTAACTAGAAGATACCTATATACCTTATTCACTCTAGACTTGAAGACTCCCAGTTTATACTATTCAGGAAACAAAGACGCGGGCAGCGAGTTCCACTCCTTCACTGTACGGATGATAAATGTAGAAGCAAAACGCTTCGAGCGGACATAAGGTATGTCAACCATAAATGGATGAAGTTGGTCAGTTCGTCTTGTGGTCCAATTATAGAAAGGGCATGGGGGAATCAACTGATGTGATTCGAGTGCACACTCTCCCAAATGTAAGCGATAGAATACCGATATTTATGAGCAGAGATATCCATCATTCCTCTTCAACCAACATGAAAATGTACCCCGTATCATATATTAATTCTTGCGTTTTTTATATTATGTTTTCCAATAATTCTGTCTAGAATAATGGATTTAGTTCAGTTAAGATAATAATTAAAGTGTTTATCAAGAAGAACTAGTCTTCCTCATATTATTGCATAACTTTATCTGTTTTACTTGTCAGAATTAAATTATTATAAGATCTAGCGAGATAAGTACGCTTGTTGTTCAACGTGACGATCGAATAGGTTATTAGGTTACATGCGAGTATTTATATACTAACATGTAGGTCACATGCAAGTATATATAGCTTCATAACCTATAGTGTAAATATGAGCCTAGATAACGGCATGTAGTCATACGTTGCGCTTATTACCTAATAGTGAATACATTACATAAGTAATCAAATATCCGGATGACCGAGCTTTGCTCGGTTTTTTGTTTTTGGTAAAATGTGTTTGAATTTGTAGCCTCAGAAAGCTCCATCTAGTGTCGAGTAGAAACAGTTTTATACATCGGTCATGGCATAATAGATGGCGCTGATAGTTTCTTAAACCAGGTTTTTCAAATGCAGTTTGGGAACCGAGCATTTCTCGGACCTGGAACGTTGATAAATCGATTCCTTGGGCCGAAAAACCCCAAATCTGTAACTTTCATGAAAATCGTTGGAGCCGTTTCCGAGATCCTGATTACACATATATATATATATATACCTACAAGAATTGCTCGTTTAAAGATATTAGATAGATATTGATTTCTTTAGTCATGATATACCGTAACGTCTACATCATAAAATCCTTATTATACGCCTTATTAACTTATTTTTTAACTATGTATCTAAAAAATTAAATATGTAAACCAGTCGCATACACTGATGTTAGCAAATTTGTGGAATGTATCCTACTAATATTATAAATGCGAAAGTTTGTGTGTGTCAATGTTTGTTACCACGTCTCTCTATAAAGTTTATAGAGAGACGTGGTAACAAACATCTATAGTATAGAGGAACAAACAGTTATACAGTTGCGCATCACACATCTTATATCTCGTAATATTTATCTTGTTCTTCCGCTATGTAAACATTTCAAATTAATTATTTGAATATTGTATTGCTGCTGCTATAATGTCAAGGACCAGGCAAATAGCAAATCACATTGCTATTTTTAGATAAATTGAATTCCTACATAGATGCAAACGTTTAAATCATAGCAAGTCAAGAGAGGTTCATTATAATTGCATAATAAATTGCTTGATATATACGACTATGCGTGCGGGTGCAAGAATCTAGAGTGTGTGAATTATGAAGTACATTGTGAATAGTTATTGTAGCTTATAAGAACTAAAAACTTGTCTTTGTCAGTTACAACATTTTCAGAGCATAAAAATAGACCTAAGGTATAAAACCCACCGTTCTGTTATTAAAACCTCATTAACAAGCACTTGACAACAAATGTTACTTGGACTCGATAAAACCATGATAAAACCTTTGTCTCTCAGAGTCCTCTCCGACCCATATTAGTTTTTTATTTAATTTTTTCGCAATATTTGGGCATTTAGCTAGTGTCCATTATTAAAATATTTCATGTATATACTTTATAAAGCGAAAATCACGTTTTTCTACTTTATATGTTCTCTTAGTATTAAAGGTTAGTAATCCACCATTAGTTCATACTATTCCACTGTTTAATCCAACTAAACAAATCTATTAAATCTAAAGAGACCAAGAGTAATCAAGAAGTTTACTTGAAACAATTGAAGAATTTCTATCTCTATCTCTTTGCTCGATCAGATCAGCTCCAGAGAAGTCAAATGTGTTGTCATATGAAGAAAAAACAAACATTTGCAAAACTTCAAGTAGATACGACACAATTAAAAATAGGATAGAATCGCCTTCGCAGGTTGGTTAAAGATATTAGCAGCTACAATCCGGAATATACTGTGTCAATGCTACAAGATTCTGGCACCGTATGCTATAAGGTTAAGAATTTTGTATAACTGTATATCTTTTAAACGTTCGCAATTCGAACACATAGTTGAAGTAATATCACGAAACTTAATCGCGACTTAACTCTTATTTCGCTTTCTACCGACTTCACAAAAAAGGAGGAGGTACTCAAGTAGACTGCATTTTTTTTTGTGTGTTACCTCATATCTTCTTTTCACGTGAACCGATTGAAATATTTTTTTTGTGTGGAAGATGTTGCTTTCCAATTGGTTCCATCGAAATATGATTAAGATCTGATCAGTAGTTCTGAAAATATCCTCAATAATGCGTGTTTAGTACATCTAATCTGATCAGAGTTCCGAAGATGAAGCGGTAAAGTCGGTAATTTTAAAGCTTTGCTTGCGTTTAATTATTAATTACCTCGACGATTCGGTCAAAATGCATTGTCCATGGTCTCGAGAAGACTGCCGTAAGACGGCATATTAATGAGGATGTTGATTTAACATAGATATTTTATAATATCTTATTTGTTTACAGTTATGAACACTTGCATTATATTATGCTTGTTATTTACACAATCGCATATTTTTATTTACGATGAAAAATGAATCTCCATTGTTTTGAAATGCAATTACGCTGTATTATGTATTGATAAAACCTATTATTTTGCTTTAAATTCGCTAATCTGTAATAACAAAGTCGTTTAAATTAATTCACTGAAAACAATTCGTTCATAAAAATACATTAAGATAGGTATCGTAAACAAAAATACAATGATAATTAAACGCAAGCAAAGCTTAAAAAAACCCTTTTGGCTGGATAAAATTTTGAAGTAGGTTGATAACAAACTCAATGCATCTAAAGTATATCTTACTTTATATACGTACGTTGATATATTTTCAAATAAGTATTACATTAATTTTATTGTGATGAAAAGGAAATAATGCAATCTTAACAGCTATTGAAACGTTAGTTTTTGATCTGATATCTCAATTGTAAGTAAATGATTATGTTGTCAAGGGTAATGAGCACGTTAATTCTAGAATGAGAACGAGTTTTCAAGGACAGCTATACAAGCAAAATTAATATCGAATGGTTTTGGTCACTAAAAAGTTTCTTTTGCATCGAAGTCGTCCAAAGTTTTAGGTTGGTGCAACGGTAGTGTTAAGTATACAAATTTATGAAAGTGTGTTCACAATTTGTTGCAAAACAAATATTAAACTGTAGCCAAATACAAAACGGTATGATGTAGATAATATCCATGGGATTTAGATCCCATTCTAAAGCTAGCGTGATTACCGACCCTCCTGAATATCACTAGGATTTGTTTGGAAGAGGTAGCAACTTTTCAAAGTTAAAATAATCTCACAAAATCAAATTTGCACGGAAGGCAGCATTTCTATCAACACAATGTAGTTGACATAATTACAATTAATTTAACGAGAAAAAAAACAAAAGAAGCGTGTTCCCAAACATTCCAAATGTTCAGGTCGTTGATTTCGGCCCTTTTTCTGTCCAAACAAGGAAGATTGGAAGGCAATTCCTTACTGCATGACATGTTTTTCCACAAACGGGTTTTATGTCCCCCGAGTTCAAGACGCCAGCTTTCTACCGTATAAAGGACCCTTGAAAGTCTTGGAATACATATATTGATGGCTTTTTGTAGGATACTTACTTGGAGCTTAACTGTTCAGGTAAATACTAGGCTTATGAGTGATCTGTGACAAGACCCGAGAAAACGTTTTTAATGTAGTAATAATGTACCTTTAATAGAGACAGTAACAAAAGTTTATCCGATACATTCTTAGTATATACTACTCTACAGTTTACGTCAACATTAAATTACTTTTTAGTCCTAAGGCTAGATCGTAATTCTAATGGTGTACCTAACGAGAAAATAGAGATGGCAGTAAAAAAAAAAGTACAAACCGAGTGTAAGGAGACGTTATGTGTAGGTAAGTATGTGCAGGTAAGAAGTTATGTATAGGTCGGTATTGAAATAACGTCAAAGATGTTGCAGGGCCGAAATGTCGTATCTCGATGTGTATAGTTCTTTGTGGACATAATGGTTGCGAAAGTTGCGATCTTCAACTTGTCAGAAAAAGTTAAATTTATTACTACAATATTCTCTACATTATATTAATAAATATATATTTTATCGTCGTTTAACCTTTGGGTGTATGCTATCGTTCGTTCGCTTTCGATTTCGAATCTGCAAATTACATCAATAAGCACTCGAAAGAAAGTGTGTGTTGAATACTTATGGTTTTATATAAAGGTTGTTTTTTAAATTAGTCGTACAGATCACCCTCGTATCTGTTTGTCATGAATACAACATTGCGACGCCCAATTGTTCTAGGTACTTAATACAAACACACAAACAAAAGAATGATCAGAAGAATTACCATTAAGAAGAATAAATATGTGCTTAATCAATTGTAAAACGGCAAATCAATATAACTAGAAAAAATAATTATGTCATCCAAGTAAATGAAATTTTTCATTTTTAGTGTGTTGAATTCTTTTTATATTTTTTAAGTACTACAATAAATAAAGCCAGTAACAAATAAAAATTGGTGTAAAACATTGTGTTACATCTTAGAATAAAATCAGGAAGAACGAAATGTGTAAGCGTGGCGTCTAAACTACTATCTAAAAAGTGTTTCAAAAAGCAACTTGTCTAAAATCTAGGCAATCCTGCGTTGACATCTGCTCTTACGTCAAGACTTTCACTGTTACGCTCAGTTCTGTGAATTTTATAATTACCATCCGCAGGTACGGTGCTGTCCCCATCTCAACAAGTTGAAATGTCGGTCATGTGCTAACAACCGCGAGATATAAAAACGTGTTAAAAAAAAACGCTTTCACACTCACAGCCCACACTTAGTTCGATGATTGTGTCGTGGGTGCCGGAAACATTCACATCACACACACGAACACAACCAGAAACACAAATTTTCCTTGGGGAGAAAACTTTTGTGAGTGTAAATGCTTGTGTTCTTATTGTTTGTTTGTGTTCCAGCCAAGAACCGAACCCGATGCTTTGAAGACGAACGCCACCCAACTAAGTCAACGAGCAGTTCATATAAACAAGCTGTACACTTTTTGAAATGTATATCAAATATCATTTTTTTTTCTTTTTTTACTATCAATCATTTTCTAAGTCGCAGTTGACTAGCTTCTTCTTGTAGTTTAAATATCACATTATTTTGCTTAAGCTCAAATAACAGTTCGCGATAGTTAGATGTCAGATCGATAGTACTTATCATTACTGACTAAATCATATATATTAGGAGTATTAAACCCTTTATATACATAGGTACCAAGCTAAAGCAACTATCGTTGTTATTCCTCTGGTCCGTCTTAGATCTTTATCTCTATCCGACAGTACTTTCGCTAAGACGGACTCACCTCTGTGAGACGTCCATAAAAAGAAAAAAATGTTGAACAAAAAGGATTATTTTTTAAAACGCAGAAAATGTTGTTAAATCTTATTAAAGGTACATGGTTAGATGTTATTCTAGTTTCGTGTTTTATAGATAAATTCAGTATCAGACCAAAGATAAAAAAAAAACATTTAAAAATCGCATACCATGCTCAGACATACTGACCAAGTAATCTTGAATTTGTGTCATAATATCGAATTACTTAACTAAATGACAAACTCAACTTCTATTTGAAAACAAATTGATGTTGATAATTTGACTTATCTCAAGTTAAACTTCAAATTCAAATTCTGTCCAGAGAGTGCTCAGAAATGTTATTGTCCTCATAAATTTTGAAGGCGTCCACTCGTCTGTAGTCATTAACTTGGAGTGTCAAGGTTTCTAAGCCATTAAGATAAATATATTACACTTGTAGAAATAATTGTAGTACACTTAAAAGTATTTTTTTATGCTAAATAGGCAAGCATTTAACCACTATCTCACCTGATGGAAAGTGACGATAAGGCCGACGATAGGACATGCTTGCCTAGAAGGTTCCTATTCACTCTAGACTAACTGAAACTAACTGCACCCCGCAGTCATACCCGCATCAATGATAAAAAAGTAGTCCATATCCTTCCACGGAATGCAAGTTATCTACCTTTATCAAAATCAGTTTCGCGGCCTAGCTGTGAAAAGAAGCTAAGTATTTGCTATTAAAACATTGTACTATTTGACTATTGAAATGCTCGTTAGCTCAGTAAGCCGGGGTATCGGGTACGATTCCCGCTGGAAACTGGATCTGAAATTTATATGTTGACAGTCTAAGCCGTGGTATGGGATATGTTTCCCAATTGACATGAACAAAGGTGCGGGGCATAGCTATTTTGATTTATATATTACTAGATACGCCCCGCGGTTTTACTCCCGTAAGTACCGAACCCGCGGGAATTCCGGGATAAAAAGAAACCTATTGTCTTTCTTAAGCTCTAGACTATCTGTGTACCAAATTTAATTTAAATCGGTTCTGTAGCTCTGGCGTGAAAGCGCGAGAGATAGACTGACAGAGCTACTTTCACATTTATAATATTATATAATTTCAGTAAGGATTATAGATAAGGCAGACAGACAAAGTCATTTTAGCATTAATATTATATAAGTGAGATTATAGTCAAATGCTTACCAACTGGGCATAAAAAAAGTGTTACATAAGCATGACAATAACAGAAATGTGTGAATTTTACGAGGAGCACACCCATTTTTGAACGACTCTTTTATTCATTTTAGGCAGTAATGTCCATTCCATTCACGTAGTAGTGACCAAAGACCGAAACATAAAATTTGGGGTACGAATATGTTTTTAAAACTGTTCTTGTTTCCGTTTCATGACCCGCTGCCGTATTCTGTATCATGGATGGGCGTCATTAAATGTCAAAAAACTGTCAAAAGTGACATACTACCTGTCAAAAGTGACATAAAATCTGTCAACAATGAATGATAAACCACAGAGCATGAAATTTGCTCAGGCTGTTACTTGTGGCGAAATTGTCTATGAATTACGTTTCATGTATATTTATCGATATTTTCGTGGTAGTGTTCGCGAATTGGGTAATTACCAGTTGATTTGGTGAACAATAGTTATAACATATTTACAGCTAAGGCGCTAGGTCTAGAAGAAACGCGAGCGAGTTCCCAATCCCATGCTCTGTGACAACAGAAAAACAGAGCAAATATTCTAAGTGGACAGTTTAAGATATCAGACAATTCGCTGATGTCAAATAAATGCAGGCCTTACATTCAGTTTATAATAATTTAATCATTACTTTTTTTTTAAATTTATGCTTTTTCAAAGATAATATAATCACTCTTTTCTCTTGAGCGTTTAATTTTTGAAAACAATAGATATTCGTCATGATGACAAATTAAAGTTGAAAAATTTTATGTTTTTTCAATGATTGGTTATTTTTAATAAATTCAGTCGGTTCTTATTTATTTAGAGCTTATTAAATTAATTAATTTCCATGAGTTCAACAATTACTTTTAGGAACTAGATTCCACAAATAGGGTGAAATGAAACTTAATTCTTTGGTGGTTTTTATTGCTATTTTGTTTGTGGACTAAAACAGCTGCCACCCTACTACATATTTTTGTTGCACGCGGTTTCTATTTAAATAAAGCAAAAATGAACCTTATTTCTTAGAAGTTTTGTCTTGAAACCGTTTCAACAATTTCGTATTGAAACCGTTTGCAACAGAGATAGGTAACAGGGGGTCTGGCCTTTCTTCGGTGGTTTTATTGCTATTTAGTCTGTGGGCTAAAACAGCTGAGATTTGTCTATGGGCGTGACGCCCATCCATGACGCTGACTTACAGAATTAGGCTGCCGGTACTTAACTGGAATTAATGAACATAGAAAGAAAAGTGAGATAGTGGTCAAATGCTTGCCTATCGAGGATAAAAAAAACAGAAATGTATGACCTATATCAAAAGCCTACTATACTGCGTATCAAATACCTCGTTTTAACATAAATATAAACGCTTTCACCATCACAGCTCCACACTAAGTTCAAAGATTTGTATTGTGGGTGGCGGAGACGGAAACACGTTTACAACCACAATCTGAAACACCATTTTTTTCTTAAGAAAGGAACTTTTATTTCCGTTCGGAATCTAACCCGATATCTGTTGCTTAGAGAGCAGACGCATAAACAACTGCACTAGCAGGCAGTTTTAAGCATATACATGCGCACTATAAAGAGAGACATAAAGGGTGTAAGATAGGACTCTATGCCATATGCCGTTCTGGTACAGTATACAAATAAGTATTTTTTGTGTAATCAATAAATTTCATACGTGCTGAAATGGGCTTAAGTTAATAAACATGTTTGCATTTTTAAGTGATTAAAGCAAATTTTCATGTCATTAAAAATTGCAACGATATTTTAAGGTTCTTTGGTCTTTAAACTTCAAACTAAATAAGGCAGTAATGAATGAGTGGGCCATCTGTCGCGCCTCTCACGCGACCTTTTATATTGCAAAACTGAGTATCCAATTGCAAAATCGAACTAAAAAGCTAGGCGTTAAATATTCATGCGACTGTACTGACCAAGACACGAGTGTTGTATAATTTACGAGTTTGAATGACGAAAACGACGAAGCCTTCAAAGTAAATCAAATAAATAGACGGTATTCTCACGAATAAAATGCGATCTTAATAATAGTCAATAATCTTATAAAAAATACATAGTTACAAATGATATCCAGATTCAGATTGTTTATTGCCTCCATATATACAGTACAAGGTGTTATATTACAAAATGTAGGTACATTGTCTCATATTGTCTCATACCCTGTCGGGCGCAGCAACATAGAAGAGGAGAGGACGCAATCTTGATTATAATATTTAAAGATTATATTTTAAACAGTCATGTATTGAGTAGTATACTTTCATTAATAATAATTGTTTTTGGCTTTTCAGGTATTTTGTGGAATTTGTATCTCGATAAAAGTTTAACTACGTATAATTCAATACAAAAACTCTATGTTGACTGACTATTTATCTTTGATTTGTCCGAAACTTCGGATGTGTTTAACTTTATACGTTTTTAAAGTCGTATAAAAAAGAAAGAAAGAAAACACATTTATTTGGCACTATAAAAAAATAAAAATAACAATTAACTTAAAAAAACTAACATTAAAAATACAGTTTTTTAAATAATTATTGTGAGTTTTTTGTACGCCAAAAAGGTTTAACTCAGCTTTTTGCCGAGCAGATAATTAGACACTGATTTTCAGTTAAACCTGAACTAAGCGAAAAGCATAAAGCATTTAAAAATAAAGTAAAAAATAAATAGAATCTTAACTTAAAATTTATAAATACAATATATGATACACACATGATTATACATAGGTACTTAGTTTCATTTCTACATACATAAAAAATAAATAAATACATATTATTATAAGCCAGTAAGATAAATGTATAATATAAATAGGTTAAAATAAATAGATAAATAACCTTCAAAATGGTAATTCAATGGAAATACATTTCGTAGAGTTGAATCCCGAGACCACCAGTCCCTCTACTGAGCCAAAAATACGTATGTAGCATGTCTGTGGTGTATTCGTATACAACATAGCTAGGCAGATCTAAAGTTGTAAATTCCTACACCCAGTACGTCCTAGAGCAATAGGGAATTTGAACCTTCGTCCATATGGTGTCATGGCTTTACGACAACTAAATCCACTCCTAAAGATATTTATCCTTTTAATCTACTTTTTATATTGGATTAAAAAAGCGAAATTCTTAGTAGCTCACTCCAGACAATATTATGTAATAAAGCATCAACAAAATTACGATACAGTTAGCTTTGAGAGTCGGTTATTATTTTTCGGCTTAGCGTTTTTATCGTCCTCGGCCACATCATCATTTACCATCACATGAGATAGTGGCCAAACGATAGCCTATCAGAGATAAAAACCAACTAGACTACCTATTAAATATAAGAGAAGTTGTACAAAGAACGTTTAAACTATATTATTGATAAAATTGTTTTGTTTAATGAACATGCTCATCTTCTTATTCGCAAGCGTTTGACTTTGAAACGCTCTATGGAACAAAAAAGTGAATTCGCAATGGTACAATAAAAACATTAATTATGCAAAAATAAAACCTGTATTCTATATATTTTAATTAACTCTATTTATTAGGAAGTTAAAAGAAAAAAGTGATAATCCTTTACATAAATATAACGCAAGATCATTTAGATATCCTTAAAAGTTGTTCAGATGTTTTAAAAATACGAGTGGACAAGTATCGACGTTTTTGTTGTTGTTTGTTAACCACCCCATTTTCAACAATTATTTTAAATAGCGTTAGAAACATTATCCAAAAATAAATAGAGAGTTAGAAACATTATCCAAAAATAAATATTGCAGGCGTACCTGCATTATATGACAGTCAATAAAAGATATGGTAGTATCTACGAGCCAATTGCCTATATTTCATAAAACTAAACATAAAATACACATATAAACAGCAAAGTTATATGTGTATGTTACCTACAAGTAAGGCAACATGATGAGTACACTACCAGTGGGTAACGTTCCCTTCATGCTGGCGACATTACTTCTCTGAATTGCATAGCTATAATACATTAAGCCAAATAAGTGCCATCAGTCTCTTAGATAAATCTTTTAATAAATGGAGTATGTTATGTGAATCAATATCTATGTTTCTACCAACATTAAGAACCATAACTAATATATATGACACATCTAGTTATAGCTATTTTTGGTTAAAACTACTTAAATGAAAAAAGGCAACAAAAAAAAATAAACAAGTGCATTAACTCTTTTGAGAAATCTTAATTTTGGACTTTCCAATGACATCATTGCTTAACTCAGGCAGTCATAAAGTTCCAACTCTTTTGAAATAACTTTACTGTTACAAAATGTTATATTTTGGAGAATGTGCACAGGAATTACATGAGTCAATTCCCCCATGCCCTTTTTACCATCTAAAAACATGACAAATTATCAAACTTCATCCATTTATGGTCGACATACCTCCAGTTCGCTCAAAGCATTTTGCTTCTACGATCGTCATCCGTTCAGCGAAGGAGTGGAACTAATTGCCTGCGTCTTTGTTCCCCAAACGGTATAATCTGGGTGTCTTCAAGTCTCGATTGAATAGGTATCTTCTAGGTAAGCATGTCATATCTTCGGCCGCATCATCACTTTTCATCAGGTGAGATAGTGGTCAAATACTTTCCTATTCCACATTAAAAAAAAATACCCCATATTATCAAGACACGATTAGAAAATAATACTAAATGTAATATAAAGTTTTAGAAGTAAATTTGGCTATAAATTCTTGACCTATATTTTCTATTTACGTCCATTACAATACTAATAGCAAACTCCCGGTATTATTCAATCATGATTAGCAATAGCAAAATAGGTAATTAAAAATAAAAGGTATATTTACTAATCAGACATCGAAGCAAATAATCAAAAACGTACGTATGGAGTATTGTTAGACTCTATGAATGAGAAGTGAAAAATACTACAGAAAGATAAATTTCAACAGAAAGACATTGAAGCGTTTGAAATGTGGTGTTGGCGGAAAATTGAGAATAACATGCTGAACGAACAAACAAAGCATAAATAATAACTATATACATGTGTAGAGTGAACAGGGAATATCATTAACAATGAAATAGAAACTATGAAATACGATATAGTTGATGATGGACGGAAAAGATGAAGACCTAGAAATAGTAATACAAGAGTCAGATCTTCATTTGGCTGTCTTCTTAAAGAAGGTGTCATGTTATATAAGTTGCTGAAAAAGAACGGCAAGGATATGCAAATGTAGGAAGAGCTCAATCTGAATACGAGCATACTATAAAAATATTGACGTAGGCCCAAAAAGTTAGATTTATTTTTGTTCATTTGCTTGAAAAGCTTATTAGTTTCGTTTTGTGATTATACATTCAAAAGAGATGACTTAAAACAAACTATAGCTATAGAAAAAATCACTTAAGTAAAGCGATCCCTTGAATATGCCTACAATATCGATGATAGGAAAAAACTTTTAATAAAGTCTTCAATCACGGCAAGATAAGGAAGTTGCTACACTGTGATTTATAATAATAGTATTTCAATATTTAAAACATGAAACGGCGAGCAAGATCCTCTGGACACAGGTGCAATTATTATAATGATAGGCTGTCTACTGTCGCAAGTGACAAGCGTAGTGGGAAGTTAAGAGAACGATGTGAGAAACGTTGGTTCGGTAGATAATAATGGAAGTTTATCAATCAAAAGCAAAGTCTTTATGGAAATTGATACATTTTATTCATTTTAGGGAGATCAATTTATATAAAATACGTTCTCTCAATTATGAGCTGTCGATGCTAAGTAACGCAAAGTAGATAGTATATACTTTATGGTAGTTCCTGTAGGTATAACGTTTGACCACTGTCTTACATGTTCGTTATTACCAGGTTAGTTTCTTGCCAGGTATTTCTCGAGATGGCTGTTATTTTGAGATTTTGGCGGTAGAATCATTAACTTTCATGAGTGCCTCTATGGGGCCCATGTGAATAAACGATTTTGATTAATAACATTGTTGAAAATCGTAATGGCACTACAATATAGCTATTATAGTGGAATAAATGTGCTGGCTTATATTATTTTAATTGAAAGTCAGAAAAAGTGCTCGTAGAGCGTTGTCCACTATTTCGTGAAGCGCAGTGGCATAACCCAAAACTATTCAGTGCTTAGCGAAGATCTACTTTAAGTGAACTGGTAAACTACGACTGTTCTGCGACTTCTCAGATTAAAAAAATATATAAGACAAAATTGGCTAATATTTTTTTTTTATTGTTTATACCCAATAGCTCTCACTGACCCATCGTCTATATGTAATTCATATAGGACCTAATTATTTCGATGGTTTTTAGTCGTTATGATTCGAATTTATTAATATAATTCTATGTATAAGCTATGTATATTCCAAATTGCATCCAAATCCGTTTTGCCGTTACAGCGTGAAGAAAAAACAAACATAATTACTTCTACTTTAGGATTTATTATACTAGTGCCATTGGTTGGTTGTGTAACTTTGTAAATTAATACCGCGTTGGTTCACGTTTGAGCCAGACATGGACTTAAGGCGTGCCGGAGGCGTTGCGAGAACTACCTAAATGTTCATGCTGGATCATTTTTGGCCTCACCTTTTTAACCAAATGTTCTCGTAATTTTATGTTCTTGATATATCAATATAACGGCACGATACACCGAAATAAAATGCAAGTAAACGATGGCTATCACTTTTAGACTTAATTCGCGCTGATTTATAGTATTAATGCAAAACTTTATAGGTTGTTTTATAAATATGTTTCGTAACTTACAGACGACAGAATATCTAATGTCTGCTGTTTGAACTGGTTTGGATGAAGTTTTGCTACCATGTCCATATACAGTATATACATTTTGGAACTAACTTAATATTTGTCCACATTATTAACCGATTTCACAAAAAAAGGAGGAATGTTCTCAATTCGACTGTATTTTTTTTTATGTGTTTACTTTATAACTTCTTTCTGGGTGAAACGATTTTGAATTTATTTTTTGTTTCAAATCTGGTGCTTTCCCACTAGTCCCATTTACAATTGATCAAGATCTGTCTACTAGTTTGTGATTTATCTTCAATGATGCGAATTTAATTCATTTAATCTGATCAAGGGTTCCGTAGATAAAGCGGTGAATTGGGTTCTCTGCTTGTGATTAAATTATTTATTTTTTCATTATTTATAAGCAAGCATTAGACCTTTATTCCAACGGAAAGCGACAATGCAGCCGAAACTGTAGCACGTTTGTCTAAAAGCTACCAAGTCACTGTTGACTTGAAGACTCCTGGATTATACCGTTCGGGGAACTGAGACGCTGGCAATGCGTTCCACTCTGGAACTCAGCAGTGAAAATGAATAGCGATATATGTTAGAACCATTGCTATTCTTAAAAAACGTGTTGAGAACCATAATGTTTAAGTACCTGGATAACCAAGCATTGCTCGTTAAAACGACGTTTGTTAAAAATAAAACCTAGCTGGATCGATTTATCGCCCCTGAAACCCCCTGCATACAACATTTCATGAAAATTGTTAGAGCCGTTTCCGAGCATATATATATATATACAAGATGTGAATAGATAAAGAATGGAAACATCTCCACGTCCTGGAAGTAATATGAAAGGAAGGAGTATGAAATGAATCAACACTAGCAAGCAGTACGTAAGGTCGTAAGCTAAATACTGCGAAATCGTTAACCATGGTTAGACCGTACCGACCATAGTTCTATTACACTACTTCAAAGAAAAGATCATGGCCAATATCTTATATTATACTCGTATGAGTTTATACTCATATTGTGGTCAACTTGTGGCCGCATATATGCCATAACTTCAAACGATTCGCTAGTGCATTAAAAAAATGTAAGCTTAGCTAGGTGAGCGCTCGACTTCTATCGGGTTCGATTCCCGTCGGGAACATAAGTTTTCTACCCAAGGAAAATTTGTGTTTCTGGTTCTGGTTGTGATTGTGTGAATGTTTCTGGCACCCACGACACAAGACATTGAACTTAGTGTGGGGTCTGTGAGTGTGAAAGCGATTAAATACAATGTGACAAAGTGTTATCCACTTCATTTGAGTTTTATCATCATAACTTTCAGATCGCACACGGAGGACCTTTTCTCAATAAGTTATTGTACGACCTCGGTCATAAAATGGAACACGTATGGAGACATTTACCGTTGGTTCTTTTATGGATCTTTGCTTTTATGGCCTCATCCTAATGAGCATACAAGTGTTTGCTCTACATAAATAAATCTGTTGGCCCTCTAGCCTTACTAACTATTGACTCTAGCATTATAACTGCTGTAATAATTGTTCGTACCGTTTTGCGACAATTCTTGTCTGTCAGTGACTAAGATCTTGCATTATTGACAGCATTCATTTGTTCATGTCTCATCACTTCTATCTGCATTATATATTGTTTTGGTTAATTTGTTTTTATTTTAGTTTTTTTGTTTGTTATAAATATTTTTATAAATGTGTATACCTATAATAAATATTCCAGTATGTATTATAGTTATTTTTTATGTAAGTATATTATATGTTATAGTGTTATTTATTTAGATTTACTATTGGATAAATATTTGTTTAATAAGTTTACTCACATTTATATATCACCACAGGTTTGCCTGAAAATCAGCGTCGAGTTTTGTGCGTGACTTTTGTGCTGATAAATATTATATAATTATGTATTAGTTCATAAGTGTTTCATTGTTATTGTAATTTTTTTGCTACGTGTCGAAATAAATTATTTTTCTTTCTTTCTTTCATGTCGTAGTTTGTTTGTTTTTTTACTATTAATTAGAGTTCCGTACCCAAAAGATAAAACGGGACTCTATTACTAAGACTCCGTTGTCCATCCGTCTGTCCGTCCGTTGTGTTTAAATAAATTTAAATAATGTTTAAAGCTAAAAGCGTAAAAGCAGAATCTATAAAAGTTATCTACTACATATTTATATAAAAACATATTTTAGTGGATCAATGATTTTTATTTTCACGTGATAAATTATTTTCAGCGAAGCTTATTCACTGCTTCACGCTACCATTGTTTGCTGTATTTTTTATTTGAATAATAAAATGTTTTACCATTTGTAACGGCGTTTTGCCAGGTTATTCGCAAACATTTATTAAAACCCCATTAGTTTAAGCGAGAGATTTGACTATTAATAAATTAATATGTGAAGATTTAAATTAAATAACTGTATTCAAATACAGTTGGTAAAGTATATAAAACATAATTTAAGACTTTTTGTAGAAATTTGTAAAGATTTATTATTTTATATTAGGTTGAGTTATAAAACGAAATTAGAGTTTTAAATTCACGATATTTAAATGTATCGTGAATTTAAAACTATGTTCAAAATTAACAGCTGCGAAGTTTATAGATAGTAGATGTAATATTTATTTCGGGGATTTCGTATTTGTTTACCGTTACAAGAGTATTTACCAACTTCATGAAAAAGAGATAGGTTCTCAGTTTGATTGTATTTTCTTTATGTGTGTCATCTCATAACTTTCTATGTGAACCCATTTCGATGACTTTTTTATTGAAAGCTGGTGCTTCCCTTGTGGTCAGATTGAAATTTAATCAAGATCTGACCAGGATTTTGTGAGGTATATAAAAACGCCTCCATTTATTAAAAATTTGTTGATATTATTCTCATTTATAAAATTCCCATCAAATTAAAGCCAGGCACATGTCTGACCTACCCCATTGCTAGATGTAAACTAATCACGCGCTTATTTACAATGCTAATACTAGACGATGGCATGTGGGTGATACTACTTGTTCTCGATAGCAAGTTGATTTTAATTTTATTTAAAAAACTCGAACAGTAAATTAATAAAGAACTGGCGTACACGAGGCTGTGCAAGAGACTAAATAATAGATACTTTAAACCCGTGTTGATTCTAAATAGAATTAGATAGTAGGAAATTTCTGATACCAGGATTTAGACCAACCTAATTTTAACCAAATTTGTTTAGCTTTTACAGATATACCTCGTTTCAAGCATACTTCATTTTACATTTTTGCTTTAGGACAATTGCAATAATAATAATAAAGAATCACAACCAGTACCTTAACTTGACATACGAGGTGCCATGTGGGATGTTGATTTGACGGTCATTGTTCCGATAGATGTTTAGGCGAACGGGCTAAAAGCGATGATTGTTGATCAAAAGAAAAACTCTCGTTATATGGATCAAGGTTAAGTAAAATTCAAAAGGCAGTATTCCTGGACACGGCATGATTTGTCAGGAGGTTCCTAAGTCTGATGGCTTAGGCCTGCAACGTTTCCGTGCGGCGCCCTAAAAAATAACTTATCAAACCCTGAACCTGGGTAGCTTAAATTTTATACAGTTTTTTTTATTTTATACCGTATTGCTTTTTACCAAACAATTTTAAAACTATTATAGAGATATTATAAAAAGCGCTACTCATAAGAATACTCAATAAATGAGTTAATACCTAGTATATATATTTATATATATCAATACCAATCTAAAATAATTAAAAAACGAAAATAATCATCACACACGCCTTTTCTCTCTCTCACACACAAAACACACGCGTATACACACACACACAAGTACATACACGCACACACACACACACTCACACATACACACCTGCATACATTATATTACCTAAAATGTAATTCCATACAACATAATAAATACATTCATCAACTTCTTTTATAAATCATTTAAATGTAACTAGATTATGTATAGATATTAGTGCTAGTTAATATTGTAGATCTAGTTATGGGAAGAGCGCTGTATGCTGAAACACCGGCGATGAGCCTAGTTCGGCAGCAGATACTCTACAACGATATTGCTAACTTAGCCTTTAAGAACACTATCGTGAAATATTGTACATTCTTTGGCAATAAAGATTTATTATTGTTGTTATTATTATTATAGTGAGCTACAATAAATATTAGGAAATTGTTCACTTCTATTGAATTGTGTAACGTTATTTTTATCGGTAATTTTAATGTGTAATCTATTGTTGCATCGATAAACAAAGCATTATTATTGTGCTAATAAAACAAAACTGTAGAAATTAATTATAATGAATCATAAGCGACAAGGACGAATAACGAACCTTCGAGTTCGACTTTGTTTAAAATGGGATCGATAAAACATAGTAGTGGCTTCTTTTGTTTTTGTGTCAACATGACAAAGTTATGTCTGAGAACGCAGCAACAACACACGAATGGTAATTCTTAAAACAGTTACCTCATGTGATACTGTTTTAATTATTTATAATGTGTTTATACAACTTGAAATGTAATAATGTTTAGACTTATTTAATTGCTTAAACATATTGAAGCTAAGCCACTGACGTACAAATTATGTCTAGGCGTCTCGCAGGTTCGAAAGAATTAAATTCAAAGGATTTTATCCTGTGATACGGGACGCCCCCTTCCTTCAGATATGGTTAAGGGGATAATGACTATTCACATATCATGCTCGTGAACTGGGTTAAGAATAGAAAGAATAGTATAATAATTTATTCTAACAAGCTCAACTTACATAATTGTCACATGTTACAAGACAATAAGTTCTAGTTCAAATTAGTCTTTATAGTCATGTAAAGCCATATACTGCATTTTTTACAGCAAAAAAATATTATTGCTTTACAGAAGACATTAATAATTCTACTGGAACTATCCTATCGGCCGATTTGTAATGTAAGCATTAATTTTATTTAAATTATTTACCCGACTATTTGTCGTATCTTTTTTTACATAGTATGAAGTGTTTGCCTGTAAAAGGTTGTACATTTAGCAAGTATGTCTAGTTTGTATTAAGCATGTATCGATGTAACAATTGTTGGCAGACCTAAAAAAAAAAAAACAATAAACAGTGTAGTCTTAAATCTGTTTTCAATGATAAACTGATTGCGATTAACGTTATTGTTATTTGCATTTTTACCGACTTCAAAAAATTTTAGGAGATACTCAATCCAGTTTGTTTTTTTATGTGTTACCTCATAACTTCTTTCCACGTGAACCGATTTTAATGTTTTTTTTTGTTTGAACGCTGGTGCATTGGTCCCATTTAAGTTTGATCAAGATCTGATCAGTAGTTTTTGAGTTATCGTCTATAATGCGTGTTTAATACATTTAACATGATCACGGTTCGCGTATCTGCCAAACTCGATCACATCGTACGTCACTGGCAAGCAGACACTACGATACATTGTCAAGCCGTCTCTATAACAAAATAAATAAAACTAAAACCCTCTCTTAAAAGTAAAGACTTAAGGCTGCAATTGGTTAAAATTACTATCCTATTCCGACACTGAAGATCTTTTGAAAGTCATAAAGTAAATCGTTTTCCACGCAATCTCCATAGCTAACGAACACACTCATTCTCACATACACACCCATAAACTACCACACTATCACATACATAATAATAGTAAATTTTACATACAATGAAATCGTAAATCTATGTTACTATAACATATGAAATGTCATGTCATAATTTAAACGTAGTTTCAACCATCATCACTTCAATAATCTCGTATTTTTATTAATATAGCAAAACGAGGGAAACACATTTTTACTACAAGTTCAAACTTCAAAGTCTCACCACATCACAGTGTTAAAATAAATAATTATAAGATTTGGAAATAGAGAAATGAAATGATAATAGAATGTAATATTACGTATCTGTAAGTGATATGTTATATCATGTCAATAAACTGATTTGATTTGTTAATAATGTAGTATTTAATGTATAGTGGAAAAATGTAGGGCACGGGCTAGGTGATGGCGAGTACATTTTAAATTAAAAAACAAAAGACGTGTGGCACTCGGGGACTGCCGCAGTAAAGCTATTGCATAGCATTTTTTATCAACTTATGCCACCTAGAGGCGAGTTGCTGAACTAAAGAGACAAGCGTGATATTTCAAAAAAGTCATTAAAAGTTCTGCTATTCATCGATAGATGGCAAAACTAAAAAGTATCACCGCTGTGCCGGTCGGAGTGGGGCGTGTTAGGTTATTTTCGTTACGGAATTTCTGGATACGGTCTCCACGCTCAAGGCCCGCGATAGAAGCTATGCAATAGCTTAAAAATTAAGAAATTACACATTAGTCATGATCAATTGGTTTTTTTTCTTACTTTAACTTTTGACACGGATTTCTCTTGTCAATAATAAAGGAGACATTTCATTTCGTTCAATAATAGTGTTCTATTCGTATCAAAATTAATTTCGTAGGTGAAAGATATATTTCAGCGTTTATGTGACCATTGCATGCTATATATACCAAGTATTGTGAACATATTTTGTAAGCGCAGTGAATTTTATGGTTGTTGCACATAAGAACACATTTAGCATCTAAAATATTACTGTTACGCAAGTTCACTCATATCAATCTTTGATTTATATGGTATTTTGCATGTTCCATTTCTTTCTCTCTGTGTTTTACGTATTCACACTCGCAACCAGCATGTTTCAGTCATATTTATTTAATGAAAATAGCCAAAAAAATTTTTCAACTATTACAAAACTACAATAAAAATTATATCCTAGAAGTTTAAGTAATCATTTATTTGTATTTTTCTAATGTTATGTAACCAAAAAATGTAAAGGCTATCCTTTTCAAATTTTCATATTTTTTTCCAAATTCTCGTTTGCAGCTATTTTTTCATAAATTCGGATATAATAATATATACAGTAGGTACTAATTATATGCTCAGAATCATGAATAGTAAGGTAAATACCTAATATAAGTTATCTTATTATAGTGATGATGCAAATAACATTTTTGTACCTGAAGCAAACTGAAGTAATATAAGTATTAGTAGCCCTAGCTCTCCCACACTATCATAATTAGGCCCGCATATAAATCGGCAAGTGACATATTCGAATAGTAGAGTTAAAAAGAATGAAATAAGTTATGCAAATCTATCCATGTCTTATTTTACATAATAGCAGGTGTAATACAGCTACATATATTTTGTATATTAATAATATGACTGCACTGACGATCCCTAATCTTAAACATAATATTATTTTAATTACTCTCGAAGGTACACAGGTAGCTTTTGAGAGGGCCCACCCTAAATATTTATTAAAAACAACTAAATAACTATAAAATAAATAGTTGTTAATTCGTTGTGGACTGTAATGCTCTAGTACTATTTGGTAGTGAATGTTTATCGTACTCAGCTGGCAGTGGCAGTAACCAGGCGAGCGTCATAAAAAAATCGGTAATATAGCATGACAAAATGATATAGGCTCCTGATAACAACCCTTATAACAATGTAAAAGAAAATAAATGTTTAAAGTACATACGAGTACAAATTCATATATTTTACTAGCCGTGCCCCGCGGCTTCGCCTGTTATTATCTTGTCAAAAATTAGCCTATGTGTTAATCCTAGGTATAATCTATGTACATTCCAAATTTGATCCATATCCTTGTCCATCGTTGAGCCGTTAAAGCGTGAAGAGGGAACAAACATAACAAACAAAACAAACGCATTGACACTCACAGCCCACACTAAGTTCAAAGACGTGTATCGTGGGTGCCGAAAACATTCACATCACACACACATTACACCCAGAACCAGAACCACAAATATCCCTTGGGAAGGAATTTGTGCTCCTGACGGGAATCGAACCCAGGACCCACGGCGCAGAAGGCGGACATCTGTCCACTGCGCCAACTGGGTCTTCATACTTACTTACACACACACTTTCGGATTTATAATATTAGTAGGATAAGATATACGTACTCGTATATTGGCATTTGCATGTTTGAATGTACTGCTCTAGCACTACTGGTAGCGGATGTCTACTATACTCTACTGGCAGTGGCAGTAACCAGCTTTATATAAAGACCTGGTCATTTGACATGACATAATAATAGCCTCCTCCTAACTACAGTCGTTATAACAGTGTAATACTTATACTTATTGTATTTATACTTGATACATTTACAGAGGTAATATATACGTACATAGGTAGTGTAATATTTGCACAATCGTTTTAAAGCTCAACCTTCACATTTCTAAATTTGATTTCTTAATAAGCTACCGAACTGTTGCGTTTTGTTTAAGTATTCTGGTAATATTACTTGCATTAGCTTTAGGTTTGTTTATCAGAACACCAATAGTGATCTAAACATAGGCAACTTCTCAAAATCTGAATCAAAATGTATAGTTTTGATAATTGAGATAATGCTGTTTATTATCTCAATAATCTATTTATATATTTTTTTTTATTTTTATTTGTGACAGTCTAGTGTTTGACCACTATCTCACCTGATGGTAAGTGACGATGTGATCGAAGCTGGTAAACACACTAGACCTGGAATACGCAGGCTCTCAACACAAAAAATATAATACAAATCTACACGTATTATATTATTTACACGGGGTCACTAATTCGCCGTTTTCCATTTAAAAATACCTAACTATGTGACTCTTTCAGACGATAAAATGTCTTTTACACCTTAAAAATACGAAAATATAATACAAATATATATTTATTCCAATAAACATTCTTATAATAACTACAATTTATTACCTTTTTATATAAACAATGAAGAAGGTTTACTATATAACAAAATAATTACTATGTACGACTAAACGCTGTTGGGATACTTTTCTTAAGGCACAGAATACTTAATAGTAAATGTACGTATGGTTTAAATTCGTTGCCATCGCTGGTTACCTTGAGCTCGGGCGACGACGCTTAACAATTCATCAAAGATGTAGGAAAGTTAGAAGTGGCTTGTGAGGTATCTAGATGATGTACATATGATTTTACACGTAATAAAAGTTTTAAGCGTAGCCCACGGTCTTCTCTACGGTCCCGGATTCGTGATCTGCATCCCCGAATATCCCTATAGATATCGATTTTGAGTTGGATATTAACTTAATTGGATTGATTATTGACTTAGTTGGATTATTAATTCAATTACCTCGATTATTAAACTATGCGGCCGCTATCAACATCTTAAAAAGCTTTTAAAAAAGAATCTTATAATAAAAATATATGCAGTACTCTGTTTAGAAAATACTTAAGCCTAATAATTTTGTACCGCAAAATGATTCATTGAAATTTCTTCATCGCACCAACAAAAACCAATTTTAAGAAACAGGCAAACTTAATGCTATGCAGCATTATCTTCCAGTTAGCAAATTGATTAAAAGTATAAATTAAATTAACTTAAGCTAATTAATTTGTATATCGTTTCCATGATCTCTTCCAGTGTTTATCTAGTTCATAGTATCGACGCGCACCTTCCACTCGCAAAGAGGAAAATGACATACAAACGGCTACTTCCTATCTGTTATCCTAGGTCAATCGACTTGGCTGTACTGAATAAAACGAGAGTGTATTCATTGTGAATGTCTGTAGTACTAAGAAACAGTTTATTCGGAGTTTAGAAAAGACATGCCTCGATCAGCTGTCCGAACGCGTTTTGTAGTCTCATAGTTCTACTGTTATTATTTATGTTTAGATTTGACTTTTGAATGAAAAAAAATTAATTGTATTTTGTGTTGGAAAATGCCAAGATATCTAGAAATTTATAGGGTTGTTTGTATGGAAAATTGTGTATCCTTAAAATTGGGAAACAGCGTTAACCTAGTAATATTACAATCGTAATAAACAAAATCCTCCTTCCTTTTTTTAAGTCGATTAAAAAGTGAAAATAATTGTTTCGTACTGCTCGTTGGCTTGGTTGGGTGAGCGCTCGCCTTCTATCGGGTTCGATTCCCGGCGAGAACACAAGCTTTCTCCCCAAGGAAAATTTGTGTTTCTGGTTCTGGTTGTGATTGTGTGTGTGATGTGAATGTTTCCGGGACCCACGACACAAGTCATCGAACTTAGTGTGGGGCTGTGAGTGTTAAAGCGTTTTTTTTAATGTTTTAGATGTATGACTTATTTTTTCAGATATTTTGATTTAAAAACCAAACAACAGAATATGATTGATCTGACTGAAACCTATAATACTCGTAGTAAAGATCCGTTTTTTATTTTTTTATAATTCCAATCATAATAGACAACAATGGAATATATTGACAAAAAGTTAAAGGATCTTATTTTCGTAATAGGTACCTGTCTACGGTATGTTAAAAACTGTAGACACAGTTTTTGTGGTACCTTGATTTGATCCTATTTTGGCTTGAAGGCCAGCTCCCTAATATCTAATTATTTGGTCGATTGGTGACGAAGTAATTTAGTGAGTGGTTACCTATCGTTGTATTTAGTAATGGTATGCGGTCAAGTTATGCCATTTTCAAGTATTATTTCAAAAACGAATATTTTGATTTTGTAATATAACAGTAATATTTGCCGAATGATTTCTAGGTAATGTATATTTTAATAACAAATCAATAAATTATCATTTTCCATGCTCATTTTGAATTATTTGGTTATTGTTATTTATTTTAAAATTGTTATCTTAATGTCATCTTTTAGTGATGCATTACAATTTTAGGAAAAGTTGATAATATTATAATTTATTCTGTGAAAGAAGTTCCTTTATTTTAATGGAAACTAAAAGTCAGTTCTTGAGATGTTTTTTTTTATACTGGATAGGCAAGCATTTCACCGTGATGGAAAGTGCCGATGCAGCCGAAGGTGAAACATGCTTGCTTAAAAGGTAACTATTCACTCTAGACTTGAAAACACCCAGATTGTACCGTTCAGGTAACAAAGACGTATGCAATATATGCAATGTAGCCGTACATATACCAGACCTATTATAAATTCAATGATATAAAATTCAACAATATTTGTTTTTTTCTGGACCATATAAAAACTCTAGGTGGCACAGAACTGTAATGGGCAAGCTTGATGTGACTAGACTAGCAAGTCCCTCGCCTGATGGTAAGCGTCATATGAATATAATTTTGTACTTTGATATCAGTGTAACTTAGAACTTTCGATATAAAAACAGAATTTCTACCGAAATGTGAACCGGTGCCTGATTAGGCGGGGAAAGACAAGTGTATTCGCAAACAATACAGAACAAAAACAAATACATTCACACTCACAGCCCCACACTAAGTTCAAAGACTTGTATTGTGGGTGCCGGAAACATTTACATATCACACACACAAATTCACCCAGAACCAGAAGCACAAATATCCCTTGGGAAGGAATTTGTGCTCCTGCCGGGAATCGAACCCAGGACCCACGGCGCAGAGGGCGGAGACGTGTCCACTGCGCCAACTGGTCGACAGAAAATACCTCTTTGATGTTACTAACATTCTTGTGCTGTATGTGACAACTATAAATATATTCTAGCAATCACAAAATGGATCTGGTACATAGCTAGAAGCGGGTTTTGTAAATTCAAACAGAAAGAGAGTTATGTTTTAGAAAGTTTTTTGAAAGTCTCATAAAAGTTGGTCTACAAAATTTAGCTATATCGACCCACGTCCATAGGAGGATACCCCTTAAGTCTGACTCCCTACACGTGGTCCCGGGTGGTGCTAATCAGGTGACATTTGAGAGGTGGTAGAGCATTTTGTGAGTTGCTCGCCTAGCTTACCACCATCAAGTTGAAAGCCTGCCGCCTAGCCAAATACGGTGTTCCGGCAGTTATCCTTGAGAGCCTGCGTATTCCAGGTCTAGTGTGTTTACCAGCTTCGATCACATCGTCACTTACCATCAGGTGAAATAGTGGTCAAACACTAGCCTGTCACAAATAAAAAAAAATTTGAGTTTGTGAAGTTGTAGGGGCTCTGGCTCTACTGAATCGAATTTGAAAATTATTTTACCAATAGAAAGCCACGTTATTTTTGAGTGTCATAGGTTATGATTTTTTTACCCGGCGACGCCGGGCTTTTCAGGCAATAGTTGCTATATAAAATAGAAGGCTTGTTATTTTATAACAAATACCTCGATTTGTAAAACTACGTTAGAGAGTATTTTCTGGTAGAAGATTTACCATTTTTTTTTCATTGTGTACATTTTAATATGTGCTAATCGACGTCTATTGCCTCTTGTAATGTTAATATTTAATACTTTGCTATATTAAGTCACACATTTTGGCCGCCTGTCTGGTGTTAGAGACACTTTAAGGCCAGCATCCTTGATAAATATCTAGCCCGTGACAACTCTAGTCGTGTTGAGTCTACAGTAAATTTCACTTCCCTGTACATATAACTTAAGTAATTATGATTCGTTAGCACCGGAACAAATTATAACTGCCGTTTTATTGTATGTTATGTTGATATTCTTAGGCGCACCTCTTTAGATATACGGTTTGTTTTGAATTCCTGTGGCAATTATTTAAAGATGAATTATGCTGTAATAATAATTACCGTCATATATTAACGTCATAAATGTCGCGGAAAATATTATCTAAAAGTCTAACATTTTTAATTCCTCCTTTTTCCTCCTTTCCTGTTTCTCTAGGAAGAGTAGCTTGATGATTGTGATCGACCACATCGTCGCTTACCATCAGGTGAGATAGTGGTCAAAAGTTTTTTATCACGAATAAAAAAAAAAAATGATGTGCAGTATATTAGGAAAATAGTAATAATTGAATAGCCGCATATTAATATATGAAAGAACATAATTAAAAACGACCAAAATAGTCATTACAAGGTATGTAGGAAACAACTGGAGTGGCAGTAAAATCAAACCTCTCCCTAAGACAATCCTGAATCTGCCACTGCACGAGTTTTTATCGTGTTGGCCAAACCTATACGGAAGAAGAAAAACAAGATTTCGATGATGTACTATGCCGAGCCATTAAAATATTGCAACGGAAACTTTGAATGTTTCTTAGAATCGTTACGTTTACTAACAATAGATTTTTTTTCTATTTATGATGTATAATTTCCTGCTTTTCGTGATTGGTGAAAAACCCGGTCGAAATGTGGTCAGACAGTTGCCTATTTTAAAACTACCTGCATAATTTTGAACTGCCCGTTGCGCGTCTGCCTTCTAAGCAGGGGGATGTGTGGGATTGTGTGGACTGTGTGTGTGAAAGCATTTGTTTATAAAGACAGCGTCAAGACTAACGTCTCAATATAATCTTAGAATTATTGAACATTTACGCAATAGTAAGTAAGTTCATGCATAATAATAACTCTTATGACGTCTTCATGCATATACATTTAAGCCTACAATACGTTTGTTGAATATGATTATAATTAATACATATTATTATAAGTAAATGCTCGTAATTTCTACCGGAAGTATAATAATCGTGGTTGTTTAATTACGCAAGGTTTGTGCATGTTCGGCCATGAAAAGCGAGATTGTTGACATGCTACTAAGTCAACACGTGGTTTGATTATTCGAGAGTTTCGAAGAATCGAGGAATTGGATTTAAAAAAAAATCAAATCTAGTGAGAGAATTGCCCACTGGCGTAGTTAGTAATATGTCTTTCTACGCTGCGGGTGCCAGATTGATGTTCTCCCCAAGAGTAATTTGAGCGCCAGATTCGAGATTCCCCCCCCCCCCCCCCCCCCCGAGCAATTTGTGTTTCTGGTTCTGGTTGTGTGTGCGTTTTATGTGTTTCACAGGTATTCGAATTTGTCGGGGCTGTCAGAGCGTTTGTTAATATTTGTTGCTCAACGAAATCCAAATTATAGACATTGGAAATGTTATTCAAATTAGTATTATAAAGAAATTATTATATAATAATCCGTGGTACTTAGTAATTCTGCTTATCTGCATTTTTACATACAACTAGAAGACTAGAAATAAGTGCAAGTCGCTCTCCTGATGTCCCCACAGTAAGTTTAAAGACTTTTACATCATCACACAATCACATCCAAAATCAGAATCATAAATGTCCCATGGGAAGAAAATTATGCTCCCATCGGGTATCGAACCCAGGACCCACAGAGAGAGAGCAATTATGCAGAGAGGAATTATTTGCCAACTGCGCCCAAAGCGGTCATCAAAACAACTCAGCAATTTTATTCGATCTTCAACTAGACAAGATAAAATGTAGTCAGACATGTAGACCTTGGTATTTTCTTTAATCGTATTCAAAATCATTTATCACAATCATTAAATCATTTTGACTGATCACAGGGATATTGCTTAATTGTAATAAATTATAAGTACTTCAATTTTTTATTGAATAGAGAAGATATTGAAGGTCGCGTCATCACTTATTTAGATGTAGTATAAGTCATAGACACATTGTCCAAGGCCATGCAGGTTTATTTTTAATTAAATAATTATTTGACATATAGGTTCTATTTCTTTGGGACGTCGGGAATCGAAGTGTTTTCGAAGGATAAATTAATTTTAAAAAGTGTGCAATTATACTATCTAGAGGGTGAAAGCGTTTATCTCAACCTTATACTTATTATATTTATCCTAAGATTTTTTAACCCTATACGTTATCGCAGAATTCTTGTCTGGGAAGAATACTGGTCATACTTCACTGATAAAACAAACAGGGATCATACCATACGATGCAATATTTCAAACAAAAGCTTAGTTCAAGTTATGTTATCTAAAAGTAATTCGTGAACATACTACTAATTAACATTTTTAGAATAAACGAAACTGTATCTGAACTTGCTCTTTTTGGTACTAACCCGCTGATTTTGTAGCTTCTTAACCAATAATAATCCATAGTATACTTGAATTTGTAACTTGTTTTTATCTCATCGTATCTATATTCTAGATCAAATGCCATATCTCTTGACACTAAATCAAGGTAGAGACCGTGTATCTATTGTAATCATTTAAACGCAAGCAAAGCTTTAAAAAACCAACTTAATCGCTTATGTTTAGGGTTTTGTTGATTCTCTCAAAAAGCGCTAAATTAATTTCGATAACATTTATATGGGATCATCTCTGAAGTATGATCTACCAAACAAAAAAATATCATCGAAATCGATTAATAATTGGCGGAATGATCGCGTAACATACTTATATGCAAAACAAAAAACATACAGTCGAATAGAGAATTTCCTCCTTTTTTGAAGTCGGTTAAAATAAACTTCGCCCATTCATTGTGTTTACTTGTAAAAAGGTTAACCAGATAATCACGTATAATTTAAGGTTGTGGTAGTAAGTACACACAATTTGGTCGAATACGAACGCTAATACGTGTATACCGCCAATTTTATTCCCAGCGAGAACACAAGTTTTTCCCCGAGGAATTGTGTTTCTGGTTCTGGTTGTGATTGTGTGTGTGATTTGAATGTTTCCGGCACCCACGACACACGTCATCGTAGTGTAAGCTGTGAGTGTGAAAGCGTTTATGTTATGTTTATGTTTACATTGCATAAATGCGGACAAAGCGTTTTGCTTCCACAATGGGATGAATCTCAAGGGAATGGAACTCTTTGCATGAGTCGTTATTTCCTGATAACTACAATATGGAACTCTTCAAGTCGAAAGTGAATCAAGAGATATAGTGTTCAAACGTTTTGCCGCAAAAGTGAAAATATTACATTGTTGATTTTGTATTATTTTCCAAAGCGGCGATTCTTCGAGTGATCGTGTGTAATAATGGCAGATTATTAATTGTTAATTGTTGTTACTTATTGAACGTGCATGAGTGTAGGCAAATGATACAAAGTTGAAAAACCTGATTTTCGCCGTCGCTCCAAACCTACAATCTATAAAGTTTTTACTACTTTATTAGGGCATGTCTTACTTGACTATGACTGGACTTTGACTATTATATTTGACTAGGACTTCTAATATGAAGCGTGTTACTTGAAATATTTAATAACTTGACACTGGATTTATGCACAAGATTGCGAAGCCAAAAATAAAAATGGCCGCATTTAAAATTGGTCAAATATTCTACGATTTACGATTACAATTTTTATTTATGACAATATATTACGTAAACAATCGATTATAAGCATAAAAAATGCATATTCGTTATTGCTTGCGTATGATCGTTGGTTTTAATTTTTTAATAATGGAACTTTACCTACTGCTGCGGCGTGATTGTATGAATTACCTATTACCACTCTAAGTTCATGAAGAAATTCAAATATTTAAAGGCCAATGACGTACCTACTAAACAAATGAAGCCGAAGGCAGGGATAAGTAAACAGCAACTTTACAAAAGGAATCGTGCATCACACTGCTTTGCCAAATGGATTGATAATTCACAAAGCAAATATTTTGCTTTTAATATTAAAGCTTATGTCGTGAACCTGATCGCTTCATTTGATATGAAATACTAAAATAGATACATGCAAATTAAAACAGCAAACTAATTGAGTACCTACATGATTGTTGGCTGGCAACACCAATGGCCCAAGTATCGGTTGGGAGATTTTTTGCTGCTAAAGTGAAAAAATGGCGTTGTTGATTTTGTATAATTTTCCAAAACCTGTGATTTTTCGAGTGTTAATGTGTAATAATGGTGGATTATTAACCGTTAATACTTAGTAAATGTTCATAAATGTAGGCAAGTCATACAAAGTTGAAAAACGTGATTTTCACCTTCGCTACAAAACTTCAATAGAAGTTCTAGTTAAGTTTCTACCACTTTACTAGGGCATGACTTGACTGTGACTGACTACTTGACTTTGACTTCTATTATGAAATTTAGAATTTGTTATTTTTAATATTTTGACTGAAGGACTACGCATCCATGGTCATGAAATAATTAAAAAGAATTATCGGTTGCTCAGTCATTAATTGAAACGCATGGTCTTGTCGATTAATCTCCATTTATTTCCCTACATCTAAAAAGTCTTAGTTCTGAAAACCTACCAAAAGTACCTACTACAGTCCTATTTTTACAATTTCAGTGTATCAAATACGTATTACCGTTACCGTAGTACTTTAGTATAAGGAATACTAATAACAAATAGTAATTGTCTGCTAGTATATTAAAACCTGTTTTTACATAACCTGGTAATTATTTGTATGGAGAAGACGTAGTAATTTGCATTGTATTGTTTCAGGTACATAATCTTATAATGATAATGGCTTGGCGTGCGCAGCTAATACTACTTGCATTAGTAAGTAACTACTGATTTACCACTGAGTAAACAAAGTTTTTTTTTAATTTTGTTATTTACTCCTATGGATGAGCATAGGCAAACATTTCTGTTTGAATCCATCAACGTTGACTGCGTGGTACGTCGGTCTGTCAGAAGGATTTAACATCTAAACTATACAAGATAATAACTTTACATCTCAGAGAATATATAAAGGTATCGTCCAAAGAAAATCTATCTATATCTATATATAAATATATATAACTCAAAGGTGACTGACTGACTGACATAGTGATCTATCAACGCACAGCCCAAACCACTAGACGGATCGGGTTGAAATTTGGCATGCAGGTAGATGTTATGACGTAGGCATCCACTAAGAAAGGATTTTGATTAATTCTACCCCCAAAGGGATAAAATAGGGGATGAAAGTTTGTATGTTATTTTTTTTCAATTTTAAAATAATACTTCTTAACGCGAGCGAAGCCGCGGGCAAAAGTTAGTGGTAAATAAAACGATATAACAATTTTTTTTTTTTTTTTACTCACTTAAGATATTAAGGGTACACCCTATACACGTAAGTGGGCGTAATATAATATATAGGACTGCTCGTTAGCTGAGTTGGGTGCGTGTTCGCCTTCTAAGCAGGGGTATCGGGTTTGATTCCCCGCGGGAACACAAGTTTTCTCCTCACGGAAAATTTGTGATTCTGGTTCTGGTTGTTGTTGTGTGTGTGATGTGAATGTTTCCGGCACCCACGATACAAGTCATCGAACTTAGTGTAGGGCTGTGAGTGTGTAAGCGTTTATGTTTATATAATTACGAAGTATCGTTGTAAGTAACTACTACTATAAGTTACGTTACAAAGAACTTTGCAAGTTTAGTATGCCTTTCAAAAAAGAATTATGTTGGAAAATAACAATTTGGTAGGACGTCAAAGTAACTGATTTTAGACCTATTTTTCCCGAGGTCTATCTCAAAAAACTGCTACATAATTTAAGCTGAAATTATTCACCCTCATCCACTAATTAAACAACAACATTAACATTAACCTCAAAAGATTTTCTCTACTAGGCAAATAAAACGTAAACCTGATGACGTGACATGTTCTTTAAAATCCGATCAAATCTGAAGGATCATGCTGTATGTGAGCTAAAAACGCCTGAGAAAATAAAAAGTAAAATTTTCTAAAGCTATTCTAGGTCGGTGCGTTACGGCCGGATATTTCTGCAGGCGTCGTAGGCGTGTTAATTGTTTCAGCGGGCTTGTATTATTTTGCATATACTTTTTCGCATAGTTGAGAATATGCAACAAATTTAATTGCTATGAAATCACACCTTTATCATTATTTCCTTAGACGTTTTTTAAGTTGGAATTCTCGCTCGGTATTTGTTAGACTGATTGGTCTGAGAATATTGTCGAGTATTCTCATTTTTTTGGGTTCCGTACCCAAAGGGTAAAACGGGACCCTATTACTAAGACTCCGCTGTCCATTCGTTTGTTTGTCTGTAACCAGCCTTTTGACTTTTTTTTTGAGATTGTGGTAAAAAGTTTGCCGATCTAGAATTTAAAAAAGGCTGTATCTCATGAACCTTGATAGTTAGACAGCTGAAATGTTCACGGATGATGTATTTCTGTTGCCGCTATAACAACAAATACAAAAGAAAACAGAATTAAATAAATATTTGGGCTCCCATACAACAAACGTGATTAATTTGCTCTTTTTGCTCGGTCAGGCAACAGGTAGACGCTTGAAATATTCACAGAATATTTAGTTACATATTCACTTTGAAAATACATAATTAAACCGTTTTTATATTTAATGGTATTTAACCCTTCGTGCGCGAGTCCGACTCGCATTTGGCCGGTTTTTTTAATGTTAATTACCAGTCAACTTTTCTTCACGGCAGCGTAACTTAGTGTGAGGCTGTGAGTGTGAAAGCGTATATTATTTATATATTCACGATTTAAGCTGTGAAAAAGTTAAAACTCTGTAAGCATGAAAAATCCAAATAGCTCACATCTATAATTCCATAACTACGTATGCATACAGTGCATACATATGTAACATGAGTTATAGTACAAAATAATGATTTATCTCTAAGTGCATCATTATCCTTTAAAATGTTCCATCAATTATCTTGTTTTTATTGCTAACTATAGTTTATTTTCTCATACACAAAAATTACTTTTTTGTTATGTAACTGCGTCATATGAGTTTTTATCAGGAAAATCGTGATTATATTGTTAGTTTCTAGTGCATGTGACGTTACTTATTTAGACAGTTTATCGTATTTACGTGTGTGGACTGTACTAAAAGCGTTAATCTAATTTGTGAAATGTTTGCGGATTTTATTGTTACTATAAAGGCTTGTATTTGTTTAAAGAAATACTCGTAGTGATACGACTATCTCTACAAATTAAAATATTTACTTAGAAACGGTTACTTCTTTAAAACTACTGCAATGTTTCTGGTATTTTCTCCTAGGGTTTTCAATCATTAACATAACAAAAGCGCTTTCACTCTCACAGTCCCACGATAAGTCGTGGGTGCCGGAAACAATTACATCACACACACAATCACAACTAGAACCAGAAACACCCATTTTCTTAGGGGAGAAAACTTGTGTTCCTGCCGGGAATCGGACCCGATACCCCTGTTTAGAAGACGAACGCCCACACAACTAAGACAACAGGCTGTTCAAACAGTAACTCTATCTCTTTACTTTTCTCTAGAATATCTGATCATCTTTTTGTCGTATAGGCCTTAAACGTAATTTTATCATAGAAAGACTGTCCATAACCTTATTTTTAGTATAAGGGTTATTTTTTTCGTTTTGATGTAGGAATGATCTTAAAAACACCGAAATTCTATAAGTTTTCCTACGTTATCTTAAATTAATTATTCTCTAACGTTATCTAATATTAGAGGAAAATTTAAAGAATTGTATAACATTATCTAATCTTGATTGCTTTTTAATGACTGATCTTCTCAGAACAAGAATAATCTATTAAAACTCGTAGTCCGTTATGACATTAATTGTCGTAATCAGTTTATTATCTCTATTAACTTTATCAATGCCAATATAAACATAGTGTGTCCATTGAGAAAAGGTAAACTTATTGTCTCATCTCAATTGCAAATTATATATACACCTGTATAACGTATGCAGTACATTTAAATGTGATTGTTTGCATAATACTGGTAACACTGTGATATAATGCCAACATTAAATGTTACTGACATAATCTGTATCACGTTTTATTGACATCGTGGATTTTGGATCCAAATTGTTGCAACAGGCACATTACAGTTACTTATTAGATTATATTATACTAGCTTTTACCCGCGGCTTCGCTCGCATTGAAGCCATTAAATAAGTATCACAGATCTGAATATAGACATATTCATCAGATATTATTATAAACAAAACAATAAAGATGTATTTTAATGTTAAGCGTGACATTAAATAAGGTTCCTTATCTACTCAAATCTGGCAATAGAGTCATTAACTTTTATGAGAGCATCTTTGGGGCCCATGTGAATAAACGTTTTTGAATTTGCTCAACATAGCCATGTAAGATATTGACATCTTGTCATTTTGGTTCATGTGGACTTCGACACTGATGTGCTGGAATAAATTCACGGCAGAAGCACAATTCTTTGCATATAAGGAAACTTTGTTTTCTAGTTTTCGATGTGATTACCTATGGCTAAATATTTCCGGTACCCGTAAAAAAACCCATACGGCCCCACTACGGCCCACTAGGGGAAGTGGTGGGGCCTAGCGGGAAAAACCCGACATAATAACTTAGTGCGCCGTGCGTTCCTGTGCGATTGGGTATAACATATTATGATGCCTGCTTATTGGAAAATTATATGTAAGACATAATAATGTTTAATCAGTAAAAATTAAATTTAAAACTTTATCAAAAAAAACTATTTTCGCATACATAAACCTATCGCCACAATCATTATTAGCTTAATGATAACGGCGATGCATGTTACTTTAAATTATTCTCAGAATAAATAAATATACAATAGATCAATAGAAAACGTCTCTCTACTTCCAGATCAACATGTACTCTTACATGTTATGCCGATATTTGTTGATGTAATGGAGATGGTGAAGTCCTATATAAAAAGTCTTTACCATAACATGCAATATTTAAGCGTCTAATTAACTATTAGTCATAAAATTCCAAACGAGAATACGTCGAAGTCCACTTTATGTTGGTGCAGCAAATATTGGAAGTATTTTGCATGTATGCTGTATTAATTAGTCACAGGTAATAAAGGTTTTCTTATAATTATCTCCAAAATCACACGACTTTGGATATCAATTAGTAAAAGTAGGTAAATATATTTACTTATGTTTAGAAACCTATATATCTACAATGTTTTGACGATGAGTGATCAAAATATTGGTACTTATTTTGTTTCATAAATCAAAGTCACAGTTCCAACTTGTAGTGAGTTCTCGTTGGCTTTTTGTCAGGTTATTGTTTCAATATTCAAATGAGAGTAGTAAACGATATAAATATCAAACACAACTTTTAGTTAGTAGCGAGCCGAGGCCAAAGCTAACAGTAAGACGCCTGCAATAACTTCTTCTGATGTTCCCAATCTACCCGTCTATACAGCGAGAGTCTCTAGAAGTGACGATCGATAATCTCTGTGAAGTGCCCTTTCGCCAAATGGAATATTCGCACAGTGATCAAACAATCAAAGGCCCACAAGGGGACCTCATGAGCCAAATTGAGGTTCTCAATGAGCATGTCCTTCTCGGCTTTAACGAGGCTATCGTCATGTGGAATGATGATTTGATGATGTCGGCGAGCAATATGCTGCTAGGACCGGTTGGTTAATAGATATCAAGTCTTATAGACAACAGGTGGTCATGTCCGTTATGAAAGAGCGGTGTAAAATAATTTTATTATTAGTATAACAGTAAATTTTTGGTTGAGTTACATCGACCATTTCATAGTACCTATCAAAATGTAAATTACGTAAAATCTGTTCCCTTTATATTTTATCGTACAGACTGTACAGTTTAAAGTCAGTAACTGTACTGACAGTAACTTCTCAATTCGACTGTTTTTTTTTGTGTGTATGTTACGCGATATCGATTTTGATATTTTTTTCGTTTGGTAGAGTATACTTCAGAGGTGGTCCTATATAAATATTATCGAAAACGGTCAAGCCAAAATCGAAATATAAGCGATGAATGCGGTTTTTTTAAGCTTTCATTGCGTTTTTATTTTTTTTGTATTGATTAATAAATCAAATTGTATTCATTCAACCTTTAATGAGTTATATTAGTAGCTTGGAGCAGTAGCTTGTATCTCTCATAATTTTACATTAAATGCGAAAAAGATTCTACTAGAAAATTGCACTTAATTTAAATACCACTTAGCAGTAACAAAAGTCAAAAGTATTACAGCATGCTTACATTTTGTTTGAATTATTTTGTTCATTAACTCAAGGAACAGTTATGACGTGAGTGCAGAAATATCTGTTGACAGGATGAGAATAGTTAGCCGGGGCAGCGATGCGTTCAATATCCAGCGTAAAACGTGACCGTCATCTCGTATCACATCTGCGTATTTGTCCCATGTAAAGAAGTTTGATACAGATTAAACTATTTAGACGTAGTATTGCTTAGCACTAAGTTTACAGCTAAAAACTAGATCCATACAAGAAACAGCTTTCTACCATCGGACAACTAGACGTACAGTCATGCGTTATCGATTTATGGTAGATATTTCAACAGTGCTCCTGAAGCGTTTTTCCACATTCATTATGCGTACTGCAAAGGAGTGGAATTCCTTACCCGAGTGTGTGTTTCCCGATAAGTACAATCTGGGAATCTTTAAGTCACGAGTGAACACTTGAACAGGCATCTTCTAGGCAAACATGCACCATCGTCAACTTCATCTTCACTTTCCACCAGTGGTTACATGCTAGCCTATCGCAATTAAAAAAAACAAAGGCTATGTGCATTGGCCTAAATTAGCCTCAGAGAGAGTACTATGAATAAGTTTGAAAACATAGTCCAATGTTCATCCCATTAAAGGTCCCAAATCATGCCCATTAATTTAATACAATTAAAAAAAAAATGCAAAAAAGTATGTTAATATGGGTGTAAAATTATATATAATCCAAAAACATTCTTCCGATAGTGTCGGTGCTCAAAATATGGGTTGATGTCTTTAATTTGTTTGTAGCTACATTATAAGCTCGTAATTAGGACCCCCAATAATTTTTCACTAAACCAAGTGAGTTGAGAATTAACTCGTAAACAGTAATCAAATTTTAAATACTGTTTGCGAATTCACGAGCTACCGGTAAACAGTTAAAAAAAAACATCAACATTTGCGTAGCTATTGTTTACGCCGTAGCTTATACTGCCGGTTCACGACCATTTCAAAAAGAAAATAAGGCCATGGAAATTCATGAGGTGTTAAGTGGAATGCGCTTGATGAAGCGCAATTCACGTTGAAGGGTTGCGTCGATGAGCATACAAATCGATACGCGGGTATCCGTGTAAATTTTGGTCGTAATTTATTTTTTCTAAATACCTCTGCAATCAATGTGCATTTATAAATTGCATACATATTTTTTTAGTGGGATTATATGTTAAATGTAGTCCTAGTCACAGTCAAAGTCAATTAAAATAATCATGAATCAGTCACGTGTAGTAGTAGTAAAGTGGTAAAACTGTGATTGAAGTTTTGGAGCGAAAACGAAAATTCGTTTTTCAACTTTGTATAATTTGCCTACACTTATAAATACACATTCATTAACTATAACCGGTTCATACTTTTAACGCGTTAACACTCGAGTAATCACAATTTTTGAAAAATAATACAAAATCAACAACGCCATTTTTAATTTTTGCGGATTTTTGTCAGTTTTACTAAAATAACAATCTAGAATTTAAGGTTTTTTGATCGTCTAATGTTTGTTTTAGAATATTAAAATAATTGAACATGCTATACCTTATTCTATGGTCGTCGTTTCTATTTCTGGTAGGCAGGTGTCATTTACAACGAATCATAATATACAAACAAGGATATTTATATACTTATGACATCCAAATGCGCTCTCATATGCATCCTTTTTTTATCTCTGAAAGGCGTTTGACACACATCTCACCTGATATAACTTAACATCTAGGCAATTGAGCCGTAGATAGTTATTTGTAAAATAGTATAATAAGCTTGACATTACATCTTACATTATTTGATGGTAATGAAGAAATTGACTTCTGCGCGTTTTCTAAGTACTTTTTGAGTTATTCAACTTCTTAAAGCTGCACCTGACCTTTGCAAATTATAAGGGCCCTCGAGAAGAGAATCATCCGTTTAAATTCGAAGTAAATAAGCCTAATAATAAGATTACAGGTTGCGAAGCCGCCGGTAATTCGTCCGTCACGAGTTTGCATGATCCAAAACTTTTCGACGGTAATTCTTTAAATGACAGTTTCTCAGAACCTGAAACTGGTTTCTTGTTTAAATATTTAATTTTTCTTTGTTGTTTGAATTAGGTATTTTATTTTAATTGCGTATTTTATACTAAATTACAACATTAGCGGTACATTTAGTTTGTATCATGTAACTTAATTTAATCAATTAGTAACTCCTGTATGACTTATTCCAGGGTCTTGATTTTTATGAAATACTGAATATCACCGAAATGATACCTCGTATTAAACATAGCTAAGAGTATGACTTACAAATGCACACGCATTTTTTTCGTTGGAAACGTTCCGCTACTTTTACCATTTGTTCTGCGAAGTGGTTCACTGCGTCTTCGTACTCTGAACGTTATAACATAGAAGAATTTAAGTCTAGAGTGTTCTAGACAAGAATGCATGCAAGCTTTCATGTAGGCATGATTACCAGCTTCATTGGAGTCATAATATGATAGTTTGATAAACGGTAACTGGAACTTGGATGGTCATTATTTGGTGGCACAGTGCTTGCTTAATCGTAATCCACAGTTCTTCCTACACGACATACATATTCATCCTTATCCCTCTTTAAAGTATCAACTTAAAATAAATCGTTATCCGTTAATTCATTTCAATAAGCTAAATGAACAGTGTTTTTCGTGCAGGAGACAATCACACATTTGTCAATGTGTGCAATTCGAAGACTATTCATATTGGTGATCGGTGAATGCGGAAAATCACTGCACTGATTGACAGCTCATTGGGGTTAACTAGTCTCAAATTTGTATAACCAGCACAATCTTTTGTACCATTTACCGCTTATGTTCCAAAAGCATATACAGAATGTCATTTGCTACACGTCCTCGATATTTAGACGCAAATTTTCACAAAGCAGGGTTTTGTCCGAATTCTTCTTGAAATGTTTCATTGTAACAGATTATTGTTCAGCCTTCGAGACGTCTCCATTATCATAATCTTCATTTGTTCCGGCTGAGCAATGAACTTGAAAATTTTAAAGATTATTTACTGTGTTTTATTTATTGTGAAATATTTGTTTATTTCGATCTCTAGTGCAGCTGTGTACTGTTTTTGCTATGTACCCTTTGAAAGTTGTGTTCGCTCCGGGAATCAAACCCGATACCCCTGCTTAAAAGGCAGACGCTTACCCAACTAAACCAATAGGTAGTTCGCTAGTTGTCAGTTATGGAACGTATTATGTTTTTTTATAAATAAGGGGATTTTAATCCGATACTTTTTTTTATTATCAATATGAAGACTAGAAAATAGCTACACATAATAGTTGGGATAACTAGACAACCAGAAAGTTCTAGAAAAAATATTATTTAATCAAAATTTACTTTATTGTGTTCTTGTTTCCAAAATAAACTAAACAATATAATAGTTATAACTTACGAAACTACTGTCTAAATTTAAATATCACAAGAATTTTAGTAATAGCTGCGAGATATTTTCTCAGTGTAGTTGGCTATAGTTGCTTTATAAAAATTTCCTCATACATATATAGAAAACGTGCATAAAACAATATAAGTCATGGGTTCACCATATAACTTGTAAACACGTTTTATAAAATGTAATGAAAAATAACTCACCTGATCTAGATAAAAAAATAACTTTTGTACACCCCCTGTCCCCCACAGCTTCACCTGCGTTCATGGTGATTAGTTTATTATCTCTATCGTCTTGCGTTAGACCACTATCTCTCTTGATAATAACGGATCAAAGAATATATTAAATTTGTATCTAAAACGGTTTGATTAATAATCAAACCGTTTGAGAAGCATATGCATGAAAGGAGCATAAGCACATACACAGCACTAAACTTGCAAATAAGTTTTATAGAGTGCATGGTGAGCATAATAATATTTAAGTTAATCCTCAATATCTGTTAAATTATCCTATCCTACTCCTACTAATATAATACATCCGAAAGTTTGTGTGTGTGTGTGAATGTTTGTTACCACTTATCTCCGTAACTACTAAGCCGATTTCAATGAAATTTTGAATGTAGCTGGCTTATATGCTGATTTAAAACATAGGCTAATTTAATCATCATCATCATTATCAGCGAGCGAAGCCGCGGGGCTCAACTAGTTATTCAATATATTTATTACATCTATCGTTATGTAACGTTATATTGAGGTACCTACCACACATAAATTACCTAAATATGTTTTTTATCCCTATTGTAACACAATAGAAGTGAACAATTCTTAAACCAAAAGCCACTATGAGTAAGCTGCATCAGTGGCATAGTTAAAAATCAATTCAGAAAACCACAATAACAATAGGTGTACGTACCCGCCCACGTTTCAAAATATTGTAATAACTTTAGTAAATAAGCTTAGTAAACATTCTACAAAGACATGTTGCATTTAGGAATTATTAAATAAAAAAATTGCGAATAGGAAAAAATGTGAACAGCAAATATTCTACGGTGATAATTAAATTCTGCCAACTATGTTTCGGATATTTATGTCTCAAATATGGAACAAGTAAATCCCTGGGTAAATTAAGGGTACCGATTGAGGCGTAAACTAATCAAATGTATTTTTGAGAAACATTAATATATAGGGGAGAAAGGCCTCTCGCGTGGATAACATTTATCAAAAGCTGCAAATACCTATGAGATTATAATAAAAACAGAGATATAATTCAGGAAAGCCGTTAAAGCTTAGACCGAGGATGGTAAGTGCTCTACGCAATGAAATGGAATGGAAACTATTATTACTTACTACCAAGGAAATCTGCCGATTCACCGTATGCTGGTTAGCTATAGATTTTCTACTTCAAGCTAACCAGGCGAACTGTAGAAAATGCTCTACTACTAAATTGTGTTACAGATTTGTGGTTCATCGATATAGGGTAAGTACGCGCTGGGTACACCTTTTGAAATCATCTGAGGTGTGAAAGAAAACCTATTACAAAGCCTTGCCCACACAAACTAAACGGCGCGGCGTGCAATATTATGATAGTGGTACATTCCCTGAAACAAAAGCAACTATTTTTTGTATTTGCAACTGAGTGTAACTCAGTGCATTTAGTGTTATCAATACATTGGAAATACATTTATTTCTGTTCCTAACTTAGCAGATACTCTACATATATAAATTGAGAATAAAAAGCAATAAAAAATAAGAAGTCACGTGTTTTGAAGTCACGTGGCTGCTTGAAATAAATTACTCGAAGATACCTGTTCTTATTATGTTAGGTTCATTTTAGATTAGTTCTTTAAAATGTTTTTTCGAAGTGTATTGATTACGAGACGATAAATTTAATAATAAAAACCAAAGCAACTTGATAATCTTCTTGGAACTAGGACGAAAAACGTAGTGTTGTCCTGTTTTTGTAACATGATATAACAGTGGAAAACGATGGAGAAACTATACTCCAAAACATTCATTAAAATATATGCACATTTTGGGTCTTTACGACAGAAGCTCACCTAGTGTGAAGGCTACAAAATATGTATAAAATTACATAATTACAACCTTTTAAATTGAAATTCAAATTGAAATCAGGGTGTGTTTATTAGTATTAGTTTCATTTATACGCATAGACTAGACAGATACACAGATAGAAAATTATTGATTGAACAAACAATAGTGTTAGTACGTAAGCGAACTTCTTTCATTTTCATTTCGTCATTTGAAAATATAGTCAGTAAATAGCCATTTAGTAAAGTGGAACAACCCTACCCTATATTCTATAATGTAGATGTACCTCGCGGCTTTGTCTGCATCGAGACAAAAGCCTACGTCTTCTTTTTCTTCTAAGAAAAACTACTCTCAATTTTTTGCTTTAATAATATCAATATGAAGTATGACTTTTCTGTAGAAAGACGTTACATACAGCTTTTATTATTATTTTTTACAATCTAATAAACTTAAGTATGGGGTACAATTATGTCAAGCTTAGGACCCTCCCACATGGTGAGTAAAATAAAACAAATTATATAATAATCTACAAATATTAAAATCCATTGACGTTTGTTAGTCTCACAAAAACTCGAAAACGGCTGAATCGATTTGCCTAATTTTGGTTTTACAATATTTGAAGAAGTCCAGAAAGGTTTAACAGGTGAGTTTTTTTATCGAGCGACGCCGCCGGGCAGGTCAGCAAGTTCCTAATAAATATTGATAATTGTTATTAATCCATAAGTACCATACATTTGATAGTAGAGAGTACTTTTTTTTTTTTTTTTTTTTTCGAACGGACTACATGCTTCTGGCTGTGTGTAGCCTCTGCAGCGTCACCGGGCGGGAGGGCGAGCGCGAAAGGCGCTCCGCCGCAAAAGAGAGGGTGTAGGCAACTAGCGCAAGGGCCACCTAGGAGGTGCGAGCCTCGGCTTGGACCGTTGCCAGGACAGGGGGAACGGGAGAGAAACGCCCCGGTACATGAGAGTACCGTTGATAGTGGGCCCTATGAATACGAAAAGTTCGATTAAATCGATTTTGGCTAGAGTTTGGAGAGACATGACGAGAGAATCTACGTCCTCGCCGGCGAGGACTGTTTAGTCTGATTGTGGTCTGTGTACCGGACGATCGCTGCGCTGCCAACGTGATGGCGACCGCAATGGGATCGTCCGGGTCCTGAAGGATGTGTCGCGGACGGCGACTACGGAAGTAGCGTGGGTCTATGGTGTCGATAGAGTAATCGGAAGCTTGGACTATGAGAGGGTTGGAGTGGTGGGGGGCCGCGTCGAAGAAACGGCGGGAAGCCGCCTTCATGTATTGGACGATAGAGGGAAGTTCGAGATCGCAATGCAGATCGACGTTACGCTGATACCAGCGAGCGCCGACCGCTTTGCGAATGAATCTATTTTGGAGGACTTGGAGTTTTTTGAGTGTCTCGGGTTTGGAGTGAGCGAACACCTGGGAGGCGTAAGTCATGATGGGACGGACGCAAACTTTGTAAAGTGTCAGCTTATTTCTAAGCGACAGTTTACTGCGTTTGCAGACGAGAGGGTGAAGGCGGCCGAGAATGAAGGCCGCCTTGTTTCGGACATAGTTGACGTGCTTATTGAAGTTGAGACGTCTATCAAGAAACACTCCTAGGTACTTCGTAGAAGTAACATGAGGAACGTTCTTGCCGAAGAGAGTGACTGGGCTTGGGGGAATGTATTGAGTCGGATGAAAGAACATAGCTGCACTTTTATCCGGGTTAACCGCGATACGCCACTTCATGAACCACTCACCGAGAGCGGTGAGGGCCTTTTGAAGGTTGCGTTGAAGGGTTTTACGAACCCATCCGGTGCAATAGATGGCTGTGTCGTCTGCGAAAAGCGCAATTTCGACATTGGGAGTGCGAGGGAGATCGCTAGTGTATAGCGAGAAGAGTATGGGAGAGAGCACGGAGCCTTGGGGTACTCCGGCTGCTATGGGGTGAGGGGAGGAGTGAACTCCTTCAACGCGATAGCGAAAGTTTCGATCACTGAGAAAGTCTTGTATTATGCGTACAAGACGGTCAGGCACCCCAAGTTGGTACAGCTTGTATAACAAGCCGTTGTGCCAGACTTTATCGAAAGCTTTCGCTACATCCAAGAAGACTGCGTAAGTCCCTTGGGCAGAGATGTTTCTGTTGAAACCCGTTAGGATGTGCTCCGTTATGCGGTGCACTTGTTGAACACAAGAGTGTCTGGCTCGAAAGCCAAACTGCTCGTCGGGAAGGAGATGTGGGCGTGTACGTGGGACCAGAGACGTTTCATAAGGATACGCTCATAGATCTTCCCCAGTGAACTGAGGAGACTGATAGGCCGGTAGCTAGAAGGCTCCGAAGCTTTTTTGCCTGGCTTATGAATGCCGATGACGTCGGCGGACTTCCAGGCGTCGGGGAAAATAGAGTTACTCATGGCCGCATTGAAGATGCTGACCAAGAGATAGATAAGGGCGGCTGGGCAGTGTTTGAGCACTCTGTTACTGATGCCGTCGGCACCGGGGGCTTTGCGGACTTTGAGATCTTTGATGAGCGTCTCAACTTCAACAGCTCTGACGGGGTCGAGAGGAGGGTCAGAGAGGGGCAGGGAGTTCCTACGTTCGACTTCGCTGTCCACCGTATGGAGGTGGGCAGGGTCAACGTGATCGCTATTAGGGGTGCACTGAGACTGAAGGCTGTCTGCTAAGCATTCAGCCTTTTCCTCATCCTCGAACGCTGGGGTTTGGGGAGGTTGTCTATCGAGAGGAGGCATCGAGGTCTGTCCGTCGTTTTTCAGGGTTCGAGCGAGCTTCCAGTATGCCAGGTGGCTCGGCTCCAACCCCGACAGTAAGTCGTCCCACCTTTGATTACGCAGCTCGCCTATGCGCCTTTTAACAGCATGCTGTAAACGGCTCAGGGCGGCTTTGTTTTCTCGGGTGGGAACTCTGTCGTAAGCCCTAGTGGCGGCATTCTTGGCTGTCAATAGCTCCCTCGCGTCTCTAGGCAGTTCCCAGCGCTGGTCGTCCAGCACCGGTACCTGCTTCGAGGCTTCACCTACAGAGGTGGTGAGGTGGCTAGTGAGAGCTTCGATAGCGGTAGTGACGTCATCTACTGTCTGTATGTCGTCGGGGATTCTATCAAGTTGAGGTGAATCGATAGCTTTTAAGTTTTCACCTAATTGCTTCCAATTCACCACGGTCTTGGTAGGTCGGGGAGAGTCGGTCGGGACTGGGCCTAGTCGCATCAGGACGGGACGGTGGTCAGAGGTTAGTTCATGGATTACTTCTATCGAGCTTAACCGGAGGGTTACGCTTTTTAGAAGTGCCATGTCTAGTATTTCGGGGGCATGATTGAGATCAAAAGGGTACCTAGTGGGGGACATCGGAGGGATAACATCAAAGTCAAGGGAGTTGACTAGGCCGTCGAGTATCGTGCCGTTTGTGTTCGTGCGATTGCAATTCCAGAGCACATGCTTACTGTTGAAGTCCCCAGCCAGAATGACTGAGTCCCCAAGAGAGAGCAGTGCCTGGAGATCGTCACGAAGCATGCGTTTACCGGGAGGGAAGTAGAGAGTACTAAGCACATACCGAATTTTATATGTATCTTGCACATCTAAACTGCTAAAGAAATATTTTATAAAGTATTTCTCCTAAAGTTACTGGACACCATTCATATATTCATAATATTTGTTACTATGCAAACGTATAAACATTTTAACATCAAAATAGCTCTACTAATTAAATAAATTACATTAAATTTATAGCAAGAAGAAAGATAGGTTTTTATTTATATAAATTGTTGCTGAGTGAGTTTTAAGGCCCAGGTGGGCATTTTATATTTATGAGACTAGCATCTATAACTTTGATAAAAAATAAATTTAATTCATTTATTTGTAGCTGCCTCCTTTTTCTCGCGGGCTTGAATATTACATTATTATTCAAAACATTTCTTCAAACAAACTCACGTTGCACTCTATGTGTCTAATATATACTGTTAGGACTCCCGTAACCTTTAAAGGGTGAAGTGCAGGCTCAGTGGTATGGTAAATCTGACAGGTTTTGCTACTTTATTATTTTTATCCTACCAATATTATAAATCCGAAGGTTTGTGTGTAAGTATATTTGTTTCCTCTTTGCGCTTTAACGGCTGAACGGATTTGTATGAAATATAGGAAATTGGCCCTTAGATTTGAAGTAATTATTCTTAGGATTAACACATAAGATACTTTTTAACTTGATTATAGTGAGCGAAGCCGCGAGGCACGGCTAGTACTTTATAATGCGTACCACAATGATAGTGTGTGTTTTTTCTCATACATTTATAATTTTCAAGAGTAAATAAACGGATACATTTTTGTGAAGCGAGCTGCATCATCAACCCCATAAGCACCCCAAGTCAGTCAGTTTCCTTTCGATGATTTAGAGGTGGTACAGCAGGGTTATTATTTGAGTTACCGGTGCGACTACTTCCAAGAAAAATAATAGTGATCTAACGTTAACCTATAAAAGAAAAAGTAGCTTTATCAAAGCCATTAGAAAGACTTCTTCAAATGCTAATTACAAAACGCGTCCAATTAAGAACAGAGCGGTACAAAAACGCGCGCTGAATACGTTTGACTTGCATCAAATCGTTATCAACGCACCACTAATCAAGTGACGTGCTGCCCACCACCGGCCAGATTTTCCGCTGCGAAGCCTTCGGACCTGTAAACTCGATCGGAACGAAAATGTAATTATGGAAGTAAACAATGGACTTGGACAGGTTAGTTTACTTGCCATCGCCATTCGTGTGCCGAACATCGCGCGAACCGCACGCGCGAACAGGTACATGACTTATCAGCGCGCGGTCGTATACGTTTTGTGCCTTATCGAGACTGCCTTTTTTTACGCTTCATTGTTCTACGAGATGCACTTATCTTGATGCGTTGCAGCCGCGAGTGATAAACAGTCCATCGACGCACTTGACATTGAGTGTCGCGCAAATTCACTCATCAGTCGCGAGTGAGTTTCAGTGATTTCGAAGTAAATGAGCGGTGATTTTCAGTGGCAGTGCCTGCGATTAGTTCCGCTGTCTCATGAATATTAAAATGTTCATATTGTTTACACGGAAATCTCTTGTTATCTGCATGTTATTGTTGCGGAATTATTGTTATGGTGATTCTAGAGTCGGTTAGTGCGAGGACAAAGTGAGTGGAGAATAGTGGAGATTAGCGGAAATAGCTATCCAACTGCCTTGTCAGTGGGAATAGGTTTGTTTTTCTTTCGTGGTTATGAGTGTGACTGATTCCAGTTTGCAAGGTTCGTTTCGGAGCTTTGATAAATCTGGGTAAGGATTAGAATTAAGTCCAATTACGGGGGTATTATTTACATGCCTAGTACAAATGGAAATTTAAGTGTTTTCTTGAGTTACAGAGGTTTTTATATGGCTCTAGTTTTTTGCTGTAGTTCAAGGATGGCGTTGACAGCGCTTGAGCGATTTTGCGCCGGTCACGTGCTGAGCGATGCGTTCGCGCGCAAAATGGCGTAAATTATACGAGTTAATTCCTATAAAACAAAATAGTTAATCAATTTTAGTAGTTATTACAGAAACACATTAAAATATTTATACTTGTAATTACAAATCTAAATCAATTATGCCTGACAAATTCCATTGATTAGTAGGGATAAAAAACGTTGAAGAAGTGAATGATTTTTTTAGATAAATATACAGTTTTAAAGGGTACAGTTATCTAAATTAGCAAAAAAATATTCTGTAATTGTTAAACGAACATAGGTTAATTACACACATTAGTACATTAGTTAACATAATTTGCAATATACAAAGATTTAAAGTAAGATTATTTTCTATTGTAAACATAGAAAGAATATTTCGATGATTGTAAAGCACATGACTTACATGACTAGTACCTGGATGACCGAGCTAACGACGTTTTCTAAAAATGAAATCTAGCTAGATCGATTTATCGCCCCCGAAATCCCCTGCATAATAAATTTCATGAAATCACTGGGGCAGTTTTCGAGATACAGATTATATATATATATACAAGAATGGATCATTTAAAGGTATTAAATAGATAGATAAGTATAGGTAAAGTAGAGATTAAAACTTAAGTATTTCTACGGTCCATATTACTATATATATATATTATACATATATTTTTTTATGTCAGGTAGGGTAGCATTTGGCCGCTATCTCACCTGATGGTAAGTGATGATGCGGCCAAAGATGAAGCATGCTGCATATTTTCTCATGCTATACTAAAATTATGTAGCTATATATCTAAACAACGAAAGAGTTCATTATAAACCTAGTTTTTTAGAGTCAATGTAGAAAATAGTGTAGCAGAGTCACCGTACTCAATCTAACAAAAAAAGTGAAGCAGAGTCACACCGTACACTACCTAACAAAAAAAGTGAAGCAGAGTCACACCGTACACTACCTAACAAAAATAGTGAAGCAGAGTCACCGTACTTTACCTAACAAAAATAGTGAAGCAGAGTCACCGTAATCAACCTAACAAAAATTGTTTCATTTTTAACGAGTCAAACGATAACGTCAAAAGGCACATTCGTAAAGTTTCCTTAATTCGCTGTATTGTAGAGTTTATTAGCGGTTCACACATAAAATAACACAATTTACATATTCGCTATGTTTGATATAAAAATAGCGCATAAATTCGCGCTCTTCTGTCTATTTTCATACAAAATAGGTAATTACGGTTATTAGTCTTATGGTCATAAAATATCTCGGATGTGGTTTAAAATATAATAGCGAAAAGCCTCGATCAACACCTCAAGAGGCTTTCGCTAAATGGTTGGATCAAAGGTCAGATTCAGAATGCAGGCAGTACTCCTGGACACGGCACGCATTGTCAAGAGGTTCCTCACTCTACAGCACTTGGGCCCGGCCCCGCTGCTGATCCAATTTTTTTTTTACATCTCTCCATCGGCTTTCACTGCCCCACACGTCTGAGGGGTGGCCTTGGTGAGCAAGGTCACCCCTCCATGGGCGTAGTGGCCCGGAGGAGTTTGCATCCGGGCAAGATAGTGACTGCTAGCGCGACCCTATCTTGCCCAACTTCGGCGAGGGACCGCTCACGGGGGGGTTTTTAGTGGGTTCAAGCCCCACATACCCCTTTCCTTCACCCCTGGGAAGGAAAAGAAATGCCAGGCATTTTCCCCCAACAAAAAAAAAAGGTTTTTTTTTAATTTTTTTTATTTGTTGTATTGTATTGTTTATTACTTTTATAAAAATATTGTTAAAAAAAACCTCCACCTAAGAAAACATAATAAATAACGTTAATAATAATAAACTTAATTAGACTACAATTAAAAAAAAGAAAATTCGTGAATTCAAAAGAAACAAAGTCAACAACAATTGATTATAGGTAGATAAAATCTTTCGAGTGTTTTGTTTCATCAAGTCGCATCCTTGACCGTGACTATATTTGACAGGCAGTAAACGAAATGATATGACATTTTCCTTAAATTTACGAGTATGCTTCCACATCAATATCTATTCACATCACGCCAGGGTAAACAGTTTTATGCTTGTCCTTATGTTATGAGGTGATATTAAAAGACCGAGTCTTACTATTAATAAATCTATATAAAACAAAGTCGGGTTAGTTACACCATTTGTAACTCAAGAACGGCTGGACCGATTGTTATGTTCTTTGGTCCAATCTAACAAAGATTTGTCTCCGCCCCGAATATATATTTGACGACCAATATTATACCAATATAGCACGGTGGACATGTCTGTCCTTTGTGCTGTGTGTCCTGGGATCGATTTCTGGCAGAAGCACAATTTTCCATCACAAGGGAGATTTGTGCTTCTGGTTCGCCGTGTGATTGTGTGTGATATGTAAATGTTTCCGGCACCCACGATACAAGTCTTTTTTACTTCTTGGAACTGTGAGTGTAAAAGCGTTTGTTTGTTTGTTTGAAAAGCAGAATAACTATTAAAACATCGGCAAATTTTGATGAAAAATATATATGAAAAAATTATCTGATACTTTTTATATGGAACGGCTTTTTTGGTGATATCCCGAGCACGGATTGACGATTATGATAAAACTTGGTCCAAAATAATATTAGAAATTGCAAAGGATTTTTTTATACAAATGGACAGGATTTCGTTTGTAGGACTAGGTGAAGAACTAGGCAAACATAAACTTGAAAGAGGTAATAATTAGTCAGTATGTTTATATACAATATAAAGATTACAATATAGTTACTTGGCAGCCATAAACGTGAAAGAGGTAAAACCCTTTTTTGTGGTATTGCAACGCATGCCCGGTACAGCTTAGGTATATTTTATCATGGACCATTTCGAAGCAATCCATAACAGGAGTATATAAAACATTGACCAGAAGCGTAAATATCTCACTTATATCCAAATTAACAATTAAATCTTTATATAAGACCACGATAGATATTAAATGAAAAATTATAGATGCTAGATGATTTTATAGCAGCAGCCTTGGATAGTACATTAATTTTATTGATGCATTGGAGTTATTAATACATTTAATCTTAACAAATATTTACGAACTTAATTTGTAATTTTATAAAAATTACATGATTTCAATACAATGCCGTTTTAATTTATATAAAAACGGATTAGCGTTATCATAATAATTATAATGAGTTAAATAACAATTAATGTTATTTTTTGGTATTCATTTTGAATAACACGTCTAAAAATAAAACGGATTGAACTTAGAAAAGATATCTACGGGCCAATTGCCTATGTTTCCTAAAACTAAACTAAAACTGTCAAAATATGAAATATAGCAAAGAACTAAGTTACTTACAAGACATCGAGCTTATAGGTACCTCAAGTGCTCAACCCCACTACCAGTGGGTAGCGTTCCCATCATGCTTGCGGCATTGCCTCTCTGAATTGCAATGTAATATGTTGAGCCAAATAAGTGCCAGCATAAAAAAATAATGAAGCATGCAAAACTTATTTGATTTATCGGTTTAAAAAAAAACATTACCATAGAACATCTTTACAAAATGTATTATACCTTCCATTAATTTTACGAGTTAGTAAAATATATAAACAAATTTAGCTTACATTTCAAGCTTAAATCTAATAGCTAAAATGCTTATTATAAAGATATGAAACACTTTTGAACATAACAATATTTTCTCAATCAAACTAATAAATGTTTCAATTTAAATCATCCTTACCGACAAAGACGTAATCATAAATCTTTCGATTACAGAGCTGATATTTATTCAAGTTATTGTAATTACTGGCCATCAACAATCAATCATAGAATACATTTAATTTTATAATCTATAATACTTGGGAGTCAATGTACCTACCACCTGTACCAAGGCAAAGAGAAAAGCGGCATATTTTTAGCTTATAGATTTTGCTATTGTAATGAGACAGCGGAACTACTCGACGTTTCATAATTTGAATTATGAATCAAAAACATCAATAATTTTAACATTTAATTTTTTTTAACAGGGACAAATAGTGATATCAAATACGAACGACAACGAATGTAAAACAATAGTTTAGGAAGAGGAAATACTAACATTTATAAACGCACCTGTGATAATCCATTAACACGTATATTAGCCTGATCTAAAGTACTTGGCTCTTTAAGTACCTTATGATCAAGTGACAAACATTAACGATCCAGTGACAACCATTTTGTGATCAAGTTTCAAGCATTTGTGAGCAAGTGACAGCGTTTATGATCAAGTGACAAGTGAGATGCGATCTGCACGTCTGCGAATCTGACGTGCGTTAGTTCTCGTCAAGTCATAGGAAGAAAAACTGGAGGTCGACACATATGACCTGTCAGTTGACATCCAGCTGACAACAGATGTCATCCCGATCGAAGACGGTAAGTCAATTGTTAATAAGGAATGTAAATATTTTCTAATGTGAATTTATCAGACTCGGAAGTAAAATAAATAAGAAAGACAAATCCTAAAATTCCAATGTTATAAACCAGATATATTGTCTCTCTGCGTGAGTATGTTTGAGACGAGAAGAAAGACGGTACTTTGATTAAATTTGGAGTAAGGACAGATTGCCATGTCCGTAGAATAGGGTATAAAGAAATCTCGTATTAATCACCCACAATACTAGTCAGAATTGTCATCAGGTGATATTGTGCTGAAATTTAAAAGAATAAAAATAACGGGAATTATTTAAACGTAAGCAAAGCTTAAAAAAACCGACTTCACCGCTTATATTTTGATTTCGTCTTGATCGATTTCGATAAAATTAATATGGAACCACCTCTGAAGTATAATCTACCAAACAAAAGAGAATTTTAAGAATCGGCACACAAATATGGGAGAAAAAAATTGGTGAACATACATAAAAAAAATACATACAGTCGAACATAGTACCTCCCCTCCTCCTTTTTTGAAGTCGGTAAAAATTATTTCCCTTGAATTGGAATTAATTGCAAACCACTACAGCAAAGGTACTTAGTTCCGAACATAGAACGTAGCAAACGAGTTATAAGAGAATTGCATACCAACTCAAAGATTGCTTGTTACATCTCCAAGATTCCAGCAAATGAGATGTTATAATTGCATTCACACAAGATCGCATTCGGATTAGAATAAATTTACTTGTTAATTATATGGAATAGAACCTGTATTTACTAGCTCAGAAAATCCTTCGGATTCGCCTATATACTTTCCAGAAGTTTAAGTATCATGAGGTTTCCATACACTAGATGTTCCGATGTTATATTATTATCTGTAGGTCTATTCTGGTCGTTAAAACTACGATTGTTCGAATTGATGCGACGTCGATACGACAGTCAATCAGTTGAAAGTTCAGTCCATTCGATGGTTCAAAAGAAAAGAAAATCGTTCGATTTCGAAGTCGATGTAAAGATAATTTATGCCCGGAATTGACCCCCTGGATTTATTCCGATCTGTCACATGGCTGTCCCTGAATTGACAACGGCTGCACTGATTTTCACAAAACGTAGCAATGAATAATAAAATTCTGATATAGCTTTCAAATAAAAACTGCATTGATCCAACAAAAAAGACAATTATTCTTAATTGCACACCAAGAAAATAAATTAAATTTTATAAAATATAGTAACAACAATACGGTGAATTCGTTTCCACTAAGTATCGATCTCTTCCAGACACGTAGATACTACGTAGTGACAGACAAACACAGACATCTGTAACTTGAAAGTGAGGTGAAAGCTCTATATCTAGTACCTACTTTGAGACACTTTTTTTCGTCTGTAATAGGTAAGTATTCCATAAATCCTCTTTGATAATATTATTACCGGTTTCAGTAATTTGATGTAGGGTAATATAATATAGGGATAATTCTATTTCAAACCAGTGACGTCCCGTGGCTTTGTTTGCGTTTATTAAGATAAAAAGTTATATTCCAAGGTCAATTCTATCTATAATCAAAATTTGTCCAGGTGTTAACAAAGATTAGCTTCAATAATTATTAAAAAATCTTTCAAACTTATTACATTAGCGTAATAGTAGGTATTTATGATATTATCTCAATATCTACCCACCTCAAATACAAAAACAAGATATCAATCCAAATTGTCTACCTGTAATGTTTTATTTTTATTAAATTTTTAAATCAGTATTGAATGAAATTGTGTTTGGATACTGACGATGTCGACATAAGATGTTAATGATATCCGTGAATATGTTATGATGAATATTATTCGGGGTGATTGAAGTGATAAATCGTTATTTACTGATAATAAAACTGATAAACGATAATAATTCTTCAGATGATTAAAGCGCCAAAAAGCTCTTTATATGGTTTGTGCTTATCGTGAGGACAGGTAGCGAAATTTTATCTTACCGAGAGGGAGAAATTGTACATAAAAAATGTATCTTATGTATACTTATGGACGATACAGATTCAATGATATTATATACCTACTTGAAGAAGATTTACAAGTCATATACGCGTGAAAAAAACACAGAAATATGACTTAACAAAGTTGTCCACGTGAACTAAATGTAAATCGCAATTGCGGTTCCATCTGCAGTAGTATGTACGGAACTCAAGGCACATTACAGCAGATTTTTTATACAATTCGAACTTAGAGAGGGGCTGTGAGCGAGAGAGCGTTTATATTTATGTCATGACTGAAGCTATCTCTCTTACGCATTCATTGGTGAAATTTGCGATGTGACCGTTTCGACTGCATTTGTAATACAATTATCGGGTAAAATATTATCTTTAAAAAAGTTTTGCCGCAGAAGTGAAAAATAGCGTTGTTGATTTTGTGTTATTTCCCAAAACGTGTCGGGAAATTATGTAAAGTTCAAAAACGTGTATATGCGCTTCATTATTCCAACAGAAATGTTAGTGCAGGTTGTTAGTTTTTTCTACTTTATATGACACTAGGTATAATCTATGTACATTCCAAATTTCATCCAAATCCGTTCAGCCGTTAAAGCGTGAGGGAACAAACATACTTACACACAAACTTTCGGATTTATAATATTAGTAGGATGACTATATCATATAAAGTAGTAAAAATATATAGCATAGTCAAATAATTATTTACTTTGACCCTGGTGAGTATGACTAGTTGTATAATTAATAAATTACTAGCCGTGCCCCGCGGCTTCGCCCGCTATTATCAAGTTAAAAAGTAGCCTATGTGTTAATCCTAGATATAATCTATGTACATTCCATATTTAATCTAAATCCGTTCAGCCGTTAAAGCGTGAAGAGGGAACAAACATACTTACACACTTACACACAAACTTTCGGATTTATAATATTACTAGCCGTGCCCCGCGGCTTCGCCCGCTATTATTAAGTTAAAAAGTAGCCTATGTGTTAATCCTAGGTATAATCTATGTACATTCCAAATTTCATCCAAATCCGTTCAGCCGTTAAAGCGTGAAGAGGGAACAAACATACTTACACACTTACACACAAACTTTCGGATTTATAATATTAGTAGGATTAGTAGGATTAGGATTAGGATTAGGATAATTTTTAAATAATTATTTATTATTACTTGTCACACTAAATTCATAGTCAAACAAGAAAAAAACTATACAAAGCATATATCATACTAAATTTCTATTTTCTATCAGATTCCAGGTTAAGAGGCTAATCTTGTGATATTAAACTACCTTAACGATAGTCATATATCTTTATTGTAAAGCTTACGTGATCTATCTGTACCTGCATTGTCTCGGCTAACGTTTGGATAACGAGTATTAGTCATAAAACATATTTTAATAGTTGTAATAAATACTTACAATGAGATCTGTTTCTTTGTACTATTTGACGCAAATTTAAACCGACTTGTGAATTCAGTATTGACAGTGGTCTATAAAAAAAAAAACGCTTTCACACTGACAACCCCACACTAAGTTCGATGACTTGTGTCGTGGGTGCCGGAAGCATTCACATCGCACACACAATCACAACCAGAACCAGAAACACAAATTTTCTATGAGGAGAAAACTTGTGTTCCCGTCGGAAATCGAACCCGATACCCGCTGCTTAGAAGGCGTACGCCACCCAACAAAGGCAACGGGCAGTTCAAATTATTCTTATGTTTATTACCACTACATAAATATATAGCTCAAATTAACGTAAATACTTTCAGACTCACAGCCCTACACTAAGTTCACATCACATACACAATCACACCCAGATCTAGAAACAAAACAATCCCTAGGGGAGAAAACTTTTTGTAGTGGTAGGACTCTTTTGCAGAGTCCGCCTAGGGTTTAAAGGCTTGTAAAACAATGAATAGATTCTTTTTTGCAGAGATTTTTTAAAAATATTAGTGTTAGACATTAATAAACATACGATTAATAAGTTTGATCAATTAGGTGTAATTTAAAAGGACAAATATTGAACAGTATGAGTTAATACGTATAAAGCAGAGAGCAAATTACACAACATCAACCTCAAATTTAAATAACAAAAAAGCTTGTAAATAAAATATATTCACAAGCAAAAATGATAATTGAAAAATTGAGTTTCTGTCGGGAATCGAACCCACGGCGGCGTAGAGGGCAGATATGTTTGTCTACTGCGCCAACACTCAGTCTATAGTGTAATTTGATTTTATGGTGTGTACACTATAAATAGTATCACACTTCTCAGATCTTTGACTACGCCGTTTGCCAAAAGCGATACATTGTCTTAGTGTTTGATGAATAGATGAATGTAAAGATGACTTCGAACCTTATTTGGAACACTTTTTATCTTAAATGGATCACCTAGATAATGAAAACGTGATATGACTTTGAAAGATGATCCTTGAAAGAAGATAAACAGATTTATTTTTATAATGACATGCTTTTCCTTATTGACTTGTCATTGTGCTCTGAAACAACATAAATATACTTTTTTTATTAAAAAATAAGCAATAAGTAACTAACAATTATCATGTTATTTATGTTTTTAATATCACACTTTGTAATAAAAAAGCTAAGTAGGTATATTCCGAGAAGACCGAATAGAATTATTAATATTTTCTTACTTGTATTTAATATTACTTACAAATAGGGGGAAAATATGGGATACAACGAAGAAATTTTATAATAAGTCACAATTACACTTACTTACTTATTAACAACAATTTTAGAATTTTATATTTTTGAATTTGAGAGTATTACGCTATCATACAGAAACCAATGTTATTGACACGAATATCATAATACAAAACTCAGCAAGTGTTGATCTAAAACCTGCGCTGGTGAACCATTGGGATCGGAAGGTGAGGTCAAGGCACGGCATTATATACAATTGAACTAAAACGAACAAAATTATATTGAATTGACCATACAAAAAAGGACAGAGAAATTTACGTGAAAAACGTATAAGTTATAATATATTGCATCATCATCATCTCTCTTTTCTTTTCCCAAAGTAGGTTTGGCACAAAATGTATTAAATGTTGGCAATGGTCACAAAATGTACAAAATGGCTACAAAATGTTCTTCCTTGTGAAGAGTAAGAATAAATTAATTCTACATTTACTTTTAAACTAGAGAGAGAGTTTTTATGCCTGAGGGGCGTCAACTTCATTGACAATCATCGTTTTGAATCACCGAAGTTTCCAAGGGCTTCACGAACATCTCTCGAAGTCTCTCGTCACCACGGCCGGTGCAACCCTGTCGAAACGTCGAGGTTAGTCAAAATAATGCTATTTTGAAAATAAAAGCGCGAAAAGACCCGGTTTTCTCACATAAACATGATTGAAGTTCGCGAAAGTTTAAAAAATTCTTCACGAACATCTCGTATATTGATAGGCAGCCTTACTTTGATCATTTTGACACAGTAACTTAATTAGTAATATTTTAGTAACTGCTACTTTTGGTAAAGCCCCAAGGCTGCATATAATATAAGTTTATGTATAAGTTACCGCTCTTTAGTACCAAAACGACACCTGAGCGTCACGTAGTATTGAATACGAGCATTGATTTTTAACATACGCCCTTGAATTAGGGCATCTGTCGTATAAATGCTTATCAAGCAAACATTAAACGTAGTTAACGTCTAAATGCGCACGTAATAGCCTTTATGCTCTGTGCACATAACCAAACAAAGTTATCAAGCACCGGTAGAACGAGTCAGGTGACGTTTGGTCACGTCTCGAGACATCATACCAGAGTTAATATAACAAAGTAAGAGTGATCAAACAGAAATGATAGATACCGAGATTGTGATATCTTTTTAATTTCATTTAAACTAAAACAAGTAATTTTGGTATAAATTAAAGGAGTAAATAGAAATTGACGGCAAAAGTTTGACTGTGATAAAAAAACAACGGTTGCACTCCGGGAGTGCCGGCAGAGGTGAAACCTCGCCGCGCGGTAAAAATAGAGGGGGATATTACTTCCTCTCCTTCGTCTTACGAACTTTCGATCAGGTCACGTGTCCTGATGCGAGATTAAAATTTTTTATCCATCCTAAAAAGTGCACAACGCCGCTTAAAGAGTTTTACTTTAAAAATAATAAGTAGTTAGAAAGATTCGCGGTTGATACTCAGGCTAATAATTATACCAATTAATAGCGATCGTCTTTCTTTTTAAGTCCAAGCTTACCAGAGGCATGTTAAAACTACCGCCGCACGCCTCTGCGTATCGCGCGTCTGACTCATCCTGATAAAGGACAACTAATTTGTCCGAAACTAGTTGACTACAAAGTAAGTCAAAATTTTCGTGTTTTAAGCCGAATATAACATAACATAATTACCAGAGGCAGATAGCGATTTGATATCAATAGCAGTAAAATCAAGACTTAACCGGAGAAAAAATCAACGGAGCGTTAGGTAACTTATCTTGATGACTCTTCATGACCAAGAAATAAATTATTGAAGATTAAGAAATCCTTCTACTTATTATTTAAACTATACCAGTTAGGTCATAATATTTATTTCTTGTTCAACTGACTTAACTTATTTTTAAAAATTAACTACCACACAAAAAGATTGGGTCTTTTTTGTGCAGACGAGGAGTCGTCGAAAGATCAAATCGTCAAACTAATGAAGATGAGATTAAGATTAAACATTTTATATGTACCTATGCATTTTACCATATCGACATACTTTGATTATTGCAGTTAATTTTCATCATTTATTATATATAGGTATAACAATGTTTGTTTGTTGCTTTATGAATATAAGACTAACTGATGAGCTGGTTTTTGACCACTGCCTCACCTGTTGGTAAGTGATAATGTGGTCAAGGGTGTAAACACGTTTGTTTGGATGCGTTTGTTTGTTGTTGTTGATATATTATATATATATCTCTATATATTATGTTGCTGTAGTCACCTGATGTAACAAGAGTTCCGCCGGAACAGTGTTTGGTGCTTGGCGGCAGATTTTCTACCTAAACGTGATAAACTACGACTGTTCTTAGTTCAGTAATGTAATAAAAAAGTATTAAAGCAGAGAGGATAAAAATCCCCTATCAACATTATAAAAATAATACGACAATGAATTATGATGAATAAGTTGATTTTTGACTACAACTCTTATGGGTAATAGAGTAGTACTAAAGTACAAATAAAGTAATAGTAGATAGTGTCGAAACAAATAAATAGAAGGTCTTGGGCTTTATCAGCTATCCCGTATCATTCACGTTTACAAACAGAAAGGATTGTATTATTCATCCCAATGTAAATGTAACCATTTATTCATCCCAACTTAAGAAAGCAGTTCGTACAAGGTTAATGATTTCATAAAGTCAAAGTCAAAACAAAACAAAAACAAACAAACGCATTCACACTCACAGCCCTACACTAAGTTCAAAGACTTGTATCGTGGGTGCCGGAGACATTCACATCACACACACATTACACCCAGAACCAGGAGCACAAAAATCCCTTGGGAAGAAATGTGTGCTCCTGTCGGGAATCGAACCCAGGACCTACGGCGCGGAGACCTGTCCACTGCGCCAACTGGGCCGTCGAAACCGATAAGCGACTAAGAAATAACTAAAATGATTATAGAGTTAGATTATAGACCAAACCTGATTAGTGTAAGAAGGTGCTACAATAAATTATTACGAAACTAATGTTGAACTTTTCGACACTACTGTTAGGCGGATTAAGATTGTCGCTTTCCAAATTAAAAATGCAGATGAAGTACTTTTTCACCAATTTGTTTTAAAGATTTGATTAATTTATAGATATTACTAGTGTAGTCGTGTACGCATTTTATGAGAAAACAAATTTTTACTGTAAGGAAAAAAGACTTAACTGACATTTTTGACAAAATTGAGTTGGTTATATATATCAGAAATATCTTTACTATTTAGTATATGTTATGACTTGTAGCAGATGAAAGTGTAAAAGGAATGATATAAAAATCTTTTTTTAAATTTTATTTTAACCTATTAGCGGAAACTTTTAAGTGACTTTCCGTATTTCATATTTATTCATTGTAGGTATAACTTTGTAACTACCTAATTTTTTTTTCCAATGACGTGTTTACATCTCAGACTGCGAACAAATAAACACTTCAAAATGCTTACCGATTATAAGACCTAAAGCAGAAGAAATTAAGCTTAAAATCATTTAACCTAAAGTTAACTTAATGATGACAAATTACCTGCAAGTCAATCTGTCAAAATGACAGCTACTGATTACGCACTCTTTTTGATCGCTTTTCAAATTTTAATGTTCACTGCACAAGGATTTATGATTTATATTTTATTATACCATAAAAGATGCTTTATATATTGCAAATAATGAAAAGTAACACCTCTGCACTTATCTTCATAATTATATAGTACCTGGATGATCGAGCTTTGCTCGTTAAAACACGTTTTCTAAAAATGAAACCTAGCTAGATCGATTTATCAACCCCGAAACCCCCTGCATACTAAATTTCATGAAAATCGTTGGAGCCGATTCCGAGATTTATATTATATATTTATATATATACAAGAATTGCTATTTACATATATTAGATATTGGAGATAGAATAAGATAAGAAAATAAACTAAACAAAAATATATTTGACTTAAAAGTGTGCGAATTTGTTTTATTCATAATAGTTAGTAGTTCCGTGAGTTGAAAACATTGTCTTTTCTGAAATGTGATTGAAATATGTTTTTTTTTACGTTTTTATGTTTTGATTAGGTCACAGCATTATCTGTGAGCTAATCTTTATAAAATAATTTGGGTAAATTATCATTTTAACCTCCTAAGACCCATGGTACTACAAGGAGTACTAAATAAACGTAGTTTTTTTTAATTCAGAATAGGCAAGCATTTGACCACTACCTCACCTGATGAAAAGTGATGATGCGACCGAAGATGCGACATGCTAGCCTAGAAGATACCTATTCACTCGAGACTTGAAGACTTCCAGATTATAGTGGGGAATAAAGACGCAGGCAATGAGTTACACTCCTTCTCTGTACGGATACTTGGCGAATCCATCCCAGAGGTGACCGCAGTACTCCATAGTTATTCAGAATCAGATCATTTAACATCTACGTAACCTTATGGTTACGTAGATAACACACCAATAGTTCTTACTTGAGTATTACTATTGGTTGTTGTGATTACTTAGATATTGAATCCTTTATATAAAAAAATACTATGTTTGTTTAATTACCTACTTCTTGTTGTATCGTAGACCTTAGGTGGATAACATAATTTGAATTACAAAATTTGTTTAGACGTCAACGATTTAATGATAGTTCATTAGAATCATATCCGTCATTATCACTATGCTAGCTCTATTTGATGATCAACTCGAAACTAGCTTATAATAGTTATATAATTATATAAGATACATGAATATGTCTTACATAAAAGCGAGAGACGAAAGCGAACTGAGATAAACAAAACTTGTTAAAAGTGTGCTAATGCGTCATATTCATTATTTATAATCCTATCATATTATTTTCCTTTTACAACCTTGATCGAGTAAAAATATGCGATCAAGACATGACGATCTTGACCTTGTCAGTGCATGATAAAGAAAAAAACAATACCTACTTTAAAGGCAAGGATGTCATATCAAAGAGGCTGTATGATAAACAAGTCGTTATTACAAAGAAGTGTTTCAATTTCGAAACAAGGACGAATTGGAAGATTAACTGGAAAGTGGGTTTATACCTTCGGTATAATTACATTGTTATTCAATTAAGAAAGAAGACGAGTAAGGCGTTTGTCTGATGGCCGAAATGCGTCACTGCTATGCGTCCTTTGATCTATAGGTATACAATTATAGCGATGTCATTAATTGTTTTTTATCTATTTTTTGTTCTACCGCAAGGCTACAGAAGAAATCCAAATTTCTTAAACAAGAGCTCTTTTTTAATGAGATAAATTTCCTTTATTTTGATAACACTAAGTGTCTTTACATTCTATTTATTCCTATTACATTGTATTGCAAAGTTCAGCAGGACACTGAATTGGCTCTTTTTTTATGCTGGAAAGGCAAGCATTTGACCACTATCTCACCTACTGGAAAATGACGATGCGGCCGAAAATGGAAGATGCTTACGTCTCAAATGCCCAGTTATTTTGTTTACAATTTCAGTAACAACTGGAAACCTATGATCACAGAATATATATTATACTAATCTATGACAACATAAAAACCGTAATTTTACCTCCATTATTCGTAATATGGTCTATATAGACCATATCTGTGTGTATCTAGAGTCTAGATACATCTACATAGTCTAGATTCTTGACTATGTAGATATATACATGTAGTAAGTGACTGATATCTCAACTGTCTTTAATTTCCTATTTGGTATTCAACAGTCACCTGTTTAGGTAAAATTTACAAGCTACCTTAATTGATTCCTGTATTGACCTAGAAATTATTGAAAAACTGGTCGATCAAGTAACAGGTGTCGATAATTGCAAAATGTATTTAAAGCCAGTGATGAAAAAAAGTAAATTAACGTTAGTTTAACATTGTGTTATTTTTGAATATATAAAAAGATAGTATATAGAAGTATATAATTTTATTTAAATTATTCCCACCTATTACTATTAATTGACTTCACATTATAATTATAATAATACAATACTATTTATTCAAATAAAGAATGAATTTATTAATAATTGTACTAATTACTTAATTCAAAATTGAAATATAACTAATTGCAATAATAAATGCGTGCTATAAGTTAAAACACAGCTATGTCTACAAATTACGTAAGCATAAAATTAAACGCTAGCAAAGCTTAAAAAACCGACTTCACCGCTTTATCTTCGAAACTTTGATCAGATTATATGTACTAAAAACGCATTATTCAAGAGCTATTAATCAAATTTAAATAGGACCAATTGGAAAGCAACATCTTTTAAACAAAAATGAAATCAAAATCGGTTCACGTGGAAATAAATTATAAGGTAACTAATGGAACACACAGAAAGAAAAAAAAAATACAGTCGACTTGAGTACCTCCTTCTTTTTTGTGAAGTCGGTAGAAAAGTTATTCCACACTGTTAAAAAAGTTATCACATCGGCACTTACCATCAGGTGAGATAGTGGTCAAACACTAGCCTGTCACAAAAAAAAAAAAACACTGTACACGAAACTCAAAATAAAGTATATTAATGTTTTTTTGTTATTGTAAATAACAGTTAATTCATAATTACATACGAAACAGCTGTCGAATCGGTTTAGCTGTCCGGCTTGATAAGGTACAGACAAACAGACAAGGTTCACTTTTATAACTTCTATTTTCGCCATTAAAGTCAATTTAATACAGACAATTATTATATACTCGGTTAACATCCTTATCTCTAGTCTGCTGGAATTAAAATTAAAAAATGAAACTTCAACAACGACATGAATTTAACTAAAACATTCGCTGAAAACCTGACACCGCTATTTTCCTAAGACAGTTCTTGGGATGGGCCTGCCCTAATGGATCACTGTTGACCTTGGCATAGCCTCTCCCAGCCATTTCCCCGACCCCATCAAGGCTACACACGACCCAAATGATTGGCAGACACGCAAAGGTCAAACTGGGTTTGAAAGATAAATCGGTGTAGGGAGTTCCAATATGTCTTTGATTTTAATTATTGCTAATGGGTTCTGTAATGGAATTAATTGATTGTGGTAAACAACGCAAGCGTTAAATTTGTAGCTGTAACGAACAAGGATAACACGCTTAGGTAAAACTTGTTGCCATATTTGTAAGATGATCTTTATATTTTCAGTTCTTGAATAGTTTTTTGGCCACCGAAAGGCCTTATTTTAATAAAATAATACGATTTAATAAATAAATAATATTCTTAGTTCCCTGTAGTGACAAGCTCAAAGCAGCTCAAACTCAGTGCCATGAAACCGCTGAGTTTATAGAAAACTAGCCGTGTCCCGCAGCTTCGCCCGCTATTATTAAGTTAAAAAATAGCCTTTATGTTAATCCTAGGTATAAGCTATGTACATTCCAAATTTTATCCAAATCCGTTCAGCCGTTAAAGCGTGAAGAGGGAACAAATATACACACTTAACACTTACACACAAACTTTCGGATAGATATAGAATAGAATGATATTTAATATAGATATAGAATAATATAGATATAATAAAGATATAGAATAGAATGATATAGATATATAATAGAATGATTCAAGTGAGCAAGTGGGAAGCGTGCTCATCATCTTAGCAACTTAGATTTATAGTCACGTTGATTGTGACACCCACATTATTGTTTGATTACAATTAATTAAGCTTTGACACAGGCTTTGCTAAGGCAGGCGCAAAATTCAAGCAGTCTATTTATAACGATGACTATGTTTTATGACTTGATGTAGTAAACTAGGTATATGTCACATCATCACTTGCCTACATGTGAGATAGTGGTCAAACACTAACCTATCAATCTAGAAACAAATAAATGTGTGTACCTATTCTGTGTACCAGAACAAGAACAGAAATAGTGCGTATATTTTATTTTCTTCTACCTGTGATAAATTAGCTTTTGACCCAAACCTCAGTTGTTCGTAAGTGATGATGTGGTATTATAGGGCGGTAAACACCCTATAGACCGACAATTACTGGCTCTAACGCATAGTTGCCAGAACACCACATAAATAATTAATATTTTTTACTTGAGGTATCTGGCCAGGAGTGCAAAAGATAAATTTGTTCTACCACCATGAATTTCATCACGATTTTATTTCACTGGAAACTCAAGCCCGTCGCGTCGTATCGTTCATAACCGCGTCCGCCCGATAGGGAGATGCGCTTACTACGGCGAACGCAGCGATCACAGAGCATTATATTCCATGGCAACTATTATAATATCCGAATGTCCCTACACTGTAACTACTCTAAGCCATATCTAGTATTAATAAAAATATGTAATTTGCTGTATTAGCAGAAAATAATTCAACAGCTTGACCGCTTCGGTGAAGGAGTCACCGTACCGACAAGAATTTTGAAATGTTGAATTTTGATTAGGTGTTCTTAGTTCTACTCAAATTATACAACACAATATAATTTGAAAATAGCAACATGCATTCTGCTGCATGCAAGCATTCTGCTGACACCTTATGGGATGCGTATAAAATAGCTCGAGTAAAAGTTTCAACTTCGTAGTAACTATGCGCCTCGACTTCTAACGCTTATTCAAGACGAGCCTAATATACAAAGTTACTCACTGGCACATTTTCAGATTTCAAATTTAAAAGATTTCAATTTTAGAAAATCAAACATCTAAACTTTCTCAATAATATTTTTTTATATCATTTAGGTAGGCTTGGTGGTAGCTGTTAACGGCTGTTGTGTTTAAGTCAGTTAGCTTTCTACGTCGAAAGCACTTCCTACCTTTTTATAAATGCAAAATCTTACAAAATAAACGTAAAGTTATCCGCAGATTACAAAGTGGAACTTGCGCAGTTTCCTGTTTTGATTATCGAAAGCTAAGCTTTTTAATTGCGCCAGCAATAGTGTACAGCACACCTAGTTTTTGCGGTTATCTGTTTTCCTATTTACGAAACTATTTATACATTGGCTTTACAAATAGCTTATGCCAAATAGCGTGTTGGTTAGATCCTTGTCCACACATTCATGCAATCACTATCCAATCTTACTAAGCGATATTTTGGATATGAATTACGCCTGAAAGTTTAAATTTTGACGGGGATTAATATTATATGACAAATTCCTAAATGCTGCTTTTTATTCTGATTCTGAGGAAAAGCAACGTAGAACAGCTATTGATTATTTGAACTGCATAGGCAAGCCTATGATATCTGAAGACGCGCACCCAAGGGTGCGCGTCTTCAGATCCCCGACGGGAACAAAAGTTTTCTCTGCAAAGAAAATGTGTGTATTGCTTCTAGTTGTGTGTGTGATGCGAACGCTTCTATCAAGACACAAGTCATCGAAGTTAGTGTGGGGCTGTGAGTGTGAAAGCAAATATGTTTTTATTATAAAACAAGATTATGGGCCAAAATCGTATGTATCGATTTATATTGTAAAGTTGGTTAGTCAATTAACTTTGATTGCGTTATATTTTCTGGCATATTGTCGTCAAAAGAATCCTAGAATTGTAAAATATAACTGAATAAATGAAGAACAGATGAAGAACACTTGTATTTCCACCGGAAATTGAACCTGACACCCGTTCTTAACAGCTAAGCGAGCAACCAACTACGCCAGCGGGCAGTTCAGTTAATTATGAAACAATTTTTTTTGACGTGCGAGCGTTTAAATCCCTGCTTCAAAGCAGTTTCGCTTACCTACATAAACTTAAGCGTTCTAGTTTTTTATATCGCTTGATGAAACTAGTTCTGCAAGCGTGTTGTCGGTGTGTCACATGAGGCCGTCCTGTCTAAACCTAGTAACATTTACATCAGCTGTTAAGTGTAAATGAACAGTGTATTTGGCGCAAGGCTGGCTTGCTGTTAGATCACAGATTTTATGACTTGTTTAATAATAATAGTGTCCGCTAAAACTTAGAGAAACCACGTTGAGAAATAAACATGGTCAAAGTAATCTCTCATAAAAAAATATTCCATGTCAAAAAAAATTAGGGAAAATGTATTCCATATTTAATTAGCTTGAAGGTTTATAATACTTATACATATATTAAATCGTGTTCGAGTGGTTGTAAATAAGAAAAAAAAAATTAAAGAAAAAAAAAAAATTGTTTTTAAACCGACTTTGATTCCACAAAAATAAATGTGCAACATCTTGGCCCAATAAATTGCCCCGGAAATATTCGAGAAATTTCTTTAAAAAAAAACTATACGCAACGAATATCAAAATCTTTTAAATAAGCTTAAGATAGGATACGTATCTTTATTATTTTAAATATCGGAAATAGTAGAGATACTGAACGGAAAAGTGGATATTTTCAGTCTAATGTACAAAACATATTTTCTTCTTACGTCATTCATGATAAACCTCAAGTTTGTGTTTGTCTATGTATCGTAAACGAGTATCTGCGATTGTCATGTAATCTGAGGAATGTTATTACTGATAAAGAATATCTCAGCAAAAGATTTAGCGGGCAGCGAAGGCAGGAGTTAAATTAACATGGTAGAGAGAACTCTTGAACCTACAACGTGGATTGCATATACAGGTTTCTGCTTGATTACTTCTCTGCAACGTGATGGACCCGCAAACTGGGTGCGTTTGCGGGTCATCCATGGAATGATGAGAAGTTGTTCTGTATGATACAATTTTCTCGCCATTATGTGGCTACGAAACATTTCTGTCCGTTGTGTATTTACATAGCAGTCTCATATGAATGTTACTTTATCATGTCGAGATTTAGTTTTTACAAAAAATGTGTAACGGTAGATTAACAAGCTTTTATTTATCTTGCTTCGAATGGATGGAGCCGGATGGTGGCTACTGTAGGAGCTATATACTTCGTGACTTGCTACTGTAGTTGATCCAACACAAACAGTAGATTGATTGGTTTTTTGGCTTATTTTGGTAAGCTTATACAATAAACACTGTGCGGCTGTGACTGTGTTTATGTTAAAACGCTTTCGCAGTCACAGTCCCACACTAATTTCAATGAATTGTTTCGTGGGTGCCGAGAACACACACGTACAATCACAAAAACTAGAAATACAACATTTCTTGGGGGTGAAAACTTGTGTTCCCGCCAGGAATCGAACCCCTTACCCCTTCTTAGTTATTAAAACACGTTTGAGAAATTAAAAATAATAAATGTCTCTAACGAGCGACACTGGTGTACAGAAAAAAAGATACCTATTCAGATCTTATCGCAATGACTAACATTCAGACTATCAGCGAATTTATTTAGAGTCAGGTCTTGATGGATTACTTAACAACTTTGGGCGTTTCCTTGACAATGTGTCACATGACTGAGGAAGTTTCCGCTTTGCAAACAAACGATATCTGAATTATATTTACTCATGGATATTACTAATGAAAGCTAACATTTAGATGAGCTGTTGTTTGCAAAATCTGGACATTTTGAAACCATTTAGTTTATTTATATATGATTAGCTCCGCTCCGCTGTCCGGGCCCGCGGGAATGCCGGGATAAAAAGGCTATGTGTTAATCCAGGGTGTCAGCTACCTCCATACCAAATTTAATCAAAATTGGTCCACCCGTTTGAGTGTGAAGAAGTAACGAACAAACAAACAAACTTTCACCATTATAATATTACTATGATAGCGAAAGAAATGATGGCTGGATCTATATAAATAACGCGCGGATATTTACTTCACTAAAATTTAATTTTATGCTTTTGATTAAAACATATTATTATACAATAAACGACAAGTAGGTATAAATTACATAATTGAGCAATTACTACTTAGTGGCAAAAGAGAACATTACGTGGAAACCACAAAAAAAAAAAAACCTCTTTCGTATACAACATTATTTTTTGTGTTAAAAGAGAATATTATACTTATTTGCCTACGATTAAACGGGAACACAGAAAACGTTTTATTAATTATTTCTGTAATAAAGTTAAAGGAACGATTGATTGAGTTTAAATAAAACTTTTAAAGACACGGATCGTAAAGTATTAATTTATATGGAAGTGAATGATTCGTTGTGTACGCCATTATTTGGTACGTGTCTCGCATCTCAACAGTGGTATTAAGAAACATGCCATAGCATTTTAAACTCTAATGACGAGGAATTTTAATAAATTTTACTGACGACTATACATTATCGTACTAAATTGTGAAAGAAAGAATTATAACTTAATAAATTTCAGTTTAAGTCCATATTTAAAGGTTAACAAAATGAAGGTACTCATAGGTTTTAAAGTAGAAAGCAGTTGTTGATCTTTCAATATTTAAACATAGTCATAGGAACGGTAAAAATCAAACTTATTATGATAAACTGAAATTGTTGAAAGAATTTTTAGGTCCGGCGCTATCGTGATTAGTAATTATCTCCGTGTGACTCTAAACACTGCAAAATATTATAACTAAAAAGTTTCAAGCCGTTACTATCTCTATTTAAGTATTTTCTCTCTATACGTATAATTTTCTTCAAAACTCTACCATACAGGTCTTACAACTCGTTTTATTAATAAGAAGAATTGTAAGACCTGTTCAATGTACATTAATGCATTTCTTGTATCGTATTAGTTAAGAACACTGCATGGGATATATTAAACGTATACAATCAACTTATGTTAAAGTTTTAAAGATTTTTTTAAAGAAAAGTGCATTTAATTCTCTCTCATTAGCATGTTGCAACATAATTAGAGCCATTTAAGTAATGTTGTCATATGATTTTAAGTTGGTAACTGTTATTATTACTTATGACTTTAAATGTATCTGATTTGATTAGTCACTATATTATCAATCATAATAATTGTTACCATTAAATTGCTATTTATTTTAATTTATAATGTACTATCATATTATTATTTTATTATACATTATTAAGTTCGCATAATAAGCACGTAAATTACATTATCATATCGAGATTGTTAGAGTTTATGTACTGAGCTCAACTACTCGTGGCACAGGTCTGGTTTATAAGGATAAACAGGAAGGTTCCTATTTGTAGTCCTTGATCCGATGAACCAAGTTCATGAATCATGGGAAGTGCAGATGCAAGGTTGTATGAATTGACATTGATTAATGATATGATAGGGAGATCAGTTGGTGTTATTTGAACACACTTAAAAGGTTCTAGGCTATAGTAAAGTAGCAGGATGTGTGGGAGTAGAGTGTAGGCACGCAATTTCTAGCTACGTTTTTTTCGTACTGCAAGTAGAGAATTTTCTCGTAGCTTAGGATAGCACGAATTGCACTGAGCTATCTTGGAGAAAATATTGTCGTTTTACCCTTGAGTAGATGAATCTGTTTCCGAATTTAAAGTTGAAGTTCAGTCAGCTATCCTTAAGCCAGTGAAATTCTAGGCCTAGCGCGAGTAACGCCCTCAACCATGTAACTTACTGATGGATAAGGTGGTGGTTAATTGCTAGCCTATTATACAATTATATATAGCATATCAAAAAGCTAATTTTCTATGAATTTGGTAAGTTACTCTTATGTAACTATCAGTAATTAATACGACTGCAATTATTTGCATTCTGCGCGTGCGTTCTAGGTTCGATTCCCAGCAGAAGTACAATTTTCCATCCCAAGGTCTTTGTGCTTTTGTGTGTGATGTATATTATGTTTCCGGTACCTACGATACTTTGAAGTTAGAGTGGGGCTGTGAGTGCGAATGCGTTTGTTTGTTTGTAACTTAAACAAACTTGTACATTTATTGTCAAAGTACTGCAATTATGTATATTTTAATCTTACACTTATTAAGCGCAAATCAGTCGCGTGTTACCATAGACATAAGATATTCCGATAATGTAAATCCAATGTCTGCAAATTGAATAAAAATCTTTATTTATTATTGTATCTGTCTACATAAGCCGCATACTAATGTAATAGCTTTGACGAGAATCCGACTGGATTCCTTCTGTATTCAGACTTTTAAGTATGCAGTGTCGCAACACTGATCTTAGAGATATACTAACTTGTACGTCTCATGTTGGATATATCTTCCTAATCTGTATGCATAACGGATTGAGTCAAACAAACCAGCTGTCAAGTTGTAAATTATTGCTAATTTATAAATGGGAGACAGGACTTGAGACGAATGCTTACGTTTGAAAATTATAATCAGTATCAAACCATTTTATAACCTAAAATGCGTGGCTTCGGTATAATAAAGCACTCTATATTTCAGAATGTCTGCCTCTATATACTGAACGATTCGTCGTTATGATCCGTCGTTTCAGACGACTTATTTCGCTGACTCTAAAACGAATGATCGTAAACGAACGATCGCAACGACCAATCGTGTCGATCAATCGTTTCATTTGTTCAGCGGCAATTCGACGCGACGGATCGTCACGGATTCTTTAGATCCATCGTCAAGACGAATCGTTCCGTATCCGCCTTTATACATCCAAATCAGTTCAAAAATAAATAGTTTTATAAACAATCATATTTTAATACTACAATGTAAATTCGCTATCTTCGGGCCTATTGCCTATATTTACTAAAACTAAACTAAAACTATATAGGCACGTCTTTACAGCAAAGACCAAGTTACCTACAAGGCATCGAGCTTATAGGTAACTCAAGTGCTCAAGCCAACTCCCAGTGGGTAGCGTTCCCATCATATATAACATAAAAGTTTTTAAACATACATTACCACACTAAGTTAGAAGATTTGTGCCGTAAGTGCCGGAAAAAATCACATCACACACAATCCTATACTAACTATTAGCTACCTACATCTAAGCCATTTAAGATCTATATCAAGCATTTGTGACTAGAGATTTAGTAGGTACTTATGAGTAAACAATCGTGTCAAATTAAACTATAAGCCTAACAATACTGTTATTATAATATACAATAATAAATTATTCATAAAAAATAACCCGTGAACACAATACGACCTCAACCTTGATTACGATGAGTGATCACGAACAGTTGATGAATGTGTTCGTATAATGTGTGACTAGGTGTCGCAGGAGTTTTAGATTAGTTGATTTATTTTATACAGGGTTGACAAAACAGTGACGACCAAGAAAATATTTTGAGGTATTTTCTATTCCAATTTTCCTTTGATGTGACAAAAAGACACTAATGTTATAAATCTGAAAGTTTGTGTGTAGGTGTGTAAATGTGTTAATGTATAAGTTTTCTCTTCACGTTGTAACGGCTGAACGGATTTGGATGAAACTTGGAGAGTACATAGCTTATACTTGATCGGAGCGTTTCGCTTCTACGTTTATCATCCGTACAGCGAAGGAGTGGAACTCATTGCCTGCGTCTCAGTCGTAATCGTAGAGTAAATAGTATATAGGCATACTAGGTACATCTTTTACTTTCCATCAGCTGAGATAGTGGTCAAATGGTTGCTTATCTAGCATAAAAAACCTACTACTACTCAAACAATCTCAGAGGTAGGTATCGTCAAGCTCAGAGGGCCTGAATAAAAAAAACGGTTAACGGTTTTTGGAAATTAATATGTTTTTAATCAATTTTAATGTATTTTTTTTATAAATCATGAAGAATATCACATTAGCCCCAAAGAGGCACTCATAAAACCTAATGACTATACATCAGTTATTAGTTTGATAGTATTATTGGCAGCCCAGATAACATTTCATTAGCAAACTTACATTTTCGCTTTACATTTCGCGGGCACAATTAAACAATGTACAATAACTGATATACTAGTACATATAAGACTTAAATTTGTTTAATTTGGAATCCTTATCTTGTCATTGTCACAAGAAGAGCATGAATAAGAATGTTGATTTTCCTTATAGCCAACATAATTAACATAGCGGTAATGTACCCCTGATCACTCTGTACTAAGTAAATATTTAGGTAGGTATAAATATGTCGTACTAACTTAAATAAGGAAAATAAACCTATATCATGTGACGCCTATTGTATTATTAGATGAGCTCAAAATAAGTAAAATTTGATTAGACATCGTCTTTTGAGATCATCAGAATCTCAATACTAGATGTAAGCATAAAATTACAGTGCGCGCATTTAGATTAAGCAAAACGAATAAATCTTTTATGATAAATGGCGTTAGATTTTACAATATAATTCTTAAATTTGTAACTGAATTAACTCTGGGAAATCTCAAATCCATAATAAAATAGGCATTAATTAAGAAAGCTTATTATGAAACAATGACCACATTAATGACAAGGATGCGTGGAGGCAAACTGCACAAGCGCTTTTCTAGTGAAAGCGTTTATGTTTATGTTTTTTATGTTTATGATTTTTTTAAAAATGCGATGGCTGTAATGTTGCGAATCTGGCAGTAGAGTTTTCATTAACTTTCATGCGTGCCTCTTTGGGGCCCATGAAAATGAATGATTTTTACTTTGATTTTGATTTTGAGAGATATCTATTTTGAGTAATTATTATACTTGTTAAGACCTTCTTGGAAATAATTACGAGAGATAAATGTTTATAGTAATGACTCATTTAAAAATCTTCTCTTGTGTTAAAATTGTCTTTACTTTAACAAACGATTTTTTTTTTATTGCGTCTAAATCACTTGATGGTACGTAATGATGTGGTCGATGGTGGTAAATACTCTAGGCTTACAATAAATAAAACTAATAAGGATTTTCTTAAAATTTATTAGCTAGAAAAAAGTAAGCAAAACGTCATAGTTTTGCCAAAGTATAATATTATAATACTATATTTTGTAACTAATATTTATTTACGCATTGGCATAATGCTAAGGCCAATTCTATGATACATATAACTTTCGACGAAAATATCTATTGAGTGAAGATCATTTAATCGATTCAATGAATTTAGGTTTTAGTTTAATTTAGTTTTATTAGTATTTCTACATGTGTAATAAAAATATAAAATAATTTATTCAACATAAAAAATATTCTAACTAGAAAAAACAATCGTGAAAGGCTATAAGGGCTGAAAGATAGCATTGCAAAATATCGTAATTTTAGGCAGCTTGTTCTTAAATGTGGTAAATCACAGTTTAAAAACGCAAATTTTAAATATCCCGTCACTTATTCATTAACGTAGAACATAGCTCATCGTCACAAAAAAACTGTCATAAACAATATTTATTTCCATTATTTACTTTTTCTGGTTACCTTTGCTTGTTCACTCCAAGGTTCTTCCTCGTTCAATTTACGATTATTTAGAGGAAAAAGTTGAGGTTGTATCCCAGATTAAATAGGAGTTACTGCGTAGGCTAAGTGCGATTGAGTCACTTTATTTCCTCGTACCTACTCTCGTCCTTTGATGAACCATATAGGACTAGGTCGGTGATCGGGTGGAGGATAAACAGTTAAAGTTATGATGCTCTAATGGAAAAAGGAAGTAGAATTCAAGAGCACCAAAGTAAACAATACTTATTATTTCGATGAAGGTCTCTACATACATATAAATGTCAGCGAACTCTGCAACTAACTCTTCATTCATTATCGCAACTTTCATTTGTTTTGTTTTATTTGTTGTTCATTTTTAACTATAACTACAGCGTAATTAAAAATATCAGCTGTTCCAGTTCCATTACCGATTTTGAACTTAGAATGTATTTTTAACAAAAAACACTAGTATTAAAAAGGAGTTGCATAGTCAATTAGAGTTTTAAAGCTTGCTCCATTATAGAGAGATCATGAACTAATTACTATATAGAGATAGTAACTGCACCCCGTCAAGCCACCTACACGCTTCCCTGATAAAAAGCAAACCTGAAAGTAGCAAAGCTTTATCGAATGCTGATGGAAACGCTTATCTTTAACTAGCCGTGCCCCGCGGCTTCGCCTGCTTTTATCAAGTTAAAAAGTAGCCTATGTATTAATCCTAGGTATAAGCTATGTACATTCCAAATTTCGTCAAAATCCGTTCAGCCGTTAAAGCGTGAAGAGGAAACAAACATACTTACACACTTACACACAAACTTTCGGATTTATAATATTAGTAGGAGGTATTAGTAGGATTACTCCAAGTAACTTAGTAGTTTCAGTATACAAAATATTTTTTGTGCAAAATTTAATTATTTAACATGTGATGGGAATCTATGTTAATTCGGTTTGACGTCAAATGTATCCATTGAGAACAATAGAGAAAATGTCAACGCAAACGATTGCTGCTTGTGATATTTTGGCTAAGTGCCTGCTACGTGCCTTGTCACGTCGTAGACCTTTGTTTAAATATGTTAAATATTGTATTCGTGACTCGTGCTAAGGCCTAGGCTATGTTTAGTTAGTGTGATATTGTGGTGCAAATCTACAATGTTTAAATACAAAAATATTTTTACTATTTTAAACAAAAAATCGGCTTCAGTTGCCACTTAGATGTCGATCATATTTCGTGGTCTGTTACAAATAATTATTACGCCAAATACAACTTGTATCTATATTTTTTTTATAGTAAATGAGCGGATAAACGAGAAAGTCGCACGTCTGATGGTCAGCGTCACGTTTGTTCATTTCAGTTAAGTGCCACCCAGAGTTTTGAACTTAGTAAATAATTAAAAGTAAATTTATTAATATAGTTCTGCTTAGCATGGCTAATGCGATATAAACAAATCAATGGATTCTAAGCATCGGGGTATCGGGTTCGGCTCCCGGAACACAAGTTTTCTTGCCAAGAAAAATTTGCATTTCTGGGTCTGGGTGTGATTGTGTGCGTGATGTGAATGTTGCCGGCACCCACTACACAAGTCACCGAACTTAGTCATGGTCTGTGAGTGTGAAAGTAGGTATCTTTATGTTTAAAGTGTGTATATTAACTGATGAAAAGTTACAAAATCGGATTCTCAATATAAACATTAAACATTAGGTTTGGGCGTCCATCGCCCGCCATCCATCTTATCTTGAAGAGAACCGGATCGGTTAGTCAAACGACATTTTTGTTAACAAAAACCGTGCGTCCACAAATCTTTTGGAAGCAAAAAATATGCTAATTATGGTTAAAGAAGTCTTCAGACTGAGTATATTCGCGCAGAATCCACTTACTAGATACTTCTTTTGAATAGTCTAGAATATATTCACGGTAATTTTACAGTAGGTATACTACTTTAAACAAATACCTCGGCGTTTTGTCGCGAAAGTAAAAGCTTAAAAATTCGAATTCACCGCTTTATCTTCGGAACCCTTGATCAGATTAAATACGCATTATTAGGATACCTAAAAATTACTGGTCAGATCTTGAACAAATTTAAATGGGACCACATGCACAGCACTAGCTTTCAAATAAAAAATCATCAAAATTGGTCCACCTAGAAAAAGTTCTACTAATTTTTTCTAGGTGAACCAATTTTATATTACACATTTATTAATTACATTTATTATTTTAAGCTTTGCTTTCGTTTAAATTATTTACTAACATAACGTCGTATAGCAGCATTAACCATATTATGTGTAGTGTGGTAACCAGGTGGTAACATATTCCATGGCATAAATTTTGGCATTAATTTGCATATTTTTAACACGTGCGTGCTATACCAGTTTATGGGTTGTTTTAAACATGACTTATGTCTTTTTTATAGTGTATTAAAATTCAACGTCTTTTTACTGGTTATGTAATCGTAAGTTGATAGCTATTTAAGATGATTTCAACCTTTCTTGTCCACATTGATGTTTTTTTATTACACTTTTTTTTTAGATTTTAAACCTTTAAAGCAGGTACGTTTAGGTTCTATACTTACTTGGTTCAATAAGATGTCATATTTACATTACGAAACATGTTTACATTGTTTTGACGAATATTGTTAGTGATGGATTTAATCTATAGTCGTGTAATTTATGAATTGACGTCACTCATGCACCCAAGATAATCTCTTCTTGCTATTTCTAATGATTATACATATCTACCATAATTATTTCTGATATTGGCGATATTAAAGTTTATTGTTTTATATTTAAAAATCGTTAATAAATTGTTTTCGTCTAACAGATTTTTACTATAATAAACAAGATTTTTAATATATTTCACAACAAATTAATGTTTGCACGATACTATTAGGTGTCCTGTACCAATACGTACTTCATCATACACATAATAATATAATATTATATATAAATATACTAGCTGTGACCCACGGCTTCACCCGCGTTAATCAATATAAAAAGTAGCCTATTTGTTAATCCTGAGTATAAGCTATGTAAATTAGGAATTCTAGCCAAATCTGTGTTCATAAATTAAGAACTTTTGACATGAACTTTGACCCCTATTGCACCCCTTGCAAAAAAAGTGGTAACTTAATTTTTATTTTAAAATGAACTACTCAAATACCAATTTTTATAGCTATAAATTAAACAAAGAACTTTCATACAAACGTTTCCACCCTATTTAACCTTCTTAGGGGTATTACAATTTCCAAAAATCCTTTCTTAGTACACATCTACGTACTAAATACAATGTACCCTCAAAATTTCAAGTATCTACGATCAGCGGTATAGGCTGTGCTTTGTCTCAAAGTCAATCAGTCTGTCAGTCAGTCAGTGAATTATTTACGTATGCCAGGACAAAGATTCTTATAGTATTAGAGTTTATCAAGTAAGCTGTATCGAGAATCTGACTCGAATATTATTTTTGTATGTAGGCTCTACACTACGTTCGATGACTTGTATCGTGGGTGCCAGAACCAGAAACACAAATTTCCCTTAGGGAAAAAACTTGTCTTTCTCCCGCCGGGAATCAAATTGAATACCCCTGCTTAGAAGACAAACGCGCACTGAACAAGGCTAATAGGCAGGCAGTATTATTAAACATATTAATAGATATTGAATAATTTTGTAACGTAAGTGTTTAATTAGAAAAAAAAATAACCTAAAAACAGATGCAATAACATGGTTATAACCTAAATGTAATGTAAATCTAAATAACTATAATAATTCTATCCTCATAAGGTAAGAAAATCGAATTATCAAGTTAAACAACCGTTAAATAATGTTGTTATTTTTAAACGGTTTGTTGACTTTTCTACTGAACGTTAACTCGTTTATATCATAACGTGTTTTCCATTCTCGATCAAATACAGGCGATATTAAAGATAATAATTAAACGCAAACAAAGCTTAAAAATAAACCGACTTCACCGCTTTACCTTCGGAACTTTGTTCAGACTAAACACGCATTGTTGACGATATCTTAAGAACTACTGATCAGATGTTGATCAAATTTAAATGGGACCATTTGAAAAGCAAACTCTTTAAAAAAAAAACATTTTTCGAAATCGGTTCACGTGGAACGAAGATACGAGGTAACATACATAAAAAAATATATACAATCGACTTGAGTACCTCCTCCTTTTTTGTGAAGTCGGTAGAAAAAGAAAATGTTAGCTTAAACAAAACGTTGCTCGCAAGTGTAACTTCACATATTATAGGTAATAATACCACTGCTAACATCAAAGGTACATCTCTCTAACTCCACTGAGTTCTGAACACACGTGTTCAGTAAATTTTCACACGTAACCACACTGACGACGTCAATGGGTTGGGAAGAGGTTCATTAGTCTCAATTTATTTTATGCTCTTAGCTATAAAGTGTGCGAAGTACCGTTCGATGGGACAAAGTAAATATACTTATTTTTACAGTACAGTACAGAGATAAATAAACTCTAGTGATAGATAGATTCGCAATAGAGTATGCACACGTGGAATACGAGTTTATAACCCATTGGCTAAGTTGGGCGGGCGTTCGCCTCCTAAGGGGAGCATCGGGTTCGATTCCCGGCGGAAACACAAGTTTTCTCCTCAAGGAAAACTTGTGTTTCTGGTTCTGGTGGTGATTGTGTGTGTGATGTGAATGTTTCCGACACCCACGACACCAGTCATCGATCTTAGTGTGGGGTTGTGAGTGTGAAAGCGTTTAAAGCGTTTACTTGCTGTGCGCCAAGTATTGTAGGTATATGTCCTATTCCAGAGTCTTAAATGTTAACATTTAAGTACAACATCACAAAGTTGTAGTAGATATACGTACATAGTTATGTATGATAGCTATATGAGAAGCTTTAAAAGATTTTACATGGACATTGTATAATTTATATATTTCATGCTCTTACATATAATGTTTCTTATATATAGATACAAATATTACTTTTTTGTGTATTCGATTCTCTTATATATAGTTTCTGAATTTTGGGTAATAGCTTCACAATTCTGAAACTTTATAGGATTTGATTTGTAAAAACTTTGAGAAGAGCAGAATTCTTTCTTCGTTCCGAATACTTAAAGTGTTCAGTCCAGATATAAACAAAACACAAGCATAATCGCTTTCACACTTACAGCCCATAATTTTCGAAAGTTCAAAGACTTGTGTCGTGGGTGCCGAAAACATTCATATCAAACACAATCACAACCAGGACCAGAATCACACATTTTCCTTGGAATCGAACCCGATAGATCAGAAGACGAAGGCCAACAAGCCAACGGGCAGTTCAAACTCTCTATTCGATTGGATTTTCTTGATGTTTCTGTATGTTGACGAGGGCGGGCTTTAGCATCATGTGAGGGTAACATCGTGATGAAATCTATTATGAAGGTCTTTATCTCGTGCTTGCCCGACTGTGCCCTGTATTAAAATACAGTCGTTCTTTACAACTTTACATTTCTGGCAGATACTCTTGTGAACCAGACGTACTTTAAGCCTAACATGCTTATCACTCTCGACCATGTCATCACTAACTGGTTTACATTAAAAAAATCTCAAAACGACATTCAAACTTACACATTTATTATTGTATTAAAAATTCTAAACAAAGCCATCGTAATGTATTTAATAAATTTTATGTAAGACAATATACTAAAATTAATGAAAGACATTTTAAGAAAATAGGTATCACGTAATATTTGTGATGTTTATGACGGATAATATTTTAGCCTTATTTAAATAAAACTAATTATAATATAATAAACCACATCTTCGCTTTCTATCAGGTAGTGGTCAAACGTATACTTACCGCGAATAAAAAAATCTTTAAATGTTTTCAAGATTCGAAATGCCTCGAATTCTAATATACTAAACGACCTACGTTGTATTATTGTTTAATATCCTTAGTTCTTTACCAAATATAAATATTATGTCAAAAACTTAAAAGCCACCTCTACGAAATTATTTTAATATTAGCCTTTAATATATAAGCATGATTAATCGCTAGAGTTCGTCGTGCTGACCACGTAAAAGAAAGGTCAAAGTTAATTACGTTTCGTTGTTATAAAAAAATGCTTTTTACGACCGATACCGCCATAAAGTAAGCACAAGTACGTGTACTTGTCACAAAAAAGTTACAAAACCGATGGAATAATGTACGGCATACTATGTGTACATAGATGACTCATCCATCATTTACGATATCTTCACCAACATTGTTACTTTGCTCAACTCTACCAATAGGAATAAAAATAAAATGTATTGGTTATAAACTCTATTATTTTTTTGGTAAGAAATAGTTTTTAATAACACGATTTTTTTTGTACTTTATTCATTTCTTACCACGTTCTGTAATTAAGGGCATTGTGTGCACCCACTATAAACGTGATGTAGAGACCGATACACTTAGCAGTTTGAATAAATTATTGTATAAAGTTATCAAATTGAAACGTGTGAGATTTTGCAAAAATCACAAAACGCATTCACACTCCCAGCTCCATAAGTTCAAATACTTGTATCGTGGTTGCCTTTAAAACATTTAATTTATTTCAGAAGCAATATATAATTTTCCTTTGGAAGGAAAATGGTGCTCCTGCCGGAAATCGAACCCAGAACCCACGACGCAGAAGGGGGTTTTCAATACACTTAAAAATAATTATAAGCTTCACGAAATGAAATCTTATTAACAATAATTTTACACATAAACATAACAAAACTCTCTTAAATAGTTATTCGTAGTTAGTGACACAGCAAACAATGATGTTTATAATAATTGAAACGAGGAAGCAAAGCTTAAAAAACCGACTTCATCGCTTATACATATTTCGGTTTTGGTTTGACCGATTTCGATAAAAATTATATGGGACTACCGCTGAAGTATACTCTACCAAACAAAAGAAATCATCAAAATCGATTCATAATTGGCGGAGATATCGCGCAACATATTGTCGAATTGATAACCTCTTTTTTTATTTTGGTTGAAAAAGGGAATTAAATAGACCGTATCACTAACACAAAAAGATCATGAAAATCAGTTAAGTACACTGTGGGATATACAAAATAAGCTAATACACCCAAAAAAAAAACGGTGGAATTGAACCTTCTTCTATATAGGATGTTAGTAAATGTCTAACTGTTAAACTAAAACATTGTATGGAGCTGGAATCACTGAAGTATAAAACAACATAATTATACCATACTACAATCCTGATTCATGTAGATTACATTACGTTTACCCATGTCATAAAGTTAAATAATGTGCGGTCAGAAGGCAAAGTAAAGGAAGCGGTCGATTATTACAAATTACAAAATGTTAGGTTTGCCAACCGGTTCACGAAAATCGTCAGTTCCGGACGATAGCCGGGAGCTGTAGACAGTTTTCACACGAATATGCTTGTTATGTTGTTATAATTATATTTTTTGTGTACAACAGGTTATCACGATACAGACGCTACACGCTGGTAGTGTGAAGCCAAGATATCATATTGTAGTATTAGAATAAGCATTTTTTTTACAAAGACGCTGCTATCTATGGGCGAATTGTCTATATTTATTAAATCTTAACTAAAACTATAAACATCTACTATACAGAAAAGACTTAAAGAAATAATCTCTAAATATACTTAATATTAAAAAGAGATAAAATCTGTGAGTTTGTGAGGTTGTTGGGAGTAATCTCTGGATCTACTGAACCGATTTTGAAAATTATTTTACCAATAGCAAGCCACGTTATTTGTGAGTGTCATGTTAGGCTATGTGTTTTTAAGCTAGTTTTAGATAATATTATTAAGTTAAAATTTACTTTTATAACATTTTCTTTAAATTAAAGAAGCGGCTATTTATAAGAAGTCTTACTACCAGTAAAGTACACAGAGAGAACTCTGTACTGCTATTTTTTATATATCAATAAGACGAGACATAAAAAAACACTCACGGAACGGCGCTCGACACTTTAATTATTCTGGAAAAATTGTTATAAATAAAAAAAAAAGTATTAATTCTCGCCGGTTGTATATATATAATTTTACTAAATGTACACTTTTTCATTTGCAGGTAAGTTCCTGAAAACATACATTTGGGGATAATACTTTTACTTCTAACTTCATTGTTGTGAGTATACAAGAGAGTTTTCTAAATTTCAAAACCAAACTAAAACAGTTTCCATCAAATTGTATTACTTATACAAATATTTAATTAGTATCGTGGGTGTAGAAAACAAATACATCACACAGTAACACCCAGAATCAGAAGCAGAAATGTCCTTTGGGAAGGAAAATTATGCCGAACCTTAGACCCGCGACGTTTAGAGCAAAGATTTGTGTGCGAGTGTTTGTAGAACCGTATCAACTGATCTAATACTGATTCAAAAGGTAGTATATATTTGTGTTTAAGTTTTCGTAGCACTCGGTTGTTTGTCATAAGACGACAGTCGCGTATAGTTACATCGTAATGGTAAAATACGATTTTACTGCGGTGAAATGGTAAGCTAGCAATCAATAGAAAATGCTCTACCACGCAACACTATATAAAGCTTTGTCTGTTTATGTGTGTGTTTGATATATCTCAGGGAATTCTTTAAAGTAACAGGCATCATACCATGCCTTCGCATTACATCTTTAAAAATTGTATGTATGTTCACAAAAAAATTATAGATATAGGTAAATAAAGAAGCGACGCACACAACCTTAATATATGCATAAAATTACAGTGCGCGCATTTAGATTAAGCAAAACGAATAAATATGTTATGGCAAATGGGGTTAGATTTTACAATAAAATTTCTTAAATTATATAAAACGATTGACAACAAGGATGCATGGAGGCAAACTGCACAAGCGCTTTCTAGCGACTACATAATTTAGATATACCTAGGATTTTATTCATATAAAAGTGTTTAAGAAAGATTTATTTTTAATTAAAACTAATGCCCCGCCAAGTTTCTTGCCAGGTTCTTTTCAAAATGGCTGTTATTTTGTGAATCTGGCAGTAGACTCATTATCTTTCATGCGTGCCTTAAAGAGGCAATTAACGATTTTGACTTGATTTGATAATGCATATTTTTTTAAAACTTAGTTTTGTTCAGCCGTTTTCAGTCATGACATTGAAAGTATATACATTACAATTATTATTGTCACGTGGAAGCTGTTCTTATACCTATAGTTATTTTAAGTTCTGAGCAAAAATTATCATATCTGACTTAAAATGTAATAATATCGCACAAATTAAAGAATTTTCATAAAAGCCGTTGTTAAATAACCTGCTTTACTTGTAATTATTGCAAATGACGTCTGTGCAACAAGGCTTTATTGTGATAATGCTTACGTACCTAAAGTAGTTATGACCATTTTCCTTAAGATAAGCTCAAGAATTCTAGGCTCAACTTCACTGACGGATTATGCGCTAGTTTAATTCTTGAGTGCTATATGGTATGATAGGGTAATAAGAATGTAACAAAGCAGTGTCTGAATTTGCCGGTAAAGGGTTTGTACTATTTGTGTTTGACAAGAAGGAGACTGTTTTTAGCTAAATCTTTTTACAGTGTGGATTCAAGACGTTTTGTCTATGTCACTCGGCGGGTGGAGGATAAGAGGATGATTTTTGAGCATTAAAGCAAAGCACAGAACCTTATAGTTTTATTTGATTTGATTTGTTCTGTAATTCATATCGATGTTTAAATTTTGTCTGGTATCTTTTTGTAATGACTCACATGAACGCACACAAAGTATAAGAAAAATAGATATTTGACCTGTAAAAAAGGTAGCGATCGGCGGGTTACTTATCGGAAAAGTACTCTACAAAAAAAAACAACTATGTAAATATGTATTTATTTCTTAAAAAGCTTATTGTGTGTCATATTGAAGGAAAATATTATTCAATATAATTTTAACTGATAAGGATGAGGATGAGAAAGTGATAAGGGTTTTATTTTTTTCAAAAATAGAATGAGCTCCACAGAATCGAGCGAAAAGAAGTATATAAAATCCCTCTTCTGTAATGAGCTCATTAAATCGGGCGCAGTGCAGAAGCACATTTTTTTTAAAGGTTTTTGGTACCGATTCTTCATTTTCATTTTCTATAGAAATTAAAAATTATTTACCGCTTTTTTTTCATAATTATACGTATTATAGAGCAAGCATTTCCAGCTTATAGCTAAAGCTTTCGTGATTTAAAACACTTTCGCTTGTGACCGTTTAGTGTTACAAAGAATTAATTTATGGGTTTTTTGAACTTACCTTCAATTATTTACGTCAATCTGCGAGTGGTTTCTAACAAAACTAGGAGTGCCCTACCTTTTTCAAACGTTTATTACAATTTAAAGTAGGTACCAGTAAAGCCCTGTTAAGGCAAAGATAACATTTTATTCAACAAATAAGAACAAAAAATAAGTAGTTTAAGTCGTATATAACAGGATTTAGACTATCTACACACAAAATTTCATCAAATTCTGTCTAGTTTCAAACATACTTACACACACGCACCTGAATTATATAATATGCTGGATATAAACCACATTATCTTCGCTATCATGCAAAGCTAATAAATACAGTTAATATATAAACTACCCGCTGGCGTAGTTATGTGCTCGTTCACCTTCTATGCGGCGAGAATAGGGTTTGATTCTCGATGGGAACAGTTTTCTCCCCAAGGAAAATTTGTGTTTCTGGTTCTGGGTGCGATTGTCTGTGTGAAGTGAATGTTTTCGGCATTCATGATACTACTACACTTCTTATTGTGGGGTTGTGAGTGTGAAGGCGTTTATGTTAATAATCATATTATAGCAATAACATTATAAATGTATGACAATACAATATAAAGATCCACGGAATATGCAATGTATTGACATGACTTTAAAACCGCAGAACAAGTTATCCGCTAGTCATACAGGGGCGTGAATAATTGAAGGGTTGACTCACCCCTCCAGACTAGGGAGACGTCGATAGGGAAAACTGAAGTTCCTACGACACGTCATAAAAACGTTGAATACGTACTTTACGAGCTTAATATTTACAGGAGACAGACTTATGTGTTTTAAGTGTGTGGAGTCAAATGTTTTGGGTACTTTAATGGCCGAGTTTCTTGCCAGGTTCGTCTCGAGATGGCTGTAATTTTGCGAATCTGGCAGTAGAGTCATTAACTTTCATGAGTGCCTCTTTGGGGCCCATGTGAATAAACGATTTTGATTTGAATCAAGAAGCCTTAAAACATTAACAAAAAAAAACAATCATCGTTATCATCATTAGCCTTTATTTTACCTAAGCTAAACCTGTATACTGCAGGGTAGAGTATGAGCCTCCTCTTCCTAGAGACTGTTCTGTTTTGTTAAGCAATAATAATTCAATATTAGGTCTTAATTGGAGAGGAAAGTGCAAAACTAAAATTTCGAAAATTTTTGTTTTTGCTTTGATAGGCTTGCGTTAGACCTCTATTTCACTTGATGTAAGTAATGATGTGGTCGAGAATGGTAAACATGTTCAACAATTACAATGAGCTACAATAATTTGAACTGCCCGTTGGCATAGTTGGTTCGCCTTCTTAGCAGGGGTATCGTGCTCGATTCCCGTCGGAAACATAAGTTTTCTCACCGAAGAATATTTTGGTTTCTGGTTGTGTGTGTCATGTAAATGTTACCGGCACCCACGGCACATGTAATAGAACATAGTGTGGGGCTGGGAGTGTGAAAGTGTTTATTATTATTATACATTCAGTTGCTTGAGTTCTACGTTCTTTAGAAATATGTATGTAACCTTTACTTATATTGTAATCCAATCAGTGTTTAAAGCGTTGAACTAATTAATCCGTAACAATACGTGTTCTTACAAGTGTTACCGACTTTGGGTGTTATGTTGCGTCTATAGTTTCGTATTTATAAAAAAATTGCACAAACAATAGTATTCCACAATTTAAGCCAGCTCTGGAATTTATTCAATATTGTGCTAAATTCATTTCAAATGTTACAACATGTTAATGTTAAATGGTAAATTATTACCAAAAAAAATATATTTTACTTCAGTGTGCAGCATTTTTTCATACATTTTTAACCGAGTTAAAATAAAAGGTGGAGGTTCTCAATTCCACTGAAGTTTTTTTTTATGTGTGTTTCCTTTGAACTTTTTTCTAGGTGAACTGATTTTGATGTTTCTTATTTTATTTGATAACTGGTACTTGATATGTGGTCGTATTCAATTTGATCTAGATCGAGATAGTTTTTGAGTTCTCCTCAATAATGCGTATTTAATTCATTTAATCTGATCAAGGGTTCCGAATATTAAGCGGTGAAGTTTGTTTTTTTTAGCATATTTTTCGCGTAAAAACGTTGGCTTTTGTCATACCAAACAATAATATACTAAGTACCTTCTCCTCACTTTACTATGACGTAAACAAAAAATGCTCACAAAAACTTTTCGGACTTTGTAACGGTTCGTCACGCTACGTCTTCAATTCTTCATACATCTGACAGAATGATAAACAAATTCAAAGTTCATTGATATTCAATATTTGCGACTACACATTCCATGGAAGTTTAATGAAAATTAAAATTTTAGTTATCAAGTCATAGTTTTACATTATAAATATTGAAGTTATAATAAGGTTAAAGATTGTTTAGACGATCTTTAATGTTCGGCAAAGTTCCCAAAATGCTTGCTGCATTAACATTGTGTATAGCTAGGCTTATCCTCTGCCCCAAATAACACCCAGAATTCTGGTCATGTGTCGAAAAAAAAATTAAAATAAAACTGGATATTTAGGTAGAGGTCATCCAATCCAGTGAAATGCATAGCTAAATACCATTTTCCTTCAAGGCAAGGCAAGACTGACTTCAAACACGTATTGGTACATTAAGAATTTTGACCTCTACAATGTCTAACAGAAAGGTGTAGTAATACTCAAGCCAGCATCTAGCGTCTACGGAGTCTAACTCTGAATTCGCGGCAACAGCATGAATATTAAGTTATGATGAATGAAAGTTTCAAAAATAATATGTCATTTGCAACCCTGTTTTCATCAGCTTCAGTTCTATACCACATAGTATTTGGACCTAGACACTAGTGGCCATAACAAAGTTCAAGGTTACGCGCTACAGATATAACCGTACGGTTGTCAAAAATATTTGATAAATTTAATTTTTGTATGAAAAAAAATATATCCAATGTCGTCTTTCGTTCTCTGGCAGACGTTTCCTGGCACGATAAACATACACACCACCAAGTATTCTACATCTTTTTTGTTACAGGTTGTATACGTTCAAAACTCTTGGTAGCACTAAACTGTAATGGACAAGAGTGACGCTTAAAAGCAGGCCAGCGACTTTCTCATCTCTTCTCTCAATTAAATAAAAAAAACATAACATATATATGTATATATATATATTGTTATATTTAGCTGCATGTAATAACCCTTAGTAACCATTTGTACAATCCATTAATACCAGTCTAATTACCTACTTCTAGATAAATAATCGAGTTATCTCGCACCTATTGTCTTTATATCTCTTATCAAATGCGTGACAATCGAAACATCCGGACTGAAGGTCTTTTGTAACAGGCTCTGCGCAAATTGCAGTATAAAAATATATATTGTCGTAATGTTTTACCTACCCAGTGATTTATATTTTCAACGCGGTACTTACTGCTAATTGTTATTAAGGGTAATTTTGGTCGTAAAATAATAAAGATCCAGATGGACTAGATCTTGAAGGATGAGAAGCGAATTATAGTTGTAGATTTTTATTGCAAAATTATATAACATCATTAATAATTACTAGTGAATGATGCAAGGCTTCAGAGCCTTGGACATTGTAGCAGGATACTTAGCTATTCTATCAGGACTTGATATACCAAGCGACTGAGGCGCGCGTACAGGGCGCGCGCCCGCCGCACTCTCTGTACTGTCGTCATAAGGAAAAAAGACGTAACTGACATTTTTGACAAAATTGAGTTATATACATCAGAAATGTCTTTTCTTTTTAGCATATATCATGACTTGTAGCAGATGCGTCTAAATTAAAAGTAAGATTTAGTAGGCTTCGTTTGAATGTTTTATAATAAAAAAATAATAGTAGCGTCTATTTTAGCTGATTCCGATGATGTATATAGCTCAATTTTGATAAAAAATGCAGATACGTCTTTTTTCCTTATGACGTCACGGCAGTATACAAACGAGGAGTCGCGGGCGCCCGTTCGCCGCGCTTTTTCCGCTCGGCCGCGCGCCTCGGCCGCTTCGTATATGATGCCCCATAGAGACTAGCCAGTATCTTAACATTTTACCAGATACATTTCGGAAATTTCTCCATGGCCTATCAGTTGAATTGTCACATATTACTTCCGTTACATGTTTATATCATCTTATTCTTTCTTTATCAGTATAGGTATTGGAATGTTATTGTTGTTTGTTATTTATGACACTTTGCTTACAAACCACGAAGTCTCATCATTGAGTACTTAAATAATGTTATGTGTGTACAGTCAACCGCAAAATTCAAGATTGGCACGTGTTTTAGTAATATAGGTAAATTTATAACACACTTCAAACAAAAAAACGCATTCACACTCACAGCCCAACACTAAGTGTAAAGACCTGTATCGTGGGTGCCAGAAACATTCACATCACACACTTCAAACAAGAAAAGGTTATTAATTCCTTTTTATTATAAGTCTCACAAAGAAATTATAGCGATGAAGTAGACTCAAAGTGCTCTCCTAAAGTAGTAAGTTACTAAAATATTTTTTACGATTCTCTTTTCCAGCCCCCCAAAAAAGAATGGTATTATCAGTGTGTCTCTCTGTCTGTGTCATAATTTCCAAACGGCTGGACCAATTTTGATTTGGGTTTTTTTTTAAGGTTATTTAATCGAGAGTGTTCTTAGCTTTGAATTTTGATTTTGCTACTGGAACGTATATCCATGCTGCATCGTCTGCCGCGTCGCCACATTCTATGAAGATGACGATTGTCGTTTTGATAACATAAATTTTTCAACGACCAGTACACTTGAATTATTCAAACAATTACCGGCAATTTAAAACATCTATATCCAATGCAGCGCATGCGTCGCCACCGGGAAATCCAAGCACTTGTCCTTATCAAGCTCACAAAACCCTACGCTAGTAGCTGCTCAATATGCAGGACTGTTTGGGAAAATTCCCTGGAATGTAATGATAGGAATTTGTACTTGAACTGCGATAGAATAAGTTAGACTACAACTTATAACGTGTTATTCACCGCAGACTATTTTTTCCGCTTGCGCATACGGGCTCATATTTTCCATGCATAAACGTCAGCAAGTATCACAAGTCGATATGAAGGGGAACTAAAAGAAACATTGAACAGGATTTTGAAAAATGCTGTTGGAAATGGAAGCTGAATATTTAAAATTTTCGAAATCGTTGTTTCAAGAAAAAGCAAAAGGCAAAAGCCGTTTTAAGCCAATGCTTGAACATATTTCGAAGTGTGGATATCCTTGTATTCATAAACACTAGAATATTCCGAAAATATTCAGGTACCTATGTAGCAAGTATATAAACTACCCGTTGGTTTAATTGGGTGATCGTTCGCCTTCTAAGCAGGGGTATCGGGATAGATTTCCGGCGGGAGCACAAGTTTTCTCCCCAAGGAAAATGTGTGTTTCTGGATCTGGGTGTGATTGTATGTGTGTGATGTGAATGTTCAGGCACCCACGACACAAGTCATTGAACTTAGTGTAGGGCTATGAGTGTGAAAGCGTTACATAACATAGGATGTTTAAGAATTAAGCGCTGATCATGATCTGTTACTAGTGTTGGCATAATTACAAATTACATGCTTATCCTCAGATATTTTGGTACTTATCGTAAATCCACCATATTTCTGGAGTACGAAAGAAGTATTAATCCATACCGGTCATTCATTCCATTTAAACAAAATTTTACGAATGTCATGCACATTAAGTATTCCAGTCAGCACCAGACGGTGATATCGATTTTTAACAGCGACAACTTATGGACAGCGGTTAGCAATTTTTCACTTTGCTTTCATTATAATCATTATTATGTAAGAATTCTTTTAGCATTTTTAATGTCTTACTTTTTTACTCGAAAGAGGGAAAAACTAAAAAGAGGGTTTCAAATTGTCCCACAATAGATAAATAATTGAAACGCAAGCAAACCTTAAAAAAACCTACTTCATCGCTTATATTTCTGTTTTGGCTTGACCGATTTCGATAAAATTTATATATACCAAACAAAAAAAATCATCAATATCGATATTTATCGATAATTGGCGGAGATATTGCGTAACATACAATAAAAACATACAGTAGAATTGAGAACCTCCTGTTTTGAATTCAGTTGAAAATATAATGTGACGTCGTCGTGGTATTCCGTAAACTAGTGAACCAATTATGTTATAAGATGTTAATAAAAATGACATATAAAAATAGTACTCACATTAAAAATACAGTGTAGGGCCCGTTGGGTTAGTTGGCTGCACGTTCGCCTTCTTTGCAGCGGGTATCAGGTTCGATTCCCGATGGAAACACCCACCAGTTCTCGCTCCAAGGGGAATTATTAATATTACAATCACACTTATTTTATAAAGGCGAAAGTTTGTGAGTGTGTTTGTATGTTTGTTACTTCTACTACTCTACGCTCAAACGGCTGGATTAAATTTGATATGAAGGTAGCTGACACCCTGGATTAACACAAAGGCTACGTTCTATCCAGGAATTCCCGCGGGTTCGGGACTTACGCGGGTAAAACCGTGGAGCGCAGCTAGTTTGAAATATTAAAAAAAGAAGTATAATTTCTATGGTGTGACAACAGAAATTGTAGTACAAAAAGTGTATTCATGTACCTGTATAACAATCGGAATGTCTCAATAAATTCTCGGTGTTATTATGTCTCATTGGATACATCTTACACTTGAAGATAACGACATAGAAGTCCCTGATAAGTGATAACCATCAGTTGCTACACCCACATCCATTTCTATGTGAAAGTGTCCTAGTTTACGAATTTCCTTTTCTTGTATCGATAAGACACTTATCTATTAAGCTATCACACTATCATACTAAGCGGAAAATATAGAAATATCGGCAGTGGTTACATATTTGAGCAGTTCGGTGTTGATATAATACGGCAATCATAAAAAAATCCTGATGAATAACATTATTTGTCAGAATCTGTATGATTATATATATTCCAGGTCTAGTGTGTTTACCAGCTTCGATCACATCGTCACTTACCATCAGGTGAGATAGTGGTCAAACACTAGCCTGTAACAAATAAAAAAATAAATAAAAAAAAGTAAAGATCTTTTATAAAAATACGAGAAAAATATAAAATTTTAAGTAAATCTCATACATTTTTCTTTTTTTACTTAAGAGCATGAGTTACCTATAAGCTTGATGGCTTATAGAGCGATATTTTGTAAATGTATATAGTTCAGTAAGTTTAAAAACAATTAGGCAATACCTCTGTAGAGTCTGTAGAAAAAAAAAGGCTGTATACAAAAAGTTTGTTTGTGTGAATATATACAATATCTTTATATCTAGGTATCTCTGATACATACATACATGTTTATGGCATGTAAAAAGTAGCGGGATGCAGCTAGCCTTACATTGTTAGGTGCCCATGACAAAGTAACAACTGTAGAAACCATAATAACATTCATAGGTAAGTGTTTTTCGCGCTATAAATAACAACTAGTGGTTCGCGCCGAACTGAGATCTCGCGCCTACATTTTGCCTAATAGAACAAAACTTTTGAGGTTAATTGCTTATAGCATTTTAAAAAGATAATAATTTGATTTTTGTATTTGTTGTTCAAGTACAGGATATAACGGATAATATACGTAAGTTTCAGCTTTATATGTGAAGCCGTTTTTGTAATAGACCCCGGGACAAAATAGGTCTAAAAACAGTGATTTTGGTGGCCCACCAAATTGTTATTTACCAACATAGATCTTTTCTTCAACCGGTTTTGTACTCTATTAAAAAAGTTATTTTTAACAAGATCCCACAAGGGTATATTAAAATATTAAAAATATTTTTCTCCCCACTTACATATTATATGAGTGCCCCCATAATATTTTCATTTATATAATTTTAGCCCCCTTAATAATTTCATTTATTAATTGTCATTTCTGGCCTTGGGGCATAAGTCGATTCGATGTTGATAAGAAAATAAAATCGTTCGATTTCGACGTCGCGTCGTTTTAAAGATAATCGATGCCCGGAATAAACCTCCAGGGTTGTGATGTGTGAATCGGCAAGTCATTAAACTTAGTGTGGGGCTATGAATGTGAAAGTGTTTATTGTTTACTGTTTAAACGCATATCCAAAACGGCCTAGACCTAAGTCTTTGACCCATTCATAAAAGTGGACTGTGATTTACAGCCTAAGGCATATTGTAACTTCTTAGAAAAACAATATAAATAACAATTACCAAGGCTTACAATCAATTATAACTGTAATTACTTGAACAGATCGTTTACCTTAATCAACACATCGTGATAATGTTAGGGGGATTTTCCAGGCTCGCCTGCCTTACTATCCTGCACCCTGTTGCGAAATAACTATAGTTATTTTGTAGTTTTATATATAGATAGATAGATACCATATATATAATACTATATAATACTATATAATATGATATATATAGGCAAATTGCCTATATTTCCTAATACTAAACTATAACTATTTTATACATCTATTCTGCTTAGACCTAAGTTATCTACAAGGCAATTAGCTTATAGGTTCCTCAAGTGCTCAAACCCACTACCGGTGGGTAGCGTTCCCATCATGCTGCAGGCGGCATTGCCTCTCTGAAATGTAATACTGCGTATCAATGATAAAAATATTTTAGGCACCCACGACACAAGTCTTCGAACTTCTAATGGGGCTTTGAGTGTGAAAACGTTTATTTTTATTATTAACAACATGTAACGTTGTAAAATTTATTAAAATACTAGCCGTGTCCCGCAGCTTCGCCCGCTATTATTAAATTAAAAAATAGCCTTTATGTTAATCCTAGGTATAAGCTATGTACATTCCAAATTTCATCCAAATCCGTTCAGCCGTTAAAGCCTGAAGATGGAACAAACATACTTACACACTTACAAACAAACTTTCGGATTTATAATATTAGTAGGATAAACCTATTTTAATACAACTGCTCTTTGTAAAAAAATTATGTTACCTAAGTTTTTATTGAAATAAAAAGTTTTTTTTATGTACGATAGGCAAGCGTTTGACCACAATCTCACCTGATGGAAAGTGACGATGCGGCCGAAGATGTAGCATGCTTGCCTAAGTGACGAAGTAGCCTTTGAGTTAATAAAATAAATCCTATAAAATATAAGTTAATATTAAGTTATACAAATATTACCTTATATTTTTCCATACACATCACAGAATACTATTACTCCCTACGGAGATACACATACCTCAGTGTCAAAACCTTATACCTCTGGTATATACCAGAAGTATAGGTTTTGACACTGACGGTTCTGCGACATTGACAACTCATTATAATGACAGCTAGTAGCAACATTCCGATATTGACTTTCCTCAAGCAATGGTTGCTATAATTGAAACGCAAGCATAGCTAAAAAAACCGACTTCATCGCTTATATTTCGGTTTTGGCTTGATCGATTTCGATAAAAATTATATGAAAACACCTCTGAAGTATACTCTACCAAACAAAAAAGTCATCAAAATCGATTCATAATTAGCGGAGATATCGCGTAACATATATACAAAAAAACATGCAGTCGAATTGAGAACCTTTTGAAGTCGGTTGAAAATAATTAGACAAATGTGTCGTGATAAAAGTTTTTTCAGTGTAGCAACGCTACAAACACTCATTAAGTTTATGCAATTAACGTCAACAATTAATTAAATTCGCATAAAAGTTGTTGCTAAGGTACTAAAATGTTAAATACATAATTGTTAAAATATTATATCAAGTACTTAATTGAGCCATGTGAATGAGGAAAGGTCTCGATGACTTCCTGATGCTCACATTTCTTTGTGCCAGCTTACGTGTAATGAATTCCTGGGATTTTTTAATCATTTGTATAATGATGAAGATTTCGTAAGTACCCGCATTTTAAAACTTTGTCGCCACTATTAGTCACTATTAGTAATGAATGAAGCCCGTACTTATTAGCTTCAAAGTGAATATTTCTATATGGTATTTATATCCTATCCTATTATATAATATTAGTATATTATAAATGCGAAAGTTTGTGTGTGTGAATGTTTGTTACCACTTTCTCCGTAACGAATAAACTGATTTTGATAAAATGTTAAATGCAAATAGTTTAGGTACCGGAATAACACATAGGCTACTTTTAAACTTAATTAACGTGAAGCACGGCTAGTTTATCGTGTTTTAATGAAATGGAGTCGACCGCGTGTCTTATTTATTACTACCTATACTAGCTAGTGCCGCAGGATGAGTACTTCGAGTAGCATATTTTCTTCTCCAAGGTCCTATCTATCTTTATCCATATATCTATTTTTAAAAGATAGATATTTGCCGTCGCGGGCATTTTAGTAAGACTATTTAAGATAAACATTTTCATTATTCATTATATACGTGTAACTCTAACGGTTTTTGCAGCGCACGCCAGAATAGCTCGCAGATGGCAGAATTTTTTTCCTACTTACTTGACACTTGTCGTTATATTTTGGACAATTCACACAATATTGTTATACATTATAACCTATGTGTTATTCTGATGTATAAGCTATATTACTGTAAAGTTTCATTAAAATCCATTCAGTAGCTTTTGCGTGAAAGAGTAACAAACATCCATACAAACTTTCGCGTTTATAATATTAAGTAAGGATATGCCAAGCCGCTTCACCCTCGTTAATCAAGTTAAAAAGCATGTTATTTATTATTCTTTGGTACAATATGTCCATTTAGAATTGCGTCTAAGTTCGTTCAGCCGTTGCAGCGTGCAGATTGCAGGAAATACACACGAGCACAAAAACTTTCGTATCCGTTCGAGCTAGGGCCATCTTGTGATACGAAGCCACAGATCACAGAAACAAAAGGGGCGAAGCCTTAATTAAAGCTTGTCCTTGTAGGTACATCTTATAGAACTTATTTAAATAGCCTAGTTACTAAAACTATGAATTTTCAAAACAAAAATTGTTGCATATTTTCGATAATAGTGGATGGATAACCTTAAATTCTACATCGATTCGTCTTATATATCGTTAATAATACAAACCGAGTTCACCAATAAGATCAACGGTTTTTTTTTATTGCTATAATTAACCCAAAAGCAAAAAAGTTTATGCTAACTGCTTTGTTACAATTTCTTAGACGAAAAAACAAAAAATACTATTTTTATTTTTCTTGTTTAACTGAAACGGAACGTTGCAATGAAATCCAAATCCAAATCGACCAGCAGATGAAGCGCCCTAAATGGGGACGAAGGGATAATGACCACATATCGAAGCAAGCCCTCGACTGGAATCCCCAAGGAAAGCGAAAATCTTCCAAACCAGAGTTGGCGGCGAACCATCATTGCAGAAGCAGAGGTCATCGAGAAGTCCTAGAGCGAAATTAAACGAGAAGCTCAAGACCGAACGAGATGGAGAATCACTGTGGGCGCTCTCTGCCCCATCTTGGGGACACAGGAACATAAGTCACTATAATATTATAGACATGATAAACTACATCCACATTTAGAAAAAGAAATGGCTGGTTATGAATTAATGTAATTACGCCATACGTTTCGCTAAAACGCATTTTTTTTTAGTTGTTTGGGCTAAAATACTATGATTCAAAGAATAACCTTAAATCAATATCTATCACTAAAGTTATTAATAATAACCAGTAGCAGCAAAGAGAGACCAGTCTGCAAGTTATATCTACAATCTGTAATGAACGTCAATTAGTATCAGTAACTTTGCCCAGATAGCTTGATTACACAACGTTTAGAACATGTGGTATTAGGAATTTACTGTATAGACCATAAAGTATGCATATACTACTGTACTGTATACAGTTTTGCCTTTAATGTTGTTGCTGTAATTTGATATTCCGGTAGCTTCCCACCTGTCAAGTTATTCCACAGATCCCAGAGGAGTTATTCTAAGCCTAGCGTGACTACTACTCTCCATCACAAAATCATTACTTACCATTAAGTTAGATATTGGTCAATAATAAAAATAAAATATTATACAACATTTATTGGTGTTTCGTGTTTATGTTTCTAAAAGGCAAATAACATTTTAATAACATACTCTTATTTATATGACGTCGCAAATTTGCTAATAAATTTTAGTTAGAAATTCATAAGTGAAATTATAGACGAAAAGAAATGAGTTTTTGCAATAACTCTTTGAGATAGATAAAAAAACAACGGGTTGTACTCCGGGAGTGCCGGCAGAAGTGAAAACTTGAACATTAACGTTGTAAACAGCAGGAGCAGGTATACATTTTCGCCGCGTAGTAGAAAGAGAGACGGATATAACTGCCTCTCCTCCCCCCGTCTTACGAATTTTCACTCAGGTCACGTGTCCTGACGCGAATTTAAAAATTTTTACCCATCCCAATAAAAGTGCACGACGCCGCTAAAGAAGTTTTCACTTCAAAAATATGATAATTTGTCGTCACTAAGACAATTACAATATTAGAAAATCATTACTTATTATACCATTATTTATACTAGCCATGCCCCGTGGTTTTACCAGTGGTCATGATGATGATAATCAAGGATAAATAAACAATGTGCTAAATCTAGGCATAAACCACATTCCAAACGTCCAAATCCTTACGTTACGCCGTGAATAGAAAACCCCTTACACAGAAACTTTCGGATTCATAAACATAAAACATAAACGCTTTCACACTCACAGCCCCACACTAAGTTCGATGACTTGTGTCGTGGGTACCGGAAACATTATCATCACACACACAATCACAACCAGAACCAGAAACACAAATTTTCCTTGGGGAGAAAACTTGTGTTGCCGCCGGGAATCGAACCCGATACCCCTGCTTAGAAGACGAACGCCACCCAACTAAGCCAACGGGCAGTTCATAGTACGAGCGTCGATGTATAAACGACAATTAAATACCTAAACTGTGCCAGAAACTTTAAACAAGCTGTGTTCGGAAAGTTCATAAATAACTGTTCACACATAGATAGATAGATATATTCTTTATTGAACACCTTAAAATAACAAAGAACACAAATAGAAATGACAGTAAAAAAATATATACGTGTAACAATAGGCGGTCTTATCACTGAGAGCGACCTCTTCCAGACAACCGTTGGATGGAGAGGAATAACGCAATATAATAGGACGTCGTTCTACGTTTGTAAAAGATCAGAATAGTGATTAAAAACAGAGGATATATAATTAAATAAATTTACATACACATAAACAGATACTATATATTTATAAAATACTACATATTTTTAATTTACAATACATATATGTATGTATTGTAAATTAAAAATATGTAGTATTAATAAAATAATGTCTATTTAACATAGAAAAAAAAGTAAAATAAAAAGGAATGGGCAACACTAACACTAAAACTAACAAAAAGGAACAAGAAGATTTATGAAGAAATATAGTAAGCCTTGAGATGATTTTTAAAATTATTAAGTGACACATAATAAAGTGCTGAGACTGGTCGACAGTATAGTGCGCGTTTTCCTTTGGTTTTACGTCGATATTCTCGCCTACTGTAGAATCATTTAGCGATAGAAACTGCATTGATTATTTTCCGGGTACTCAAGTCGTGATCTAGCAAATTAAACCATTGTAAATAAAGCGAACAGAAGTAATACTAGTTATAACGATGTAATAAATACATTTTTTGCAAAGAATGACGCGTCCGGCAAACAATGGTTAACAATAGCTTAGCTTCTGAATGGTTGATACTGGTACTGGATAATAAGATGTAAATCGCATTGGAATTAATATATAATTACGTCGTTGCTTAATGGTTAATTAGAAAATTGGAAGCTTGTGGAAATAAATGTCGGATTATATATTTTTGTCTAGATTAAAATCCGATTAACTTTATTATTAACTAGCCGTGCCCTGCGGCTCCGCCCGCTTTTAACAAATTAAAAAGTAGCCTATGTGTTAATTCTAAGTATAATCTATGTACATTCCAAATTTGATCCATATCCGTTTAGCCGTTAAAGCGTGAAAAGGGAACAAACATACACACTTGCACACTTACACATAAACTTTCGTATTTATAATACACTAGCCGTGCCCGCAGCTTCGCTCGCTATTATCAAGTTAAAAAGTAGCCTATGTGTTAATCCTAGGTATAATTTATGTACATTCCAAATTTCATCCAAATCCGTTCAGCTGATTAAGCGTGAAGAGGGAACAAACATACACACAAACTTTTGGATTTATTATTATTAGTATTAGTAGGATTAGTAGGATATGATTGTAAGTACTAACTCGCAAAGAATATGTCCTTTCGCATCAAGTAACAGGACTATTAGCCTCGGTTGAGGCTAAGCGCCCTGTTTGCTACGCAGCAGCCATGATTCCATCCGACGGGCATAATTTTCATCCCAAGGGGAATTTGTGTCTGATGGCATGTTGTAAATATACTCATTACAGATAACCAAAATTCTGTATTTGTTTCATAAAGAGTTTGCCACATGTTACGTAATGTCGACGTAAACAAACGGAGGGCTGCGGCACCCGAAACAGTTTTATTACTAGTTCGGGTGTCAAAAGAATCACCATATCACAGTGTGAACATAAATAACTATAAGATTTGAAAACAATGAAATGAATTGAATATAATATTAGGTAGATACATTTTTAGGCATATCAATATCTAATATTAAATATATAATATTATATAATTTCCGCCAAAATTCCGGGTTAAAAAGTAGCCTATGTCCTTTCTCAGGCTCTAGAATATCTGTGTACCAAATTTAATTGAAATCGGTTCAGTAGTTTTGGCGTGAAAGCGCGACAGACAGACAGACAGAGATACTTTCGCATTTGTAATATTAGTAAGGATATGTCAATAAACAGATTTGATTTTGTTGCGAATTACGTGTGATGAAAGCGTTTATAAAGAAGATACTTTAAGAAAGAAAGGATGTACATTACATACCGAATAATTTTCTCAGTATACTATGAACGGAAGAAATATTTTCTTGCAATGATTAGTATATTTATGCAGTGTACTAAAGCAGACTGCTTTATGATATATGTACAATGAATACACCTACTCCTGACATTGAGGTGTCTTTTAGACTACCTAATAATATCCTTCAGCACGTAGCATGAGATAAAACAATGACTATGTTCTACAAAATAATGGCTGTAATCGACCTGTCACGATACTCACGATTGGTAACTAGAAACCATTTTTTCTGTTTTTCCAGTTTTATAAATCGCTTCTAAGGCTTTATTCAAACTGATGCTATTTTCACACCGAAGTTTTGCATGCGGTAAAACGTCGTATAAAAGATCCAGAAAATATTTGGACAGATTGTCACAATTCTTCAAATTAGCAGGTTTTGCTTAACACTAACGTTGGAAATAATGTTCTAAGATCACATTATATAGAAATGTGGTTTGCGGATACTAAGTACAGTTTTTTTTGAGAAGACAGAAGTTGCGGTTGCGTTTAAGCCCTCACCTTTCATGATAATGTCTACTAAATTAATACTTTAGACATGGAAAAGACCAAGAAAACGATATGGCGAATTTCGTTTATCGTTTTAGAAATTTGGTGGGAGGCATATAAGACACTTGGAATAAGAAAATAATGCTTTTGCTCTGTTATTGGTCAATAAAAGTTAAACTAATTTCAAACCATACAAGTATAATGATAAGACGACTATAAAACAACCCAATTATAATGATCTGTCTGAACTGCACGGTAATCTGCCGTAGCCGTGTGAACTGTGCGGGCAACCGTGTCCAACGTAAGAAACGGAAATCCTATCAATGTATACAGGCCTTAACGCTTTTAAGGGTGCTATTAAAGTTTTTATAAGGAGACAGAGACACGCGATAAACAAGATCGGCAGGGAATTGAAGGCTGTCACTTTTCTTATAGATCTTTTTAATTTTATACACATTCCGTGGCATTAAATTCTGTATAAAGGTTGGGGTACTCTGAGCCTTTGACCATCGGAAATATTGTAATCTTAGTATTTAAGGCTTTCTTCTATTATATGATATATAATATGTGATAGCATGAGCATCATTTTACAACACGTGTTAGACTCTGGTCACTCTGAATGTCCTTTAATCTCAAGATCATCTATTAACAGTCATCGTTACAACGATTTGGAATAGTAATTAATGGACTTGAATGTCTAATCAACAGTTGTTTGTGACGCATCCATACGCATACTACTAAAAGAAGCCTATTTGAATTTTATTTTTAATTGTTTATATTATGTGGTAGTAGAGACGGCCTCCGATCGCGGACGGTTTCGTTCGCGGACACCGTTTTGAATCCTGACTCGTGTATGAGTTTTTATTATTTGTAACATTGACGAAAGCAATTAGGCCAAAGCCAAAGGTAGTGGGATATTTACTAATACTCAGCTGGGTCACTCCAATATAAATGTCACCATCAAGAAAATACAGTATGTCATCGAAGTCCAAATAGTATTCCGACATCTCTCCTTGCAATCCAGTCCCATTCTAGACTTAGTATGCATTCCACTAAGGGATCTCTACCAGACAACGGATGCACGGATTTAAGTGACAATTAAAAATTGTAACACCAACACATTATCTACTAATTGGATTTTTTACTGACTTCACAAAAAGGAAAACAATGAGTTGAACTGATGGAACGATCTATTAGACGCGCTATTAAATTGCACCAATTCTACCGAGATTACGAGTCCAATTTACGTGATTACTTTATTATTTGGTAGAAAAAACCTGAGAATAATTAATATTAATACAACAAAAACTCACAATAGGAATGCTTGTTACTTTTAAAAACTTTGGTATATACCTACATAGGTACGTAAACTGATTTAGAACAAATCTGGTTTTTGCACTGCCGTTAAATTCTAAGAGACACGGAGTATATTAGTTTGAACTTTTCCGTTTTTTATTAAAAGTTTCCATTTGTTTGTTACCGATTTTCATTTGTTTTTTAAGCTTCGTTTTAACTTATTTAGAGTAAAGGTGGTAGTCCACAGGATATAAATTAATATACTTCCTATTGAAGTCGGTGTTAAGCTGTTTTAATGTTGTCAACAATGTAGACGATATTGTAGACATGTAGACTCTACATTATTTATATTGAGAGGTTCTTAAGTTTTTGTGATGGTGAGTGTTCATGCTATACTATAGATACATTGTAAATATTTTTAAACGATATCTTTGAAAGATGTAATAGTTTACAGCCAAAAAAAAGTCCAACTCAACTTAACAAAGATAATTAAAATGTAATATCTCAGGGGTACGAGGGCAGTGCTTTATTTATTTATTTATTAGCAAACATAACAGAATACAATCATAATAGGAACAAATTATAGAAATATGGGGTTGATCTAAATTGTATTCCTTAACCATGTACTTATGCCTAAAAGCAACAATCTAATAATTTTTATAAATCGCTAGAAAAGTTATAGTTTCATATAACAATTATCTTATACATAAAATCATTATTATTATGAATATATAATTCATACATTTGACGTAAATAGATTTTTTTTTATTTGCCTCCGAAATTGGCTCAAATTGAGGTAGAAAATGCTTTGCCGCGCAGGAGTTAGAATTATATTAGTTCAAAACTCTGGGTGGTATTGAACTGTAAAAGGCAGGTGTGACGCTTACCATCAGGCAAGCGACTTGCTCATCTCGTCTCTCTATGACATAAAAAAACTCCATAGCGTTTACGTCTTTTTTCCTTATGATAACAGCAGGGCGCTTTTTATACAAAGCGCCCGAGGTCATGACGCTTAAACGAATTTTTATTTTGATGAAAATTTGTTGTAAGAAATTACAGTATCTGTAATTCTAATCTAGAATAACCGGAATTTGCTTATCGTACATAAGTAATTCTTATTTGTAATCCACACAGACAAAGCTGGGGTATAAGCTAGTTTGTTATAACACGACGATAGTCATTGTTAGTCACTATGTTTAAGCACACAATTTATCATAACTTTATAATAAGGCTAGCACAATAGCATATTAGATTGATCATATTATAGATCCGTAGTCATCACGTGCTAAGTCACGCTACTTAGATGAAGTAAGCACGCCCTCAGAATGTGTGGCCAGACCACACATTCTGAGGGCGTATATTAACATCGCACGAAGTATCTTATTGAGTGTATTATTATTTATTATACTCGGTTGTATAAATAATTGTTCAACATAATTTATCAGAGCATTTATTGACGGCTATACTAGCTGTGCCTCGTAACTTTGTATGCAACCATAATCATGGTATTTTTTATCCGTGATAAGCCAGAATTTGATAATATCTCACCTGATGGAAAGTGATGATGCGGCTGAATAATCCAATACAGATGACGTTCTTGGTAAAATAGGATATTTTATCGAAGTGTTATATATATGCTCATATCCTGTTCCAGGTTTTTTGTTATGTTAACAATAAAATTTATCAAAAATCTATTACAGATTACTTTTTTTTATGCATTTTCATTGTGAAAAATAGAAGTATATTTTGAATACCAAAATGTATATTTTTTTAATAAGACGCCTCCAACGACACTTCCTTTATCAAATTATGATAAGTAGTTTAGAAGTTATGTGGGAACTAATAATCATCATACATACATACCGATCAAAAACATAACCCTCCCTTTTGCTTCGCCGTAGTCGGGTAAAAATATTCTTTTGTTTTACGTTCTATTATATAACTATCAAACTCCCTCACGTCATCGTATAGCAGCGCTGCCACTAGGGATGTTCCGGGGTGAATCGATGATCGCCAGTAACCGTTCGATCCATGTTGAAATGATATTGAATAATTTCAAAGTATAAGTCATGCATCCGGGGCTATTTAGTAACATTCTAACACTTATATACAGACGTAACAATTCTTTGCGGTGTCATTTGAGAATAGGTCTTGGTGTCGTAGCACATCGTTACTCTAAATTTTTTTTTAATCATGTTAGGCAAACATTTGACCGCCATGTCACCTGATGGTACGTGACGATGCGGTCGACGATGGAGCAAGTTTGCCCAGAAAATGCCTATTAAATATCGTCGTTCTCTACCTTCTCAGAATTTCTAAACCCTTCTTTTTTGTTTGCCTCATACTAATAAACTAATTGAACTTTTACACTCGCAAGTTCGATGACATATCGTAAATTAAATCTCAGACACAACCAAAAACATAACTGTAGTTGAATTGGGCAATTTGACTCCCGCGGAAATGCGCGGTCGGTTAAGTTATAGTATATTTCTAATTTTCAGTCATTTTCATTGTTATATATCTCAGTACTTATTCGTTCCATAATTGAATGTATCAAAGCAAATTTGGAACTTGAAGTTTTTTGAAGTATTTTTTTTCATTCTATCAATTTAGTATAATATCGTGACATCATATGATTTCTTTCCTTACTAAATCGGGGTACGTCTAAAACTTACCTACATATCTACCATTTTTTATATATAACAAAATATATACAAAATAGTTGATACGCAAGCAAAGCTTAAAAAACCGACTTAATCGCTTATATTTCGGTTTAGGCTTGACCAATTTTGATAAAATTTATATGGGACCACCTCTGAACCATCAAAATCGATTCATAATTAAACAAAACAAACAAAACAAACGCATCCACACTCACAGCCCCACACTAAGTTCAAAGACTTGTATCGTGGGTGCCGGAAACACTCACATCACACATACATTACAACCAGAACCAGAAGCACAAATATCCCTTGGGAAGGAATTTGTGCTCCTGCCGGGAATCGAACCCAGGACCCACGGCGCAGAGGGCGGACACTTGTCCACTGCGCCAACTGGGTCGTCAATTGTGGAGATGACGCGTAAAATACATAAAAAAAATATATACAGTCGAAATGGGAACCTCCTTTTTAAAGTCGGTCGAAAACTACACCCTGCCTTCGTTTTTGTTGCCCGACAAGTATAATTTAGGCCTCTTCGAGTCAATAGTGAATAGGTATCCCCTATAGGCAAGCATGTGCCACCGTCGGCGCATCCTCGCATTTCATCGGGTGAGATTGTGGTCAAATGTTAGGCTATTGATCATAAAAAAATATATATCCATGCTCTCGCTAGTCAAGGCAAAAAATGCCAGGCGGTTCAATCAAGTCCTTAATAAATACAATTGGATATGCCCACCTGTCAGAATTAGGTGCCTTATCCAAACAATAGCTTGACCTTATAAGTTGTGAATCATTGTTATCGCATATACGAGTATGCGTCGGTCGTCGTATGAACCGGAATACAAATTGGCATAATTGACTTCATGTCGTGTTTTCGTTTTGCACTTCCGCAAGTGTGAAATAGCCTTAAACTTGGGGTGTGAACTTTGTTTTTGTGTTTGTTATAACATTTGCATCACCTTGTAATTGAAACGATCAAAGGATTTTTTTTTATAATATAATTACCTAAGTATGGGAATGTTTTAAAGCTGAACTTGTTAGTTACATCTCTACCAAAAAGATAATCCACCTTTGACTAGGAGGAAACTAAACACAAAACATTTTCCAGCAGCTGTCCTTGAAAGCCAGTTCCTGTTCGTGTTTAGTATTCCAGTAAGCTCGACCAAAATATTTACTAAACATGTGAAAAGTGGTAAAATGCAAAATAAAATGTTAGCTTCGAATTATCATGTTAAAAAAAGTTTGCCTTTGCGGTTTTGTATTTTACCTTTCATATTACACACAGAATCACGCTTAGAACCAGAAACCTACATTTGCCTTGAGGGGATAACTTGTGCTCCCACCAGGATTCAAACACGGTATCCGCAGCTTAGAAGGCGAGAACAATGTCGATATATTTTATGTAGTTACTCTCATCTATAGCCGACAGGAGAACCTACTCTATTTATATGTTCTGCCATAAATAAACTGTTAAATAAGTTATGACAGTATTATTATTTATTTATAGCTCGAAACAAAGAATAGTAGCGCAAAAAACATCTAAAGAAAATTAATTCAACCACAAGTTTACCTTGACCACCTCTTGATTAGTGCTAAGTATAGAATAAAATGAGTTTAATACAATAGAGAAGACACAAAATTGACAGCTTTGAAAGGTAATTAATCTTCGAACTGTAAAAAATTTAGATATTCTACTAGATTTTAGAATGGCCTATTCTAGTTTTCCTTATATATGGGGTGTACATTTGCTTATGATGAGACTGATTGATGCGGTATTCCCGTCCTATGCACAATAACTTTCCTTTGCGACACCCTCATGCAAAATAAATGTGAAAGCTAAATGGTTTATATATTACTGAAATAATTGCTTATTAATATTTTTGGATGATATAATGACATTATAATAAATAAAACGGCCACCTTTGGGATGGATCCGCTAAGTACCAGCTAGAAGCTCTTGAGTCTATTGACCGGCGCGGCGAGCCAAAAGACTCATTGGCGATAGTAAGCTAGTAGAGTCAAAACTGCAAAGTCTTGGTCACCGACGTAAGGTAGCAAGCCTATCGGTATTCTATCGCTTACGTTTTGAAGAGTGTGCTCAGGAATTACATGATATAATTCCTCCATGGCATTTTTACCATCAAACAACAATACAAACTGTCAAACGTCATCCATTTATGGTTGACATACCTCCAGTTCGCTCGAAGCGTTTTGCTTCTACGTTCATCATCCGTACAGCGAAGGAGTGGAACTCATTGCCTGTCTTTGTTCCCTGAACGGTATAATCTGGGTGTCTTCAAGTCTAGAGTGAATAGGTACCTTCTAGGCAAGCATGTTCCATCTTTGGCCGCATCGTCACTTTCCATCAGATGAGATAGCGGTCAAATGCTTGCCAATCTAGTATAAAAAAAAAACCCTGGGCGTCAGTGTAGGTCTACTGCGCCAATTAGAATTAAATTATAAGTTAATCGTATTTACCACCTTCGGCTATGTGGTCACTATGTAGTCACACATCATTTATCAAAGTTAAAAATACATTTCAGTATCGCTGTATCATTTTTATACACTTTTTAAGTTCTTAAGTAAGAAGTCCAGTATTTAAAGTGTGTATTTGCTCATCCTGATAAAGGACAACTAATTTATCCGAAACTAGTCGACAATAAAATATGTCGATATTTAATTTACGTATTTTAAGCCGTATAGAACATTAAATACATGCATTTGCCTTGAAATTTGACTTACTGCGGTGTAGCTAAAACGCAGTTATTGTGGGATATTCCGCAGGAATTATTTGGAACCTGAAATACAGTACAGTACACTATAGCTGTTCAGGAGCCTATGATTAGTTTATTTGTTATGAACTCCATATTATATCAGACAACAAATATTTTATGTTTTTATTTGGGCACTTGTTGAATAATTTCGATAACTGCAAACGCGTGACATAATATTCTACTAATAACTTTATAAAAGTAAAATGTACTGAATATAATGCCTGCAATGAAGTATAATAAATGTTATGTTACATTATGTTTGCCAACAATGACCGACCTTCGAAAATGTCGGCGTGGGGGTTCGGTGAGGTTCAAGGTCTGATTGGTTAATATCGTTTATATTAGCTCGTGCATGAAATATTTTTCATTTTTATTAAGAATGTTGAAAAAAACTCATAGTTTGTGTAGAGACTACTTATTTACTTGATAGTGATAATGTGACGGCTGAAACAGCAATTCGAAATGAGCTTAAGCCCATCGCAGGATTCAAAACCATGACCAATCGGGAGACGGGCTTACTATACGCCGATATCACTTAGAAAAATACAATTCCATTCGGTATGAAACCTTTTGGTTATCTGGACTATCTAATTATACCAAACCCACACAATGTTTGACTAAATAAAACCATATTATGGTAAAAAAAGCCTTCTCTTATATTTTCATACGAGACTTTGTTCCTTGATCTGAGTGGCATCGAATGGATTTTAAACTGTTGAAGATAAAAATTCTGGGTGACATATAAACAAACGAGATATAGGCGAGATATAACGATAACGAGATATAACGAATATAGGCAAACGAGAAACTTACCATCAGGCAAACCCACACAATAAATCTCGTCTCTTATTCATCTCATCTCTCAGTTGCATAAAAATATAAGTAGTTTATTTATACATATATTACTTTGCAATTGCTTTGATGTTAATGACCGATTGATAAAGAAAAGATAAATTGTTATGTTGTTGAGTTCGAGTTAGATATAATTGCATTTGCAGTAACAATAAGTATTGCATAAATATTACCTACTTTTAAAGATTATATATGGTAAGAGGTGATTTCATGCTCATTAGTAATATTACTAATGTGTTCGAAAGTGCTTGTTTTTTAATGATTCTATCGAGTTCTTCTCGACTTATAAGTGAGTTAAACAGTGGCTTGATTTTATAGTTTCCAAGGTGACATTAAAATACTATTAACTAGCTGTAGGTGTAACCCGACATGCGTTGCAATGCCACGTATAGAAAAAGTGTTTACCTACCTCCTTCATGTTTATGTTTGCCTAGTACTTTCCGACTAACGTACCTAATACTGTTAAAAGTCGTTCCATACACAATGTGTATATGTATATATTTTATAGATATATTTAACGTGATTTTCCGATGTTTTACTTAACATTATTCTGCTATTCGGCGAAAACTAATCTAACAAATCAAAGATCATATAATCAAACGCATGCAAAGCTTAAAAAACCGACTTAACCGCTTTATCTTCGGAACCTTGATCAGATTAAATGTATTAAACACGCATTATTGATAATAACTGTAAAACTACTGATCAGATCTTAATCAAATTTAAATGGGATCAATGGGAAAGCAGCAGATGTTTAAAACAAAAAACATAAAAAATCATCTAAATCGGTTCACGTGGAAAAAGTTAGAGGTAATACACATAAGAAACATTCTAATTGAGCACCTCCTCCTTTTTTGAAAAGTCGGTAAAAATAGGTATAGCTGTTCTTGAGTTATACCTAAATGGTGAAATTAACCCGACTTTATTCTATACTACGAGTATATCTTCTATCTAATATATAAAATTCTCGTGTCACAGTTTTCGTTGCCATACTCCTCCGAAACGGCTTGACCGATTTTGATGAATTTTTTTGTGCTTATCCGGTATCTATGAGAATCGGCCAACATCTATTATTCATCATCATCATCATCATCATCACTTTTCATCATTATCAACGCGGGTGAAACCGCGGGGCGCAGCTAATAATATTATAGATTTATGTAAATACTCTAAGGTCACAAGTAGTAAACGTCGCAGTCTACCCGATGGTCATTGAAAGTGCCTAAAAATAGTCTGAAAAAATCGCTTTGCGTTGTAACCAAATAAAAGAACTCATTGTATATATTTCATAATATCTTTATGTGTCTTTCATATCAAACGTTTTGTAGACACAGGCTAAAATAGTTAAATATATGTACATAGATATTTATTAGCAAAGTTCATTTTGAGCCGGTAAATTGCTGACCTTATGACTAGATATTTTATATTTTGCACGGTTATGGGTAAACTGACCTACTTTGCAGATTTACCTAAAATTATCTATAGGATTTAAAATAATAAGTGGCTATCTATACTTAAGCAATAAAACCGGCCAAATACAATGCGAGTCGAATGAAGGTTACATACAATGGCTGGAGCCTAACACGCACTTGACCAGCTTCAATGTTGTTTTACTTTATAGTGCACAATCTTCCAAGTTTGAATCTTTTTCATATCATATATATAACCAAATCCAAAAATCTATGAAAAAATACGTACATATATTTTGTGTTTGGTGAAATGGGAAATTATTACTTTTAAGTGTTTTTATTTTTCTATATAAAGTTAGAGAAGAAAGATAATGATAGATATCCGCATTAATACCTACATAAAAGTGCTGCAAAAAAATCTAAAATATAATATGAAGTATGAACTGCATGTTGGCTTAGTTGGCTGAGCATTCGCCTTGCAAGCAGGGGATCGGGTTCGATTCCTGGCGGGAACACAAGTGTTCTCCTCAAGAGAAAATTTGTGCTTCTGGTTCTTCGAACTTTGTGTGGGGCTGTGAGTGTGAAAGCGTTTATGTTCAGTTCTTTAACAGTCTCTTTATTTGTTTCAGCAATGTCGGCCGATGGGTCGACGACGGATATCAATGCCTTGCTCAACGACACCGGTAAGAAACATTAGAAATATATACCTACCTACTTACTTTTTTATTCAATAATCATCGTGTGCTACCTGTCTCCCGTTCCCACATTATACTACCAGTAGGTACTACATCATGAAAAGTGAAAATTCTTTACCCGTGGTAAAACAATTACAATTGCTTACCTAATGTATATAATATAAATATTATATAAAAATATTATGGTTAAATTCACCTGCAAGTAACATGCAGAGAAAAAAATGAGGTGAGAAAAATAATTATAATCGGTAAGAACAAAACAAGTGTAATTTACACAACATTACATTTTATGGTAGAACTTTTCCAAGAATAATCCATTATACGCTCGCATTTACTGCCATCTATTGAATATTGAATTAACTATGTAGTGTAGCTCACAAGTTAGTGTTAGCATAACATCACAGATGGCGTTAGTATTTTTCACAGCGCCATCTGCTGGAAATATTGTACACTACTTAGCAAGTTAACATTATTGGACGGCATAGTACATGTTAGTTTGTGTAAGTTCTAATAGATGGCGCTGTACATTTTGTTTTTGCAATGAATACCTAGATGGCGCTGGTATGCATTAAGAGGGCGTATAAACACGACGCGCGACGGAGAATATCATTTGAATTTCAAAGGTGAAATTAAAAACCGTCGGGTCTTTGGTCTCAGCTTCACGACCTTTGGACTTCTATTAAAAAAAAATTAAAATTGAGTCGGCAGGTAATCATGCAGATTCCAATAGAGAGATCCTATGGCCCTACCGAAGTTGTACTGGTGATTTTATACATCACGGATGACGTCTTAGTTCCATTAGTCAGAGTCCAATCCAATTAGAACGTTCGATGGTGTCTTTAGCTTAAAAATAAGCCATAGTAACAGGTGATAAGGTTCTAAATTAATATAGATCGACTCATACTATCGTGATTACTGTAATAAGCGTTACTAGAAACTCATTCATTGAATGTATAAGTAGATATGTGGTAGGTTACGCTTAAGTAGGTACGTGAATTCAAGTTATCAGATGGTGTCATCGTAGTTTCCAGTAGTTATACAAATAACAGGTTTATCTCATATCATCACGAGCTAAGTGACTACATTGTCTGTTATTATTTAGGTATTGTGCAAGTGGGTTCTTTTTGGCTGGGATTTTCCATCAAAGTTTACCTGCGTAGGACTGTAGGTGAATAAAAAATGGGTTTATATGGTAATCAGTCACTTACATATAAACAAACGGTAACTAAGTTCTTGAATATCAAACTCTACATCTCGAGTAAGTCTTTTTACTAGTCTTATGAAATTATAAGTATAATAATAAAAATAAACCGGTAGCTTGGGCCCTGCTCCGCTGCTGGTGGCATACTAGGTTTAGGTATTTTTTCAGTTTTTTTTTATTTTGTTGTATTGTATTGTTTATTACTTTTATGACAATATTGATAAAAAAAACTTCACCTAAGAAAACGTAATAAATAAAGATGATAATAATGTTATAATTATAAGCAATTTATTCCAGGCAAAAACCCCATATCAAGAACTATGAAATTAATAAAATACATGAATGAATTAGACAATGATATTTTGATTTTATTGTTTTATATATATGACCAGGAAAAGTATTTTGACCTGATTGACCTATGAAGGAAGGAATGAAATAGTAAACTAACTATATACGCTCGCGCTGCTCGCTTGGTCCATTATGGGCAGTACCTACTTATGTACATAACTACCCTGCGTATAAGATTATATAGGCACATAGTATATCTAGCTCCCAATGATAGTTACAAGTGTTTATTGATAAGATGTCAATTAAAACTAAAATACTCACTATGAACTTAGTTTGTCAAATATAAAAATCAATTTTTGTTTGTTTATGTTTCTGCGCCATACCGTTCATGCGATTGTGATGAACATTTGCCGAGTAACGCGTACTTATTACGATAAATTAAGGTTCCAGGGCTAAAAAAAAAGTTTAAACATAAGCAATAAAGTACTAGGCAACTATAAACGCTAAACAGGTACAACACTGATTTTTTACGTGGCATGACTGTACTACCCACTGGCCTAATTTGTCACTGCTGCCTTCTACGATGCGGGGTCCAGTCAAGTTCGATTTCCGGTGGGAACACAAAAACTCAATAAAAAACAACCACACATCGCAACCACACCACACATTTCCGTTTGTAAATAGGGCTCACGTATTTCCCGATCTATTTCAGTATGTTCAAGGAAACCAGCCGATATACTGACCGTTCAATTGTTATTATTTACTATTGAGTCTATGCAAATACCTATCGATAAATAGAGCTATTAATTAGGTACTGCTTGTACACTAATTAATAGTGAACTGGTAGTGGGCTTGAGCACTTGAGTTACCTATAAGCTTGATGCCTTGTAGGTAACTTAGGTATTTGCTGTATAGATGTAGGTATATAGCTTTAGTTTAGTTTTAGGAAATAAATGCTATTGACCCGTAGAGACACTTAGGATAAAAAAGAAGATTGTAAAGTTTTTTTTTTTTTTTTGATGTAATTGAGAGAGAAGTCGAGCAAGTTGTCTGCCTCAAAATCAAAATCATTTATTCACATGGGCCCCAAAGAGGATGACTCTGCTGCCAGATTCGCAAAATTACAGCCTGATAGTAAGCGTCACGCTTGTCTATCACAGTTCTGTGCTACCCAGAGTTTTGAACATAAATACGAGTAGTTCAAAATCCTGCACGACAAGTACTTCACTCCCTGTTGAGATATTATTATTATTATTATGAGCCTACGGTGTCCCACTGCAGGGCAAAGGCCTCCCTACCCTCTCTCCACTGCTTGCGATCTTGTGCTACGGAAAACCATTCCTTCAAATATAAGTCAAGGTCGTCTTGCCACCTCCTTTTGGGTCTGCCGCGGCGTCGTTTGCTTTGTGGGGTCCATAAAGTTATGTTTTGGCCCATAGTTCCTCCGGCATACGACTGACGTGTCCAGCCCAGTCCCACTTCAGCATACCTGCCTTATGTGTCACGTCAGCGATTTGGGTTTTGGAGCGCAGTATGGTATTACGAATGCGATCTGTGAGCTTTACGCCCAGAATACTGCGCTCCATAGCTCGCTGACAAACCTCTAGGGCAGACCTCTGATCACATGTCAAAGACCTGTTGAGATAGTTGATGTTAAATCTCTGTAATACCTGGTAAAAGTGTCAAAGAGCAAAAAATAAGTTACAATACATACCTAAAATAAGTACCTACTGTCCGTTAGCGTAGTTGGTTGCACTTCCCTTCTAAACAGCGGGTGTCAGGTTTGATTCCTGATAGTAACACAAGTTATCTCCTCAGGCCATTTTTTGTTTTTGGTTCCGGGCATGAGTTTGTGTGTTATGTGACTTTCCGGCGCCCACGACTTAAGTCTTCGTACTTAGTGTGGACTATGAGTGTAAAGGCGTTTATATTTTAAGTACCTCTTGTAAACAGTTCTTAATCAATAAAGGTTTAATGTTTACGTAGCTTCTAGGTTAACAGTATTTTTATCAATAACACACGCACGACTCGGCTTAACAAATAATATAAACTGAGAAATAAAAACATAGGCAGGCCAAAAAACACTAGTGTTTTATTGGTATTTTTCTCGATAAAGGACTATTATTCACCTAGAACACCTTTAGTACCTAAGCAGTCTCATCTGAATAGCCTGTCTGAATTGTCTGCACAGTCTGCATTCATGAGAAACAAACAAACATAAATGCATAGTCATAAGTCTCAGAGGGAGTACTTATTATCCAACTAACTAACTAACTAACGCATTCACACTCACAGCCCCACACTAAGTTCAAAGACTTGTATCGTGGGTACCGAAAACATTCACATCACACACACATTACACCCAGAACCAGAAGCACAAATATCCCTTGGGAAGGAATGTGTGCTCCTGCTGGGAATCGAACCCAGGACCCACGGCGCAGAGGGCGGACACCTGTCCACTGCGCCAACTGGGTCGTCAAAGTCCAGAATTTCGAGTGGCATCGATTGTTTGTTTTGTTACACTTACAGCGCCTCACTAAGTTCTAATACTAGTTTCGTGGGTGTCGGAAATATTTACATATCATACACACGATAACACTAAAACCAGTGTCCCTTGGCAAGGAAAATTGTACTCCTGTCGGGAATAGCACCCAGACCACATAGCGTTGATGGCAGCGACTTGATCGCTGCGCCAACTAAGTCGTCACTACAGTGGTTTTATTAAAGTGTTGCTTACCATCAAGCAATTGTCTTGCTTGTCTTCTTTCTTACCAGCATGAAAAATTTTTTACACTAATATTATAAATCCGAAAGTTTGTGTGTAAATGTGTAAGTACTAAGGATGTTTCTTTTCTCTTCACACTGTAACGGCTGAACAGATTTGGATTAAATTTGGAATGTTCATAACTCATACCTAGGATTAACAAATATAGGCTACTTTTTAACTTAATAAACGCGGGCGATGCCGCGGTACCCAGCTAGTTTTATATACCTATAGGTATAGGCTTAGTTTGTCGTAAGCTAGGTCCAAATTCAGGCATATTCTAAACTGTAATGTGATCTTTGTAAAGGTAACATGATCAGTAAGCTACGTCAATACAATATGATAATACCTACGTCCCTAAAGGTTGGTACCGTTGTAGCTGACGCCTGCGGTTTCACCTGTAACCTTATACTGGCGCCACCGTACAGTCACATTGTCAGCTGCGTGGATTACCTACTTACTTAGTTTATATGTATGTGTTTTATTGTAGGCTAGACGATATGTTTTTACGATAACAAAACAAAAGTTTGTAACACGCAGGGTTTTTTTATGCTGGATAGGGAAGCATTTGACCGCTAGGGTCAAACTATCACTTGATGGAAAGTGACGATGCGGCCGTTAATGGAACATGCTTGCCCAGAAGGTACCTATTCACTCTAGACTTGAAGACACCAAAATTGTACCGTTCAGGGAACAAAGACGCAGGCAATGAGTTCCACTCTTTCTTCATCTCCTTCTCCTTCTTCATCTTCATCCGCTATACGGATGATAAACGTAGGAGCCAAACGCAATGAATCGTCCAGGATTGGACTAAGTTTATTGCAAATAAGTATTTCAAATTTGAGAATCGTTGCTAACCAATTTAAAATATGACACAGGACACAAGACACGACACAGGACTTTTCCTAGTGTGGGATCCTGGGCTCCCCTACACAAAAATAATATTGTTGTTATTGAAAGTGTTAACTATCAATAAGTTTCAAGAAATAAATTATTATTATTATATACCATGTAGACTATATCAATAAATCCTAAGTGGTAATTTGTAGTGTACTTGATGTTAACATGTAATTATTTACCATCAGAAAACATATCCCTGTAATGTCCAAATTAAGTATGAGGATGATTCTAACTTGGAATACAGACATTGTATTAAACTTTTCATTTAAATTATGGCTAAAATATTAATGTGATTATAAAAAATTATATTTAGTAAACTTTGAACTTACCTTTTTATATTTTCATTGCTAATAGCATGACGCAGGCGAACATAATAAAGGGAAACGATATAAATAGTATATTCTAACACAAACAGGCAAGAACAATCCAACTTTTTAAGCAGTAAATTTGTAGTTAAAACTAACAAAGAAAAATGACACCCAAAACCAGAAGCACAAAAATAACCCTTGGAAGGAAAATTGAGTTTTTATCTGGAATCGAACCCAGGACTCACGGCGCGCAGAAAGCACATGACTTGTCCACTGCGCCAACTGGATCGTTAGTAATTACTGTTGTCAGCTTAATTTATCTTAAACTAAAAATATTGTTATTTTAGTTCATTCTACCTTTAAAAGGTATGCGATCCAAAAAGGGGTAACTGAATACCCAACAGGTGTAATATTAAACCAGGTGGTTGAGTACAGGTAGAGTCCCCAATGTGTAGAACAAGCTGCAAAACAGGTGTTTTATTAAGATCGTCAACCTCTCTTAATTAATATCCAAAATGGAGATTCTCAATTTGACAGAAAATAGTTCTTTTTTTGTAGATGCCACAGCGTCTTTCGAATTGGATGATTATTTTTCGTTTGAGATTATGTAGTTTGTGTCCTATATGTTTGTCAAGATTGTATGAAAGTTTCCAGATAGGCAAAGAATTCAGTTTTTGTTTTTATTATCTTTATTCGTTATGTTTACTTAGGTGGAGGTTTTTTAACAATATTTTTATAAAAGTAATAAACAATACAATACTACAAAATAAAAAAAATCTGTAAAAGGAACCCTAAACCACTAGCAGCGGTGCAGGCCCAAGCTACCGGTAGGTCAGTGCTGCGGAGTGAGGAACCTCCTGACAATGCGTGCCGTGTCCCTCAGGAGTATTATTATTATTATGATTATATATATATTATTAGTGTAAAAGTACACTTAAGTAGAAGAATTTCCTATAATTGTCGTAAAATTTCTAAAAAAATATATGTCATAGGAAAACCTCAACAGAACTTATAAGGAAAATTCCTGCATCTTACCTTATACGCAACCTACTTTGAATAGTTACGGACGTCCCAAGAATATATTTTTCTATAGAAATGTCATCACGTTCATTACATCAGTTCTCTCGTATATTTCATACCTACATAATAATGCGTGTGTTGCATTCCATTGGTTTTCCATAAACTTTATCGTTCCTTCGGAGTACTGAGCAGTTATGTAACCTCTATATGCTGTATAATGTTAATACCAGTCAGTTATATAGAAGCATCCATATTCTAAATCCGTTGACACCCACCTAGGGTGCATATTCGTCTTATAAGGTTCGATTCCAGGTGGGAACACAAGTTTTCCTTCCAAGGAAAATGTGTGTTTCTGGTTCTGGTTGTGATTGTGTGTGTGATGTGGGTGTTTCTGGCACCCACGACACAAGTCGTCGAACTTAGTGTGAGATTAGAGTGTGAAAGCGTTTATTTTATGTAATTTTATGAATCTAATGTTCGTTACATAAATTAATAATATAATTTTATTTAAAATTTTAGTCTGGTATTACAAAATGAGATCTACATAATATGTCTATATTGAATCGTTTATTCGTTTATCTGTTCAGCGAACATCCTATAGAGGTCCGAAAATGTGTATAATCGTCTATACAATACCTCGATATATACAATAGAAGAATGCGAAATGTTTTTTAATTTCTTATAATCTTTTTGGCCCTCATCATTCTTGTTATGCAGCAAAAAAAGTAGCTCGAATAACACTGATTCCCCGTTTAATAATAATTTAATTATATAGAAATAGTACTTATACATTACATTAAAGTTTGAAATAATATCTAAATTACTAACAATTTTCCATTAACATAACACAAAACTAGCACAAACGGGAGAAACTGGTCCTCATAACACAGGGAATCCTAGTATGAGGTCAGTGTTAACCAGACAGTAATTGCAGTTCAAGCAGCTTCACCTTTCCTATTATGAATAGATTATTTTTACTGTATTTCTGCATTAGGTACTTATGCATGCAACAATATCGGGAACGGTGTCAGAAAGACAATTGGAAATTCTACAAATAAAAAGAGTTTCAATGACTTGGGACTTCATTATCAGTAGTCATTTCTTTGAGGATCTGAAGTCAAGACAGATATTACATTAAATATTATAAATAAATCCTGAATTCAATAAAAACAACTAAATAATCTCTTAAAACCTTTCTGTTTTAAATACACGTGCTAAGTATCGCACTGTTTATACTAGTCCGACAGGGTGAACAACCGTCACATTAAGAGAATTAGTTCTCATATTAATAGCTCACAAACAGCTCTATAAATCGTGTGATAATATTATATTTGGTAAATAGTATCCATTGACGCAATAATATCATTTAGTGCGTGAAAACGAAAACAAATTTAGACCCACAGATTGCAATATATGTAGTAAAATAACAAAGACAAAGATAACAGTTACTGCTAGATATTGTAAACACTAATGATGAAATGTATTTTCATAAACATGTTGATGTTATCAAGTACAACCAGTGACAGAGGTTATGGGAGTATTCCACCTTATACTGTTGATATAGCTATCGCCAGTAATTAATGTAAGTCATAATTGCTGAAACAAATTTTAGTTATCAACATTTCCGTTGCCAAATCTAAAGATGTATATCACACATCCCGGAAACATGAAATCATGTTTTTCATATAAAAATAAGTCTGAGTGAATTTACTCAAAAACTTTTAAATATAATTTTAGTGTACGAAAATACATTGTCTTTAGAAGATTAGTCCATAGAAAAAAGACGATAGGGAAGAACCTATATAAGGGTTCCATCAGGTGAGATGGTGGTCAAATGCTTGTCTATCAATACATATACTCAGTCCAAATTAATATCTGTTTTATTCTAGGGTATTTATAGCTACACGTTAGATATTCAACATTGAAACAAATAATAAAATACCATATTGTATTTCTATCATGGTGAACTGCGCAAGGTAAAGATCATGAGAGGTTTTAGATTTAGAACTCGAATTGATGATAGTGCAATTGTGGCAGACCATATAGACAAGACTTCCGATCGAGTGGTCGCGGGTTCAAATCCGACCATGGTCTTGACAATTCTGAGAAAATAACATAGCAATAAAATCCATAATGGTAGGAGTAGGCCGACTTGTATTTACTTACTGCTATGAACATAATGCGAATAATTATATCGATACCGCGAAAGACTTCGAAAATTTTTACTTTTAATTTACGTGGTCGTCTGGTTAGGTTAGTACCCTACCCTGTACCAAAATGAAGTTATAGATTACCAACTACAAGTAGAAATCAAATCATTTAGACGAATTTTTAGAAATATCTTTCGCTTAGCTTAAGCATTGTATTTCGGCACCTATCCTTGAAAAACAGTCCCACTCTAAACCTAGCGTGTTTACAATCCTTGACCATATCTTACCAACAGATGAGATAGTTACACATGAGCCTAAGTATTAGATATCAAAAATACTTCCTGCCCCCTGTAGTTCCACCTGACCTAGGATTTGTTACTCTTGCCAGTCTTTCAATGTTCGTTCTCGGAAATATTTCTACAAAGTAAATTATTTATTAAAAGTTAATAAATAAAATAGGGTAGTATTATTTTCCCATAGATTGTCCTGCTTTGAAAATTATTGGAAAATAACAAGTTGTTACAATGACCAAAAATTCCACTAATAGCGCCGTTACTCGTTTGCCTACTAGCATTTTTCTCTAGAATTCTGTCGAACAGTAAACAAAACGAATATCTTAATGATCTACTCGAATCTTACACTAATCTGTAATTTGACGGAAATATATAAATAATTAGCTGTGCCCGGGTTATTCCGGATTGCCTGGAAGTAGCCTCTATATAAGTAATCATAGGTATAAGTTTTAAACATTTAACATTACTTCTAAATTCTCTGTAGCCCCAACCCAATATAAAATAAAATACGAACACAAATGTGTGGGACTGTGAGTGATAGCGTTTGTATAATCGCTACACACTAAGTTTGGTAACTTGTGTCGTAGGTGCCGGAAACTTTCACATCACACACACAATCACAACCAGAACCAGAAACACAAATTTTCCTTGGGGAGAAAACTTGTGTTCCCGCCGGGAATCGAACCTGCTTATAAGGCGAACGCACCCAACTAAGTTAAACGGCCGTTCATCGTTCACAAAATTGTGTTAAAACATTTCCATAACATAATTATATACGTATATGTCGTTCAAATGAAAGTGGTTACAGGTGAAACTCCTCTGTACAAATATTTTCCACTGGCTATCTTCAGCTGACGTCAATGAATAGATAACATGTATTATTGCGATCCATTGGGGGTACGATAACATGGTCTAATAATAACTGACACACCCTTAACCCTGGTGACTCGGTTATCTCAGTACGGTAATGATGAAACGAGAACTTGTTCCGAGGACTTTGAGGTTTCACTTCCTTTATTGGTGACCGTGTTACTATGATGCAGTGAACCTTGCCACTGTCTCGACATTATTATTATGGGTACACGCATTATATTTGTGTATATTTACTATCTGACAGACCTGTTGGCCTTATATTTTAGACCACGCATTATATTTGTGTATATTTACTAGCAGACAGGGCCTGTTAGCATTTTAAATAAATTTACGCATTTTGCCCGTTGGTTTAGTTGGATGCACGTTAGCCATTTAAGCAGCGGGTATAAGGTTCGATTCTTGGTAGAAACACAAGTTTTCTCCCAAAGGGATATTTGTGTTTCTGGTTCTGGGTGTGATTGTGTATGTGATGTGTCTGTTTCCGGCACCCGCGACGCAAGTCATCGAACTTAGTGTGAGGCTGTGAGAGTGAAAGCGTTAATATTTATGTATTTAGGTAAATTTGATTGACTAATAATGAATATCTATAAACACATTTTGTTAAGAATTTAATACAAAAATATATATCCTCTTAGCTCGGAAAAGTTCAATAGGATGAGTTACCCCATTATATGATTCAGTATTTTACATCAGGTTGTGGCTAATTGTATCACCATTTTCATAATTTATCTTACATTCAGTCATCACGTTGTTTGCTTTAATTATTGTTATTTTGTTTAATCTTGTGGCTCATTAGCAATAGTCATAGAAGTAATCATATTCTTTTGAACACTATTGGCCACGACGAGTTTTTTGTAACTACATAATTTATTGGCCAAGGGGCAATACTCTCAAAAGTATAATGTTTTTTTATAGTGTTTTTCTCCTATTACGATAAATGTGTTTCCTGTCAGATATTTCCCATATGTATGTCCATTTATGTGAATTTTTTGTTGTTTGTGCACGCATCATGTTTCACACATTTTATTTTTTCTTTCAGAATCAGATCTCACGAGCCTATCACATGTTGGTAAGTCATCAATCATTTTTGTTTTAACTCCGACATTCATGCATGCTAAATATTTTGTGTATCCTTAACATTTTTGAAAAAACACATTCGTGTGTGGTTTTCACAATGCTTATGAAAAAAATACCTTTCTTTATAATTTTATTTTAGCTGTTTAGGTTGTGCTAATATATCTACATGTATTTGTTAGACATGACCTTATTAGAGGCATTTTACAGACCAGTAACCAGACAATAATGATTTCATAAAGAGGAAGTTTTGGTCTCGCAGACGTGGCACGAGGCGTTAAACTGAAAACAAACATCTATTCTTACTAGGATGCATATGTTCCACATAACTGGAAACAATACCGGCAAACGGTATCAACCGGCCATTACTGTTTTGCAATAAACTTGATCACAAGGCATCCCCACATAGCGAGCAATGTATAACATCCTGTAAAAAGAGTTGCGTAAGAGGTAGCTACTCATGTACTGATTTATGAGTTTGACATTTGCCTAATTCAATATCTGATTGCAGGTTTCATTTGTTTCCTTTGTAAGATCGAGGTGTTTGGTCATTTGGTCGTTGACCGGAAAACTAGGTCTTTGGGTAAACATTTCAAGATTGTGTAATAGAAACTGTACACAACTAGGTCTTGGCTTATGAATCATTCTCGAAAGCCGATAAATCAGTTAGCTTCCGCTTCTATTGTCATTAGTCTATTTTGTGAGTTTTCAGGTCTCAAAAATTATTGACATGTGTCATGGTAAGCATTTGCATCCTCGGTCACATCGTCAATTTATTAAGTGAGATTTTCATAAATCAAGTGCTACTAACAAAATTTAATTGAAAAATGCAGTATTTCTCGCTGTCAAAGTTTTCTAGATAAGTTCTGCTTTGTAGGTATACCGCGTGAATCTTGAATACAATTTTTTTACTCCTATAGTGGCCTCGATTCTGATGTCACACACTAAATTAAATTTAAATTATTCCTGTCTTTTACAAAATAGGATCACAAGACAGATCGACCCTATTTTAATTACAATCTAGCAAAAAAATTTGAAACAATGATGATAAAATAAGAAGAGTATATCTATAAAGTAATATGTACATAAACAAAGAGTATGGACTAAATGAAAAAAAAAATAGAATTAGTTTCTTTACTTAAATGTTATATATTTCAAGTGATACGATATAGTCTTTGTGTACCTAATGTTATTAATTATATAATACATTGGCTGGTCGTGAAGCTTTAAATATGTTGGCATACTAATGGCGTCTTCCGCAAACACATTCTGAAGTCATATGCCAATCATTTTTATATTGTTTAGACTTCCTAGTCAACAGACACAGTTTCTAATAGAAGTGCTTAATGATAATTAAAATATCGATAATTCGTTTTTTATTTTCTAATTGGCATAGCAACCGACCTCTTTAAAGTTTGGAATTACATATGTTTAAATGAAAATGTCAAATGAGCAAGGTTGGTCATTATGAAAAACATCTTGGACCGGTGTCCACATTCTTTGCCACAGTTTGTTATAAATTATTTTTAAAAGTTTAAGTTGAATCGCATTTTTATTTCTATCGCTTTAACTATCCTAGATTAAACTGAAGTAGACAGAACGCTAGTAGTAGTAGAACAGATAGCTGTAAGTGACCATGAGCGAAGTAAGAATGGTAAGTGACCGCGAATTCAAGTCCCAACATATTTTTCCTTTCTACATATACTACTTTACATACAATCGGTCTTTAATTTTATTTTGAATCTAATACCTAATTCAGGGTTTTTCTTTTACTCTTAATAAATCCGCCTCTTTAAAATCCATAGTACTACTGTTTACGATATAAACTCTTACACCTTCGTCTACTTATCACTTTACTTTTTGGAAGTTACCAGTTAGAAATAGTTACCAATACAATAAATGTGAAAGTTTGGATGTTCGTTCATCCACGCCAAAACGTCCGAACAGAATTGATGCAAGTCACAATTCAGTTTAATTCCAGTTTCACATTAAAAGAAGCAAGAAAGCTTTGACCTCGTAATCATCACTATTGATCTCAATAATGAACCATGATGATAATGAACGAGCTACATTCATTGAGAGAACCAATCAATGAACAGATATTGCCTGTTGATATGTACAAATCGCTGAAAGATACGATAAATTGTGTGCTCTCATTGGGTGTCCTATTGCAAACACGCGCTTCAATTAAGGTCTATGAGTGTAATTGTTGTGTTTAGTCACCGCCGGTTTTAATTAATGGAATAGTTTATTTCCATTGCAATGAAAAGAGGTATATTTGAAGAGACTGAAGATAATGTAGTCTTCATTGATGTATTCACTTTTATTAATAATTCTCTAGTTTGTTCTTTTGGTCGTCGACAAAGTCTGTCATTTTATCAAAACATAAAGAATATGTAATCGACGACACTTCTTAACGATGCAAAGACCACCCAAACTCCCAAATTAATCAGACGAAAAATCGTGTTTCCGAGAAATGAGTGCAACGAGCACGTCGTCGTTTACCAAAAGTCATTAAAATTCTCAGACATTTTGGCATTTAACCAGTCTTCTTCTTAGCGTGTCGATGGCAACACTTACACCTTTTTTGCCCAATACTCGGCGACACAAACAACATTCGGCCTAGCTTCGTACAAGTCTTCTAGCGTGCAAGAACTATGGATTGCTGAGCATGATAATAAATGAGCCATAGTTTGCGGTGACGCTCCACATTCGCATTGGTTTGTGCTTGGGTCGATGTAGCCCCATCTGGACAGATTTAACCAGTTATTGTCATCGATGTTCGATAAAGGGTATGCCAGAAGAAATAAGAACTTAATGAACGTAACGTCTAATTTACATGATGGATTATTGTTAACTATTTGACTGAAAAATACTTGCGCCAAAATTATGCAATAAAACACAAGTACGAGGATTGACCCACCAAGTCCACCAATGCCGGTTAATGTAAATTGAAGAGACATAGATAGTTAAACAAAAAATAAAATATTTAAAGGAAAATATCACTATTTCGAACGTAGAATGTGCATTAGAAGATAATTCGGGTACTGAAATAATTATTCGGCGTGAGAAGTGTCAAATACTTCGGTCTTACTTCTGTGGGCACTCACATGCATGCATTACGAAATATAAAAAAGCTGCTAACCCAAATTAAAAACCGAAAGCTATAAATCATCAAAGACTAGAAGTCACACAGCAGTGTAAACGAACTTCGGTTGTTTGTTATGACGGGTACCCATTTGTTTGTCTCGGCAAGTACGCTATAAAGTGCTATTTATAATTGACTTGAATCTGTGAGTAAGGAAGGATTCAAAGTTGGAACGCGTCCAAAAGTACGATAAATGGGAGTATTAATAAAGGTAATATTGTTTTATGCTTGATTGCGAATCGTAATCGTACGTACAAAGACCACAAAGGTTTCCAAAATAAGTCGGAACACGAGCCATGTTTTGAGATAAAAGGACACGCGATGTCTTCTTGTGAACGCACTCGTGTGCTTACGTCGTGATACTGTCAAAAACTTGTTTTCATCTCAATGTTTGTTCCATTATGTTTCGATTCACGGAAAACTTATTTGGTTAATGTAGTGGCGTCATCAGTGATGATGTTTTGCATTTCCGCAAATCATGTACATAATGCAAATTAAGTAAGCAATACATTTTTAAGACGTAGAGAATTGTTGATAAAAACGAAATTATGCAATTACTTTTAATTTGTTAGTTGTTGTTATTTGCTTGGTTACCGATTATTAGAACTCGGTAGTTTTGAAGTAAAATATACCTAAAATGTACTCAATATTACCATCATATTATTTTTGATGCATTTGTGAATAGTGAATGAGTTGTTGCAAATATAAATGTTATTATATATTACATATTATTATCTGATTGATGGGAACAAAAGGGTACTGTATTGAGCACTTCTACAATAACTGTTATAAAGACTTTGGAAGAACTGCAGAAGTTGATGAATGATTTAAAATTATTTGCACGTTGCACCTTTAATAGTCCACCATTATCTTCAATTATGAGATTTCTCTCATTGTTATTAATAATTACTTTTGCTTGTGTACCAGTGTAAATGGTCACATTGCAAGCCACGCGTGAACTATTCATTTAGAATGACACCGTATCTTTATTCTTAATATACCAATTCATACTATAATAAACACTGAACACTATCATTTACAACCTTATAACCATCTAATAAGGATGCTTTGTTTTCTACTACTAAATAATTACTATGGGCACGATTAAGTGTGACAATTTCTTTGTGATTTTCTATGGGTACTTACGTCAGCTTTTATAGAAACTTAATAGGTTTTGTTATCTCATCCTCATAATTAAAATGTACGTAGGACTCTTTTACACATCTAGAATTATATACGTGCAGACCCATAATTATATTATTTACTTGAGTGTTAATCCGAAAAATTGTGACCGTCGGTGATTTTTCGATCACAAGTGAAACTCAAGCTTTCGGTTATGTTTGACTTTAAAGAGACGTATATTTAGCCGCGAATGAAATCGAGTGTTGCAATAAAACTTTTAGGTATTTATGGTTAAGAGAATGTGAGAAATATATACCAGAACAAATTAAAACTATATCAAAATACAGTAATATTTTTGAGTGCCCCAACTTGTGCAAATGATCTACGTGAGTAAATTTGCCACAAAAGTAGAGTATACCTACTCTACTACTATAATAGATAAACGTCCCGTCAAAGTTCGTAATCGTTTTATAATAAAAGGTACTGTTTCCGAAATGATCTAGCACTAATATTATTTAATAATTGTAATGTCATATTTTACTGTACATTTTATATGTGCAGAATGATGTTTTTAAATGCACTGTCTCACGGTCTCACCTGATGTAAAGGGACGATTCGGCCAATAATAGAACATGATATCTAAAGAAACAATGTGAGAGCAAAGTAAGGTACTCGTATTAAGACGAGCATAATCTAAAATCATACATAACATAGCCTTTCTTCTCTAACAAAAACATAGTACTACATTATCCGGCACGTTTGTTTTCACTGATTTCCAGCTAGAAGTCTGCATTTCTTTCGCCGTACTATAATAAAAGTTTAATAGAACTAGTGTTTTGTTCGGGTTACCGACTATTTTTGATTTTAATAGACAACACGTTGTTTTGCTGGCGTTGAAACTGTCCAGAGGTATCAAGTGAACAATTAAATTGGCGGTTTGATTATTTTCGCAGACGAAAAAAGATCTGAAGAACTACGCAGTATCCCGAACGAATTCGCGTTTCTGTTCACTCTATTCTGTACATTATATTGTTTTATAATGATGAGGTTTTTTTTATTTTATCTACAGCTAGATCTATATTGGAAGCCAGTTAATTAAAAAGACTAAAATCTTATATATATAATTTTAAATATTTTAACCTAAATTATCTTTATAATATTAATTAAAACCGGCACTGCAGGACCCATTTCATTATCTAAATGATGTCTGGTTTTTTTAAGACTGATTTATGGTAATAAACTGTTTATACAGTCTTGGCATGTAAATAAAGAATCATATTTTGATAGAGGAAGTCGGTACCTACTGATAATTTAGTTCGCAATTTTCTTTGATCGCTCTGGATAAACAAAAATATGCCAAGGTTTTCTTTGGCAGAAACTATGTCTAGGGCAAGTTTGATATCTTATCGAATCATAGAAGGCCTTTATTCAGTACCTAGCTGTAAGGCTAAACTGTTAGAGGACAATCAAATGACAGTAAATTATCTTTGTTTGTATTTAAGCTGATTGAATTTGTTAATTTTTTTCATTCCAATTCTTTTGAAATTCCGAGCTGTAGTTACAAATGTGTCTGAAAATGATTATAAAACTTTCTGTCACCATAAGTGATTTTATTTGTTCGCAATACAGTGTACTTGCTAAAGATTGAAGAATGTATGTGTCCAAATACGTTTACATCTGCAAGTTAATTAATTTGTAAATAAATATTATTTGTTCTTAAAATAAAATGAAAATAAATAATGGGACAAATGTAATGTTTGTAGATGTCATATTGATAAACAATAACTGCGCAGCCTTACTAAATGCCTTGCAAACTAAAATAAGAATTTTGGAAATTAATTCTACACTTGTACTTCTTAAATAAAAGATATGTTAATTTTAAATTGAACAAGGAATATCCTACGTGATGTTATTTTATCGTGTTGCGGAAATCAATAATTTTCCTGTGTTTTATTTACGGAAACGATTGAATTTTTGCGTCGCTGGATAATCATTTCATAACGTGTCCGATAATTATAGAAATATGTTTTCAAAATTTATAAATATCGATATATAATGGTTTGGCGCTTTGTTAGGGACATTTTAAGTTATAATGAGATTTGTAGCATATTCAAGATATTATTTTGAGGCGATTAATACGTGGCGATTCATTCAATACATAGAAATTACAAAATGTGACAAATTAACTTTGTGGGGAGTATACTAACGATATGGCCCTTACTGACGTTACATACTTTACCTCAAACGTTCAACTAGGTTGATGAATGAGGTTGTGGTTTATTATTTCTTTGAGTTTATTGTTTCTTGATAAAACGAAGTGGAAATGCAATGGCTTCTTCTATGAAACTATGGACAAAACATACCTACAATATAAGATCTTAAATTTACATGGTCACTGACATTATAGTTATTGTTATTTGATAATAATTTGCATGGAGGCAAACTGCACAAGCGCTTTCTACCGACTACATAATATAGATATATCTAGGTTAATATAATTAATGTATTAGTGTTACGCAATAATTAAAACATATATATGCCGCCAAGTGTCTTGCCAGGTTCTTCTCGATATGGCTATTATTTTGCGTATCTGGCAGAAGAGTCATTAACTTTCTTGAGTGCCTCTTTGGGTCGATGTAGAACAACGATTTTGACTTTATCTGATTTGTTAGTAACGCTATATTTACCATGTTTCTCTGGTTTTTGAGGACTCACCGGCACCGTTACTAGCGCCTGATGATCATGTTGTCAGTAAAAGTTGTGGTCTCAATAAATAAACAAACATACATGGAGAATATCCCGTTACTAACAAGCATTCTAAATAATACAATGTACGAAATAAAATGTATATTTCTGGTAAATGTGAAATCAAAACATGTCGTTACTTCAAACTACTACTATCCAGTATCATACATTTATAAGCACACCAATTTTTCACCAATGTTTTATCTTAGTTGCAATATAGTCACGTCTTATTAACTTAACCTCAAAACTATTATATTTGTAAGCTGTTGGTCTTCCTGAAAAACAATTATTGAAAATAACGAATTACTATAGGTTCATTGGGTAGTATCTCATTGATACATGGTATTTCGTGCTAGATCGAACAGATGCTAGATTGATTCAGTTACTAAAGTATTTGTCATACAATTATATTCCCGACCCTTACTGCTTCAATCATAATATTGTTTGAGTTCTACTTCATTGTAATAAGGTTGAAAATGTAAGTTTCAGAATGATTTCGCTAATGTGCACTGTCGCATATAATATTATTTGTCGTCTACAACGGCCTACTAACCTTAATTGCTTGAAACTATTTTTCTATGTTGCTGGTACTTGTTAGCGATCCTTTGGTTTCCACTTCTAATTTGTGAATGTCACGAAGACGATGACATAATTCCATTAATTTAAAACATTTTTCCGTTTTCCTTTGCATGTTCAACAGTTATAGATATTGCAAAAATATTTAATGCTAGCAAGTAAGAACCCTGCTTATCATAAGACACTGGCATGTCAGAAAAAAATAATAATAATAAACATAAACGCTTTCACAATCACAGCCCCACACTAAGTTTGATGACTTGTATCGTGGGTGCCGGAAATATTCACATCACACTCACAATCACAACCAGAACCAGAAACACACATTTTCCTTGGGGAGAAAACTTGTGTTCCCGCCGGGAATCGAACCCGATCCCCCTGCTTAGAAGGCGAACGTACAACCAACTAAGCCAACGAGCAGTTAATAATAAATTGCATTTATTATTTTTAGATCAATCTTAAAACTAGGCACAGTATGTGAAAACATAAACACATATAGGTTCATGTAAGCATTTTCTTGTGGGCTCCAAACTCGGCTAGGCCGTTATCTTGGAAGGACTCGAATACAGACCTTGAAATAGTATATTCCAAGGTCTGTCTTCAATGTGCGCTGGAATACACACAAGAACTTTCTTTGCCACTAGACTTTCCCTAGACACATCACATAATATCTTCTTTTCATGATTGCATTCTACACGTCTATATTAAGTCACAAATAGTAGCTATTATTTGAGACATTAAACCTGGCACGAGAAGAATTTACACAACAGTCTCCAGAAATAGAAGTTGTGTTTGTAGAATTATTAACGTTTATGACTAGGAAATAGTTTCTAGCGATAGCAAAATTTACGCTTATTCTATTGACACTCATCTATATAGTTATATACTCGTATATCAAACAAAGTCGGGTTTGTTACAACACTTATAACCCGAGAACAGGAGGGCTCTATTTTAATGATCTTTGATTTGTTGGGTTTATCTTTGCCCTGAATAACAGAATAACTACTTACGATATGGGCAAAAAAAACTGAAATTATAATCTTCTCTCACATTTTGTAACGAAATTGAGGTTTTGATTATATTTTAATGAAGAATTAACGCTCGAAGCCGCGGGGATCAGTTCAGAATAATCTTTTCCCGGCATATTATAAAAATTAATACTACACTTCGAGTGTGATTTCAATAGTTTCATTTTTGTCGCTTTCAATTTTGTGCAGAAAAATGCTCATATAAGAAAGTTAAACTCCCCAGAGTAGGAAATAAATGAAACACCTCCCGCGGACCAAGGCCAGGGAGATGAAACTCGATAGCAAAGTAGGTAGGTTGTCTTAGGTAGGTTAAACTTATTGCAAGTCCGCCTGGGTTCTGGTACCAGCCCATTTGTAAAACATATTCTAGGAAATCATGCTACATCTTCGGCTACATCGCTTTCCATCATAGTGGTAAAATGCTTGCCTATTAAGCATTAAAAACAGCCAATAACCGCACTGCGCCAGCAGGAATGTTTCCGGCAGATAGAGCAAATTGCCAATGAAATTGCAGGGACATATGAGATGTAACACCTTAAGTTTTAGGAAGAGGCGCGCATTGTACCACGCCGAACTTCATAATTCAAACCTAACATCAAGCGAGTGAGAGTTTTTTTAGTGTAATCTATAGGTGCTGTCTGTTTTAGTGTAAGTATATGGAGTACATACTAGATAATTATGTTATTGTGATTGATTATTACCGGTTCGATACAAGCATAATTCCATCTTCTTCAAGATGTTTCCTCTTAGCTTTAAGTACAATAGCAACATGCATAGAGAATACATTTTCAAGTGCGATTGAAACTTTCTTCTTCCCACACATATTAAAATGTTTAGATATCTGAAATGATATTGCTGAAATGTTTCTCCCATATCTTTGTGATATTTTATTTTAAGAAATTGGAATGCAGCTAGATTTAAATGTCAGTTTTTTTATAAAATGTATCCTGTTTCTATTAAAAAAATATATATGATTTTAAATTTTAAAACTTTTTGTTAATCTAATATTTTGTGAAATTTAGATGAAACTCGATGATGAAATGCAGTTTATTATCTTTACCTAATTCCAACTAATAATATAAAGGCAAAAGTTTGTAAGTGTGTTTGAATGTTTGCTACTTCTTCACGCTTAAACGGCTGGACCATTTTGATGAAATTAGATATGGAGATAGCTGACACCCTGGATTAACACAAAGGCTATTTTTTATCCGTCATATCGCGGCGGGTAAGACCGCGGGCGCAGTTAGTTTCTGATTATTCATTTTCTCTAACGTTTATATCCGAATATCTTAGCGTAAGATATTCTTGGATTTCTTGACAAAATTCTTTAAATTTTTTGACGTAACCCTAAAAATTTACGAATTCAATCCATTCAAATATGTATACTTATATATGTATTATATAATCATCGGGTAATTAGCATTCATTTTAACAAATTACTCAAATAATTTATTTCCTACTAAAGATTTAATCACAACAATAAAACTAAGAGTAAAACCACAAGGGACTTCTTTCAGTTTGTTCTTGATAATGCGCAGTTGCGTACGCAACTCGCGCTCATCTTTTAACAGTTGCGCATAACGCGTCTCACGATATCTCAGTGTAATCATTGCTCGCTCATCACCAAGGTTGAGATGTCAGCTGACTAGGAAGCCAGCGATGGATTTATTTATAGCAGTCAATACAAGGGGCGTGACTGTTACACAGTTTTTGCGCAGATGCGCCAGTTTGCGCAACGATCGTTTTGCATTCATAACGTTCGTCTTTGTTGCAGTTAAAGATTTAATCTAGATTATTGACAGGCAATCAACAATCTGATTAAAAGCTATTTATAAATCTGTAATCTAATGTTTTTATACTTATCGGTTGAAGGCTGCTGTTGCGTCAATTTGTTGCAAGATTTCCTGATTATTTCTTAATATTAATTATGATGTATTTAATGTAGTACCTAAAATAGTTTACAATCTTATTCTTCTTTGTCGGTATCACTCTTGACAGAGTGGTCGTGGTCATCACTTCAGGTCTTGGTGGCAAGCTTGACAACACGCCGCCACTCTTCTCTGATGGCCGCCTTCCTCGTGCATTCGTGTAGTGATGATGAGCTGAAGATGAGTTTACAATAGAAGTAACAAAATAGTATTGAAAAGTTGTATTTGTCTTTATTAAAAGTTTATTTCCTGTTTTCTAATGTTTTAGTAATTGACGATGGTCTTTTTTTAGAATAGATATAATCATTTTTTAGAAACTATGTAGAGATAAAAAATAGATGCGGGTACACGGAGAAAAAAATATTGAATGAGTAGAAAGCTAGAAATAATTCAGAGAAATATTTTCTAGCCAAAATTTTATTTCTTACGTCATTTTAACTAAATAAGCTAGTTGTTAATAAATAACAAGACTCTTCTTTACTTTGATTTAGTAATAACTAGAAAAATCTGTTAACACGCGCCTTTTATTCTGGTTGGATTTACAAAAACATCTTACGTATTTAGTACCGTAACTAAATTTTGTGATTGCTTCTCAATAACTAGAATTGTCACAAATAGTACAAGAATGTTAGTAAAAGCAACGAGACACTTCTCAATGTTGTTGAATTCATTTAAATTTCCTTCTAGAAACAAAGTATTCTCATTGATCAGTTTACTAACTCACTTTAAAAATCACGGAACCACCTAATGATTTTCCGTCCTGAACGACCGTTGCATGGTTGAAACAATGGCAGAGATCTAGAACCAATCGTTTGGTTCAGCATTATCCCCTTTGTGTTCAGGGATAATACACTTTACGTCTTATTTAACTCCATTTTAGTATCCGAGACTAATTATTACAAAAGCTATTGACGTCACAGCTTTTATATGGATTTTCAGTACCTAGAATAGTCTGGTAAATAAGTATTGTGCCACTGAAGAGCTTTGTTGTAGTAACAATCTTCGTACACATTTTACAATTGAGAGTAAAAATCTAAAATTGTATTGCGATAAGGTATTTAAGTGGACAATATTTTACAAAGCCTGAAAATAAATGTTACAACGAAATTTTCCGCTTTATAGCAAAGATGCTAAAATTTTAATTCAATAATTTGTAAAGCTGATTTGTAACCGTCGTCTTAATAGTTCAATACCATGCTCAGACTTGCTTGTCGTTTGCTTTGCATAGCATTCGCATTTGAACCGCTCACGAGGTCTCTAAATCTTTTTGTCCAAAAATAAGTTTGCATATTATTATTTTAAATAGGTAAGCAAGTTAGCAAGAATATAAATAAATAGGTATCTTCTAGGTAAGCATGCTTCATCTTCGGCCGCATCGTCACTTTCCATCAGGTGAGATAGCGGCCAAATACTTACCTATCTGTCATAAAAAAATAATTTGATCACCTGCAGTCGTATATAATATCTACAGACCGACAGCTGGACTAATGATAACCGTGTATACAAAAACAAATATATATAGACTAGCTGCGCCCCGCGGTTTTACCTGCGTAACTTCCGAATTCCAGGATAAAAAGAAACCTATGTTCTTTCACAAGCTCTAGACTATCTGTGTACCAAATTTCATTTAAATTGGTTCAGTAGATTAGTGTGAAAGCGCGACAGACAGACAGACAGAATTACTCTCGCATTTATAATATTGTAGTAAGGATTTTAAGAATCTTTGCTTGTATACTTGTCTCATACGAAAATAAAACTGCTCATTAAATATGATTTAATTAAGTTTACGTATAGAAATAGTATTTTAGTATTTAGTGATTTAATTACATGCTTAGACTTTATTTTACAATGGCTGGACGGCATATTATGCCGAAGCGGCATAAAATAATATAATTTATTTGAGGTAGAGTATGGCGGACAGGAAAACTCTGTCTTGACTCTTACCTACGTAAACCTATGCTCGTAAAAATATTTTATAAATTAACTATATTTACGAACTGCTCGTTGACTTAGGTGAGCGTTTGCCTTCTATCGGGTTCGATTCCCGATGGAAACTCAAGTTTTCTCCTCAAGGAAAATTGTATTTCTGGTTCTGGTTGTGACTGTGAACGACACAAGCTATCGAAGTTAGTGTGAGAATGAAACCATTTATATTTATGTTTTTTATGTTTTAGACTTTTGTAATTACGTAACAGCAAAAATTAACGCTATTTCATTATAAAAGACACAAGTACGGTGGACACATTTCGTCATTGATGTATTTATCTGACATTTTGCAGTTTGTTAAACAAGTTGGGTCATTGTTAGTAGGTACACAACCCTATTAAAGAGAAGGTCGCTCTTATTGATAATACAATGAACCCCAAACTCGTTGGTTCTTATTTGTTTTTATTGAACACTGTCATCTAATAAAACAAGTTCTAATCATTGTATAGATAACAATAATTCTAGAGATTTTTCCACTGAGCTATCGCTTTTTTGTGGAATTTTGCGAATTGATAATTGATAAGATAAAAAAATGTTAAGATATTTTCTCTACAATATAACGTGATTTCATGGAAATTTTATTTATTTTTAGACAACGCGTCAATTCGCTTTAAATGTGCGTGAGTATCAATAAAATTAAGATCTTGCACTAAAAATTCTTGACAATTAATACAAATTTGATTGTAGAATCATCGTAAAATCTGACGCCGTCGGTTACGTCGCATGTATTTTTACTGTTAGTTTCAACATCGATGTCATAGCAACATCACTGATTTACTAAAACATACTCTCTGAAAAACGACACGAAACTTTTGAAACTAGTGACGTGGCCAGACAGCGTAGGAGTCACCATGTCATGAAATTTAGATTACACATGTGCAAAAAAAGACTTTAACTCAATGAGTATAAAGTGAGATATTTCTGCTCAGGAGACGTTATGGCAATGTCACAGTTGGTCACGTGATGACACAGAATTAGACGGTACTTAGTGCACGGCATTTTTAATTACTCGAAAATGTAGCTTGTTTCTTTAGTTTAAGAATCAATTTTAATTCATGGGTCGGTCAAAGATTTAAAGGTGAAACTACGCAAATTATCATACGCTTTTGTATACCTACACAAAATGCGTGACGACATCATAATGACGTAACATAGATATGTTACGTCATTATCAGAAGTCAACGTTAATTAAAATAATTTCAACTCAAGCAAAGCTTGATAATTAAACGCAAGCAAAGCTTAAAAAATGACTTCAAGGCCTATATTTTGGTTCTGGTTGGATCGATTTCGATCAAATTTATATGGGACCACTTCTGATCTACCAAACAAAAATCATCAAAATCGATTCATAATTTGCGGAGATATCGCGTAACATACATACAAAAAAACATACAGTCGAATTGAGAACTTCCTCTTTTTTAGTCGGTTGAAAAATTATCAGGTTATATGAGTTAAATACTTACGCATTATTGAGGCAAACACAAAAGTACTGGTCAAATGATCAGATTTAAATAAGACCACAAGGAAACACCAGCTTACAATAAAAAAGAATCATTAAAATCGGTTACAAACAAAAAATAATAAGATACAGTCAAAATGAGAATCTTCTCCTTTTTTTAGAAGTCAGTTTTAAAATAAAACCGGCCAAGTGCGAGTCGGGGGGTCGCACGAAGGGTTCCGTACCATAATCTATAAAAAATCAAATTTGTTTTATGGGAGCCCCCCTTAAATATATATTTTATTTTATTTTTAGTATTTTTTGTTATAGCGGCAATAGAAATACATCATCTGTGAAAATGTCAACTGTCTAGCTATCACCGTTCTTGAGATACAGTCTGGTGACAGACGGACGGACGGACGGACAGCGAAGTCTCAGTAATAGGGTCCCGTTTTTACCCTTTGGGTACGGAACCCTAATGATCATTATGTCCAATCGTAAAAACGAAAAGCTTATGTGCAATTTCTCCATCCAATTCATGAAACGATAGAACGTTTTGTATATTGCTTTTCAAAGACAACAAAGAGTTTCTATTCGTGCAAGTATTGGAATCTTCCACTGCAATGGTTAAAACTATGAGCTAAGTCACCACAATGGAAACGTGCTCGCCGTCCCCATACTTAAATAGCTAGGTGCTAATAAACTATATAAACTTCTTTTTAATATAGATACTGTGGTGTAACGTATAGAGTTGCATTTAGCAGAGCAAGAGTATGGCGGTTACGCAAAATCACGCGTGTCAATTTCGATTGTAAAGTTTATTACTTAGTGGAAAAAGAGAAAAGAAATGATGATAATGATGAGTTGAGAAATAATCTACAATAGAACGTGGAATCACAAAGTCATCATACGTTGCCAGATTTAGCTTTTTGAACTGTGTTTAAAGGAGCTTCCAACATAGTCCGATGTTACATGTTACAGTAGATATACGGAATTATCTTCAAAAATTGTGTATAATTTTTTTTAAGTTTAATTTAGTCTTATTAGTAATCTTAGTCTAAATGTTATTATATATCTTAGCGGTTTTTTTTATTAGTGATAGGCAAACATTTGTCCACTATCTCACCTGATGTTAAGTGACGATGCGGTCGACGACAGAGCACGCTTCCCTAGAAAATACCTATTTACTCTCGACTTGAAGATTTCAAGATTATACTTATCTGGGAACACAGACTCTGGCAAGGAGTTCCATTCCTTTGCAGTGCGCATCATGAACGTGAAATCAAAACGCTTCGTGCGCATTTGAGGAATATCCACCATGTATCGGTGTCGCAATGCAGTCTGTCTGGTAGTTCTATGATGGATCGCGGTTCATATAATATTCCATAATATCTTAAAGTCGTGACTTCTAATCGCCTTAAATTTAAACTCGTTTATATGCTGGATAGCGATCAAAGAAATTTTTTATTAGTCCAACAGCCGCAACAAACTAATATTTTTTACATTTCTTGGTTATATTTTATCCACGTCATGCTCTTTGTAGTTTAACATGTTATTGCTGCCATTTAATTTATAACAAAGGAGAGTTTCTTCATTTAGTGACGCTCATCGAGATAGGTAACATTATTTTAGCTGTAAAATCCTTGGTGGCGTTTGTCTTCTCTGATTTATAATCATTACGTTTTAGCCTATAAAGGCACTCTGTAGTGCTCTGTAGTACAATGCTGTTTGGTAATGCGGTTAATTATTAGTCGTATAAGAATTATGTAGAGTCGCATTTATCGGAATAATTATACGCATGCAAAGTTTAAAAAAACCGACTTCACCGCTTTATCTTCGGAAGTTTGGCCAAATTAGATGTACTAAACACGTTTTATTGACGATATTTCAAGAACTACTGATCAGATCTTGATCAAATTTAAATGAGACCAATTAGAAAGCATCATCTTTCAAACAAAAAAAAAACTTTATCGGTTCACGTGAAACGAAGTTATGAGAAAACACAAAAAAATACAGTCGACTTGACTACCTCCTTCTTTTTTGAGAAGTCGGTAGAAAATACGGCAGTAGCCCGTTTGATTTTTGACGTTTCAACCTATTGTCTCACAAAGTAAGAAATTAAAATGAATATTTACTTTACATTATTTAAGCACATACAAAATATGATAGAGTGCACAAATACAGTTACTATAATATGCTATCTCGTAGAAAAACATTAAAATACTATAAATTTTAATGTTTTTCTATTAAGTACAATATATATAAGACTAGCTGACCCGGCGAACTTCGTACCGCCAATAAAAGTTGCCTACAAAAAATGTGATAAATGAAGAACCGCTTATCCGATTTTGTGCAAACTTCACATAAACCATCTACTAAATAGTCCAAACAAAGCCTAAACATTTGGTTTGGATAGGTGAGCCCGTTCTTGAATTATACAATTACAACGAAAAGTGGCATTGATTTTTATATATATAGATATAGATATAGACATATAGATAGATAAAAATAATAACATATTAGTAATATATGTCAACTTTTTCTACTTTTTGTACTGTGTGGACTTTAGCCGATCACGTTTTGACCATAACAGGTCGCGAGATCAGATAGATCACCTTGAATTTAAATAATAATGTGATACATATTTTTTTCTTTTTTGGCTTAGACATATTATATACGTTATATCTATTTCTGAACTGCCCGTTGACTTAATTGGGTGTACGTTCGCCTTATAAGCAGGGTTTGATTCTCGGCAGGAACACAAGTATTCTCCCCAAGGAAATATTGTGTTTCTGGTTCTGGTTGTGATTGTGTTTGTGATATGAGTGTTTCCGGCACCCACGACACAAGAACATCGTCATCGAACTAAGTGTGGGGCTGTGAGTGTGAAAGAGTTTATTTTATTTATTGACTGGTCCAGCGCCACAAAAATAGACATAAATGGAAGTGCAGGAAAATCCGATATATAACCATTATCTACGACATTGCATTGTGATATAACTTCTGTACGTCAACATGAGTACCATTACAGTAAATAAAATCTATTAGGTATTATCAAAAGTAACAATAGTCGATTACGAAAAACTCATCTCTATTACGTACATGAGCAACGTCGTCCTCTACTCATACGTCAACTCATAAATTCTGGACTTGTCATCGTAAAACATTCATGATAGTCATAATGGTAGACCATTAGTAGACGGATCAATACTTGATGACGCTCATGAGGTTTATACCACCTTTAGCCTTGGGCCAGTCTTGACCTCACCTGTCAGGTGTTACGTATTCGAATCGTTTTAGTATCTTCTGATTTTAAAGGGCTTGATTACTATCGATATACTTAGGAAGTTTGAAAGAGGCTGTGAGTATTCTAATAAACTAATTTGTTACTCACTGCCACTCTTTGATTCCCGAACATTATAATTTGGGACTCTTTAAGTCTAGAGCGAATAGGAATCTTCTAGGTAAGCTACATCTCCGCATCATCACTTTTCATGGTTTTTTTTTTTTTTTTTATTTGTGACAGGCTCGTGTTTGACCACTATCTCACCTGATGGTAAGTGACGATGTGATCGAAGCTGGTAAACACACTAGACCTGGAATACGCAGGCTCTCAAGGATAACTGCCGGAACACCGTATTTGGCTTGGCGGCAGACTTTCAACTTGATGGTGGTAAGCTACTTTGGTAGCAAGCCAGGCGAGCAACTCACAAAATGCTCTACCACCTCTCAAATGTCACCTGATTAGCACCACCCGGGGACCACGTGTTGGGAGTCAGACTTAAGGGGTATCCTCCTACGGACGTGGGTGACTCAGCCCCCAAAAATGTTTGCCTATCCTGAATAAAAATTTAAAATAAATTAGTATTCGCTCCTTGAAAACTCCAGTATCATACTTATCGGGAAACACAGACATGGGTAAGAAATTCCATTCCTTATCGGTGCGCATAATACGTTTCACGCTAAAACGGTTGAACCAATTTTGAGGAAATTTGGTATGGAGGTAGCTGACAACCTTGATTAACACATAGGCTACTTTTTATCCCGGAATTCCCGTGGGTCCGCGACTTACGCGGGTAAAACTTCGGGGCGCCGCTAGTATAATAATGACGTTTTAACTAATATTCTAAACAGCGTATGAAATTTTCATATAAAAATGTTCTCGTTCAGATAGCAGTAGGTGTATCTAGTGAGAGATGCCCATGATACTGCATCAGACCTTGGTCACGCCTTGACCTCAGTTGTCTACTTGAGTAGGATGTTTGCTATTACATACTCTTGTTTATGACATAAAGGCTGAGAGGCCGTAAAGAAAGGTATTCAATATGTTTGAAGATTCGGACTGTCGTTCTTGAAACATTTCAAGGAAGGTCGGTGGTGTTTGGTTTGCAAAGATTGGCATTTGTATATATGTTGCAAAGACTAATGGTTATATTATCTTTGATGTGTTGTTATATGTTTAAAATAAATTAATAATCTTATTAGAATCACGCTTTAATTAATAGTATTGATAAAAAATTAATTGATGATCAATAATATTTTAGATAATCTTGTTTTATGGCTACTTTTATTCTGCAACTAAATACGTTCATTTGATAGGTAAACTTATTTTGACCACAATCTAACCTGATTTTAATGCGGCTACCTCATAACTTCTCTCCACGTAAGCCGTTTAGCCTTCACGGCAATTTTAATTTGAAAGATGTTGCTTTCTAATTGGTCCCATAATTTGATCAAGATCTGATAAGCAGTCCTTTAAATATCGTCAATAATGCTCTTATTTTGTGGACTACTTTGACGATGTTCTCGTTTACCCGACTTCAAAAGTTACCTCATAACTTCTTTTATTGTGAGCCGATATTGATGATTTTTTTTTATTTGAAAGCTGGTGCTTTTCACGTGATCCCATTGAAATTTGATCAAGATCTGATCTCTAGTTTTTGAGTTATAGTCTATAATGCGTGTTAAATACATTAAATCTGATCAAGGTTCCGAAGATAAAGCGGTGAAGTCGGTTTTTTTAAGCTGTGCTTGCGTTTAATTATCCTGAGTTTAGACTATCTTAGAAAATTAGAAATTTCAATGTCCAGCCGTTGTAGATTTAAACATATATAGATACACTCACTCACATACTTTAGGGTATGTCATATTAATAGGAATAAAGAACTGTAGTCAAGCAAAACCGACTTCACCGCTTTATTTTCGAAACTTCTTGCCAGGTTCCTCCCGAGATGGCTGAATCTGGCAGTAGATTCATTCACTTTCATGAGTGCCTCTTTGTGAATAAAAGATTTTGTATTTTAATTTAAACCCTTAACAGATTAAATGAATACACATTATCGAGTTTAACTCAAAAACTACTGTCAAGTCTTGATCAAATTTAAATGGGACCACATGGAAATCGCTAGCTTTTAAATAAAAAAGTAATCATCACAATCGATTCACCTAGAAAATAGTTCTGAGGTACCACTCATTAAAAAAATACAGTCGAATTGAGAACCTCTTCTTTTTATGAAGTCGGTTAAAAATTGAGTGTATTAATATTACGTCTATGTTTATAGTGATCGTATTTACATTGATTCCAGTAAAGTATTTTATAGATTTAAAAAGTTTTTTTCCTTGAACGATGATTGAATTAAATGAATTCTTGGTAATGTGAATAGGTAATATCAATGCGGTTAGTTTTTCCTAACGTAACACTAGGGCTTTATCTGCCCATTCATAAACATTATTACGTATATTGTAAATAAGGGTCACTACACCGCAAATTCAACAAAACCAACTGAATAATCAATACATTCACCTGAAACCGTTGTTTTCCTTCACCAAAGACGTCATTGGACTATTACTAACACATAAAACTCACCGATTTCAATATAGAATACAGTTAGTATTATAGGTACATCTTAAATTTATTTACGATCTAGGTATACCTAAAAGTTCTACGTTTATCATCCGTACAGCGAAAGAGTGGAACTCATTGCCCTCGTCTTTGTTCCCCGAACAGTATAATCTGGGAGTCTTTAAGTCATGAGTGAATGACCTTCTAGGCAAGCATTCTACATCTTCGACCGCATCATCGCTTTCCATCAGATGAGATTGTGGTCAAACGCTTGCCTATCGTACATAAAAAAAAAGTTTAACATACGCGACTACTATGTTTTTAACTTTGACAAGAAAAAACGATTAAAGATATTCACATCATCATGAAGTGATTATCTTTATCTCTAATCTCATAGATAACATGAAGACTCCATGTTATACTATAAACTCCAAAAGAACTTTGTATATGTATCTGTAATGGATGTCTGTATCTGTAACCTTACCATGAAAATTTACGGGTTGATTTTGGTAAAGTATATCCAATATATTCATCATGTATGTAAAAACATTGTTGCAATAGCCTAACATAGTCAAACATAAACATAGCGTACCTAAAATACTGTCCGTATAACTACGTTGGATGGCATTTCTTATTCACTGTATTCACACATAATTCGATGACTTGTGTCATAGGTGCCGGAAATATTCACATCACACACACAACCACACCCAGAACCACAAAATTATCTTAGAGATTAAACTTGTGCTTCCACCGAAAATCCAAGCCAAAACCTGCTGCTTAGAAGGCACCCAAGTTAATCACCGGGCAGTTCTTATAAAAAAATGCTAGCATTCTAGCCTCGTGTTGCTTCAATCGACCAGACGCCTCAATAACTCTTTATTATTTACAAATACTTACACTTCTTTTAGATGGTCAGTTTTCCGCAAGTGTGACCTAGAGTTGTGACGAAAGACCAATCCCAATTCAAAATTAGAAAACGGAAGTCAATAGGCAGTGCGTATTTGCGTAACTCATGTAACACATATATTGATTGACAGAATGACAAGTGCGTGTTATTTTTGTCCCGGTTTCAATAAGGGTTGACCCGCTCTCGGTCAATGGTGACGCAGTTTGCAACCTTCACGCGGGTATTTGATTTCGTAAATCCTGTTACGTCTCCTGTCTATGCATGGATGTAAGCCATTTATGTAACCTGTAAGCCGTGGTGCGTAACGTAAACGTAACATAGACGCTTTCACACTCACAGCCCCACACTGAGTTCGATGATTTGTGTCGTACCGGAAATATTCACACCACACAATCACAACCAGAAACAGAAACATTAATTTTCTTTGCGGAGAAAACTTGTCTTCCCGCCGGTAATCGAACTCGATAGGTAAGTAGTGGACCTGACTAAGCCAACAGGCAGTTCAAATAAATTGGTATTATTAGGTTCATTTCTAATTTCACGTCATCTAGATTGGCACATAACAAGTTATATACCAATCTAGATGACGTCTTCCATAAACTACCTATAACTGTCAAATTTTAGCTTCAAATTATTTCAAGAAGTTCATTTTTTTTAATGAAGAATCGAATTGATTCATGTCTCTTTTTTGTTACCAAAACACGCTGAAACTTCTTAACGGATTTTAATTATTTTTGGAAGTATCATATTCTAAATTAAAATATGGAGTAATTAATAACAGCTCTCACAGTTACGGCTGAAAACATTTTATAAAACAAATGCCGATTTTACTATCTCTGAATATTATTTATTTTTGATTGGATCACGGGACTAGCAGTAACAAAAAACCCTTTAAACATATAAACATTAATAAATCTGTCCACGAACGCCGGAAATTTAAAGTAATATACCCAAAAACAACAAAAAATAAGCAATATTAAGCCAAACCGCCACCTTTTTGGGATTCAATGAAATAACTTATTAAAATAAAGATAACATACGTCACGAATAATATTGTATACAAGAGGGTATTGCGAAAAAGTTTTTTTTGTATGTTATAGGTACCTACTTAGCATAAAATCAGAAATATGTCACCAAGTATTTTGTAGGGTTATTTTTTTATCTAAACTAGGTAAACTTTTAACCCCCATCTCACTTGATGGTAAGTGACGATGCCGCCGACAAAAATAAACTTAATTATGTGCTTCTAATCGTATTTTTATTAAGTAGTCAATCAAAATCAAAATTATTCATTTACATGAGCCCCAAAGAGGCACTCGTGAAAGTTAATGACTCTACAGCCAGATTCGCAAAATTACAGCTACCTCGAGAAGAATCTGGCAATTTTTTTTTTCTATTTTTTAATCATTCTTAAACACTACATGAATTATATTAACCTAGGTATATCTATATTATACATATTATGTAGTCGCTAGAAAGCGCTTGTGCAGTTTACCTCCATGCATCCTTGTCATTAATAATGATGAGGTTCCATAAGTATAGTAAATTAAGTTTTATGTTTCCTCCTAATTAGTCTTAACTGTTGCATAATTAGTTGACTTTGTTTTAAGCTATTGATGACGCAAAGCAATGTTTACTAACATTCTTAAATACGTCTGCCCCAGTTCCTTCCAAACAATATTTACGACACTTATCAATGACATTGAAAAACAATTCCACTGATTACAAATTTACCGCGTAATTTGTTACAGATTTTACCTGTGTAAATAAATATGTTTATGAAGTCATCTCGACAACAAACATCGCGTATTTTTGACAAACTTTTTTGCGTGTAATTTTTTTATGTACGATAACTAAGAGGTTTCACGGCCGATTTGCATTTATTAAATTTGTAAATAATACAATACCTTAAGATTGTTTATTATTGGAACGAAAGTTCCTTATCGCGCGTTGCGGAAGGGGGCTAGACGGAAAAAGATAATACCACAAGTTGTAACGACACTTTTTGCTATAGTTGTAAGCCATACCACGTTCTCGTCCGATCACCGAAGTTAAGCAACGTCGGGCGCGGTCAGTACTTGGATGGGTGACCGCCTGGGAACACCGCGTGATGTTGGTTTTTGCATGTTTCTTTTAATTTTGGAACGAAAGTTCCTTATCGCGCGTTGCGAAAGGGGGCTAGATGGAAATTGAACGTTCCATCCGGGTGTCCCTTGACACCTCTCAAGTTTTTTGTTTCTTAACCGGCTGGTATCGCGTCGGTTTTGGCGGTTTTTCCGACTAGTTTCGGGCATGTACGATGTCCATCATCTGGGAGGTGACCGATCGCAACGTTCGCGTTGCCTCTCCGCGCGCACCTCAATATTAATAATTAACACTCGCGATCGTTTTCAAACTCTTAAGATTCTTTACAAGATTTTTTGCCTCATATCCTCTCTCTACGGGCCAATATATTTCTTTAAAACTATATACATATATACAGCAAATACCTACCCACAAAGCATCGGGCTTATAGGTAACTCAAGTTCTCAAGTCCACTACTAGTAGGTAGCTAGGTAGCGTTCCCACAATCCTACTAATCCTACTAATTAATAAATTATAAATGCGAAAGTTTATGTGTGTGTATGACAAACATTACCACGTATCTTCGTAACGTATAAACCGATTGTTATGAAAGTTTAAACGTAGATAGTTTAGGTTCCAGAATAACACATAGTCTTTTTAACTTAATTACGGGCAAAGCCGTGGGCCACGACTAGTAAAGAATAAAGAATCAAATGCTTTCACCCTTGAAAACCCTGCAATAACATTCACATTATAGGTGCATACAAATACAAATCTTTGGGTAGAAAATTTTACTTTCACCGGAAATCGAACCCGTTACACCTGCAGCGTAAAAAGCAGGCATGTAACTACACCAAAAAGCAGTTCCAGCATCAATATATCCAACTGCTTAGATATATTTTAACGTTATGATAATTACCTGGTAGGTATAGGTAGGTATTAAATGATAGGTACCTTCTAGGCAAGCATGCTACATCTTCGGCCGCATCATCACTTTCCATCAGGTGAGATTGTGGTCAAATGTTTGCCTATCACGCATAAATATATATATATATATATATATATATTTTTATTCATGATAGGCAAACTTTTGACCACTATATCACCTGATGGTAAGCGACGATGTGGTCGATGATGGAGCAAGCTTGCCTAGAAGATACCTATTCACTCGTGACTTGAAGACTCCCATATTGTACTCATCAGAAAACACCGACTCTGGTAAAGAGTTCCATTCCTTTGCGGTTCGCACAATGAATGTGGAGGCAAAACGCTTAGTGCGCATTTGTGGAATGTCCACCATATAGCGGTGTCGCTTAGCAGTTTGTCTGCTTGTCCGATGATAGAACGGGGATGGGGGAACTAGATCGTACAGTTCCTCAGCACACTCTCAGAAATGTATCCGATAAAATATATATATATATATCGGATATGAACTATACGTTGCTACCCGCCGTGAAAGGTGACCGATATCGTAGGAAAAGGCAATTGAAAGTCAATACTTAGTTCAAAAATATCCATTATTATGATCATAATTATTTCAAATCTGTTGTCGTGATAATGTATAAAACTTGTTTTGATTGTAAAATGGAGATAGCGAGAGATATGTACGATATGATAAGTCAAACCGATGATCTCATGCTAGATTGAGTTGATTGGCAAATATTGTTTCATTAAAACGTCATAGTCCATCTTCATAACGTAATTAATAACAATAAATTAAAAACATGTTGTTCAATATTTATTACGAGAAAACCAAATATGTATTATGATTACACTCTAAGTTATACAGATATAGGTACTATTACTCTATAGACACCAAAATACGTAAATTCTGTCAGAGATATTTTTTAGCCCTTATTACTTTATAAATTGAAAATACTAACCAGTAGTAGAAAATACTAACCACCGCGGTTTCGCCCGCATAAATAAATGAATAAAACATGATTTATCGCATCGAATTATGAATCTAAACTATTTTGAATTCACACAAAAAATTGGATATAAATCGGTCCAGCCGTTTAGAAGAAGTTCAGTTATGAACATGAACATAAACATAAACACTTTCACACTCACAGCCCCACACTAAGTTCGATGACTTGTGTCGGAAACATTCACATCATACACACAATCACAACCAGAACCAGAAACACACATTTTCCTTGCGAAGAAAACTTGTGTTCCCGGCGGAAATCCAACCCGATACCCCTGCTTAGAAGGCGATTGCTAATAATTGAACTAAGCCAACGAGCAGTTCAACACACGTACAGAAGAATTGTCTCCCTATTATGAAGAGTGGTCTACTCGTTACTAATAAATCTCAGTAACACGGGGAAGTTGTAATCATTAGAAAACAGTGATGATTGAAAAATGATAACAAATACAAGTTCGTAGTCGAAATTGGTCTATTGCTAATAATAACCTATGTATTGGCCGTTGTAAAAACTTTATTGAGTAAATCTCGACCATAGCTGTCCATGTGACAAGCTATTTATATACTAGCTTCGTCAAATGTACAGATACCTTTATTCCGAACATGTTGGCTCGGCCAAATCCTATAAAACAACCATTACTGGCGTAAAATTAGCAACTCGTTTCTTGCCAGGAAACCAAATAACAAATCGGTTTCATGCGCAATACAAACTGACGGATACAAACTGTTATCTAATCTGTATCTATTGAATACTAACTAGTAGGTAATCTGTAGCTCTCCTGAACAGACACTGTCCAGACATCGAACTCTGTTCCGAGAAACATTGAGGTTGATTTGCTACAGCCATGGCTCTATACGAATCAGTCATCCTTGAATGTTGATGAAGTATTCGCAATTTGTATTGTTGGTATATCGGTGAACTGTAAATAATTGAAAACACACACAAAGTATAGGCTTTGTGCAGGATATAGCTACTATAAAAATAATGTTTTAAATACTATTCAAACTGATTCCGGCATTGTTTTACCACTGCTTCTCTTCTGAAACCTCGTCCGCATTATCGAGTCATGTAAATCTCACCTATTCGTTTCAGGCAGTAATTTTACTTCATACTAGCAAACTTTGGAATGAGCTCCCTTCAGCGATTTACATGAAGAAAAAGCGTGTAACATTAATCTTGCAAAGGTTGGCTACATGTCAGATATCTATAGGCGACCGCTTCATATAAGGCGGGGATGTCTGCTTGTTTGTTAACTATTGAGTATGAGAAAAAGATACTAAAAAAATAAACCAGTAGTATATATCTATTGGCGAACGCTTCACATCAGGCGGGCTGTCTGCTTGTTTGTTACCTATTGAGTATGAGAAAAAGATACTAAAATTATAAACCAGTCAAATTGTTTCGATGGTTAAACGCATAACTTATAACGGGAAATGGTTTTAACCATCAGACGTTCTTGTTTTCTGACTTTTCGTTCAAATTATAAGATCAAAGCTCCAGTAAAACCAAAAATACAGACAATGTGTACTTAATCCAGTTAATGCTATGCGTGACGTAAGTCCAATGTACGCAAGTCCCCTTTTCGAATTTCATCCGTATGTTTGGAAAACAGAGAAAACTGAAAAGATTTATGTATTACTAATATTTTGCTGCGGATTTTCCTTCTCCCTTTCCGTAACATGAGTCAAACCCGGTCACCCACCTCTTACGTCTTGCGTTTTGGTCCCCAGACATTGAACGGTGAACTATTGACAGATAGACACAGAACTTCTTTACTATAGGAGACAAAACTGGTTTGCATTTTATTTTAGCTATCCTTTAGTATGGATTAGTTGTTAGTGCTATGCGTTGTGTCTGTATTTTATACTATTACTAATCTCAAGGGAACAGTAGAAGGATTAACAATAAAAGATGATAACTAAGTCAAGCATTAACAATTTAAACACATACCTAATGAACAATACTTTTATAATATATTGTGTTACCTTAAAGATTTATCTAAAGCATCTAAAGAACAAAAAAATCTATTTGAAACTCACATTTGTGTCTTTTAGCTGGTTATAGCAATACAGCATTTTAATCGGATTCAAAAAGATATATAAATGTATTTTTTATTTAGTTTTCCCTATGTAAAACAGATTTTCTGAGGAAACACATCTTTCACATTACGTTAGCAAAAGATTTTCCTCTTCGCTGGCTAATTTACATACACGACCATCAAAATTGATGTTTTAAAATTTTTATTGCGATAAAAGTTGTTCGAGGTTTATTTATAATTATGTACTGCTTTCACACTAATTTTTTTTAGCCTACTTAAAAAAGAAGGTTGAATTTCTCAATTCGAATGATTTTTTTTTTGTGTGTTACCTCTTAACTTCTTTCTATGTGAACCGATTTTGATGATTCTCTTGAAAGCTGTATAGCTTCCATGTAGTCCCATTTAAATTTGATCAAGATCTGACCAGTAGTTTTTGATTTTCTCTATAATGCGTTTTTAATTCATTTCATCTGATCAGGGCTTCCGAATACAAAGATACGGTGAAAATACGCAAATACGGTGAATTAGATTTTTTAAGCTTTACTTGCGTTTTTGATATTAATTTAAATCCAAGCTAAGGTTGTCTGGAAGATGGTTTATGCGATAAGACCGCCTATTGTTTAAACTTTTTAAGATTATTTTTTAGTTCTTAAAATATGTATCAATTGGTTTTAAATAAGAAGTTTTGTATTGTATTGTATTGAGTAATAAATAAAAAGGGAAGCTTTATTCAACAGCTTGCATAAGGCATAAATGCTCAAGGTTTGTTACCAATAAAATTATATAGGACACACGTGTATTTGGTTAGGAAAGGGCTCGATGCATTTCGGGCGTATTGACGTCATCCCTGCCCTATTTCAAATGCTGCTAGCTGCCAGACTATTTGGTTTCTTTTTTTTCAGCATTGGGATATTTTCGGATGCAGTACGTTTATTTTTATACCTATTTTGTTTCGTAATGTTTTGTTTGGGATTTATTATTATGAGTCAGATACTGTTTTATAATGATCATACTAATGTTACAAATCCAAAAGCTTGTGTAACTGATTGTGTGAGTACAAAATGTTTGAAATGAGGTTTTTTTCAATAGCTGAATGTATTTGGATATGTAGTATGCAGAAAGGTATCATATATCCATCAATGATCGCATCATCATTTACCATCAGGTGTGATAGTGGTCAAAATTAAATGTTTGCCTATCTTAGATAAAAAAAAAGAATTTCCAATTCCCGGCATAGGACAAAGGCTACTTTATATCCGATTAAAGCGAATTATTTTCGCTATATTTAAATATAAAACACATTTTAACATAAAAATCGATAATCGTTGTTTCAAGTACATCATACACGCCTAGCCACCTGACTCACACGACTACCCTTGGGTGTTCATTAACGCCTAATGTTAAACCATAACGTGTCTAATCGCAGTACCATTATAGTTTTAATTTCATGCTCATACACCGTGACCACATGACAACCAATGCAAAAGGACACAAGCGCCGACCTTTCACACATCAGCGAAAATTGCCAATGTGGTGTCACACAAGCCGACTCGAGAGTAGGTAGTAGGTATATTTAGCGTCCCGCCCCTGTGACGTCAATGCTGACATTTGGGCCTTGAGCCGCAGATTAATGAAGAGTTAGTTAAAGTGTGGTAACAGCCTGTGAGGCTAAATGGCCCGTGAGTTATTGCTAGTATTAATTATGATACTGTCGCATGTGACCACGTTAATATCTAATAGACAGAAGCTAGGATAGATGGTTTTTAAAGATAAATGGTTCAGAACTATATTTTATTCTGTAACTGGAATACAATGCTTCCTCCTATTAAGACAAGATTAAAAAAGATGAAAGCGTTCTTTGAACCCCTTTTCATAGTAAATTTATTAATGGATCGTCAACATTTTGAGCATAAAAAATCTTTATATGATTATCTTGACGAATTAATTTTGACTGTTATGTTTGTGCATTTAGCCAGTGATGAAACTTTTTAAAGTATAATTGAGTATTTCATAAATATAGTCCTAGTCACAAGTCACAGCCGAAGTCAAGTAAGAGTCATGGGCCAGTCATAGTCAAGTCATGCTCTAGTAAAGTGGTAGAGACTAGGTACTTGAACTTCTGTTGCGAAAATCACGTTTTTTAACTTTTTATGATTTACCTTTACTAATACAGGTTCAAAATCTATTAATAGTTCTTAATTCACCATCACTACACATTAACAATCAAAGAATCACAATACAAGATCAAAAATGACTTGTTTTTACTTTTAAAAAAATAAATGATTATTATTCTTATTCGCTCAATAAAATTTTGACTTTTGACAATCGTTTTACTAAAGGAATTAACAGTATAATCCCCTTAAGAAATCTTTAAGTCAAGAGAGTCCATAATCTAGAGTCGTCAAGGCAAGCATTATTATCAACTTTTCATCAAAAGTTTGGTGTGATAGTGGTCAAATGCCATTACATACAGTTAACTATTTTTAAAGTAGAACAATTGGCAGGATACTCTTATAATAAATTAACTATTTCGAGCTTCAACTCAATTTAGGTCCAATTACTGTGGTAGCGACAATTCGTAATACGTGGGCTGTTTATCCTGATCTAGTCACGAGACAAGCCGTTGACACTCAGTGAAGAAAGTATTATTACCGCCAAGAATCGAACCAGCTACCCGAAACGTAAAAGTCCAAAGCCTAAAATCAAACGAAACAGTGTTTTTGCAATATGTAAATCTTATGTTAAGAATAAGGTATTCTTTGTAGCATATTTCTTAAACTTTCCTGCTTGTTTTACAACGCGGTAAAAACCGGTTAGATCTTCATCAGATTTCACGAAATTGAGCAAACATGATTTACAGGAAAACCACTTCAATCCCTTCTGGGATATGCAAGTACTTCATAAAAATCGGTATATGAAAATAAGATAATCAAAACAAACCAGCAGCAGACGCGCAGTCTGAAGAGTTTAAAAATGTATCATGCGTGATTTATTACTCCAAATTGAATATTTTCGAGGAAAATTGAGGTTCCTCATTGCTTGGAAAAATCTCGATGTTTGTTTGATTTGGGAAACATAAACAAGAATATTTTATTGGTGATAAACTAATCTAGCTGCAAATCACGAACCGATGAAGGTGGGTTTTTCGAATGACGTCTGGGTAAACTCATTTCTAATATGGTGAAAAACAAGGTAAAGGAACTACTCATTTAATGAATTTAATGTGAGCACGGTTGTTACCCCAGTTGATCTTTAGGTACCTACACTTATACTCTGCTATAGTATAAGTGTGACCAATTGGAAAGCGACATCTTTTAAACTAAAAAAAAGTTTTCAACATCGGTTCACGTGAAAAGAAGTTATGAGGTAACACAAATAAAATAAAAAAATTTAAAAAAAACCGTCGACTTGAGTACCTCCTCCTTTTGGGAAGTCGTTAAAATCCGACTTATATTTTGGTTTTGGCTAGAACGATTTCGATAAAATTTATAAAATCATCAAAATCGATTCATAATCGGCGGATATATCGCGTAACATGCATACAGAACAAACTTACAGTCGAATTGACGAATCGAACCTCCTTTTTTGAAGTCGGTTGAAAATTACCTACCAATTGTGTTTTCCTTTTATCAGATTTAAGTAATATGGATATACTTAACAAATATTTTTGTAATTCAGTTCCTTTGCAACAAAATCGACAGAATTTGACATTTCTTCAGAAGTAAAAAAACGAAGTATAACCTTTCTCTGCGTGTCGTACAAAAATTCACTTCCAAATTATTTTACTTATATGTGTAAAAATAACATTTAATAATACATTGCATTTTTTTGGTGTGTAAATGATACAATACGGTTAAAAATACACGTATAAATACGTGCATACTACGTACCAAATATCTCCATTTATATTTTCCTTAGAGTCAACGACCCTGGCAATTCAATTTCCACAGCGCTCCAATTTGTCTCAGGTTCATGTTTTAAATGTTTCACATATACATTATCTTGACATTATTATCAAAAGAATTCGTACGGAAACGATAAACACACAAAAATTACATGAATTGCGATTCCTAAGCAGTTCTACCGGGAAGTATATTTTTCCGAGTCTATTTTTGATCTGTGTTTGTGTACTTCAAGGAGATCTAGTTTTATTTAGAAAACTTTAAAAATATCAAGTTTATATTTGACATTTAAATCAGTATTCTAAAAGTATTTTCTGCAGGTTTATATAAATATGTGGATTCTTCTATTCTTCTACGAGTTTAGAGATAAGCGATTTATGTCATAATTATCTTCTTATTATATTTGTTTTAAAGGTAAGTTCATGCATAATAATTATAAATATTGCTAATCGATGATAATAGTGAACAAATTCGAGGATATATCTATGGCGTTCACACTAAACAAAGATGTATTGTGAAGACCCAACCATATAGAGTACTTTCTTATACCTAATATTTTAAAAAAACACTCTTTTTGGAGTCAATAGTTGAATAAACTGGAAACCAACGGTAGACTTGTTCATATAAATAGTACTATACGGTATTCAATTAAACGGTAAACTGATAAACTAAGGCAGATGACACTTTCTATCGTTCATTCAACTTGCAATGGAATTTTAAACTGTTAATTTTATTGTTGTTTGTAAATATTTTTTTGTTATTTGGTTGGATTAGGCATCATGAATCCAAAAGAATTAAAATTATTCTTGCTGATTCATCGTCATAAAAAGCTTAACCGATTTTCTGTAAGACATTGTGCCTTGATCACAAAAGGTAATTGGGATTAGCAAAAATTAAAATGAGTTTAACAGAATCAAAATAAAAGATGAAACATTTTTCATCCGAGATTGTTTTAAGGCTCTTTTTGGAATCTTATATTATCTTTCCTATCCAAGTACATTTTAACAAATAAACTGAAAGTTTTTAACGCATTCATAACTTTCACCCATAGTTATCATTTTAACTGGTTATATTTTTCATGTACGACGAAACACTCCATTTAGTGTTTATTTATCATTAAAAAGTAATATTATAATAACAATGATTAATATTTGGCTTAATTACGCACTAGAATTAAGTAATCAAGTGAGCGGAGGTATCCAACTTGAGGTAGTTTAAAACTTAAAATTCATTCGTATAAATTGTTTTGTTAATTATATTGTGATTTTCTTAAGGAAAACAGACAAAATTTATCTATCAACTAGCTACACCGTAGCAAAGCTAGTGGACATAATTGTTAACTTCGCTACCTACCGGTATCTACCTAGAGGTATACGCCAATAACGGTAACTCAAGTCTCGACCACTTTGATTTCTCTTCCTGATTCAACTTCCGGAAATATTAAGTCTATGAAACCGGCTCTTTGTCTAATGATATTTACTATTATGATATATCTTGGACTAGTATACTACCCAACTAGTTCAACTTATAAATATTGTAATGCTAGATAAGAACATCTAAAAAATACTTATGCCTGTTTTGTTTTCTTAACATTACAACTGGGACCGACTGCTTAACTGAAACGAATGCACGGTTATACTCAATTTAAAATTATTGTAATTGTAGCGTCAAGTTGTTTTATTGGTCTGTACGCTGCTTGCCCTTATATCATTTTGTCTATTATTCTAACCATTCATACAAATTATGGATCTTTGCCTACTCTCTTAAATGTTTCGTTCAAGTGTATGAATATGTGAAAGTTTGCTTTCTTCTGTCGTTTCCAATAAAAGTAGTAATAATAAATTTAAAAAAGAAAACAACGGTTATTTCAAGATTTTTTTACTTGTAGAAAAGTATAATATAATTAGACAATTAGCATTATGCAAATAAAATTGACATAAGAGCATCCGAATTCACGATCAGTATTATTGAGGAGGTGATCGCGTTAATATGTTACAAAAAATCAAAACGGTAGAATTGATACTTGCACATGTATGACTGGAAAGCGTAGCGCGAGATTGAAAAGGTCATGGATACGGGCCTACAATTATTTTTAATAATCCAAACAATCCACTGGTAAGTACTCGAATTGAGGAATATGACCTGTTGATTAAACTAAGCGTAATTAGAGTCGGTCCACCTTAACCCCTCAGGGGTTACCCCCCTCTGTTGAACTTCGTTAACCTTTACCTCTACAAAAACTTTCATTTGGTTAAGCACCAATATCTATACAAATTTCTGATGAATTTGTGTAACAAATGTGAAATGTTCTTAGAATTCTGACTATTAGGAGACTTTAATGCTCATTGGGTTAATAAATTACTAGAGACGGCATTTATTACAGTGATTTATCTGGACCTCCAAGTTTACTATTCGCCAGACAGTCTGAGTTGACGGTGCTTTTAATAACCACGACGTCAATCGAACTACATACTCAACTGTGGTGAAATTTGGCTGAAGTTCATTTCGATATTATTATTTTGTCTGGATAAACACTGCATTATACTAATGCTGTCCTATTCGAAAATCAAAAATTAGAAGGAGACAGAATGATTCCAGAAACACGTTTTACGATATCGTACGATTTGGCTGCGCATGTTGGTTTTTCTAGAATATTCTTCTTATTTACAGTTATTTAGCACGTCCATCTAAATTCGTTACTTGCAGTTTGTTACTGATTTTTACCGACTTCCCAAAAAAGGAGGAGGTACTCAAGTCGAGTATATTTTTTATTTTTTTATATCTGTTACCTCATAATTTCTGTCCACGTAAGCCGATATCAAAAATTTTTTTTTTAGTTTGAAAGATGTTGCTTTCTAATTGGTCCCATTTAAATTTGATTAAGATCTAATCAGTAGTTCTTGAAATATCGTCAATAATGCCTATTTTGTGGACTATTTTGACGATGTTTTCGTTTAACCGACTTCAAAAGTTACCTCATAACTTCTTTCATTGTGAGCCGATTTTGATGATTATTTTTATATTTGAAAGCTTTTCATGTGATCCCAGTGAAATTTGATCAAGATCTGATTTCTAGTTTTTGAGTTAATTCAAATTCAAATATGTTTATTGCATATCACATAACACTTCTTAACATAAGGTCTACATTATAAAATTGTAGTTCCTGTGATACCCCGTAGGGGCGCTGCAACTTACGAGAGGGTACATTTATCTTAATTATATTTTACAGCCATAAACAACAATATTAAATAAATATTTTTATACTAATTGCTAATATAATTATTTATATATAATTTCTATATTATTCAAATGCTCAATGTTATATTATATGAATTGGTTGTTTTTAAGTAATTATGCTTATTAAATATATGATTATTGAATGTATTGTATTACATAATAGTAAGTTTATTCAGTTAAATGTATCATTCAAGTATTCGTTAACTGTATCGTAGCATTTTGTTACAAGTAAATGTTTCAATTGTTTAGTAAATTGTTTGTCTTTAGTTTCATTTTTAATTGTTTCAGGTAAGTGATTATATATTTTTATGGACATCTCCAGCGGGCCGGATGATAACAGTTTCAGTCGGGAAGCTGGTGCTACTAGTTGTTTTCTGCGGCTAGATCTCAGAGAATATTTTGCAGGTTGATCTTCGCGTTTCTTATAAAAAACGGGATATTTTCTTACAAATTTACAGACTTCAAATATATAAATACAAGGAAGGGTAAGAATTTTATGGTGTTTAAAATGGAGTTTGCAGTTATCGTCAATAATGCGCGGCAATACATTAAATCTGATCAAAGTTCCGAATATAAAGCGGTGAAGTCGGTTTTCTTAAGCTTTGCTTGCGTTTATTTATGATTGAAAAGATTTATTTTTGGTTTTTATTCTACAGACTGTTTAGCTAGGTAGAATCGCAAAGAGAGCACATCTTATTTTGTGAGTCTCACAGACTTATGAATATATATATAATAGAACGATAATTCGACTTTACACTTATTAATCAATATCAAAGTTCAAGTTCAAGGTGGTATTTCAATCAGATGGATAGAATGAGGTCACCTCCCGCGGACATTTGACCTTTCTCTGACTGGTTGGCGTTAACTGGCCACTTTAACATCGCACAAGCAGCTGTGGATTAAATATACAACATTTGTCACAACAAAATACGTGATATTAGTCAACTAAAATAAATTATGCCACAGCTTTGCGTTTATTTTTCTAATGTTTGTGCTGCTATTTATCAAGATAATCTGGGAGTCTTCAAGTCTCGAGTGAATAGGTATCTTCTAGGCAAGCATGTCACACCTTTGGCCGCATCATCACTTTCCATCAGGTGAGATGGTGGTCAAAGGCTTGCCTATTCGACATAAAAAAAAAATAGAAGAATTTGGCAGATACTTAACTTACTTGCTCGTCGTAGAGACTAGTGGGCAGTCCTAGTGTAAGGATTTTTATGGCCGCCTGAAGGCATCCGACATGGCTTTTGTCACATGCCTTCAACGACTGTTGTCTTACGATTAAAAGCCGATAGCGACAGCTTTGCGTGCCTTCCAAAGCACGGTGAGTTAAAAATCCCACTAAACGGTAGCATTGCTTAGCCTTGTCAATCAGTTATGATCGTACAGGTGGACAGCGTCACATAAACTTAATTTACAGAGATACCTACTTACCAAATTGTGTCGTAAATCCTTTCAGATGCTACTATTTTGATTTCATAAACGTATCACTAGAGTGCCGTGTAGTATTAAATATTGTCAGGTGTTATTGAGAGCACAAAAGAAAAGCTTTTTATGTTAGAAGTTTAAATGCGTTATAATTTACGCGTTACGTATAAAAATATCAATTTATGTAGTTATAGAGATCGTATAAAGCCAATGTAATATTTTCTATGGCAATAAAATATTATTATTATATTCTTTTAGTTAATAACAGTAACATAAACCTTTAATTGAATCATCAAAATAAATACCTCGTTCAGATTTCTCTACCGACATAGTAGAAATATATTTCTACTCAACATATTAGAAATATATTTCTACTATGTTGGTACTACTATGGTAAGACATAATCACTAATCCAGCCGTAAAAGTCTTACCACTCTTATGTAGCTGTTAAAACCCGGTACAAAAAGGTTATCTACAAAAACCAAGATAATAATGTTTTTGAACAATGTTACTGAGGACTTCCCCGGTCATTGGGTTGCAGGATGTTATTTAATAGCATTTGTGGTATGTTTATTATACATACAATGTATTGTTGGATAATTATTAAAGTTAATTTGGAGTATAATTTTACCTACAACGCGATAAAAAACAAAAAAATACGTTTTCAGTAGTCCATACTATCATACATAAATATATGAACAAAATGGAATATAAAATGGACTGGACATTTTTCAATGAAAAAAAACGAATGCTTTTCACACTCACAGCCGCACATTAAGTTCGAGGACTTAATGTGTCGTGGGTGCCGGAAACATTCACATCACACACACAATTACACAAAATTAACATATCATGGCAACCAAATTAAATCAGCAGTAGGCTGTCAGCAAGGAGACCCATTGGGTCCAGCAGTCTTTGGTCTCTCTGTACATCCCATTATCCAACAACTTCGCTCCAAACTTAATGTTTGGTATTTGGACGATGGGACTTTAGGTGGCGATGTAAATACTGTTTTTGAAGATCTTCGTCTTCTCATAGACGAATTCCAAAAAATTGGCTTAGAACTAAATTTTTCAAAATGTGAACTTTATGTTTCCGAAAAATATACAGAAAGAGACCAAGTAATTCAAAAATTTAACTCGTTAGCTCCAAATATTCAAATTATTAACAAACAATCCCTTCGGTTATTGGGCTCCCCTATTCTTAACGAATCATTCCCTTCATTTTTTGATGAAAAAATTCAAAATTTTAAGCAGAGTTCAGATCGTCTACTAAAAATTAATACTCATATGGCCTTCACAATACTCAAATACTGTCTTTTTGTCCCAAAATTTACATATACTTTACGGTGTTGCCAGCTATGGAAACATGAACATATTATTCAAAATTTAGATAACATTGTCAAAAACACATTGGCATCTATTTTGAATATGAATTTAGACGAGAGGGCGTGGTTGCAAGCTTCACTGCCAGTGCGTTTGGGAGGCCTTGGCATTCGATCAATTTCGGGAGTCGCCCTTCCCGCTTTCTTGTCATCAGTACACAGTACTCAAAAATTGACTAATAAAATTTTACAAGTAGCTCTACCATTTAATACAAAAATATCATTTATAGACGAGGCCAAGAAAGCGTGGTTGGTAGCCTGTTCAGGCACTGATTTCCCAGAAAATCTGTCTTCTCAGAAGCTTTGGGACGGGCCGCTCTGCGACAAAGTACGGAATCATTTATTTCAAACGTGCTTAAGTTCCGCAGATCGTGCCCGTCTTCTTGCAAGTTCGGAGTGGGAATCAGGTCTGTGGCTACAGGCTCTCCCATCGCCAAATACGGGAACGCTGCTGGATTCATCGGCTTTCCGTATCGCAGCATCACTTCGATTAGGCGCATCGTGTTGTGCTCCACACCGCTGTCAGTGCGGTACTGCTGTTGACCGGCTCGGTCATCACGGTCTGTCTTGCTCTAGGAGTGCAGGACGTATTCCCCGCCACGCGAGTCTTAATGATATCATACGTCGGGCTCTTACCACCGCCAACTGTGCGGCTATTTTGGAACCAAATGGTCTAGCGCGTGATGACGGTAAAAGGCCTGACGGAATGACCCTGATTCCATGGAAGATGGGACGGCCTTTGGTTTGGGATGCAACTTGCGTAGACACCCTAGCACCGTCTCATCTTTCTGGAACTAAAAATAAGGCTGGTGTTGCGGCTGAATCAGCAGAGACTCTCAAAAGGCGCAAATATAGTAATCTTGATAGTGGTTATATATTTGTGCCTTTTGGGGTTGAGACGTTGGGACCGTGGGGACCGGGAGCACATACATTCTACAATGAATTAACAAAGCGTTTGGTCGAAGCAACTCGTGACCAAAATGCTGGCAAATATTTTGGACAGAGATTGAGTATTGCCATTCAACGTGGCAATGCTGCCAGCATTTTGGGTACTTTGCCTACTGGTAGCGGTTTATTAGATTAAGTTTTGTACATATTTATATCTAATTATAGTTTTTTTTTGTTTAATTTTAATTTAGTTTTTAGTTTAATGTAATGTACAATTGCTACTTAAATTATGTTGTTATTACAACCAGAACCAGAAATACAATTTTCCTTTGGGAGAAAACTTGTGTTCCCGCCGGGAATTGAACCTGATACCACTGCTTACAACGCGAACGCGAACCCAATTAAGCCAACGGGCAGTTCATTATAAATCAAAATATATAAAAAATTTAAACTGACTGACAACCTATACAAAAACTTATAATGGTGTTATGAGAACATATGGTTGGTGTGTAAAGCTTGTAAGGCTATATTTATTGATATAATGCAATATATAACAAATTTAAAGAGACAGGAGATATGAAGAGACAGACATATCATTTTTATATTCTTTACCGTCGCTTACCACCAAGTGAGATAGTCGTCAAAGTTTGCGTATTTTATAAAAAGAACGTGAAAACTTTCAAGCTCATTTGGAAATCTTTGTAAAATTAATGTAGTTAAGTGGTCTTGCAAACACATTATAAAGAAGTAAAATGACAAAATAGTGTCTTTGTTCTTTTGTACTCATTTGAGAGAGAAAACAAGCCAGTTTTCGCCTGTTTAGTGTCCTATTTGTAACGAGGGCTATGAATAATAATAATAATTTAATAAGGCATATTATGCGGTTAAAGGTATAAGAACTTTATCACAACTTTAATATAAGTATTTAAACTTTAAGTGAGATGGTCGCTAACCAATTTAAAAACGTTATAGATCCTAGGTGGTCATTTAAATGATGAAAAACACCTAAATATGATTTTCTAATACATATTCAATAATAACACATTATCCTCACAATATGGCGTCTGGTTGTCACCATATTAAAGTTTATTCTCATGTCATTAGAGACACTTTCACGATTAAGACAAATCGATTGACGCAAGAATCATAAAAATCGACCCACGTGTTTGGTGTCTAGAACGCCACAAACATACATAGGCTGATAAACACATTACCCTCTTTTGCCGTGCGCAGTCAGGTAAATAGATGACGTCATGTTAAATATATCATTGCAAAATGAGCTAAGTAGAAATTAAAATCTAACAAGAAAGTACATAAGGTTGTTTATGTAACTGTCATTCTCACAGTGGTCTTGCGTAGGTAAAACTCGATTTAATAGAGAAAACATCTGGGATTGATGACAGCTGTAATGGTATTTCACTCCCACTATTTCCGTTAATTGCTAGTAAGAGTGAGAGGTTATGTAAACCGTCATCAATATCAGAACTATTCTTCATTAAATGATGTTATATTCAATAAGTTACTTCCTAACCTAGAGATATATCTTCTAGTGTATAAAGATCCGATCGTGTAAGTACTATAAAAAAAACAGTGAACAATCATAGATTTTGTTTTTCAATGCTTTATACTGAACGTCGAGGCCATCCAGCTGCTCGATCACACGTATATAGTGAGAAGACTCAAAAGAACAAACCGTTTGAACTTGTTTAGTGTAAGCGTATTAGTGTAATGTAGTGTTTTTTAAGTGCTTCTTAAAAATAACACGTGAACCAAGTGTCTTCGCCCTAATAGAGACAATCAAAAAAGTGTCAATAGACACTTTCTTGGATATTTTGAATATATCAGAAGAAGTTAAATTTAAGTTACTTATTAGCCGAATCTTGGCTAGATTGTAACAAATAGGGAACACGCTATCGTGACCTATAATAGGAAAGAAAAATGCTTTATATATTGTTGAAATTCTTAATTATTAAAATTAATATTGAATTAGTTCAATCATAATGTACACGAAGAGCATATAAACGCATGTTCCTCCTATAAATGAAATAGCAAAGATGTTATAGTCCAAATGTTTTACGTAAATTTTAAATTAAATTACGATGTCTTTAGAATTTATATAAGTCTCCAGCTGCAGAGTGAAATGCATAAACTAGCATATGACGTTTATGTCTGCGAATTTGTTATTCCGAATCTACTGACGTCCTTTGGAGAGTTTCTGGAAAAACGTGAATGGAAAACGTGAGTTGAAAAAAGTTTACAGGTTTGGACCCCTGGCTTTATACATAAAGATTGACGTGATTTCGTATTGGAAAACATATTGGTTTCTTCATAATGTTTCATTTTAGAACTGTATTGTGTAACAAATATAATGAAACGCAAGCAAAGCTTAAAAAAACCGACTTCACCGTTTTATCTTCAGATGCTTGATCAAATTCAATCTATTATACAAGATTATTGACGATAACTCAAAAACTACTGATCAGCCCCCTTATTAGGAATCTTTGTTGCACGCGGTTTCTATTTGAATGAAGCAAAAATAAACCTTATTTCTTAGGATTTTTGTCAATTTCTGATCTTGACTAAATTTAAATAATAAGCTTTCAAATCGGTTTTAGCTTCAGCTTTTAAATCGGTTCACGTCGAAAGAATAAATGAGGTAACACACATAAAACAATACAGTCCTATGGGTACAAGAGTTGTACATTGGCGCAGTGGATAAGTTTTTAATTTCTTCACCGCAGGTCCTGTGGTTATATTCCCGGCAGAAGAATTTTTTGCCTTCCCAAAACAATTTTGAACTTAGTTTGAGATAGTGAGTGTGAATGCGTTCGTTTGATTGTAATTATTTAGTTGTGTAACACGCTATTGTCCCACCATCTACATCGTTCCATAGTGGATATACAAATAACAGCGGAACCTGCGTGTGGAGCTGCAACATATACATAATCTAAACCAATTATGTTATTAAACATCTACCTACTTTTATAACAATCGTTGCTATGTTCTCGTTAACACGTGTACGCCTTTTATGAGTAATGCAGCAGCTATGCCTATTTTGAAGTGTAAGGTTAACTTCAAGAAAAGTTCTCGTTAATGGACAATAAATGTTTTCTATTAGTAACGGGATATTTAGTGTTAAATATTTCGTTTGTTTTGAGTTTCCTTCAGAGTTACTACATACTCAAAGTAATCGAAATCAAATAAGCATTCTACGTCTTCGGCCACTTACATCACGTGAGACAGTAGTAAAATACTTACCTATCGAATATTAAAAAAATTTCATCCACACGCACTACTCCAGATACCGATACTTTGTGATCATGGCACTTGCAACAGTGCCGACTTATCGGTAACTCAAAACAAACTAAATACAATTTACTTACTAACACAGGCTCTTATAGAAAGAGTAAGCATGAAAGGTTAATTTTTTTTATATAATGATTCACTACAATACTGGTACTACAGGTTACCTAATCGTTTGAAAACTTTCGGAAAATATTGATGTTATCATATTGATACATATTTTTTAAATATTTAATTATTACATAATCAACAGTTGCGATAGTGGTCAAACGTTAGCCTATTTAATATGTTTAAAAAGAATACAGTATTGGCTACTTTGTTTGATCACAACCTTACTCAAGGTCTAATAACAAAGAACTTACCAGTATGGTCCGTGATATTGCATACATGAAACCAGATTTACATAAATCATAATCTCATGATTTTTTAAGTCATTGTTTGCGGTTTCCCTTATAAGGATTTTTCACACTTAGCGTAGCGGTAAATGTGGTGCTGGTGTCAGTAAAAGCAGAGCTAACGTCACGCGTCCTTACAATATTTTGGTAGCAATCCAACAACTTTTTGCACTGTATGCACGATTACCGTGTTTATCAGCATACTGTGTGCAAAGATACAGCGCGGCGCGGCAATTGTTCTGCCAATCAATGCAACGTAATAACTCCGGCTATGTGTAGCCTCTGCAGCGTCATCGGGCGGGAGAAATAACTCCGTGTTCACCGCTAATGGTTTGCCGCAACTGCCCGCCGCGCCGTGTTAGTCCGCCTTGTGTACAAAGGTTTTTAATGTTCAGTCACAAGTTAACTACTACTGTTTGACGCCGCCCGCTCGCACCGCCGCCGCCCGCGACGCCCGCCGCCGCGCCGCCGCGCCGTGTTACTCCGCGTAGTGTGAAAAAACCTTTAATGTTCAGCCACGTGAAAGTTTATGTAAGCACAAGGAAAACTTTGCGGCAGTTTAATTGTACTCAGGTCACATTGTATATCATGTGGTTCTTGGCGCATCTAATTTTACACGATAATAACATTTCCGATTTAATACTTATAGACAAACAATATGTTGTCTTTTGGCCCGTTTAAACACCAGTTTTTTTTTTAATTTTGCCTAGTTTTCTTTTTTACTAACCTAGCCTTGTATTAAGGCAAATAAAATCAAATCGATCAAGCCATTTTTTGCGAGACTAACGGCAATTGAGTTTTATATTTAAAGACTATCATAACAATATTTTTAAACAAAATCTAAAAGTAAACATATATACAGAGTTTATGAATATTTAATACGTAACAGACATTTTACGGCTTACAAGCAGTATTTTTATATCTGAATGCAGTAGAACTATGTTAAAATTATTGTACTTTCTCGATTAAGTATTATTTAATGTGCAGCATGTTATAAATTATGTTTGTCTGTACCTACTATTAATTGCTTAAATGTTACCATACTTACTTCAAACGTAAGAAAGCTATATTCGTTTGCCCTGGTTCTTAACCTAAATATAAAGCGATACGATTGTACAAAATAAATCCTCCGAAAAATCAGACAGAGGTGAACAACCTATTACAAGGAGACAGTCGAAATGTATTTCCTCAATAATGTTGTGAACCTTACGATAAACTCTACCCTTAACGACAGCTTCAGATTTTCCGCTTTTGACCTTCGGTGATCTTTATCCATCTGTCCAAACAGAAGTCAATGAAACTTTTGATACAAAGACAATAACCATAATTTTATCAGGCGACACGCCAGTGACGCGCGTCTGGACTCAGCTATAAAATAAGTCTAAAAGAAACTATAAATGCTGAGAAAGAGATCTTGTTAAAAGTGTCTTGACACAATCAATAGATAATAATGAGCATATACAAAAGAAGATGTTAAAGACAAACATAGTTTTGATAACAAACGGTTATGATTAAGTTACGTGTAATATTTTTCACTGTTGTTTTTCCGTCTTACGTTGTAGGCTTGTTATAATTAATAATGCAATTAACAATGATATTGATCATAAAAACGCCACTGAATATTTGTGTACGTAACGAAGAATTTATGGATTGTTTTCCGTAAGAATTGTTACAAAACGGCATTTTCTTGAATGGACCAATCTAGTTACAGATAAATGGAATATAATTAAAGAATAATAATAGGTAGTAACAGCGACGTCGACCTTCGAGCGATAATATAGACGGTTGTTACGCGCATAGCAACAAGAGAGTATGTTGAATACTGGTATAGATACACATTTTATACCTAGAGAATGAGGTAGGGAGACCCTCCGGCTAGTTACTGTGGCGAGGAATAATAATGATTTGGCAGTCTTAACGTGTCTAATTCTGCCATTGATATCAGACTCATTTCAGTTTGAGTTACACAAGTTCGCGAGCGTCAATGCTCCTATGCCTTTCTGAGATGTGCCTAAAATGTATGACGTTACTGTTTATTCTCCCTTAACAGACTAATTTCTATAGTAGCTCATCACCAAAGGAGGGTAAAGAAGCCTTTGATGTATAGTAGACGTGTTACAGGTTGAACATTATTATTATTAGTAGCTTTCGCCTGCGTTTAAACTATCTCTATTTCAAATTTTATCAGTATCAATCGCTCGGTGTAGCTGGTCAAATTTATTATATTAAAGTGGTTAGTGTGATATTGATTATATCACTATATAGTGTTCCCAAAATGTTTACTCAAATTTTAATGTTCAGTTTGATAACAAATTTAAATATATGGTATTTTTGTTCGTGAAATTTATTTAGAGTCTACTATTTTTATCTACAAACTCAAAACAAAGGAAGCTAGATGCTAAATTATATTGGTAGTAAGTTATTTATTTATTATTTTGTGCAGAAATTGGACTTAAAAATGTCACTTGTATTTAAAAAGAGTCTGTTTGGAACATTCAGGCCTCAATTTAACTGTTTGAATATAGTATTTTATAGTATATAGAGTTACGTTTGAAAACAATTGCAAGTTTTCCAAATAATATGTATAACGAACTCCTAGCTCCTCTCTATTTACTATTATTTTACGTGAAAATTGGTAGGTACATACGATAAAACGTAACTACATGATTATGTGGGTCATATCTTATCGCAACAAGCTATGTTATTCCGCAAAATAACCATATCGGGAGCTAGATTAAGGACATCGATAAATCCTAGACAAAACTAGACTATATTTGCACTATATGAAGACTTTAAATCTAAAAAGCACTTGGAAGTGAGCTGTTAGCCGTAATGTTTACAAACCGTTTTAACACCAGCAATAAACTAGATTTCTTCTGAAAATTATATCCACAAAGATATTTTTTCGAGATTTGCTCAAGAAAAAAACTGAGTGAAAGATTTTTTAATTTGCTCCATATTTTAGTCTGTCGGTTAACACACTTCATTTGTAACATTGTATAGAACATGAAAGATGTCAAAAGATTTCTTAAAAACGAAATTCATGAAACCATTTCTGATGTTCTAAGAATTTAACATTTGGAACATGTACCTATCGCCTATCTAGTTACCTTTACGAAATTGAGGTGACCTATAAATCGAATCTGAACGTTATTAATTTAATCTAAATTTCTCAATATCTATTAAATTCAGGGCAAGTGAAAATAATATTTGAATTTATAGAGATGTACTTTTGCCAAGATATGATTTCTGTTGACACGTTAATGGTTATGAAGTCATTTATAAGATAGTACGTGGCAATAAAGTCGATGATTCAAATGAAGAATATATTCTCACCCGCAAATATATTCTTGTTAGTCTTTATAACTGTTTGATGTTTGACGTTAAGTCGAAAGTGGAAAGCTGACCCATTTTCAATGAAAATACCGGTCAGCTATGACGTCAATGTGATGTAACAAAAACAGTTATGTATAATCGATTCATGTTGTGTAATAAAAATAATAAATAGGAATAGTTCTGATTGGAATAGGCAATACATTTTCGATGGAGTAATTTATCGCACACGAATTACATTGACCGTGACTCAGTTATAACCACACTTAATAGATATAGAACTGTATACGTATCTATCTAGTTCAAAGCAGAATAAAATAATTCTAAATTTGAAATAAAATATTGTGTAATCAATCATTATATAGACACGAATCGTCTGCCTTGCTTTGTTAGCCGTTGTGTTGAAATGTCTGTAGTGAATGCATGATCCAAACATTTTGTGACTAATATCTTCGTTGGCATCTCTTTCACTGACATGCAAGCCACTGACAAACATAACACTTAAATCTTAAAATGAAATGATGGGTAATTTTGAGTTTTAATGCATTGAAACGAAGCTGTATTTGTATCTAATGTGGGGCAGGGTTACGCGCAAATATAAGTTTGTCATGGGAGAATATAGTCCCAGACGTAATATACCAATGAATGAAGTAGGAATACATAGCTCCGTCTGGATTGTTATTTCATTTGGCAAAATGTGCATTTGGCGTCTATTCAAACATAATATTCGTGAATATCGTGCCAAACAGTAAACAACATGTTTTGTCCAACCGCGTTTTCAGTAAACAAGAATTCGTATTGGTAATAGATCAAAACTGAAAATGAAAAGCTATGCTTATTGTTTTCAAATAGACACTTAAACTATTTCGGCAGATTACGATAAAACGTTTTCTATTGGGTTAGATTTTAATTTTTCTGACCACAATCATTTTGATACAGTACCTTTGTAAAACTGTGCTGAAATAGTGTCTAGACTCCAGACTGTTTTCCGTGTTAGAAAATAACGGCAGGGTAACGTTCTAGTAATGTGTTAAAAATATGAGCTCATGCGGGGCCAGACACGTTTCGGGGTCAAGAATCTACTACGGGTCCCCGACTCCTGCCCTTGAAGTTATAAAAACCAACGGTTAGAATAAAATCATGGCACTCTTGCTTATTCATGCATGGAAAATTTATAACGAGTCTTTGCTGAACCTGGTTTTAGTCATTCAGTCTATAGTTCTATTACTTATTCTATGCTGGCAGTCCAAACAACCATTACTGGTTTGGGATTGCGAAACATTTCGTATAATATATTCTAAGCTTGCTATAACACTAATTAATGCTAATAGTATAAATCCGACAGTTATTACATGAGTGTGTGTGAATAGGTTTGAAACGAGATATCTCTGTAACGTCAATACAGATTTGCATATAATTTGATATATAAATATCATATACCCTGGAATGTATAGGCTACTTTTTGTCCCACCAAAACTGCGAAGCAAAAAATAAACTACACAAGTCAATGTACTAATATACCAAAAACCCCGACTGCGTAAAAAGTGTATTTGCTTTACCACATATTTATTATGTATATGTATTGAAAATCTATGTGAAAATGATCGCTACACTACTTACATATCGTTATGGACCCTAAACGCTTATTCAAAATGAAAAATGGTTCATGAAATATGTGTTAAACATACTCTAATGACATTAATATAAACATGCATTTTCCTCGTGGTTGTATAACCTTTTGAGTCATGCAGGTAACTTTAAAAATACAGTTTGTTGCAATGTTGCATTTCGCTTGTAAATAATTTAAACCTGCTGGGTCTTTGCCCGGGACTTTATTCAATAAGATTGAAGATGATGAAATTTATAATTTATAGATATTAATCTCGGCGCCCAATTGTATCACCGGCGATTTTTAATGCGTTTGAAGACTTGTGTCGCCGATAATAACCACATTACACACACATTCACACCCAGAACCAGAAACTTACCATCAGGTGAGATAGCGGTCAAATGATTGCCTAAACTGAATAAAAAAAAATACAAAAAAAAAAACACAAATTTCCCTCAGGGAAAAAACTTCGGGAATCGACCTGTTTAAAAGGTAAACACGCAACCTAAGTTTTTTCCGCTGACCATTCGGGCAGGTAACGTAATAAACAAACAGGTTCTGTTATATACCTGAATTAAAATTAAAGTGTTATGTACTTGTGAGTCGAAGCGCTTTTTGTTTTTGTTTTAAACCCAAAGGTGGAGTACCGTCTGATCCAAGATTGACCCATGTTAACCGTAAGAAGGATGTGAACTAAATTAATAATAAAAAACCGGCCAAACGCGAGTCGGAATCGCGCACGAAGGGTTCCGTACCATTATCTATAAAAAATCAAGTTTGTTGTATGGGAGCCCCCCTTAAATATTTATTTTATTTAATTTTTAGTATTTGTTGTTATAGAAATACATCATCTGTGAAAATTTCAACTGTCTAGCTATCACCGTTCTTGAGATTCAGTGACAGACGGACGGACGGACAACGAAGTCTCAGGAATAGGGTCCCGTTTTTACCCTTTGGGTACGGAACCCTAAAAACAGGCATGTATTTTTCTGTTTCGGTAAACGTAGACGTCTTTACCTATAGAGCGAGGGTATATCCGCAAGTCATAGCTAGTTTATTATTAAAAAATACATTTAAATTTTCCTTACCGTTACGAGCTCTGCTCACTTCATTCCGAGAAGTAGCGGCTCAAAACCGCAAAAGCTTTCTGTCGACTATTTTTTCTGGTATCGTCATAAAAATAATATCATACATTCATTTTACATTTTCTTGGTACCTCCTACCCAATATACAGCAAAGGCATATTAATATACAAATATGAACTGCCCGTTGGCTTCGTTGTGTGCTCGTTTGCCTTCTAAGCAGGGTTCGATCGGGTTCGATTCCCGACGGGAACACAAGTTTTCTCCCCAAGGAAAACGTGTGTTTCTGGTTCTGGCTATAATTGTGTGTGTGATGTAAATGTTTCCGGCACCCACGACACGAGTCATCTAACTTAGCGTAGGGCTATAAGTGTGCAAGTGTACTTTTTTAATTTTAATAGCCCTACACTAAGTTTGAAGACTTGTATCGCATACCGTAAACATTCGCATTACGCACTTAATTTGTTACACTAAAACAGTGTCAGTCGTACTTTGTTATGTTGAATTAATACTGATATACAATACATAAGTACAATATCCCTATGGCTACTACATTTACCATTGTTCTTACGTATTCCAACTTTTGCTTATCGTGAGTCGTAAAATTTTAAACAAGAAATTGCTTTGAAATGTTTCAAGTATTGGTCAAACAGACTATTGGAAGAAAACAACCAGCTGCTACGTTGCAAGTACTGTCAAACAACAATGTGTATCGAAGGTTATATTTCAACAGAAGTTCCACTCTTTTGACCGCAATTTAATATCTGTACTTACTGGCTGAATTTTATTTGTTTTCAGAAATATTGTCAATATGTCTTTGTAATTAAACACTAAGACGAAAAACTAAAATCCGACTGACTACTAGTGTTAAATAATTCTAACTTCCTTTTATTAAATACAAAAAATTCAACGTTAAACATTTATTTTTGAAATGGCATTTTGCAGCTCTTTCATTTGATACCATTCTCGATGGTATTAGTATATATTTCTTTTTTATTCCTTTATGTTTTTACTAGCCGTGCCCTGCAGCTTCGCCCGCTATTATCAAGTCAAAAAGTAGCCTATATATTAATCCTAGCAAAAAAAGCAAAATTAAGTATAAGCTATATACCTACATTCCGAATGTCATTTAAATCCTACTAACACATTTACACCCAAAATTTCAGATTTATAACATTAGTAGTATATTAAAAATCTTGCGTTCACCCGTAGAAATAAAACGAAATCACCTTTATTCTATAAGTTACAATCGATTTATTAGTTTGGACGCTGTGAGGGATCAAACAAACATACGTAGTGACATACATACAAATATTTGCTAAAATGATAACCCTCCTTTTTGCTTCACCGCGGTCGGGTATAAAAGATCCCTGACATATCTCGCAACAATTTCTCTAACATTGAAACACAACCTTACTTTGGTATAGGTATCATCTAGACCTTTCATACGTATTGAAACATTAACCTTGCGTTTTATATTATTCTTAATTGTCTTTGTCGACATTGAAGGTTCAAAGACTTACCAATCATGTTCTAGATTAGCTTCGTTTGATGTATTACAGGAAATCATTAAATGATTTGTGAGTGGTGTGACTTCATGTTCAATATTCGGACAAATAAAGTTTGAATGTATATCATCGTAATACAAACAAAAGCGGCATAAATTAACTAACTACTGTGGAAGTATATTCCTCGCCTTCTACCTCTAAAACGTAACATTGATAGTAAGCACTCACAGCCCCACACTAAGTTTGATAACTTGTGTCGTGGGTGCCGGAAACATTCACATCTCACACACAATCACACTCAGAGCCAGAAACACTAATTTACCTTGGAGATAAAAAATCTATTTCCGCCGGGAATCGAACACGATACCCCTGTTTAGAAGACAAACGAGCGCCCAATTAAACCAACAGGCAGTTCGCAATTACACAAACATAAATTATACTACAAATTTCATATAGGTATTTCGTGGTCACAACGAGCATTCGCTCGTTAAACCATAAATTACTAGTTTTTATTTTGTTCAAAGTCACGGTTCCTATACATTTTAGCATAGGTATATTATTATGTTAGTTATCTCAAATAGGTATTGCAAAAGCATGTTTCAAATGAAAAATATAAGGTTATGGAGCACGATCGGTCCTAAATGTCTAATGTAGCGTTTCCACGTGCTAGCTTTATTACAAAATGATCACGAAGTATTGTGAAAAAGTAACTACATTACAATCATTGTTAGTATTTATTTATTCTTCGTAGAAAAAACAAGTTTTGGACAGTTTATGAAAAAATCACCTAATATGTTTAGGTAAAAATTTACCCAAGCCTAGTCCCGTACCCTTGCTTACTATGAAAAGTAGATTAAACGTTATTTTCTGATTTTCCTAAATAAAAATCTAAAAGCCTAATTTCTCTCCATAAGCCTAGTTTCCGTTCCGTTTTAGGCTTAAGTGAACCTGTCCGAGACACAAATTACTAAGTATGGTAAATTTTTATACCTTGATGAAAGTTGTAATAATCGACACAAAATTGTATCCTAATCCGTTCACCTATTATAGAAATAAAACATTAGACATAAGATCTGCTTTATAAATTTAAGTTTGGAATCTCTTAGTTACACGAAACGTTTACAAGTGTTATGAATTTTTCAGAATATTTTTTCTTCAAATACCTACATATCTTCCGACAGCGATATTATTTTGGACTTCACCCATATTTAACGTCATTTAAATATCAATACACACAAGTATGCTAAATGTATACATTGTCTCAGAATTCTTTTGTTTCAAAAATTGTTAATTGAACTGTTCCAAAGTAGGAATTTCTTTAATAGTATTATTTATTTTCACAATACGTCTTTGTCAAACCACGCTTCGGTTTCGAGATCTTAATTTGTTGAATATTTTCTCGGCTTGTGAATCATGTGATTTTCAAGATTTTACATGATTATTCAGATATCTGTTGTGATTTCATGAGTATTAATTTTTACATGCCTTTAAGCACAGATTATTTAAGAACAATGTTAGTAACTCTTTCCTTCACCCACCGTCTGGGGTCAGGAAATGTGTCGACAATTACGAAAACATAATGTAAAAAAAACAGGGTATGTCATAAGGATACACGATAGAAGTTAAACTTTGTATTACAGGGAGATACATTTTAACTATTCATCACAGTGATTACCCACACCACGTTTCGTCACACAGAATGGTTGCGGATCAGAATTTCAATCAAAAATTGTGGGTTTACCGTGACGGGCATTGTAGAATATTTTTCTTTACTCACAAACTAAAAATTATTCTACTCTGACCGTCATGGTTTAAAAAGTGTCGACCGTTCTAGAGAGCTCTACCGTCTCTACAGTTCCTTATGATTAACGGATAAAGTGGCATGCCATGATATCGCAATGATAAGCTGACAGTGTGAAAATCACGTATTATTCGTGTGCTCGGAAAATTACCTTCTTTCCATAAATGTATTTCATACATTCAATTATCATATCATGGTCTAAGCTATAAATTCTCGAAGTCATCGTATAATCTCATTATACTACAGCCTTAGCAATTAACTATATTCATTAACTAAATTATATAACTTAAATTGGCAAATCCTAAGTATGATCCGTTGGGAAGTACCCAGTTTTACTTGTACATTTTAGGTTAGATATAGGCTCATGAATGTACTTATTGTCCTAGTTTTAAGTACTATTTATTTAACAACTACTCGTATGTAAGTACAGCGACTATTTTTAGGTTTTTTTGTATGTGTAATTTTCGGATTAGCCAACATTAATAGTTAAATATATTTTGGAGTGAGATAATTTATCTCTATCTTTTTCTATCGTAAATTGGTACATGCTAGGTTTAATTAAAAATGGTTAGTAAATAGTGGTTTCGGAAATAAAAATATAAATATTTTAATAATAACTTATTGTAATTATTACAATGAGGCAATGCCGCCAGCATGATGAACGCTACCCACTGGTTGAGCATTTGAGTTACCTATAAACTCGATGACTTGTAGGTTACTTGGGTCTTTGCTGTATAGATGTATATAATTTTACTTTTGTTTAAGGAAATATAGGCTGTTTAAAGATACTTGTATAGACCTATCAAAATATTTATTATCTTATCAAAAATAATAAAGCCTATGTTGGCTCAGAGCTAATAAGTAATCAAAATACCACATTAGTTAGTTATTAGTTATTTGGAAGATTTTTTATGCTGGATAGGCAAGCGTTTAACCACTATCTCACCTGATAGAAAGTGATGATGCGGCCGAAGATTGGACATGCTTACCTAGAAGGTACCTATTCACTCTAGACTTGAAGACACCCAGATTGTACAGTTCAGGGAACAAAGACGCAAGCAAGACGCAGATAAGATCCACTCCTTCGCTGTACGGATGATAAACGTAGAAGCGAAACGCTTCGAGTGAACTGGATACATGTCTACCGTAAATGGATGATGTTTGACAGTTTGTCTTGTTTTTTGATGGTAAAAAGGGCGTGGAGGAATAATATTATATAACTCCTGAGCACACTTTCCAAAATGTAAATGATAGAGTACCGATAGGCTTGCATAAGTACCTGTAACTATTTGCGTATTAGTGCCTTTGTATCTCATCCATCTAACATCCATTATCATATCAGAAGAATCACAAGGTAGTATTGAGGGTCAGATAAGAAAATTAGGTAAAGATTACATCAAAAAAGTGTCACACAAAAATTTTCCTATGATAGATAGGTTTATCTGGCGCCTTACCTTATCCATCAGTTACTTAAAATTACATTGCGTATTTTTTTGAACTACTTACCCGTTTGTTTTTATATGATTCAGTAACATAAACACACTCAGTGCAATGAGTAGAGTGTGCTCAGGAATTACATGATATAATTCCTCCATGCCCTTTTTACCATCAAACAACAAGACAAACTGTCAAACGTCATCCATTTATGGTTGACATACCTCCAGTTCGCTCGAAGCGTTTTGCTTCTACGTTCATCATCCGTACAGCGAAGGAGTGGAACTCATTGCCTGCGTCTTTGTTCCCTGAACTATATAATCTGGGTGTCTTCAAGTCTAGAGTGAATAGGTACCTTCTAGGCAAGTATGTTCCATCTTTGGCCGCATCGTCACTTTCCATCAGGTGAGGATAGCGGTCAAATGCTTGCCTATCTAGTATAAAAAAAAAAAAAATTACATGAGTTGTGGCTGCCGGCAACAATCACATCACACACACAATCACACCCAGAACCAGAAACAAATATTTCTTAACTTGGGTTCCAACTCGTTACCCGCTGCTTAAAAGGCGAACGCGTACCCAAGTAAGCCGGGCATTTCTTTAATAGATATTAATATATAATTGTTTGCTTTTTTTATTATTTATTTAATATAGCGCTGTCACATCATACATATCAAAATTATACTCAAAACTAAAGGTACAATAAGGGAATTTTCTGATATGCATAACAATTTTGACGTGCCTGTCATTTGCCAAATGTGCTCAAAAGGCAAGATAAGAAATATTATTAAAAATAAGAAAATAAGAAATAATATAAGAAATCATATTAAAAATAGAAGGAATACTTAAAATTATTACAATAACTTTGCAAAGTTACTTAAGGGCAAGTCTAATGTGTGCTTGCGAAATATCCTACAATGAACATATGTAGTACCTTTATCTTAAAAAGCGTATTCAAGGACCGATCCCCTTGCCGGAGTCTGTGTTTCCTTCCTTGTGATAATTATATATACAGTTACAGATTCTTCAAGTGACCAGAATTAGTACCGTAACTTAACACCCGATGAGATAGTAGCCAAAAGTCTACCTATTTATTATATACAAAAAAACGTTTTACTTCAGTTCATGCATAGTTGAGTAGGTATCTGTTTTGATTAATTAATTTCCTATGTCGATTATTTTTATACTACAAACTAAATTATTCAATTTTACTAAATGGAAATTACAAACGTTGTTAGTAGGTGCATAAAAGAAACCATGGTAGGATTTTCCTAACGAATGCATTTTAGATTAATTCTGAGTAGTCAACGCCGTCAAACCAATCACGTCATTTATATATAGATATATATTTATATTTATGAAGTAAATTGAATCCTCAATTAATGAGGGAAATACGTTTATAAGTATGATTAAATAAGTACGTATATTTACCTACGTAATAATAATAAACGTTTCCTCTCCTTGTTTGTTGTATTTTTTATACTATACTTTTGCAAATGATAATCTTTTTTTGAATGCCAGATAGGTAAGCATTTGACCTCTATGTCACCTAGTGATGATGCGGCCGATGATGCAGCATGCGTACCTAGAAGATCCCAAATTATACAAATCTGATCGAGGGTGGTAAACACGCTAAGCTTAGAATATGGCTAATAATAATGGCCCTCAAAGATAAACGCTGGAACACCATTTAGTGCGTTGCGACATATTTTTATATTATGTTGGGAAACAACGACTGTATACCGTATAAACATAGTATATGTGTGCCTAGAGTATTAGAAAATGACAACATTATGACTTTCATCTCGATATTACCTTCACCGGAAGTCTAAGCTCATCGTAAGATCCGATACCAGGCCGTCCAATCGGAAGCGCATCCTCACTTCTTTACAACTGAGCTATCATCTCTTCGTAAAATAATAATCTAAGTAAAATCGTAAAAGTTACACGTTTGTTTCACTCGACTTGTACACGAGCTCGAACGTGCAAATAAACGTGGTAATGTATGTACAAGTGTGACTGATTTGTATGCGGCCATGTACTTGTGTGTGTGATTACATTGATTTTTACCTCATAGCATAGACCAAGAATTATAAGCATATTATATATAGATCCTTGACCTGAAGCTTATACTTCTTAGAGTAAACAAAACTGTGGCAAGGCATGACTCCTGCGTGCAAATGATTTAGCAAACAAGCCTCAGATGATCATCCTTACAAAAAATATAATTTAATGTGTAACAAACAGTCACATGCTTTCATTCACATGACTATCCAGTTAAACATCAGTTATGTTTGTTTTGTCATCATTAAAACAGTTCGAGCTACCCCTCTGTTTCACAATTGGTTATTCTATGGCCGACGCAGTCACGTGTCACCCCACCGATCATACGCGCGATGCGTGACTGTTTTCATTACGACGCGACGGCGCGGCGTATGATTGAATGTATCGGGTTTCTATACTTTCTTTATCTTAATTGTTTTAGATGGAACTTTTGGATGAATTTCATCAGCTGTCGTGTAGTGTAGAGAACTTTAGCGAGCGCTATTTTTATATCGGTAGTAACTTGAGACGTCTCAGTTTGCGTTGCTATTAATTATTTTCTTTCGAAATAAAAGAGACTTCGTAATAGTAGATACATGTTTCTATTACCATAGAAGGGGAAAGAGGGATTAAATTATAAAGAACTTGAACTTTCTATTTTTACTCTTATTTTAATACTGGCTACGCCCCGCGGTTTCACCCGCGTGGTGATGATAGAATTGCCGCGTGGTATTTTAATTTTTTGTTTTTATATTATTCTGCTATTCGGGATTTGCGCACGGTTGTTAATCGTCATAACTATTTAAACATTTGTCCAAATGATGTAGTGTAAAAGACAAAGTTTATGTAGGTACTTTAAATACCAGATGCGATAAAAGTATTTATTTTGATATAAGGATCAATTAGTTACTACTAAATGTGCGTTAGAAATAATTTATAATTTTGTATAGTATTTATGGTTCACTATTTTGGCGATAATGGCTAACACAGAAAAAACAGATACTTATTTACTGTCGCGGGCTCTTTTGCAGGACTATTTAAGATAATATTTCCATTATATACGTGTAACTCCAACAGTTTTTGCAGCGCACGCCGGAATAGCTCGCAGATGGCAGATTTTATTCCCGCTTACTTGACACTTATCCTTATATTTTGGATAATTCACACTATATCTTTATAAATTATAGCCTATGTGTTATTCTGATGTGTAAGCTATATTATTGTTAAGTTTAATCAAAATCCATTCAGTAGTTTTTACGTGAAAGAGTAACAAACATACATCCATACATTCTTCCAAACTTTCGTGTTTATAATATTAGTAGGAAGTAGGATAATCCTTGATATTTTGGTTCAAAGCTATGGTAAATTAATGTGATTGTCAGGCTTAGTAATAGGGTCCCGCTTTCTGTGGGCACGGCATCCTAAAAACGTATTATTATGCAGAATTAAGCTGATTCTGATCTTTATACCTTCTATCGCCTGATAAATTGACAATATATAATTGATATGATAAGTTGATTTTAATTAATTACATAAACAAGTGTATTTCTTGAGATTCAAAAGAAGTTGATATAAATACATCAACAAGTTCATGATACGAAAAACTTATGAGTGTTTCCGACTATTCATGATTTTCAATTGACATTAAGTGAAATGACTTCTAAATGCATTACCTTATCAACAGATTGACTGTTAGGAATATGAAGTCATCATTTAAAATTGATTATTTCTTGTGTTATCCAGTTACCAATCAATATCCAGTAGTCACAATAGCGTTCATTTAAGTCTTTCTAATCAGGACGTTATTTTTCTACTTTTCAATGTCCACACAATATATGTAAACTCACACCTGAGCTAGTTGGTAAAAAAATTATTTAGTAACCTTTAACTCTAAACGAAAATAAAAACACTGACTGTACATTCATCATGATTTATTTGTCCCTTTTCTTAGAAACGCCCAAAAGAAGCGAAACGTAATAACCATTTTGAGGTTTACTTGCTGTCTGTACTTAATAATTTTCTCGTGGAGCGCAGTGAAATAAATGTACTTGCTTATATTATTTTCAATTTTAACGTTAGATAAAGTGCTCGTTGTCCACTATTTCGTAGAGCGCAGTGGCATAACCCAATTAAATATGCACTGTACAATATGAACTGGAAATATAAACTATAAACTGGACGCTAAATATAGACGCATTAAAATACTGACTGCATACCAAAATACAGACTACACACTAAACTTGCATTCTACAATATTGAATACCTACTAAATATGAACACTTACTGCACATTAAATATTAACAGTTAACACTGACTGCGCACTAAAAAACTAACTGCCCACTTAATATGTCTGACTAAATGTGTCACTAAATATGACTTATATATATGACTAAATATGTCTCACTAAATGAGTCACTAAATATGACTTACATACTAAATATCTACGTAAAAATAATAACCACAAAGCCTTCTAAATTTTCCGTAATCGATGTGTCTTAAATAATAATTACAGTTTATACGTATGCGGTCTTTTTTTTTTGGTGTAATGTGAATAGATTTTGAGGTACTGTTAAATATCCAACCATTTTTTTACAATATTGTGTTGAAATTATGTATAACAATCTGCAAAAGTTTACTTTTGGTATTGATAAATATAATTATGTTTCTAAGTTAATATGCATTGTGTCGTGCGACTTACTCTGTACCAAAATAGAGTGATAGTTCATCACTAAATCTAGTAGGACATCTACCGCCAAGCATTTATTTATCTTCTGGCAGCTTTACTTGAGTCAACCTCGACGCATTATCACTGTGACTTTAATGGTCGAGAAAGCATTATTTTAGCCTATGCGATATAAACAAAAACTATTTTTGGAAAGTAACTACAACTGACTCAAATAACCTTAGCAATACAATAGCTAAAAATAAGTAACTAAGTACTTACAACAGAGTCATAGTAATATTTAATTATTAATGTTTTCGTGACTTTGACATATTATAATAATTATATAAATAATACGGCTGGCCTCACTATTTAGGGTCGACAATGAGGATCAGTAAAGTTATAGCAAATTCAATATAACTAGTATCCATGTTATTCTTTATGACATAAGAATGATATATCTTTTTGAATTATCCAAATCGGCCCATTACTTACGAAGATATTAAGTATTAAACATATACGCTTCCTATTGCTAAAAGTCAATGTACGCGGATACGTGTGACGTCACTGTGACGGAACCGAGCGCGGCCGGCCGCCACTCTTCGATTCGATGGAGCGGCGGCGACGCGATTGGTCACTATTATTCGGCAATTTATTTACATAAAGTGTTTTAGAGTGTAATTTTGTGAAGTTTATGTATAAAACGTACATAATATGAGTACGAATAAAAGGCATAGCTGAGGCAGTTACATAAAAGCACCGCCGCTGTGTGTAAATGATTAAAAAAATGTATTACTCATTCTTTGATTTTTACCCGAGTACGTCCATTGTCATTGTTTTAACCTTAGAATATTACATAGAAATAAAACGAGCAAACAGGTATGTACGTAGGTTTATCCAGAATACTTAGAAAAAGTACAACCCGGTCACAATATCTGTGCACCTCGCTGGAATGCGGCGCCTCTCCCGCTTCCCCTGTCACCTCTCCCTCACCTCCTCACCTCTGTGATTTGAAAAGGTTAGTAATTTTTTTTACCTCCACATTTCTCGAAAAAACTTTTTTTCACACCGTACCCAGACCGCCGATATGACGTCACGAGGTCAGGTGCACAGATATTGTGACCGGGTTGTAAGTAGGTATCATAGTAGAAATAAATAAGTATGTTATCTTCATAGAGTGGTACCAAACGCGGCTTGTATGTGTGCACGGCCGTACGCACGTGCCTCAGCACGCACACTATGATAACTTACAGGCTGGCGAAGCCAACACGAGCCGGGGCTGCCCCGCGGTTGTCGTCGACGTTTCGCTGTGTTCGCGCCATTCGCCACGGGCCTTTCTGCGCAGACAGATATCGCGTGCCGCGCGAAGCGTTTCCCTCGAATTATGTCAACATCAAACAATCGGACCTATTGTTGTGTTACTCTACGTGTTTATTTAATTTAATAGATATGTAGTTTTTAAAGTGAAAACTTCTTTAGGCGCGTTGATCATTTTTTGGGTAAACAAAAATCATGGAACTCGCGTCATCGTCACCGATGGCCAATATTTGTGGAGCTCTACGCGCGATACATATTGCTCATGATCGGGGATCAACTTATAATGGTTATTTTATTATGTATACTGTGTATACATTATAATATAGTTTTCACTTCTATCGGCAGTCCCCGCATGTTTTTTGTAATTTAAGTAAAACATTGATCTTTTACCGGTCGTAGTACATGCTGTGAACATTGATTTATTGAAGCCTACTTAGCTATGATAATTTTCCTTTTAACTTCATTATATATCCTAGTACCGTAACCATAAGGCGTGGCTAATATGTATATTCATGCAAAATTACAGCTTTCATGCAAATGAAATCGTATATATTTTACCACCACATTTTATACTATTTTATTGTAGGTTTGTTATAATATACATTTTACATATAGGTTTTACCTTTAAAAGTCAGAGATAGTGAAGTCCTGCGAATTCGGCTAGAGTAGGCATTTGAATCTTCTACGGGCCTTGAGTTATCTTACTTATTTATTTCTATTATGTTATTATTTATACAGTGGGCTTAAAATAAGAGAATATATAAAATGGTACACTACACGTAACAGTAGGAACCACTTTATTTCCAAAAATATCAAATTAATAATAGGTATAGTTATGTAGGAACGTATATCGAAATGATCTTCATAATCGTCTTGTAGCCTGGGCAGAGCGTGTAGTTTTATCATATCTTTTTACAACGGAATACCATCTTTTACGAAGTTTTGGGTCTTTCGGCACGTTAAAAAATAGTTTTCTGGCGTTTTAATAGAAGTGTTTGTACATTTCGGCACTATACAATATTTATACATAGTTAAAAAAGTGAATTAATCACAAATTGGACACTTAATTTGTTTTAAAAGTCACAATTAAAGAAATAAACACTGTGCGCCTTAACGCTGCCAACGGCTTATTGGCGGCGACCGTCACAGTGACGTCACAGCTACCGCGAGGGCTACTCGGTAAACTTCGCTAGTAATTCGGTTATAACTTTGCTAATTTTTGTCGTAGAACAAAAATTTTTGCACTGTATGTTAAGGATTTCTTAGCTCTATAAATCTGCATTCTCAACTAAAAACGTTACGGATCCTCATTGTGACCTAGGTCCTAGGACTATTGTAATTTATTAGTAGAATATAAATATCTACTAGAACAAAGTACCTACTAGGTAAACACAAACATAATAGAGGTAACAAGAACCATCAACCATTCTGTTATTTTTAATCTAAACAATAAAGTTGTGAAATGAAGGTGATGTTATAGTAACTATCATTTATTCTGTGATGATGCTATTCACCATTATCACTTCTTTGTACAGACATATTGCTCAAGATTATTTCTTTGTTTTGATACTTGTCATTGTACAATCCACGCCTTGTTAAGGAACCTTGATAGACTTAGAAGTTGCAGTCATTGTCATAGATATAAATGCACCTAATCTTGATAGATTAATCAGTTTTTTTATTACATTGACCGGAAACGCGAAGAGCCCATTCATATATTTAGAAATTTAATTGATATTATCAGGTAAGACAGTGGTCCAACGATTGACTGATATAATGAGAGATACAAGAAAACCAAATTAATTCCGTTTTTACTTTAGAAAACATAATCGTCGGTTCAAAAAAGGAGGTTCTCAATTCGACTGTAGGTTTTTTTTGTATGTATGTTACGCTATATATCCGCCAATTATGAATCGATTTGGACGATTTTTTTTTTGTTTGGTATATTATATACTTCAGAGGTGGTCTCATATAAATTTACCAAAATATAAGCGTTGAATTTGTGTGTGATATGTTAATGTTTCCGGCACCCACGATACAAGTATTTTAACTTCCTGTGGGGCTGTGAGTGTGAATGCGTTTGTTTGTTTTGTTTATTTTGTTAGAAGTCGTTTTTTTAAGTTTTGCTTGCGTTTATTTATTTAATTAGATTTTAATCAAATAACAAGAATTCAATATGCAGTATCAATTTTATTATGAGTAAGTTGTGGTTTCCATTCATCTGATTCAGTGATTTTTACGTCATAGTGGTTCCGCAGTGGTATTAAATGGCCTACTTGAATTCCCACGCCTGCGCCCCACTCTACTCATGCAGAACTGTATTATGTACTACAATATACATATTTGTATTGAACTGTCCAATGGATTAGTTGCGTGAGTATTGCCTTCTATATCATAAGTACATATTCTCATAAGTTTTTTACCCAAGGAAAATTTGTGTTTCTAGTTGTGATTGTATATATGATGTATGTTTTCGGCATCCAAGACATCGAAAGTAGTGTAGGACTGTGAGTGTGAAAGCGCTTATGCTTATGTTTTATGTATGTCCATATAAATTTACCGGCATGCAGTAAAATATTTTCACTCTTATATGTTTATGGGCCAATCGCCTATATTTCCTAAGACTAAACTTAAACATCTATATACATATACAGCAACGACCTAAGTTACCTACAAGACATCGAATTAATAGGTAACTCGAGTGCTCAAACCCACTAGGATTTTTAACCTTGATTTTGTTTATATAGCATTACCCAAGTTAGGCAGAACTATACAGAAATATTGATAAAAACATTTATAAAATCTAGGATTTTTTTTCAGTCGTAAGAACTAATTGTACTTTAGCCACTTCACTTTTAATTTTAACGCAGTCGGGGCTTTTTTAAATGTTTTTTAATACCCGACTTAAAAATAGGGGCTTTACAGGTTTGACCGCTGTGTTTGTATGTGTGTTTGTCTGTGGCAAGGTAGCTCTTAAACGCGTGAACTGATCTGGATGCGTTTTTTTTATTTATAAGGTGTCTTGATCGAGAATGATCTTATCTATGTTTGGTGAAAATCGGTGCAGCCGTTTTCTATATAGAGTGTCGGGGCTATTTTTTTAATTTGCCCCTTGTTAGTATATTGACTTGTTTTGACGGTATAGAAACAAAACATCTATAATGTGTCGGATAAACAAGAATATGCACCAAAAATAGAACAGCTTATCGTCTGAAAGCATCCCAATCTGGAAGTTAAATTTTCGTTCCCAAATCGAAAGATAGCATCAATCAGCTGCTTCACTTAGCATTGACGTAAGTTCGTATCAGCTGCTTGTAACGTTCGGGATATTTTAGCAATATGAAGATTGGCTGTGCCCCGTGGCTTTGCACGTGTTTATCAAACTATAAGTAGCTCTAGGCTTTGTCATATTACAGAGCTTAGACCGGCGATTATTTTTTTTAAATTCGTTCACCCATTACGTCAGTCGTTTCCAACTTATTATTATTCACACATACATTATAGGATTTGTCCAGGAATTACTCGAGTTGATTCCGCCTTGCCCGTTTTTCTATCTAACAACAAAACAAACCGGCAACTGTCATCTATTTATGGTTAACATACTTTCAGTTCGTTCGTAGCGTTTCGCTTGTAAGTTTATCATCCGTACTTCGAAGGAATGGAACTCATTGCCTGCGTCTTTTTTGGTTTAATCTGGGAGTCTACATTTTCGCCCGCATCATCGCTTTCTATCAGGTGAGATAGGGGTCAAATGCATATTGAGCATTAAAAAAAAAAATGCGCTGTTTCACCCGAGGTAATTGAGATAAAAATTAGCTTAAGTACAATTGCATAGTATATAATAGTTATGTACTAAATTGAATCTAAATCTATCCAGACAGCTGTATTAGTTTTAATTCATAAGTAGGACACGCACAAACAAATATTTAGATTTGTAATATTAGTGGAATAAGTGTGATATATTCTTAAACTGTTAATCGCTCACACGTAAATACACGTGTGGAATATTTAAACGTGCTGTGCCTTGGCTTATATTAAACTAGCCGTGCCCCGCGGCTTCGCCCGCTATTATCAAGTTAATAAGTAGCCTATGTGTCAATCCTAGGTATAATCTATTTACATTGCAAATTTCATCCAAAATCGTTCAACCGTTAAAGCGTGAAGAGGGAACAAACATACTTACACACACACTTACACACAAACTTTCGGATTTATAATATTAGCAGGATTGTTAAATATTGTAGTTTGATATTTATTTTTTATCATACTGATAAAATATAACTTTCGACACAAGTAACACTTTACACTACTGCCTACAAGCTTGGTTGCGTGCGTTCTAAGCAGCGGTAATCGAGTTCGATTCCCGCTAGGTACTCAAAAGTATTCTTCCCAAGAAAAATTTATGTTTCGGGTTCTGAATGATTGTGTGTGTGATGTGAATGCTTCCGGCAACCAAGACACAAGTCATCGAACTAGTCGTGATGTGAGTGTGTGTTTTAAATAAAACTATCTATATTATTTAATATCACCTGAACTGACTGCAATTGAAACTGTACTCAAATGCTCAAGCTCACTACCAGTAGGTAACGTGCCTATCATCAACTCTGTAACATTTAAATGTAAATGACGCATTTCCCATTGAACCTTGGTTAACCAAACTGATATCAGTATTGGTGTAATCAGTTCCGTCGGAGTTGCTTCATTTTATTATGACGTGCAGCTATCAACTTCACCTTTCGTTACATATTCAGTGCTTTGTCACAATAAATATAGTATGTAATTGTTAGTTGAAGCTTGTGTAGCAGTGCACTGTTTACTTCGAAAAAGTAATATAACACAACAATATCGTTTTTTAACTGAACTTATCTATTTTGGGGAAACTGCGCAAAACCTTTTTATTAAAAAATTCTACGATGCAATAGTGGAAAATTTTCAAGAGCAATTCGGATTTTTTAATAGCCTTTATAATATGTTATCTTTATAGGTATTGGTTTAACACCTTATTTGGTTGTTTATTTTCTTAAAAGGCTCAAAATCAATGTCGATAAAATTTATATGGGACTACCTCTGAAGTATCTACCAAACAAAAAAATATCATCAAAATCGATTCATAATTGGCAGAATGATCGCGTAACATACATAAAAAACATATAGTCGAAATGAGAACCTCCTCCTTTTTTTAAAGTAAGTTAATATCATTGATTGAAGTTTATAAGGAAAACTATGTAATATTTTAAAGTTAGACGTAGTACCTATAAGTCATAAAATAATAATTATTATTGTTACCGCAATAGTAGGCATTAATTGTTAATAGGAGTCAATACGTATGTCATAATACTGATCAAGGCATTTTATAGCCATAGCTTTTAAACGATTGCAAGATCTTTTATTAATTAATTCACAAGAATTTAATGGACAAAATTATATACGTTTTATATTATAGAACTACAGCTGTATTTTTTATTCCCGCGACCATAGATCTGTATGTCGATGATTTTCCTAAAGATGTACAGCTTACAGATCATCGGTCTGTCTCGTATCTCGTTGCTCCCACTATAAGAAGTACTGGTACTTATTGATATATATTTTTTTTATATAGGTAGTGGTTAGGCATTTTCTTATTCTGGCCTAGCTAGGTATCCCTCTTATACCTCTTTTATACCACTTTCATGTATAAATTAAAGCACCGAACTGTTTCAGCACCTATCTTTGAAGGGCAGTTCCCATTCTACCCACCTAGCGTGCAAACTGTCCTCGACCCCATCAATATTTGTTCGTAGTTCTCCACCCTTAACTAGAAAGTACCTGGATGACCGAGCTTTGCTTGGTTTTGTTTTTTTGTAAACGATGTTTTCTAAAAATGAAACCTAGCTTGATGGATTTATCACCCCCCTGCATAGTAAATTTCGTGAAAATCGTTAGCCGTTTCCGAGAATCAGATTATATAAATATTTACAAGAATTGCTCGTTTAAAGGTATAAGACATGGATATAAATAGCCAAAATGACTAAGATTATGTTTTGGCAGATTTCTTTGAGCCAGTCATTCTAGACCTAGTATGTTTACCATGCTCGACCATATTATCACTTACCCACAAGTGAGATAGTGATGAACGCAGGCCTATGAGCGAGAAAAAGGTATATCTAAATCTATCGCACTGGAGTTTATGAACACAATATCAATGATAGCTGCATTTATATAATATTGAAATTATTTTAGGATTCGATGTGTTACTATAAGACTATACTATAAGAAAATAATGTTGCAGTCATAGTAAAACTACAAATACATAGACACGAGTAGGCGACAGCATGCGGCTTCGCCTTGGCATACTTAAAGGCTAGAATATTATTTCGCAGCTGTTGCCTTCCTATAATTCTGTAACCAATAGACTTATCATTAGCAGAGTAGTTATTACTGGGCTATTATAACATAGTATATGTATTTTCCAAAGAACAAGAAAAACAAAACAAAAAAGTTTCAGGGTTATTAAAAGTTATATATATGCTGTAATAAGCAGTAATCATGTTTTACCTACATGGTTGGGCTTCATCAAATCCGGTTTTTATGGAATTAATACCTTCGTTGTTTCATAATTGAATGTTAGTCACTGCACTTAAATATTATGAGTTCTTTGTTATTTTTTCCTAAGATTTTATGTCCTGATTATTTTAATCTTTATATTCATATCAATTCTGTTGTTTTAATTTCAATAAATGTTGTCTATACTCATACATTATACAACAGCAACTGCGGAAGAGATCCAGACTGTAGTCAAACAAGTTTATAGAGTGAATTGAATTGAATTTCATGTTATGATTGTGTACTCATTCAAAACTAAAGTTCAAGAACTTGCTAAATATCAGAATGTCATGCGAGACATGATCTTTCTAGACTTTGGCACTTGTCCTCAATTCTTCGAGCAAGGACCAAAACACCACGCTCTTGCATCGTGATGATTGGTCACTCTTAATTCGTTTGATGATAAAAACGTGAATTTTGGTTCTTTTATATATCAAATAGCACATTAGGAAATACTACTCAATATTTTTTTAGATATAACGTTTTGCTTCTACGTTATCATCAATACTGCGAGGGAGTGGAACTTGTTACCCTCGTCTTTGTTCCGCGAACCGTGTAATCTTCCGTGTAATCTCCGTGAATAGGTATCTTCTAGACAAACATGCTACATCTTCGGCCGCATCATCACTTTTCATCACATGAGATAGCGGTCCAATGCTTGCATATCGTGAATAAAAAAAAGATAAACGTTACAAGGAAAAGGCAATTAGTTCTGGAAATTGTCAAGTTCCTTCAGAACTTCAGATTCATACAATTCATTTAAATGATTACTCACCATTTGTGTAAACGAAAACCTTAACTTTTAAATCTAAGATACGTTCAAATGTAAATTTAATTACACTGTAAATAAGGTGTATTTTAGTAAATTCATTGAATGTTGTAACGTTCTATCCAACGTGAGTAATGCGCGTGATTGCAACAAACTATGCCCTCAATACTGTGAACTTGACACCCATTGAGTAGGTTTCATTTACCGGCCCTTTAATATGGGCTCTAGACAAATAGGCATTGATTTATTTTAACTAGATTGTATATGAGACCATAGACATTAATTAATTAATTAATTATTTAAATTACATTGCCGATTTAAAAAAAAATCTGATGTACGAAAATTTTGACAACGAATATATAATATATAATAGCCCAACGATATTTCATCAATGATAAAAATGTACGATTTATTTCTTGATAATATTTTATATTATTTAAGAAATTAAGTGTATTTATAATGATGACCTCGTTTTAAAAAGGACGTTTTAAGTGTAACCGATTGACGAAATAACGTTATAAATTTAAAGTTTTACTAAGTAGACACATTTGTGTCCAGATCCGTGTGATCAGTTTATACAAACCAAACCCAACAAAAACATATCTTTCCAGGTGAAGAAATAAAAAAAAAATGTTTCGCTATCTGGACTCGCACAATAATCAAAGTATGTCCAATTGGCAAAATAACAGACGTTACAAATTTCAAGTAACGATCTCAACCAGAGGCGTATCAGTCACAATAACATGCTCCTATGAGCCAGTACTGGAATGACGAATGATAACGCCTTATTACAAAGGTTGGTGAGTAAAACAAACTCACTCCCATTCTCCATGACTGTGTTGCTCGTTTCACGTGAACATCACGTTATTTCTTATTTTTAGTAACCAGCTCACTTACCTACCCCATGTGTTGAATTAGGTTACTAATGATTCATTCTCTATCTGGTTTGTTTCACCGAAGTATTTATTAGCATCGGGAATTTGTAATTCGTGTCGTTTTGCAGTATGTGTGGGAATTTTGTGAAATATTCTGGTGTTTGTACTAGTTTGTTCAGATGCATTTGCTAGAACATTCAAAAGGTATTTGTATTTGAGGCCTATTTATAATGTGCGTGGAAATATCCATGTTTTGGACGATATAAACGGAAGAGAAGTATAATAATATGTTTAGTTGTTTTACCACCTTTACAAAAACTTTGATACGTAATTATAGCAACACATTAAATTAACCTTCATACTGTATGGTGAAATTAAAACCTTCAAATTGAAACATTTATCTCCTAACTTTAAAGTTTTTAAATTCAATATAGGTTAACATCGACCACTATTTCATTTGATATTGTAATTGAAACATAAGAGTTTTAGAAGTGTTCAATTATTGTATTACCACGTGGTCTGTACATCCTGTGTATGAACTCTATCCGTCTCAATATACTCTTTACTATTCATTAGCATGTTGAATGTAATCGTAACCACAATTCAATAATGTAGGTATTAGCCACGAGAAAGTAAGCCTTTATTGAAGCCTCGTTTATTACTTAACGATTTTTACTCACGTGCATAACTGTTCCTGAATCCAACGACCTCATTTGAGATCATCTTGAGGCGCCTTTGCATGACACCGCGGCGGAAACCCCACCAGACGGAGTAGGTTGAGTTGTCAGCTTATGCAATAATGGTCTTAGTAAGTATTTAATAAGACTCTGTTTACTGTGTCATTTCTGTCACTATTTAAAATAAATTAGTAATAAAATATTATCGACTCTACAAGCCTTATAACAACGTTCAAATTATTAAGACTCGCCGTTTCACAAAGAAACGCACAATCAAAGTCTTGTGATTTAAGCCCTAACTGCTTTTCAATATGATTTACTTTTCATAGTATGCTTTGCAGAAAAAATGTTAGTAATATGTTTAAGAAATTTTGGTTAGTAAATATGAACTATAAAACTGAGTGCTAAGGTTGGAAATTCATTGTATGATAGTGTTCCCAAAATGCTAAAACGGTTTCTTTACGCTTATTCATTTATAATCTGCTCCACTCAGGTAAGTGGAGCATATATTTCACAAAATAAATATGAGAAGGTACGAGATACGAACGTAGGAACCAAATAAAGGTATTAAATGCTAGGATCAGTTATTGGTCGAGCGAAGCGAGATCTCTTAGTTGACTTTGGTGGTTCAGCACTTTGTTAGGCCGTCCGTCCGTCCGTCCTTTCTTTGACCTCAAAAGCTTTTTCCTTATGCCAAATGTACTCATGAGATTTCAGTTCAGTGCGAACGACTAGTTGAAATAAAATGCATTTATTTGCTTCAGGTGTAGGTATAAACAGATGTAGGGTTTAGTGTATCAATAAAGTTCACACACTTGCTCATAATGGTCATTGTCGTCAATCACTTCTTCGTAAGTGGTCATAACGTAAAATAAGCACGCTAGGCCTAGAACTGATAACTCAGCTCAAGCTCAGCAACAAGGCATTTGTGATTAGCCACAAACGTAAATTACGACTCTATACTTCTGGTAGAGTGGAAGCTAGCCAAGGAGTGTTTAGCGAACGATACAAAATACCACCAAAGCGAGAAAAAATCGCCGGATACGCCATCACGCTTGTCATTCATCTGTTGATTCCTAGTTTCCGTTGATGATTTTTTTTTTTTTTTTTTTATTCCTGATACGCAAACTTTTGACCACTATCTCACCTGATGGTAAGCGATGATGTGGTCGACGATGGAGCAAGCTTGCCTAGAAGATACCTATTCACTCGTGACTTGAAGACTCCCATATTGTACTCATCAGGAAACACCGACTCGGGTAAGGAGTTCCATTCCTTTGCGGTTCGCACAATGAATGTAGAGGCAAAACGCTTAGTGCGCATTTGTGGAATGTCCACCATATAGCGGTGTCGCTTAGCAGTTTGTCTGCTAGTCTGATGATAGAACGGGGATGGGGGAACTAGATCGTACAGTTCCTTAGCACACTCTCCAAAATGTATCCGATAAAAAACCGAGAGACTGGCCACCATGCGGCGATGACCCAAGCTCTGAAGCTTTGAATTAGTCAGCTGCTCGCTACCAATAAGTCTCTTGGCTCTACGCTCAATGGTGTCAAGAGCCTCAAGCTGGTACTTAGCTGAACCGTCCCAAAGATGAGAACAGTACTCCATACATGATACAATGTTCTGACGAAATCCAAAAAGGTAAACGCTGTGTGCCAGGTCCACGGTGGAAAACCTGTCGATCAATCGACTGTTCCAATTTCAAACTATTTGTAGGTAGAGTATTAGTATATCATCGTATGCCATCTGGCAGTTGGCGTCTCAGGAAAGAGTTTTCATTCCATAAGACTCGAAAGGCTCATTAGCAATGTTAACGAGGCCCACTGACATTTACCGAATGTTATTTTTCGCCAATACGCCATGGCCCACTTTTCCAACCTCTAGTTTCACTTTCGCTTCATCTGTCATTGCACTTTCATTACTCTTCGTAACTGTTATGAAGACATTTCACATTACATTTGCTATTATGCACTCTATGTCAATGGTATAAGGAGCCAATTTAGATATTATGAGGCTTATGTTTTGAGGGTAATATTTGTTTGGATGTGTGATGTTTGGTAGACGTTTGGCTAGACGGTTATTCTGTTAAGTTATAATTCTTATGTGTAGATAACTTTTACTTATGTTTGTATTAAATACGAATATGAATATACTAGATAGATAAAGTATCTGTTTTTGTAATTAGTTAATTTTAACGGAATTATTTACCTTTCGGTTTGGTTGGATTTTGAAAGAGCGTGTTGTTAGCATTTTACAAATACTTGTCATGGTAAATGCATTTCGTGAATATATTTTTTTTGTAGTTAAACAAGACAAATTTTATATTTGTTAATCGTCGCGTTTTTATTTGAAGAAAAATTTGTTTTTTTTGTCCTGAATTGTACGCTGGTGGACACAGAAATTTATTAATTTTCTTTTCCATGGAAATGAAAAAAAATCTTTCGAAAGAGATTGTGCTACGGTGCTACGGTGCTGTTTTGACTTTGTATTATTTACGAAACGTTTTGTGTCTTCAAGTAATATATATGATAACCGTTGAGTGTTTGTTATTCCATTTTATGTAATATGAAATACGTTATGAAATACTTGTATTTTGTTTTTACTCTGAAATTCCATTAAATCTTCGAATAAACTTTTTTTTTTTTTTTTAATCACATTCACAGCCCCACACTAAGTTCAATGACTTGTGTCGTGGGTGCCGAAAACATTCACATCACACACACAATCACAACCAGAACCAGAAACACAAATTTTCCTTGGGGAACACTGATCAAAACAAAAATCTAATGCAATATAAAATTATTACATGTATCTATTCAAGCTTTATTTTTATATGTCGATTCCTAAAAGTTATCGAGCTTTATGATAGCAGGAAGATATTTATTGAAAGTAAAAGACTAACAAATTACATTTTTTATTTAGATTATACGCTACAGTCGTTAGTTTATGGATATTTACCCACTACATTATAGTGAGTCCAAAAAATAAACTGCGTATTACTTTCGATTATTGCAAGAATAGCCTCGACCTTTGAGACAAGTGTCCATTACATTTTTTTTATTCATGATGACCAATTGCTACTGACACGCGATATCATTATTAGTGGGTGAGGTTTGTTTCAAGCGGCTTCAGGCTTATAAGTAAGAATTGTTATAGTAATTAAAATACAACTATGATAGGCATAAATTGCCGTTGATGTCAGTTATAGTCTACGGTGTCTAGAGTTCTAGATCTTGTTTATAATAAACACTAGTACCTAGATGACCGAGCTTTGATCGGTTTTTTTTTTTTTTTGTATTTTACGTTATCCACTTTCTATAAATGAATAGCTAGATCGATTAATAGCCCCAAAAATTTCATGAAAATTCGTTGGAGTCGTTTCCGAGATTCTGATAATACATATGTACAATAATTGCTCGTTTAAAGGTATTAGATTTAACAACTAACCTGCGTGCAGATTGTCATACATTTCATTGATTGTTTTCTGATGTACCTATGTTCAGAGACGAAATTCTTTTGATTGCGTTTTGGTTTGAAATTTCTAGTAACTTTACCCTGCGGCGTTGTCAGTATCGGAACGTGTGTAAGCCACCTTATATGTATATAATATACATATATGGCTGTAATCTATAGTGTGCTGTGAATGTATCCGACACCCATGAGACTAGTCATCGATTTTAGTATTGAAAGTGAAAGTGTATATTGTTTATAATTTATATACACTCTCGTTAACACACTCTTACACCCACAAATTAAAAAACAACATAATTAAGTATAATAATGTTTTTTTAATTCAATAATATATTGTTAGGATATAGGGTAAAGTCTTGACCGGCGAGCCAAAAGACTCATTGGCGATAGTAAGCTAGTAGAGTCAAAACTGCAAAGTCTTGGTCACCGACGTAAGGTAGCAAGCCTATCGGTATTCTATCGCTTACATTTTGGAGAGTGTGCTCAGGAATTACATGATATAATTCCTCCATGCCCTTTTTACCATCAAACAACAAGACAAACTGTCAAACGTCATCCATTTATGGTTGACATACCTCCAGTTCGCTCGAAGCGTTTTGCTTCTACGTTCATCATCCGTACAGCGAAGGAGTGGAACTCATTGCCTGCGTCTTTTTTCCCTGAACGGTATAATCTGGGTGTCTTCAAGTCTAGAGTGAATAGGTACCTTCTAGGCAAGCATATTCCATCTTTGGCCGCATCGTCACTTTCCATCAGGTGAGATAGCGGTCAAATGCTTGCCTATCTAGTATAAAAAAAAAGGGAAATACAACATTAAAAGAGAACATTTTTATTTAAATATATCAACAAACAATTGTACAACAAAGAATGTTTAGTGTTGCTTTTGTATCTTCTCACAAAAAGTAATAAATCGCACGTCCTGTCAAAATGCTCAGTCATTATAATTCGTTTGATTAAAATGTTTTACAGTGTATTTATAATGCTATAAAAAATATTTTAATCTACGTAATACAAATACTAGACTTTATTAGCCATTAAAACAGACGTGTAATGTTTTTATAATTCGAGTGAACTGTTTACATTGTAAGCTTTGGACTTAGATCTGTTGAATATTCAATGTTTATGCGTGAGACTATGGATCAGAATCTATATTAAAGGTAGGTATTGTCACATACCTCATTGAAAATAATTGAAACGCAAGCAAAGCTTAAAAAAAGCGACTTCATCGTAACCGTTTCTTTGGTAGATACAGAGATGGTCCCATATAAAGTTTATTGAAATTGATTTAGCGCTTCTTGAGAAAATCGACAAAAAACGAAATATACGCAGTGAAGTCGGTTTTTTAAGCTTTGCTTGCGTTTAAATATTCTTCCAATTCAAATGGTACAAAACCAAGTAGTACCTATTCCTAGTACTCGTGTCCAATAGTTGCTCGTATAGATCTTACTATATATTATTATAATTTTTTTTTATTCTATTCCTACTTACATTGTCACTTTGTAACTATCTTATTACATTGTTACCTACGATATATTTAAAAAAAAAAATTGCTGTCGTCATAATTGTTTCTTTTTTCTATACACTCTGCTATCAACCAATTTCCAATATTTCCTAAAACTAAAATGACTTTATAGTTATTAAAATTTATTTGTGCTAAAATATTAACCACAATAATGATTTAATGAATCAGGGGCATTAAACAAAAACAGTGGTGTGATATGACTCGACTTACCAATACATCAAAGTATTTGTCTCCATAATATATGGCAACAGCATTGGTTGAGTGTTGAATGTTTGTAACCTATCCCTTATGTAACACGCTTAACAATCACAAATCATAAACTATTTGTTATAACGATCAACACATGCTGCAAGGTGATTAAATTAATCGAACATGATGCATCAAAGCTAGATGCACACATCTCTGATGCATGGATTTAATGCGTAGAACAGGTCAATATCCTTAATGCAAACGTAAACAAAACAACGTGGCGTGGATTGTGAGTCAAAGGAGTCGAATGCGGTCTGAATGTTTACTTTGTAGTACTCGTAAGTAAGCCAGACGACCGCAAAAAAAACAAATAAAAATTTATGGTTTGTCGATAACTTCCAAACTACGACTTTTGTCTACTAAAAAACTGTTTTTCAAAGCTGATGGAAATTCCTTTTCTAAAAAATATTTGAATATTTTTCTCAAGAAAAAGTTCTGCGATCTACAAATTAGTTAGTAGTACGATCTTCAATTATTAGTTTAATTTTTAACTCTAAATAACAATTTATTTGGCAATTCATAAAACTAAATACTATATTATTATTTATTGCTTACCATATATAGGTAAGATACGTATGTTACATTAAACTAAAAACTAAATTATAACTAACCAAAAATAACCATAATTCGATATAAATATGTACAAAAATGTATCTAATAGACAATTAGATTACGTTAGTTATTAGCAATTAGTGTTATGTGTACGTTACCATAATTGTATATATGTAAAACCAACTCCTCAGATTCAAACCATTCTATTTCCAATAAAGGGTTTGCATACGCAGACTTTGATCTTACATTCCTTTTGTCGTTTTCTTGATTCCTTTTGGGACATGGACATAAAAAGACAGGAACGACAGGATTAGTAAGCCGAGACGTTCACATGGTAACCGTATTATTAAAAGACGGCAAGAGAGGCTTCATTGAAACATTCCTCGTATGTTGCTACGTTCATGTCCATAGTTTGTCGCTATTTTAGGGATATAACTGGTTTATATTCGATGTACGATTATTAGGTATAATAGTAAAATTCGTCGTTTCCCACAGACTTGAAAACTTACTCGTGTACTGCGAAGCGCTCAGGACAGGCAATCGGGGAGCCGTAGTTTGGAACTATTTAACTTTGTGGTAGTTCTATGTTGTTATTATAATGGTAGTTTTTTTTATAAGTTGGTATGAGTATAAGACCGCTTATTGTACACATAATTAACATTTTCGGGCATACATCTAAAAGAGTTTTCGTATATGTCAACTGGGTACACAAACCGCATTTCAATTATATGTTGCCTTAACTTTTCGATAAAATTTTAATGTCGATTAATGTTGATAACTTAATTTTTTCAAAAACTACTTGTGTTGCAAGTTGATGCCCTGTAGAAACAGATTTTTGCAACAAAGAGATAAACAAAGGAAATTCAAGAATATATAAACAAGTCATATTGAAAGGCATAGAACTAAGTTTATCCACCAATCAGATAAATCGTTCTACAATGTAAGTACGGTACTGACGCGAGTTGTAAACTGTCTTCCACACCGGTTCCTTTAGCTTTCTCTGGAACTGGACCACGCTTCCGCGCGATCATAATAGCATTGGACTTTACCCAGTGAAAGTCGACTTCAAGAATACATTGCTCAAGACATGCCGAGTTTTTATTTTATACCTCGAACCAATCGTCGATTCTGTATCGGTGATTATGCAACGCATCCGGGATTTCAGATATCGGAACTGTCTTTAGATGCTACAGATATCCAATTCGATTCTGCAAAACGACTTTCATCTACAAACTGGTAGTGAAACTGATATGTAGGTGGATGCACACATAGATGTTGTGGTAAGAAAAAACATATCGGAATGTTCAACTTAGACTCCAGCTCCTCTCTTCTACATACGTTTTCCTAATTGGCGCAATTAAACTGCGGTTTCGATTACTGACAAAAGTGTTTTTTTTTCCTAAAATAGATCTGCTCTGTGGTATTATGTTTGAGGCCCCCTTTTTGTCTTGGAGCGCTCTCTCTTATAATAATAATAATATTGCGTGTCCAAAATCAGGATTAAGAACGGATTAGAAAGATCACGCAGCGAGCGCTTCAATTCTTCAAATAACATTGCTTGCAAACCCGTTAAAAAAATCGTCGTACCTATGTAAGATTTACGCATTTTTTCCCACAAGAACTAAATTGTATCTTTGAGTAGCAAATTATAGAGGAGAATTGTTTGAAAAGTCTTTTGTTTGCAGAATTAAAGGAACTGCACGATCTAGTTCCCCCATCCCCGTTCTATCATCGGATAAGCAGACAAACTGCGAAGCGACACCGCTATATGGTAGACATTCCACAAATACGCACGAAGCGTTTTGCTTCACATTCATTATGCGAACTGCAAAGGAATGGAACTCCTTGACTGAGTCGGTGTTTCCTGATGAGTACAATATGGGAGTCTTCAATTCGCGAGTGAAGGTATCTTCAAGGCAAGCTTTCTTCATCGTCTACCACATAGTCACTTACCATCACGTGAGATTGTGGTCAAAAGTTTGCCTATCCTAAATTAAAAAATATATTTTTATGTACATTTCAACAAGTGATGATCATTTCATACGTACTAAATAGGGAAAAAAAATTACTTTATATTACCTTGTGTAGCAACTATAAGTCTCTGAATCTGTCAAAAATGTTTCGTTTGGTATACAATGTTCTTAATATATCATGGTCTTGATGATGATGATGATCGTAGGCGATGACGCAATATTGTCCAGTAACAGACGGAGACGTGCCTAGAAATTTTATAGTAACTGTTGTACTTGAAATTTCAACGGTCACGGTTAACATATTGTTTCATTTCCGAACATTGTATAATTTATGTAGTAATAACGGTCACGTGTGTAGCTATGATATACATACCTAACAATCGCCATTGTTAGCTTTTACTCCGGATTGTTTCTCAATTCCTACGTACGTGTATTATTCACATTGTTGTACTAGATAGAGCTTTGCTACTTATACATTACCAATAATAGAAGTGTGTCAATTATTATTTTAAATGTTATGTTTTATAATGTATCATTACTACTGGACTAAGTTACGTTAGTAAAACCTACTATTTTGTGACAAACATCTTACATGCGTTTAAAAAACGTGCGTGAATAAATATGGGTCTTGAAGACGCGAACAAATAGGTATCTAATAGGCAAACTTGCTCCATCGTCGACCACATCGTCGCTTACCATCTGGTGAGATAGTGTTCAAAAGATTGCCAAACTAGAATAATAAAAAACAAAAAAAAATTGTATTATTGAACGAGCGAGCGCGAGCGAAGCGTCCCCGGTTCATTATGTAAAAAATTCACAGAAATCCAAATTACAGATTTCTGTGGCAAAATTGCTTTCGTCTGTCCGGATGTCCGGATGTTCTCCTCTATAGGTCGCATTTTTCAATCGATTCTCGTGGAATTTTAAAAGCAGGTTCGATAATTATGTTGATATTTTTTGACAATTCAGTTTTTCGTAATTTTTTTAAATGGCGTTGTTGCGCGGTTTGAAAATGTGAAAAATATTTATATTTCAGCCATTTTGAAAAACTCGGGTATTTTTCTACTGCGTCTTCAGCGCACAGAGCTACTAGTCTAATTATAATTTAAACTATTCTTGTTTCTTAAATAAATCGAAATGAAAGCAATCGAAGCCGCAGCTCACAGCTAGTATATCATAAAACGGCGCCTAAAGTCAATGAACAAAAATTGTCGCGCCATCATTATCAGAACCGCTTCGTGAGCATTCTCAACATGCACAATCGTTCCATTTAGGGTACAAGGCTACACGTGTAAGACTTTGTTGATGAATCGGCGTAATCGGCCGGTGTCGTTTTAGGAAGTAAAATTGCCTAAGGTTTATCGGTGATGTGCTTTGTATATCTGTGTGAGCTGGCTATATTTTGATGTTAAAATTTCAGTGAGGTATGTTTATTCTTTTTTCAAAGGCTTATGGACGCAAGATACAAATAAAATTGTAGTTAATTATCTGGTTTTTTGGTTCTGGTTGCGATTGTGTTGTTTCTGGCACCCACGACACAAGTCATTGAGCTTAGTGTGGGGCTGTGAGTGTGAAAGGGCTTATGTTTTAATTGATCGAGCGACGCCAAATCTAAGTTGACCTGGGTGGTTCAGTATTTTAACCGTCCGTCCGTCCGTCTGACAGAGGCATCTACCGTCTAAACCATATAAGCGAACTATTAATAAGTTGTTATTTATGGAAATCAGTAGCAATTAATTGTGTTACATCCTACTAATATTATAAATGCGAATCTTTGTGTGTGTCAATGTTTGTAACCAGGTGTCACTGTAACGAATAAATCGATTATGATGACATTTTGTGATTTTGAATGTGATCATTTAGGTTCCGGAACAAAAAATAGGCTACTTTTTAACTTAAAAGACGCGGGTGAAGCTCTGGCCATACCGCCAATTGTCTGTGGTCAAATATTCAGAAACATCTCCTGTTTGACAGGTACGAACAGTTTGTATGGGAAAATAAAATACTACTTTTTACTAATTTTATTGCAATTTTTTTATATTTTCTCACCTTTTAAACCTTCCCTGAACTTCCACAAATATTTCAAGATCAAAATTAGCCAAATCGGTCCAGCCATTCTCGAGTTTTAGCGAGACTAACGAACAGCAATTCATTTTTATATATAAGAAGAAGATTTATTCTAACTCCTATATGTTCAAATGAGATAAAAGATGTGTAAGAGAATAAACAACCTTTCTAGTATAATATTAGTATAATGATCCCATCACTGAGAAATTTCTTTGAGTAATAATGATGGATACTCAGGTGTCGACAAAAAGTAAACTTAAGCTGATTACAGGCTGAATAAATCCGGTTCTTGGTGAAGGACATAACTAGGCGAGTAGCTACTAGGACATTGTCCTACGTGTGGTGCGATGAGCTATGGTGCAAAAATAACCTGTTACACACAAAGTGCGTTTTTTCTTATTATATTCATCAGATGTTTTATATAAGTGATACATTTTTCGGAAAAATAAATGACAATCGCGCTTATTGATTGCGTGATTGTTTAATGTTTTCTTGTCGACGATGTTTTTCGTTGTTAACTTATATGCTGTGTGTGAAAACATACTTTTCCAATATCTGGTTCGACGTTAATGAAATTTAAAAGACAATACAAGCAAGTTGCTTGCCTAATGGCATGCGACATGCTAGCTCATTGCAGTTCAGTGCCACCCAAAGTCTTGTACTTAAATAATTTAAAACCCGGCGTAGCTAAGCACTGCGCTTGTCACTCTGAGATATTGGATGTTAAATCTCATTATGCCTTGTAATTTTACTGGAAACATTGCCCTTCAATCCGAAATAATGTTTGTACATTACTTGTAGCGGTTGAATGTCTAGCATTGGTGTTGTACAGCCCCAGGCAGCTCTGCAAAAGAGTCCTACAAAGGTATACTTAGGTTAGGTACATGAACAGACAAGTAGGTACTGAAATATAGTCATGGTCATACGACCTTAAGTATTAATATGTCAATTATTGAATTAATACCCGTGTTTCCTTGTAGTCCAATAAATCGGACTAGGAGAATTCGTTACTGTCAAAGTCCAAGTCAAATACAATTAGCCGAATTACGCGTTAACATGAATCTTTTTTAAATGAATACGCGTTAAACTTCCTGTTGGCATAGTTGGATGCGCGTTCGTCTGATAAGCAATCGGATTCGATTCTCTGCGAGAACACAAATTTTCTCCCAAAGAAAATTTGTGTTTCTGGTTAAAAACATAAAGCTTTCACATTCTCAATTCTACACCAAGTGAATGACTTGTGTCCTTGGTGCCGGAAACATTCACATCACGCAAAAAAAAAATACCCAGAACCAAAATCACAAATTAACCTTTAGAAAAAAACTTGTGTTTCTACCGAGAATCGAATCCCGTAACCCACTTCAGACAGAAAGAGAGACATTCGATTCATTTCAGTGTTGCAAATGAAACTATCTATCTAGCATACTATAAAATAAGTGCAAATTGTTCTCCTGGCTAGTAGAGTATTTCATTGTATTAATGTCAAAATTCAAACATAATTTTAAAGGTTTATTGAACGTTTTATCTCTTCATGAATATAGTACTACCCCACCATAAACGTGTCTTTATGATCATTTGTTTTCACGATGTTTCTTTGTTATCCTCTTGCTTTTCAATCGTGTTGTCTCCGATAGACATTTAGCATTAAGATCCATGACCATTTTGCTTAGCGCCAAACCGTTACCGACAGTTTCATAGCAATTATAGTGGGTATAATCCCAAGGAACATTGCCCCAGAGTACTTCAAACTATTAGTTATTCTGTGGCCAGAGGCAAAAAGGCGAGTGGAGTGCATTCACCCCACTTGGACGAGTGCGATGCACTTACCACCTGATTCCATGACCAGGGGAACATAAAACCGTCAGCGTATTAGGCTCATGTTATGGTATAGTATAACGATCCGAGGTATCTTATCTGGTATTACGGTTTTTACTAACTAATAAATAGAAGAACGTTCTCAATTCGTAGCCACTACTTATTTTTCGCGTATTTCTCTGGCATAACATAGAGCAATAATCGATAGCTAACATAAATATTGAATTCAAAGAAAAACTTATGATAATTAAAATATCTTAAGCATTAAAGAGAAGCTAAAAATATAGGTTAAGTTTTTAAATCAACAATTTGAATTAACTTTAAAAATCCATTAAAAGTACTTAAGACCGGAGTCAAGCTCTTTATTGATTTGGTTGTTAATCTTATACTGTAGACTATGTAGTACTAAATACAGTAAATATTACATGAACTATGGCAAACGTGTCAAATTTCCTCACTTCATGGATACGTTATAGGTGTATGACCAAAAAAAGCAAAATAACCTCCTATAGGGCAAACGGTTCTCAAGTTTTTGGACCCCGGAAGGTAAGAATATCTTCAAGAAGTATAGGTCAGCCAGTTTTGTAAGGATATTCGGTGACATACCTAAGTAATTTTTACCTACTTAAATAAATGCAGAATAATTTACTTGCTTCGTCGTGGTCAATTATTGACAAAATATATGGTTATATAATATTTATGTAAGATTCAGTGACGTGGATGTATTCGTATGAAATGGAAATTGCGTTTGTGGGTTTATTTTACATATACAGAATGATTCAATGTTTTCAAATGTTCTTAAATTACTCAGAATTCATCATAATTAATGAAGTAACTGTTACTCATAATCCTCCTGTAGAATATGTTTAACTAAATACTTGCTGCCAAAGCACCAACCGCATCGAGGCCATTGCTTACAGCAGATGCAACCTCACGATTGTCTGCAATCCAGGAAACCCATTCCAACAATAGGAAGTACCTTAGATCGAGGCAGTGCTTGCCCAAGCTATGATGCAAATCCTTATTGTACCGACAATTGAGTAAACTATGTCATAAGCAACGTCAGTTGCTATGGAGAAACGTTTACACAACAAAGCATCTCCCAAATTCCCTCAGATATGTAGGAGTATTTAAAAGCAATGTATGATAATAATTGAAGAATTATACTCATCGCCTAATAGGCAATAGAGTTAATAATCCCGTGGCAGAAAGAACAGCTGCTATAGAGATACGCTTGTACAGCAACTGTCTCAACTTCCGTTCAAACTGAAGACGAACATGTGTTTCATCTGCACTGTTAAATGGTGAATAATGCAGTTAATATATTTCGTCTAACATTTAACGTTACAAAATATTAAAATATTGTGCAAAAGCGTTTTTTACCTTTATTATGGCACTAGTGATACTAGATCCTTACATCAATGTGTCGGCAAAAACAGGTGCTATAAAGAAACCGAAGATGATAAAACCAGTTCATAGAGTATGAGGCAAATTTTTATATACAACAAAATTTAACAGCGGGTGAGGTATGTTTATAATTGGCTAATGCGTGCTTGTGATTGGACGATGCGCGCTTGTGATTGGCTGATGCAACAGTTGGCAGTGGTGATTGCCGAACGACCACTCAGATTAATGATGCTTCAAAAAGCATGTTGTTTTCGTGAAGATGAAATGGTACTAGCTAACTGGTTATTTTTGAGGAAAACTTTACACAAGATGCTTTTTCATTGCTTCCTTTCCAACTGTAGATAAACATATTTTAACGTTTAAAAAGTAGTGTTCAACTATTTGAATATTAATCGCGATTAATATTTCAAGACTTTCAAGTCAATAACCAGTATTGACTTGTACCATCGATCAAAATTTACGTAGGAAGTTTTATTGCTTATATTATTTCCTGTTTTGAAATAGAACTTTATGAATAGTCTAACTCTCTTGCTTTGATAACGATTGCAGCTGCAATGTTGATTGTTTTAGTTATGTAAGTATTATAATTGTTTTTTAACAGACTTTAAACGAGGAAAGGTTTTTAAATACCCATTGGCTTAGTTGGGTGCGCGTTCGCATTTAAAGCAGCGGGTATCGGGTTCGGTTCTTGGTGGAAACACAAGTTTTCTCCTCGAGGGAAATTTGTGTTCCTTGTTCTCCGAGTGTGATTGTGTCGCACTCACGACACAAGTCGTCAAACTTAATGTAGAGCTCTGTGGAAGTGTTTATATTTATGTTTCAATTGTTATATATCATATACTTACCATTTATTGAGAGAAAAAGTATTCTGAATTTTTTAGAAGTCCCAGTGTGTACTTGTACTGACTAAAATGTACGGTTATTCCTAACTTTCTTTTTTCTTACACCGCTCTAGTATTGAGAACAACATGAGGTAACACATAAAAAAAACAGTCGACTTGAGTACCTCCTCCTTTTTCGGAAGTCGGCAATCGTTTTTTTAGAATCTCGGTTATATTTTAGAAAAAAAAAGTGAAAAGTATTCTGAACCTTTGTGTATATCGTAATGTACTTTGTGAGTACAATTAACAAGCGTTGGTTTCAATTATAGCACAACAGATGTTCTTAAAATCACACGTACTTGTTAATAACCAGAACTCTAATGAGGCTGCAGAATCATTTCAGAGAATGATTAGACCAAGGCTGGTGTTGCCATGTGTTTATTCATTTAATTAAAATTGTAGGACCGTATCATTTGTTGTGGCGGTTTCCTCAATACTTTGTACTAAGCATGTATAATTTTACGTTTAAATGTTATCCGCATTTATATAGGGATATTATTTCCTTTATCCTGGGGAATTACTGTACCCTGTTAACTGCGTTAAAAACCATTGGAAATTTTACATGTCAATATCTTGTTGAATTTACATTATTAATAAGTATATTTAACTATATAGCCTATCGGTATTCAAACGTAACGTAACGTAACGACGACGTAACAAATAGACAAACTGTCATCATCACTGTCAACTGTCAACTCACATCATCCATATATGGTTGACATACCTCCAGTTCACTCGAAGCGTTTCGCTTCTACGTTCTATTTGTTCCTCGAACGGTATAATCTGGGAGTCTTCAAGGAAAGAGTGAAAAGGTACCTTCTAGACAAGCTTGCTACATCTTCAGCTGCATCGTCGCTTTATATCAGGTGAGATTGTGGTCAAATGCTTGCTTAGCCTATAGGGCATATAAAAAAAAGGTTTAATGTTTTATTTACCCTAGAGCGTGCTGATTTTAAATTTTTTGTTTCACTAGGTCGCATACCTACTCAAACTCGTTGGCTCACCCCAAATTTCAAATGAAGTAGAACGTACCGTTTTTCGCTTAACACGAACGTTACAGTTTGTTTGCCCTATATGTAGATCAGATAAGAGTAATGAACTTTCATTATGTGTGATATGAATTCCCAGGAAGGTGTTAAACAAATATGCAAATATCCGTAGTAAGTAGGCTTTTTATTTATTCCAAACGCTTTTTAAATAACAATTATTGTACCACAAATAAATCAAAACATAGTGTTTTTTTTTAAATTTCTAATTGTATGATTATAAGGGCTATCAATAGTTGTTTAAAAAATTAGAAAGAGGAGGAACGTAAGGTGTAATTAAAAATACATCGCTATCTTCGGTCAAGGCATAAGTTACAGTGACCAATCATCACGAGTAAGAAACTGGACTATCTAAGCCTCTATGGAGATGCTGCATATAAGAAGATAAGACTGTATAGAACACGTACTACTACTGCAAAGCCACTAAACACAAAGAAAAACAAAATATGTACGATTAAATTCCGAGCATGGCAAGTGGGCTCAGGATTGTTGCCACCAGTGTCAACCATTAAAGTCTGATGCAGGGCCTTCACAACATTAGCATATTCTAGTAACACCTACGTCACTAGACTAGCTATTTACAAATTGTATTTCTAAAAACACCTAAATCAATTAAATTAATATACACACCACACCCAGTATTCTCCCTCAATCCACACCGTACCCTTTCAAATCACATCAATCCGGTATTTTCCACAGTGTATCGATCGAGGAAGGAATTAGGCGTACCGTTCATTTCGTTCAATTGGCGAAGTGGTACGCGCACCCGTTACTAACCGGCAAGCGCCATGCGCCAGTTAAAACGCTGTATGTTATACCATACGATTAAGTTTAATAGGAATAACAAGTTTTAGTAGTTCTTGTTGCTTCTCTTATGTT